>CM066572.1:3295000-3917500 GCA_033816785.1 Picus viridis | reverse complement strand
AAGCTCTACTGGAAGAAGCTCCATTTAGATGAGACATTAGGAAGAAACTCTTCCTCACGAGGGTGGTGAGGCACAGATTGCCCTCCCCAGCCTTCCTGCAGATCCCCTGCAGGGGCTGAAATGCTGCTCTAAGGCCTTCCTGGAGCCTCCTCTTCTCCAGACTGAACGGCTCTAATTCTTTTAGCCTGTCTTCACAGGAGAGCTTCTCCAGCCCTCTGATCATCCTGGAGGCACTTCTAAGCAACATGGGAGCAGGGCAGTAAACCACACCAGAGCCACTTCTTTGAACAGAAAATAATCTTGAAAGAAAGAACTCTTGAACCCCCCTGACTGTAACCTGGCACCAACCCCAGTGGGCTTCACTGCTGAAGGTCCTCCTTACCTTGCTTCAAAGTTTCATGGATGAACAGATGGAGATGTTGAGCACAAAATGCTCATTTCCTCAGCTGACTTGCACCTAAGCAAGTAACATTTTCAGCTCCCTTGAAGCTTTTTACTTGCAAAATGAGACAATTCAGTGTCAAAGGACAAAATGCAACATGCAAGGGAAAGCCAATAAAGGGTTTCAGACTCGGGCTGCTGGTATCTCAGGGCTGTACATTTAACAGTGAGTGCATCACAGCAGATAATCCAAGAGGCAACCCTCACTGTGATCACAGAATCATAGAATGGTTTGGGTTGGAAGGGACCTTCAAAGGTCATTTTGTCCAACTCCCTTGCAGTCAGCAGGGGCATCTTCCACTAGATCAAGTTGCTCAGATTCTTGTCGAGCCTGACCTTGAATATCTCCAGGGCTGGGGCCTCAACCAGCTCCCTGGGCAACTCGTCCCAGTGTTCCACCAGCCTCATAGTGCAGAACTTGTTCCTAACATCCAATCTGAATCTCCTTCTCTTTAATTTCAAACCATTGCCCCTTGTCCTATAATGGCAGGCCTTTGGGAACAGTCCCTCTGCAGCCTTCTTGTAGCCCCTTCAGGTACTGGAAGGCTGCTGTTAGGTCACTCTGGAGCCTTCTCTTCTCCAGGCTGAACAACCCCAGCTCCCTCAGCTGCTCCTCACCAGACCTGCTCTTCACATCCTTCCCCACCTTCATCGCCCTTCTCTGGACCTGTTACAACACCTCAAGGTTTTTGTAGTGAGAGCCCCAAAACTGAAGCCATGACTCAAGGTGGGGCCTCACCAGTGCTGAGTAAAGGGGACAATCACTTCTTTGGTGCTGCTGGTCACACTATTTATGATCCAGGCCTAGATGCTGGTGGCCTTCTTGACTACCTGGGCACAGGCTGGCTCATCTTCAGCTAGCTGCCACTAAAAATGTGCAAGGCGGAAGAACCCTGACTCCATAAACAAACTAAATATCTTTGAGGTGATCTCAGGAATGAGCTCTTGGGAGCCTACATCTGTAGAGCAGAACTGCAAAAACATCTAAGGAGGACAAGAATCATCAACAGGTTGTTTCAGATGCAAATATTTACATGGGCTTGAGGGAAGTTCATAAGGAAAAATTTACTGCTGGCCACAAAGAGACTGCAGCTCTGCCCTGTCAGAGAGCTAGAGCAGAGAGCTGGGGGAAAAGGAGAAGCAGAAAAGACAAAGAAGCACAAACTGAGCAGTAATAAAATAAAGAAATGTCTGAATGGCCAGGAAAATGAGCACAAGTGCCATGGATCCCTGCTCTGTCAGCACTCACACCAACAGCTTCACTCACTGAGCCACTCCAGCTGTCAGAAAATTAATCAATTACTGTTTGGGAAATACAGAATTAGACCAACTCTGTGAAAAAATGACCTGGCTAACACAAACACACAGTGAGGCTGTCTGTGCTCCAGAAGTGCTCTTTAAAAGTCCAAATACATCCCTGTTCTTAGAGCTGGCAGGAGGTCATCTCATCAGAAAGTGAAATACTTCAGGCTTTCTTGAATCTCTGCCTGAGGGACACCTCAGAGTCACTCTGCAGATTTTCAGCCCTGTAGTCAAACTTGAAGCAAAGAAATCTGTGTAGTGATGGTCCTACAATGTGGCTATCTCCAACACATACAGCATTCATCCCTCAGCCAGAAACAGAGGAACACTCCAAGACCATGTCCTTTTAGCAACCAGTTGGTTGTGAAAGTCATTGAGGTGCTAGAGTGTGGCCAGAGAAGGGCAAGGAAGCTGGGGAAGGGTCTGGAGAATAGGGCAGGGGTGGAGCAGCTGAGGGAACCAGGAGTCTGGAGAAGAGGAAGCTGAGGGAGACCTCATTGCCCTTTACAGCTCCCTGAGAGGAGGCTGCATTGAGGTGGGGGTTGGTCTCTTCTCCATAGTATCAGGTGATAGAATGAGAGGAAATGGCCTGGAATTGTGCCAGGGGAGGGTTAGGTTGGATATGAGGAAAATTTCTTTGCTGCAAGAATTGTCAGGCCTTGGAACAGGCTGCCCAGGGAGGTGGTGGAGTCACCCTCCCTCAAGCTATTCAAGACACATGTGGACACTGGAATGGGTTGTCCAGAGAACTTGTGGATGCCTCATCCCTGGAAGCATTCAAGAACAGATTGGATAAGGCTTCGAGCAACCTGGTCTAGTGGGTGGTGTCCCTAGCCATGGCAGGGGGTTGGAACTGGATCTGTAAGGTGCCTTCCAACTGAAGCCATTCTGTGATTTGTTGCATGACCTGACAGCTGGGGACACCATGGTGCTGTTGGGTTGAAGGACAGACTCCATGATCTTTGAGGGCTTTTCCAACCACAACAGTTCCCTGATTCTATTATCTCCCCTGCTGAAGCTAGTGGTGCAACTGCCACAGGATCCAAGGAACATAAGGATTTAGAATTCACACTAAAATTACTATCCATAGTAGCTCAAGACTCATGAAACTTTACCCCAGCTTTTAATAGTATAGTATAGTATAGTATAGTATAGTATAGTATAGTATAGTATAGTATAGTATAGTGTCAGTCAGGGTTGGAAGGGACCGCAAGGATCATTTAGTTCCAGCCCCCCTGCCATGGGCAGGGTCACCCCACACTAGATCAGGCTGGCCACAGCCTCATCCAGCCTGGGCTTAAACACCTCCAGGGATGGGGCCTCAACCACCTCCAGGGATGGGGCCTCAACCACCTCCCCGGATAACCCATTCCAGAGCTTCACCACTCTCATGGGGAAGAACTTCCTCCTCACCTCCAGCCTGAATCTCCCCACCTCCAGCTTCATTCCATTCTATCACTATCTGAGATCCTATCACTACCTGAGATCCTGAGCAGTCCCTCCCCAGCCTTCCTGTAACCCCCTTCAGATACTGGAAGGCCACAATGAAGTCACCTCGGAGCCTTCTCTTCTCCAGACTGAACAGCCCCAACTCCTTCAGTCTGTCCTCACAGGAGAGGTGCTCCAGCCCTCTGATCATCCTCATGGCCCTTCTCTGGACACCTTCCAGCACCTCCAGATCCCTCTTGGAATAGGGGCTCCAGAACTGGAGGCAGTACTCCAGGTGGGGTGTCACCAGAGCTGAGCAGAGGGGGAGAATCCCCTCCCTTGACCTGCTGGTCACACTTCTGCTGCAGCCCAGGATCTGCTTGGCTTTCCAGGCTGCAAGTGCACACTGAAAGCTCATGTTGAGCTTCTCCTCCACCAGCACCTCCAAGTCCCTCTCCTCAGGGCTGTTCTCCAGCCAGTCCCTGCCCAGCCTGGATTTGTGCCTGGGGCTGCCTCGTTTCTCTTCAAACTGACTCTGGAGGAAAACGGTTCCAAGTGATTTGATTGTGAAGCCAAGGCAGCCCCTGGTACCACAGCGGGCAGCCACGGACATGCCCTCGGTGTTTGGTGGATCCTGTTCCAAACACAATGTTCGTATGTCAGCTATAATAAGTAAAGCATTCAGAGGCGTGAGGCACTGGTCTCCAAGTGCCCAGTTCAGCTTCTGGAGTCAAGTGAGGCTGGCAGGAGGAGCTCAGCCAGCTCGGGAGGCCGCGCGTGGCACACGTCACTCGGTGCCGCTGGGGAACGACTGGCAGCTGCCACCCGCTGTGGACACAAACTGTGCCGCCACGTGCAGAGAACGCCAGCTGGCCAGAGAAGTCACACTGTGTCCAGGTCAAGCTGAGAGCACTGGTCACACCAGGCAATAAACTGAGCCCTCCAGTTCAAGAAGGACAAGGAACTACTGGAGAGAGTCCAGCAGGGAGCCACTAAGGTGATGAGGGGACTGGAACATTATGAGGAGAGGCTGAGACCTGGGGCTGCTTACCCTGGAGAAGAGGAGACTGAGGGAGGATCTCATTAGTGCTGATCATTATCTGAAGGGTGAGTGTCAGGAGGATGGAGCCAGACTCCTCTCAGTGGTCTCCAGTGACAGGACAAAGGGTGATGGGCACAGACTGGAGCACAGAAGTTTCCACATGAACATAAGGAAAAAATCCTCCACTGTGAGGGTGGCAAAGCCCTGGAGCAGGCTGCCCAGAGAGGTTGTGGAGTCCTTGTCTCTGGAGAGATGCCAAATCCTCCTGGATGTGTTCCTGGGTGATTTCCTCTAGGTGACCCTGCTCTGGCAGAGGGGTTGGACTCTGATCTTCAGAGGTGCCTTCCAAGCCCTACCAGTGAAACAATGGAACTGGCTACTACTAGTAGCAGCAGCAGGCTACTACTAGAAGTACTACTCAGTAGTCCTTCCTGTCAGCTCCACACACTTTACAGAACCCCAGAAGGGCAGCACAGGATACACAAACTTACTCCTGATGAATGCTGTCCCAAATCCGAGCGCTGGCACCACACGTATCTGCTGGCAGTGCTCTGGGGGCAGCCATGCTGGGGCAGAAGCTGGTGCTGCCCAGTGACTTGAAGCCAACACTAAGTGCCCAGGCTGAGGCAGGGCCAACACCAGGCCTGACCTCAGGATAAATCAGCTCTCTAAATCATCCTCATCATCAAAGATGAAACAATCCAGCTTGTGCCAGGAGGCCACTCTGCCAGCAAGGGAGAGCAGGGACCCAAGAAAGTCCAGGCTATGGTAGCACCTCATGCCCAAACAACCCCCAAATCATTATCCTGGGTATCTCATACCAAATGAATACTCCTGCACCTTCCTCCTGGAGCCCCTCCACCAACATCTTCACAGCTGCACAGAGCAGGCTGCCCATGGCAGAGGATCACAAGAAGGATTTCCACAGCTTCAGTTAAATAAATAAAGGCTGCAACTAAGCCACAGAGAGCAACAGTGGCCTTGGACACCAACATGTTAAAACCAAAACTGAGCTGTCTCCAAAAGGTGCTCTGAAAATCACTGCAGGAAAGGCACCACTACATCCCTTCTCAGTGCTCCCTTCAGAGGTCTCCCTGAGCAGGAGCTAGCTAGTCCCTGAGCACAGGCAGTGCATTGACGAGGAGGAGCTGCCCTGCCTCAGGACTCACAAGACGTTTCACTGCTCCCTTGATGACAGCTCCTTTCCCAGCCTGCTGCCAGGTCCTTCTCTCTGCTGGGCACTGCCACTCTCCTAGCCCACAAGGTCTCCAGCAGGGTACTTTGTGCAGCTCCTGACACAAAGGCAGCATTATGCTTCAGCAGCCCTCAGGTGCTCAGGTAATGAGAGCCCATCCCAATATTGCTTGTGAGGTGGTCAAAGCTTCTCACAGTGGCTTACTGCTGTACACCTCACTGACAGCTCAGAGCTCTGCAGTAATTAAAAAGTGGTCAGCTTCTGGCTGGGGTAAGAATCAGTGTTCTGTTTGATGGACTGAAAGCTCACTGTAACATAAGGAAAACAGCAGCAAGGAAATGGTCTTCTTGTTCTCCCTTTCATCCACACATGATCTTCTGAGTCCTATTTCTTAAAGTACTTTCATCTTAAAATCATAGAAACATTTCTGGAAAAGCCCTTTAAGCTCACCCAGGCCAACCATTCTCTACCTCTGCCAAGGCTGGGGCTAAACCATGGTGCTCAGCACCACATCTCTGCCTCTCTGAAACACCTCCAGGGATGGGGATTCAGCCACCTGCCTGGGCAGCCTGTGCCAGTGCTTCAGAACACTTTCAACCAAGAAGATTCTTCTCATACCAAACCTAAACCTCCCCTGGTGTAACTTGAGGCCATTTCCTCTTGTCACTTGTTACTAGGGAGAAGAGACCAACCCCACCTCACTCCAGCCTCCTTTCAGGGAGCTGTAGAGAGCAATGAGGCCTCCCCACAACCTCCTTTTTCCCCAGGCTGAACAACCTCAGTTTCCTCAGCCCTTCCTCACCAGACCTGTTTTGGATCTTGTCCCTTTGCATGGTGTTCCTGCTTGGAGACTCAGCACTTAAAAGAATTTGTAGTTGAGGATTAGTTATAAAACACCTGTAGGGAGGGAAAAACCCCACAGGCCTGGCTCCCAGAGCTCAATTCTGAAGCTCTACTGAAGGAACCTGGTCTGTGATGGATGTGTGCAAACAAACAGCATTCCCTCTGCTCCCAGTGCAGCAGGTTTACTGGGGGGACCAAGGCATTCCAACAGCCAGAGACACCAAGTATGAGAAGCTGAGTTTGTGTTCAAACCCTGAAAATGGGCTCCTGAAACATGATGGTTGGCACAGACTGCATTGGGTTGGAAGGGACCCTCAAAAGGCACCTTGTCCAACCCTCCTGTAGTCAGCAGGGACTAAAGCAGGCTTCACAGGGACACAGCAAGTCTGAGCTTTAATGTCCCCAGGGATAGGACCTCAACCACACCTGTGAGCAGCCTGTCCCAGTGTTTCGCCACTCTGACTGGTGTGACATCCTCCCGATGTCCAACATAAATCTACTCTGCTCCAGTTTCAAACCACTGCTCCTTGTTCTATCACCACAGGTTCTTCTAACAGTCCCTCCCCAGCCTTCCTGTAGGTCCCCTTCAGATACTGAAATGAAGCTCTGAGGTCTGCCTGAGCCTTCTCTTCCCCAGGCTAAACAGTTCCAATTCTTCAAGCCTGTCTTCAAAGCAGAGGTGACCCCAAACTAGGTGCAGGACTTTGGACTTTGACATACTGAGCCTCATGAAATTCTCCCCAGCCCACCTCTCCAGCCTGTCCAGGGCCCTCTGGATGGCACCCATTCAATCCTTCAGTCTTATCAACCACACCTCTTGGCTTGGTATCATCTGCAAACTTGCTGAGGGTGCCTCAGTCTTGGTGTTCATAGCACTGGTGGAGAAACTGAGCAGCACTGCTCCTGGCACAGACCCCTGAAGGACACCCCTTGTCACCTGTCTCCATCTGGACATGGAGCCCTCAAGTGCCAAGGAAGGCTAAGTTAACGAAACATACTGAACAGCCATGAAATACAATAATGAAACATACATGCTCTAATGAGAGGCAGTGGTGTTCATAGCAAGAATGTAGAGCTCCAGTGCAACTCCAGCTCACACCAGACTGCACAGGGACCTTGCCTCTGCACCAGACACAAGGCCGCCATGGACAAGGAATCCCTCCAGTGAGAATGATCTGGTACCCCCAAACAAGTTTGACTCTTGGCTGAATGGGCATTAGGGGCTTTTTAACACCTTCCAAAGGGCTCTTCCAAATGTTCATCTTCCAGCCTTGGAAGCATGTCACATGTGATTGGAACAAGCACATGCCAGAAGGCAGCCGTGTCCGGGGCTGCATTGAGAGGAGTGTGGGCAGCAGCGCAAGGGAGAGGACTCTGCCCCTTGACTCTGCCAGATTGGAGGAGGCCTTGGGCAACCAAGTCGAGAGGTGTCCCTGCCCATGGTGGGGACGTTGAAGTAGATGATCTCTGAGGTCCCTTCCAGCCTAAGTCATTCTGTGAACTGATTATGAATTTGTGGAGGGCAGCTTTTCCTTTTAGCCACCATGACCCCCAAAGATGAGTGCAGAGTACACCTGACTGCCTATAGCACCAGTGGGGTGAAGATAACTTTTGACTTAATTCCCGCCTGTAATGATGAGGTTTTCTTTTGCTTTACAAAAACCTTTTTAATATTTTTAAAAGGGAAAAAACACAGAACATACTTCTGAGATCCCTCAAATTCTCATGCTTTTCCATTTATGCCTTAATATTTTGCCTTAAAAACAGTCCAACTCCTAGCACACTTGAATCGAGGCTGTTAAACAGAGCTGTCATTTTACAAGAGTTTTTATTCACTGCTCATTTATAATCTGCTTTGGATACAGCCCCTTGTAGCTGTAGAGCAGCTTCACAGGATTCTGTGATCTGCTGGCTGCTGAGAACTGCTGTTATTTTAGCTAAAGCACCTCAGCCCAAATGCCTCCAAAGCCCAAAGGCTGAGCCAGGAGAGCCAACCTCCATTCAGGTTCCGGGAAGCAACAGTTACCCAAATTGCAGGGTTTTCTTTAAATAAAAGCCCACGTGGGTTATTAAGGAGGACTTTCAGACATAAAAAGACATCAGGAATACAAAGCAAAACAGTGGTGGGTCTTGTTGATGACTGTGTAGACATCTGTCACAGGTCAAACTAGCAGCCAAACCTGCCCTGGCCAGCAGGGAGCTATGAAGAGGAGAATGGTCTGGTTTCAGCTGGCTGAGCACACACATTGGGAATAAACAATGCAGGAAGAAGAGCAGCATCCCACTCAGAGCTGCATGTAAAAGGAAGGGATCAGGCTGAGAGTCAAGTTTTCCAGCTCTTTGGAAGGGTCATTCAGTGTTTTCAGGGGTTAGGAAATGTCATACAGAAGGTTTGAGGTTATGCCACCTAGGCAGACCCACCTCGGTATGAGGCATCAGAGAAGCAAAGACAAACAATCCTCCTGGACCTTTTGGTGTAGCAGTGGACCACAATCCTCACTTTCACCTCAGACATTGCAGTCATGCTGTCTGAAGGATTCATGTACTCAGAGATACACAGAATGGGTTAGGTTGCAGGGGGCCTTGAAGATCACCCAGTTCCAACCCTGTGTCACAGGCAGGGACACCTTCCACTAGACCAGGCTGCTCAGAGCCTCATCCAGCCCGGCCTTGAACATGTCCAGGGAGGGGGCATCCACAGCCTCCCTGGGCAGCCTGTTCCAGTGTCTCACCACCCTCAGTCTAAAGAATTTCTTCCTCATCTCCAGTCCAAATCTCCCTTCCTGAAGCTTCAATCCATTCTCCCTCCTCCTATCACTACAAGCTCCTTGGTGCACATTGTGCCACAGCCTTGCTGCTGCTCCATGCCAAAGGCAGCTCTGAAGCCCTGGGATGGGCAGGGCAGTGGCTCCTTAGGAGGCGAGCCCAGCACCCTTCCAGAAGCGCAGCTCATGCCATCTGTGCCTGTCGCTGCTGAACAAGCCCTGAGGCCTCTTTGCCTTGGACTCAGTGCCAGCACACTCAGTACAAAGGCTGCTAAAAGAGGTGAAACCTAAACGTGCCCTCTTGCTATCCTTGCTGGTAGTCATGGGACTGTTTCAGAGTGATTCTGAGCTGGAGAACCAAAGCAATACCCACGGTCACAGCTGCACAACTGATGCCTTCTGCTGTTGCACTCTCCAGCACATCTTTCCAAGAAGTGAATGCTGTTTTCATGGACTGCTCCAGAAGAGCCAAGCTGAACTTTGCCATTCACCTCAAACTGAAGGGAAGGAGTAGCAAACAAAGCACTTCAGAGTCACATCCCTTCTAAAAGAGAAAAAGCAGGCACTGTAACCTGAACAGCCCAGACCACAGCTGCCTTGCACGCACATATAGAAGCCACCCTCTAGTTACTCGGGATCACAGAACATAGAATTGTTTCAGTTAGAAAAGACCTCTAGGATCATCCAGCCCAACACCATCGACCCAACACCATCATGGCCATTAAACTATATCCCTAAGTGCCACGGCCACAGGTTTCTTGAACACCTCCAGGGCTGGTGGCTCCACCACCTCCCTGGGCAGCCTGTTCCAATCCCTGACATTCTTGCAGCAGAGAAATAGTTTCTAATCTCCAACCTAAACCTCCCCTGGCACAATTTCAGGCAATTTCTTCTCATTCTATCACCTGATACTATAGAGAAGTGGCCAATCCCCACCTCACGCCAACCCCCTTCCAGGGAGCTGCAGAAAGCCATGAAAGTCTTCCCTCAGTCTTCTTTTCTCCAGTCTAAACAGCCCCAGTTCCCTCAGCCATTCCAGTGCTCAGGAAGGTTAACAACATGCTAAATTCTTCATGTCTGTCTCTCAAGTCCTTTTTGCTATGAGCTATCCATGTATCAAAGCTGTCCGGCTTGGGCAGGTCTCTGCAGTTCCCACCCTGAGTCAGGGATCAGTTGTCCAGCTCTGGGCGTAAGGTGACATCCTCTTTCTAAACCAAGATTTTCTTTCATGCACATTTCTGGGCCCTTGTTTTGGTCTCTAGACTATTTCAAGAGAAGCCTGCCTAAGGAAGCGAAGTAAAAACCAACAACAGAGTAACTGCCACAGAAACTTATTGGAAGGCATTAAAATGAAACAGCTTTTAAAGAGCCCTCAGGTTTAACAGCAAAACCCACCAAAATTGTCTGTACTGATTTAATTTGCAACAGTTTCAGCTCAGACAGCTTGGCTTGGTTGTTGGGTAGGAGCTCAAGGTGAAAATTACACCCTTTTTTTTACCCACCCATTATGAATTCCTGGTCACTTCTCTCATTTCAAACACTTGGCAGAGGGTGGGATGAAGATGGCCATGAAGTAGTGGTCGTAAGATCCAGACTAGTTGAGACTGCAGAAGATGCACACTCTAAAACTAAAGTGTTCTTTCAGCAGATACTACCCTGAACTGAATCAACAGCCTCTGAGCACAGGAGCCCACGTTTTGCCCTTTCTCATACCACAGTGTCTCAGATAAACAGACGCATTCCAGTATCAAACGGGCCACTGCAGCAAGTCTTAGATGCTACCCAAAAACCACATCGACACAAGAAACACGATGCTGACGGGAAGATTTTCAGTCCTCACCCCACACTCCTTAAATCACTCTCCAGGTTTCCTCCCTAGTTTTCTTTTCCAAGCAGGTTTGAAGGCATAATGCAGTGGGAAGGGGTGAGAATGGAAGCTGCCATTCACAGTATGTAATGGAACACAAACACTTTTGCTCCAGGTTTGACGTTTCCTATGTGCAACACCACCAAAGTCAGTGGAGTGACAGGTGAGCCAAAAAGGTCAGCAAGCACTCCCTAAAGACAACGTTTGCCCCTTGCACCTGTGAGTCTTGGATGGGCCACACATTGTACCACACTTTAGGTTCTGAAAGCGCAGGATGTTCTGGGGTAACATACCTTGAAGTGGCAATTTCCACTTTGGTTCTCGCCATGGCGGCGGCTCGCTGGGCGCCCTCTATCGCTCTGTCCACCTTTTCTCTCGTCTTGGTGTTCCGTATGGGTATGAGCTGCTTCCTTATCCCACGGACCAAAACGTTGTTTTTGTACTTTCCCTCTTCCTTGGTGCCATCTGGGAACATGGTACATCCATAGCCGTGCCTCCTGTTGTTAAGCCACTCCCCTTCGTACTTCATTCCGTTTGAGCGCTCACTGATGCCGAACCCGCTGCGCTTGTCGTTCTTCCACTCGCCCATGTAGGCTTCTGTAGTGGTGGCATCAACGTGGTCTTCCACAGAGCAATAATCACAGTCACCATCTCCAAAACTAATGGTAGAGTTGGCATCGCTAGAACTAATCCTACTCATAGCAGCATCGCTCCTGACGGAGCTCCTTTTGCTAGATATCGACGACCGAGACTCGGACTTGCGAAGTTTTATACTCCCCAGAAGGGATCCTCTTCGGAACAAGCCTCCTTTCTTCTTAATGCCCATGGCTTCTGCGTCGCTGTGGAAATTGAGCACAAAGCCTCCCCGGGTGCCAGCGGGACTGTCTGAGGTGGCGTCGTGCAGAACAGTGCCGTTGCTCTGCTCGCTCCGCAGCGAAGCCAGCGAGGTGCGGAGCGGGGAGCGGATCACAGTTGCCATGCCGTAGGGCACGCTCTGGCGCACGCCGTAGCCGTGGCGCATCCCTCCTGTCCACTGCCCCTGGTAAGTACCTGGCAGAGCAACAAGGAGAAACTACAGTTAGGAATTCATAAGAGACCTGGCACTCTGCAGCCAGCGTGCTACAGGCAACGATCAAGGACTGGTAGGGCTTGGAAGGTACCTCTGAAGATCACCCTGCCAGAGCAGGGTCACCTAGAGGAAATCACACAGGATCACAATGCCCAGGTGGGTTTGGAATGTCTCCAGAGACTCCACAACTCAGCTGGGCAGCCTGCTCCAGGGCCTTGCCACCCTCCACAGTGAATAATCTTTTACTTACAGTCATGTGGAATCTCCTGTGTTCTAGTTTGTGTTGATTGCCCTTTGTCCTGTCACTGGACACCACTGAGAAGAGCCTGGCTCCATCCCCCTGACACTCACCCTTTAGCTATTGATCAGCATTAATGAGATCCCCCACAGACTGCTCTTCTCCAGGCTAAACAGCCACAGGTCTCTCAGCCTTTCCTCACAATGTAGATGTTCCAGTCCCCTCATCACCTTACTGGCTCCCTGCTGGACACTCTCCAGTACTTCTGGAGTTTTAAGTGCTGAACTGCTGGGTCATCCCAAAGTGACAATCTGAGAGAAGCCAGCTAGGACATGATGTGTTGGCAGCTCTGGTTCTGGCAAAAAGAAACGCAGAAAACATGCCAGCACATGGTGCAGAAGATAAAGGACTTCTGCTACTTGTTTTCCTTACAAATCATTTTTCCACTTAATAAATCCTTCACTTTCCCAGCTGAAGGAATTTGCTTTGGCAACCAAGACACAGTAACTGTAATCACAAGCATTTTATGAATGGATCCCTCCAGGGACAACAATTCCAGACAAAGAACTCCCTCAACAATTGTTTAAGGTGGGCAGCAGAGCCACACAAGAGGCAGTCAGTGGGGGAGGGAGCCATGAAGGAGGGAGCCAGGCAAGGGAGCCTGACACTGCTGGCTCTTGCTTCCAGCTGCTCTCAGCATTAGTAAACTTTAAAACTGTCCTCTTGGGTTTAAGGTGACCACAGAGCTCTGCTTGTCAGGATATACTGGACAGTCCACTGAAGTGTTTTGTCTTCAGCCAGGCCTGCTGTAAAGTTCAGGGTTGTGAAGTTTGTGCATGTCTTTGAATGGGAGAACCAAGCCTCAGCACACAGCACTCTGTAGGATCTCCTGCCACGCTTTGGCATCCCCAGTACAGCAAACAGGGCACTCTGTGTGATGCTGTGACAGAGATAGGAAACAGGGATCCCTTGGCTCTGAGAACACTGCACACTGGGCACACATCTCGGCGTGGCAATCCTGACTCTTTGTGCCACTCTTTGTTTCATGGGGAAGAGCTGATGTGAGAAACCATGGACACCCACACGGAGCTGCATCCCAGCCCAAGCCCAGCAGCATCTGATTGTTACTGCAGACGCTTTTGGTCTTATATTGTTGAAACACATTTTCATTCTGATGAGATCCATACTGCAATGCCTGGTTTCTGAGAGCCATCCCACCAGATGTTCCAAAGGATGATGCCAGAACTCCCACAACTGGCAAATACAAAAGAATTTGCTTTCTAATATAATTTCATTCTAATTCCCCTTAAACTATTTCAGCTCCTCAAAATGCAGCCTCTTGCCCACCTAGTGCTGCCTTTTTTTTCTAAGGTACTTTGAGTCTGAATATTCTTCCAGAAGGACTGAGAAGCAGTCTCTAAAATATTTCTTTGGGTTTGATCTGCTTTAACCAGAGCACCTGCTACAAACTGCTCTTCAGAGAACGAAACACCCAGCGTCAAATGCAGCGCCTGACTCGACTGTGGTGAAAACAGCTGTGAAACACCTGCAGGTTTCGGTGTAGCTCAAAGCTTCATTGTCTCTGAGGTTCATAGAATCACAGAATGCAAGTGGCTTAGAAGGGACCCTCAAAAGCCATCGTGTCCAAACCCCCTACAGTCAGATCCCCAGGTTGCTCAGGGCCTCATCAATTTGACTTTGATTGTCTCGAGGGATGGGGCCTTAATCACATCCCTGGGCAACCTGCTCCAACATTTCACCACTCTCACTGTGCAGAACTTCCCCCTGATGTCCAACATAAATCTCCCCTGCTCCAGTTTCAAACCCTTGCCCTTCATCCTATCACCACAGACCCTTCTAAACAGTTCTTCCCCAGCCTTCCTGTAAGTCCCCTTCAGATATTGAAAGGCAGTTCTAAGACGTCCCTGGAGCCTTCTCCGGGCTGGACAACCCCAGCTCCCTCAGCCTGTCATCCTGGGAGAGGTTCTCCAGCCCCCTGATCATCTTTGTGGCCTCCTCTGGATCCACTCCAGCAGGCCCACATCCTTTCTGCGTCGGAGGCCCCAGAGGCGGACACAGTACTCTGGGTGGGGTCTCGCCAGAGCAGAGCGGCAGAATCACCTCTCTCGACCTGCTGGCCACGCTGCTTCTGATGCAGCCCAGGTTGCCATTGGCCTTCTGGGTTGCAAGAGCCCGTTTCTGGCTCATATCCAGATTCTTATCCACCAATACCCAAGCCCTTTTCTGCAGGGCTGCTCCTGATCTCATCAAGGATTGTTGGACCTCCTTTCTGCAAGTACACCATTTTGGTCCTGAACTTGTCGCTTGTCTCTTAATCACTCCTTTGGTCCCCGTGCTGCTGAGTTCTGTGCAAGCCAGGAACTGTGCCGAGCCTGCTTGCTTCCTTAGAGAAGAGCAGACACGTTCCACAACACGACTCTTGGGTGTCAGTAGAAAATGCTCCAAAGGGGAAGGTTTTTGTTTTAACAGATGGCTGCTGACACAAACAGCTCCCTTAGTTCCTTGCTCACTCTCTGTATCCTGGATACCTACTGCTGCACTGGTTGGAAGGGCGCTGAATCTAGGAAGATGATTATTTTAAAAACCCCAGCATATGGAGAAGAACAAATAGAAACAGGAGCACAAAGCACTGCTGGGACGTCTGCTGCAAGTACTGCAAAAAAGCAGCCATGCTGCATGGGGGTTTCCTTATTAAAGAGCCATTTTCCAGACATACACTGATAATTTGTGAGAAGAAACCACTGCACATCGTCCAGAAGTGCACCTGGGACCCCCTCAAATTGTAATGACCTGCTGGAGCTGAGGGGCTGGCTGTGCAACACTTACTGCTCCACCCAGCAATCCAATTTTCTGCACTGGTTAACATCATTTAAACCTACTAAACCTCCGGCTCATTTTCATTGTACTACAGCATTACATTAGAGCAGCAGCTCCTCAGGATAGCTCCACGTGCCGCCCTTGAGTGGCACTGAACTGCAGAATTGGGAAAGATCATCCAGTCCAACCATTCTCTCACCTTGTACTTGGTGCTAAACCATGGCCCTCAACACTACGTCTCTGCTGCTTCAAAACACCTCCGGGGGTGGGGATTCAACCACCTCCCCAGAGAGCCTGTGCCAGTGCTTGAGAATCCTTGCAGTGAAGAAGTCTCTTCTAATATCCAACCTGAACCTCCCCGGGGGAAACTTCAGGACATTTCTTCTCATCCTATCACTTGCTGCTTGGGAGAAGAGACCAACCCACACCTCACTCCAACCTTCTTTCAGAGATATGCAGAGAGCAATGAGGTCTTCCCTCATCCTCCTTTTCTCCAGGCTAAACAACCCCAGCTTCCTCAGTTGCTCCTCACCAGCCCTGTTCTCCAGACCCTTCACCAGTTTCATTGCCCTTCCCTGGACACACTCCAGCCCCTCAATGTCTTTCTTATACTGTGGTGCCTAAAACTGAGCCCATGACTCAAGGTGTGGCCTCACCAGTGCTGAGCACAGGGGAATGATCACCTCCCTGTTCCTGCTGGCCACACTGTTCCTGATCCAGGCCAGGATGCTGGTGGCCTTCTTGGCCACTTGGGAACACAGTGGCTCATCTTCAAGCCAGCTGTTGATCAACACTCACAGGTCTTTCTCTGCTGGGCAATTTCCAGCTACTCAAAGTATCAGCAACTTCTCTCAGTATGGAATTTTACCGAAGTGCAAAAGGTTCATCTCTCTTCTCACTTTGGTTTCTCAGTTAATAAAAATGGAAAGCTCAAACACTACTAATTCATTTAGCACGTGCATTTGTCGTCACTCTAGAGCGAGGAGTGAAGCAGTCGCTCTTGCCCATAAGGGCACTAAAGCAACAAGAACTTGCCTGGTTTTGCATTCTACTGGGGAAACAAAATCAACGCCAGCTGCTTCTAAAGAGAGAGCAGTCAATGAGAAAATGGAAGATTCACACTGAATTGGTCCTCAGAAAATACCAGCCATTTAGTTGGAATTTTGCGGAGTCTTGCAGCTAACATCTCTAGTGTCATTACAAACTCAGTAAGGGAAAGGCTGCTAGTGCTAGAAAGCTGATCCACTTGACTTGATTTCTTCATCTTACATTCTAAAGGTGAAATATTTTAATGGAATATGAAGGATGGTGTCCAGAATGCAGATACAAGAGATCTGGACAGTAATTTGTCATAAGACTATAACTGGATCTTCAAGAGAAGCAATTTTGGAAGACCTGAAATGAGTCAGAAAAGGTATGAGAGTTAAATACTACAGCATCTTATATAAGGCATGATAAAAGAAGCGTCTCCTAGCTGTGAAGAGACAAACAGATGCAGGATTTGCCTATCTACAGACACAAACATAAATGACAGTACCACAAGCAAACCTTTTCCTGCTACAACTGACTGCTCAAAGCAGTTCCACTAAGGGTCTGCTGTTAAAATGTTAACTAATACTGTAATTACCAAGTTAATTTAAAACTGTATTTGACCATAACAACACTGCTCAGCTTTCTTTCCCATGGGCTAGGCATGGTATCCTTTGTAACTGAAGAAAGATTCAGCCATGACCATTGCTGACCATCCAGCTGGTTCAATCAGACCCCCTGAAAGGATGGGGGGATTTTGGAACTGGTGTGGTTGGTAGGCCAAGAGAGGTTCTCCTCCCCCTCTACTCTGCCCTGGTGAGCCTGCATCTGGAATACTGTGTGCAGTTCTGGGCCTCCCAGTTCAAGAATGACCTCAGGGAACTGCTTGAGAGAGTTCAGCACAGAGCCACAAAGATGCTGAAGGCAGGGGAACATCTCCCTGCTGAGGAAAGGCTGAGGGAGCTGGGGCTCTGTAGCTGGGAGCAGAGGAGCCTGACGGGTGACCTCATTCATGTTGATCAAGATGTGCAGGGCAGTGTCAGGAGGATGGAGCCAGGCTCTGCTCAGTGATGTCCAATAATAGGACAAGGGGCAGTGGGTGCAAGCTGGAGCAGAGGAGGTTCCATGGGAACATAAGGGGAAACTTTTTCACTGTGAGGGTGCCAGAGCCCTGGAGCAGGCTGCCCAGAGAGGTTGTGGAGTCTCCTTCTCTGGAGACATTGAAACTCCACCTGGATGTGCTGCTGTGTGACCTGCCCTAGGTGATCCTGCTCTGGCAGCAAGGTCGGACTGGATGCTCTTTCAAGGTCCCTTCCAATCCCTAACATCCTGAGACTCTGTGATTCTATTGAGCCTGAGAGATATCAGAAAATTTTTTTTTCCTCATTTTTGTTGCCAAATTGCTGTAAGGTTTACTTTCAGAACCTGGCACCTTTGAGTTAGGTTGTGCCATTCCTCCTCAGAACCCTTTGGTGTACATCTTACAGCTGTAAATACCAGTGCTTGCTCACAGCTACAAGTTAAAACTAGGCTGGGTGAAAAAGCTGAGGCCAAGGACTTATTAGTCCTCACGCTTTAGGTACATCTTCTGTGGTGTAACAGATTTGTTGTTCCATCAAGATTTCTGCACGCTTTTCAGACTGCAGTGTTAGAGAAGCATGCATCTGGACAGAGGGCTACGCAGACACCAGTAAACACACATGCTACTGAAGAACATTGCTTAAGGATTTGTTTGCCATTGGCTGACCTCTGCAGAACAAGACATGATCTCACAGCAAGATGCTACTTACTGCTGTTAGCAGGATCATCAATTGCTAATTTATTTACACATACTGAAACTTCAAGATAGGCCTTAGTCCCCTCATGAAAACCACTGAAGGTAGGCTCCCAGATCCACACAGATCCAACAAAATCTAGGCAGGTGGAGGCAGGCAGAGAAGCCCAGGCTGCTGTAGGGAAAAATCTGGCAGGCCACTAGAAGGCCCAGCATAAGCACATGCAGAGAATGGAGGATCATGGTTTATAATTGGCAGAGTTTTCCTCAGAGACTTGACTGAGTGACAATTTTGAGCACTTAAACACAGCATGACATATATTACTCATGTTGTGCAAAGTGCTGCAAGCAGGAACACTGAGGAGCACTTCCAGTGCTGACGTTCCTTCTACCTCCCTCAATGTAATCTCATACCACCAATGCACGTTAAACCAACACATGGACACTGCAACGGAGGGCACCCTCAGCATGTTTGTGGATGACACCAAGCTGTGTGGTCCAGTAGACACACTGGAGGAAGGGATGCCATCCAAAGGGACCTGGTCAGGCTTGAGAAGTGGGCCCAAGCAACATCATGAAGTTCAACAACGGTCAAGGCAATCCCAAGCACAAATCCAGGCTGGACAAGGAGTGGCTTGAGAGGAAGGCCTTGGGGTGTCAGTTGATGACAAACTCCTCACGAGTCAGCAGTGGTCACTGGCAGCCCAGCAGGCAGCTGTGTGCTGAGCTGCATCCAGAACAGGGAGGGGATTCTGTCCCTCTGCTCTGCTGAGACCCCACCTGTAGTCCCGCACCTAGTTCTGGTGCCACCGACATAAAAAGGACATGGAACTGCTGGACCATGTCCAGAGGAGGCCACAGAGATAACCTGTGAGTCTGATGTCTGAGGAGACCTTAGTGCAGCCTTCCAGTACCTGAAGTGGGTCACAAGAAAGCTGAGGAGGCATGTTTTACAAGGCCTTGTTGTGACAGGACAAGGGGCAATGGTTTTGAGCTGGAAGAGGGGAAATTTAGACTGGAGGTTAGGAAGAAATTCTATGCAGTGAGGGTGGTGAGACACTGGAACAGGTTGTCCATGGAGGTTGTGGATGCCCCCTCCCTGGAGGTGTTCAAGGCCAGGCTGGATGAGGCCTTGAGCAACCTGCTGTAGTGGAAGGTGTCCCTGCCTGTGACAGGGGGGTTGGAACTGAATGATCTTCAAGGTCCTTTCCAACCCAAACCATTCTATGAATCTATGAAAGAAAAAGAAAGGGAAAATAAAATAGCAGCAAAGAGGTCTGGATCACAGCAAGCTTGAAAACAAAGTGGCAGTTGGCATAGCCTAAAGAGTTATTTCCCTGTGTTGTTATTCTCAGGTCATAATAAAGGAAGACCTTTCCTGCAGATATTTCACAGTATGGTGAAGACACATATGTAAATCTGGTTTGCTTGTGAAAACATCTCAGGCATTCTTCTGGTGTACAAACACAGCTATTGTTCCCAGAGCAGGCAAACAAAAGCACATCTGCAAACATCTAGGACGTGCTGCTCTGCTTCATTCATAAGCACTTTAATGAAAATCAATGGGGCTTCACACCCTCTGCTTACATGAACTGGAACGTGTCAAAAACTGAGGCCATGGAAACAGATGTCATTTACCAGGCCTAAAAGCGTCCCAGTGAATTGCACGCTTCACATGCTGGTGCCCAGAAAGCGCTTCCTACGGGGTCTAAGTCTTAACATTCAGAGGATTCAGTTATCAATATCATACTGAAATGTTTTAGAATTCCACAAGAAGCCTGTAAAGAAAAAGATGAAAGGAACTTCAGGTTGAGGAAATTGCTCCTAGAAAGTTTACTGCAATGGCAATTTTCTGGAAAGAAGAAAGGCTAAAAGATGGCCACTGCAAATTCACCTGTCCTTCTGCCATTGCAGCTACAAACATGGGTAAGCAAGGAGATTAAAAGCCTTCAAGCACAGCACCTTTCATGTTCTGAAGTACATTCGCCTTACCCAAACTCACTACATTTTGTATTTCAGAAAGGAAAGGGAAAAAAATAAAAATGGACCCTAGCTGTAAAGGATTCTTCTGCTTAATACAAAATTCCCTCTTCTCTGACATGATTCTTAAAATCTGAGCACAAACCTCTTTGGGGAAATGAGCAACAGCATCAATTGAGAGATCCAACACACAGGTTAGTCCTTTAGCTGTCACCTACACCTTACCTCTGACTCTGGCATATTCTTGCACATCACCTAGGTGAGCTGCTCAAAGCTGAAGTGAAGAAAACCCAACAATTCCAGTCCAAGGGCTGAGATCAGTTTTTCCCCTGAAGGGTGTGGCAAAACAATCTGAAGAGAACTCTGCAGACAGAAGTTGCAGGATCCACTTCTACTGATGCCAGTAACATTACTGCTTTGATTCCACCTTTGCTGCTCAATCAGGTTTATCTGTCATAATATCACCAAATCATTTTGGTTGGAAAAGACCATTAAGATCATTGACTCCAACCCTGCTCTAAACCTACCAAGTCTTGTTGCTAAACCATGGCCCTCAGCACCACATCTCTGCTTCTCTGAAACAGTTCCAGGGATGGGGATTCAACCACCCTCCCGGGCAGCCTGTGCCAGTGCTTGAGAACCCTCTCAGTGAAAGTTTTTCCTCATATCCAACCCAAACCTCCCCTGGTGCAGCCTGAGGACATTTCCTATCGTATCACTTCTTACTAGTGAGAAAAGACCAACCCCCACCTGGCTCCAGCCTCCTTTCAGGGTCTTGTAGAGAGCAATGAGGTCTTTCCTCAGCCTCCTCTTCTCCAGACTAAACATCCCCAGCTCCCTCAGCTGCTCGTCCCCAGCCCTGTTCTCCACACCCTTCCCCAGCTTTGTTGCCCTTCTTGGGATTATGCTCCAGCTCCTCAATGTCCTTCTTGGAGGGAGGGCCCCAAAACTGAACCCAGGTGCCCAGCACAGGGGACATTCACTTCCCTGCTCCTGCTGGTCACACTATTGCTGATCTGGGCCGCGTGCTGGTGGCCATTTTGGCCACCTGGGCACATTGCTGGCTCATCTTCAACCAGCTGCTGACAAATACCCCGGGTCCTTTTCTGCCAGGCAGTTTCCAGCCACACTCCCCCAAGCCTGGAACGTTCACGGGGTTGTTGTGACCCAAGTGCAGCACCCGGCACTTGGCCTTGTCGAGCATCATCCCATTGACCTCATCCCATTGATCCACACAGACCATGAAATGACACAGGCACACGAACTGTAAGCCACTATCCAAATAAGCCCCGGTCCTGGGTGACCTCATTGCCCCCGGGCTTCGTGACTGCTGCCCAGTCAACGCAGAGGGCAGGCTGCCCAGTGCCCTCCGCACACCCCCCAGGAGCCCAGCCCCGGGCACATCTGCGTTTCGGCGGTGACAGGTGCGCGACTCGGGCCCCTGTAATGCCACAGCACAGCTCCTGCTCGGCACAGCGAGCGAAAACCACGCCGCCTTCCACTAAAACGTGAGCCCGGGCACGGGAGCCTGCCCGGCTTGCACCGATTGTGCGCCAGCTCCACGCCCGCCTCACCACCCCCGCGAACTCTTCGCCGGAGTGCACGCAGGGTACAGAGCCATCCCTGCGAGCCAAGTTACCGGGCGCAGGGGCTCAGCTGGGGAGCTCCTGCCGCCTCCCTACAGCGCGCTGCGCAGGGAGCGAGGCGGCAGCTCGCCGGCCCGCGCTCGCCCCGAGCGGCGCTGCCAGCCCCGGCCACCGCCGCCAGCCAGGGCCACCGCCGGCCAGCCCCGGCCATCGTTATGGCGGGCGGGGAGCTGGGAAGCTGCCTGAAGCAGGCGGGATGCGAATCTCTCCCGGCCGGAGGGGAAACAGCGCCCGGCCCGGCTGCACAGCCCGCTCCAGGAGGCTCCCTGCCCGGCCGGGCACTGGGCACCTGTGGCGCTTCCCCGCCTGTCGCTGTAGAGGGGGCCTGAGGGGAGCCAGGCCCAGCGCTCCGCACAGCGCCGCTCCTCGCCGAGGGCACGGCGCACAGAGGCGGACGGGGGAGACAGGAGCGACCCGGCCGCGCCGAGGAAGCAGCCCCAGCTCGGACCCGGCACGAGGGGCGGCGGCTGGACACCCGGCGGGGAAGGGAGGAAGGGCCCTGCCCTCGGCGTGCGCGCTCACGCAGGCGCGCCCCGCTGCTCCCCCTCCCGCTGCCGCCGCGCACGGTGCGCCCCCGCCGGCGCCCACCTCCGTCCCCGTAGGTCTCGACGCCGTATCCGTCCTGCAGCCCGTTGCTCCAGGTGCCCTCGTAGCGAGCTGGCGTGCTGAGGCTCTGCCGCACGCCGTAGCGCCCCTTGAAGCCGTGGGACCACTCGCCGCGGTACGTCCACCTGCCCTTCGTCTCCACGCCCAGCCCGTGCCGCTTGCCCTGCGCCCAGTAGCCCAGGTAAGTGTTGCCGCTGGGCCAGGTGTAGCCGCCCGCCACCTCGAAGCCGTGGGACCAGGAGCCGGCGTACTCGCCCTGCCCCTTGGGCCCGGTGCAAATGCCGTGCCCGTGGGCTTTCCCGTCCTCCCAGCCGCCGCAGTAAGTGCCGCCATCGTCGAAGTCGAACCGGCCGCCCGTCATCCAGGGCAGCGGGGCGAGCGCGGCGCCGCCGCCGCCTCCCCCCGCCCGTCTTCCCTTCGCGTGCTCTGCTTTCCCTTCCCGCCCGACCGCCCCGGCGCTCCCCGCGACTGCGAGCGCTCCGGCGGCCGCCTGCCCGCGCCCAGCCCAGCCGCAGCCCCGCCGGCGGCAAGCGGCGCCCGCCCCCGCTCCTCCCTGCCCGCCCCTCAGCCGCCCGCCCGCTCGGGACCGCCCCCGGCCGGGAAGCTGCCGCTGCAGGGCAGGTGCGCGGCGCTTCGGCTGCCTGAGCGCTTTCCCCGCTGCCGCCGTCGCTGCTGTGCGGGGTGGGCAGGGAGCAGGTCGGTGCCCCTCAGGGCAGTTCTCTGTGCCTGAGGGCCAGGCAAGGCTGGGAGCTGTGGGGGGTGGCGGGGTTCGGTCTGGCTGGGCGCGGCCGAACTGGATGCTCCTTGCTCCACTCATAGCGCTGCCTGTCCTGCACAGCTAGCAACAAGTGGTCAAAGAGAGACTTCAGCTGGCACCTGTGCTTTGTAGCCAGGTGGGGGTCGGTCTCCCGAGTAACAGGTGATATGACAAGAGGAAATGGCCTCAACTTGCACCAGGGAGGTTTAGGTTGGATGGTAGAATAAACTTCTTGTCTGAACCACCGGCACAGGCTGCCCAGGGAGGTGGTTGAAACCTTATCTCTGAAGGTATTTCAAAGAGGCAGAGATGTGGTGCTGAGGGACATGGTTTAGCCCCAGCCTTGGCAGAGTTGGAGAATGGTTGGACTCCGTGATCTTACACATCTTTTCCAGCCCAATGGTTCTGTGATTCCATGATTTTTACTTTCTCCAAGCTTTAAGACTAGTTTGAGCAGAGCCTAGTTGTTCCTTTTCCAGTGCCCCCCGCTGAGCACACCTTCCCTAAGGGGCAAACCAGCAGGCCCAGGGATGGATAAATGCTGGGCACAAAGAATGGAGTGGTGGCCAGGCCTTTCAAGGAAAGCCCTGGTGGGAGCTTTGCAAGTAATCTCTCATTATGCCTTCAGCCTCTGGGTTGCTGGGTGACTGAACAGCTCTAGATCCTGCCAAGTGTTCCTTTGTCAGGTATCTGATAATCAGATAAAAACATACAGGAGAAACAGCAGAGAGAATGGTGGACAGGGAAGTGAAGGTTGTCGTGGGGCATCCTAGCTTGTTGTTCTCGTGCAGAGATCGGGGCTAGAAGAAAATCTGAAAGAAAATGTTCTTCTAGATGGGGATTTTGCTCAAAGCATGAATCATGATTATTAATTGTGGGGAGTACTGGCTGGACACAGATGGCTTAGGAAAGTTGGGAAATAGCAATGGCTCTGTAGCAGCAGGAGGTCAAAGCAGAACATTGCAATGGAAAGATTCGAACACAAACCATCAGAAGCTGAAATAGTTGAGCCTCAGAAATGTGTGCTGAATTCATCCCAGTTGTAAGTAGTTTTGACTTAAACTTAAATGAGTCCATGAGTTGATGTGGAAGCTTTCAATGCCCCTTTGTGCCCTGGGAATTTTGTTCCACAGTTTTGGAGTGTTGAAGATGAGAGTGCAGACATCGTGCAGCCTTTATCTTTAGAGAAGGCTATAGAGCATGCTGAAGCAAAGGGCTGAGACCTACACTGCAGGGTGAACTCTTGTGGAAAGCCATTATGGAGAACAGAGGAGAAGTCTGACAAGCTTGCAGTCGGTGGGATTGCTGAAGAAGATTCAGTTCAGCCTTTGAGTATTTCCTGAGCTCATCAAGTGTTATGTTCCACACACCTTGTACTTCTTAGTAGACAAACAGTAGTGGTGATGGCACCTGTGCTGTCAGGAGTTTTCACTCCGTCACCCTTTCCTGTCCTCTGACACAAGACAAAGCCCTGTCATGTTCTGACAGACTTCTGGAAGAGGGGAATGCTTTGTCTGGGTGTGGGAGAATTCCCCATTGGAAGTCAGCATGATACCAGTGTACAATTAAATTAGTAATTGGGGTCTCCGGTTTCTAACTGCCTGTTAGATTTTATAAGTATGTGAGCTGGCACAGAATCACAGAATGGGCTGGGCTGGAAAAGTCCTTTATGTTCAGTGAGTCCAACCATTCTCCAACTCTACCAAGGCTGGGCCTAAACCATGGCCCTCAGCACCACATCTCTGCCTCTTTGAAACACCTCCAGGGATGGGGATTCAACCATCTCCCATGGGTGTTCAGTGGTGGAGAACTCTTTCAGTGAAGAAATTTCTTCTCATATCCAACCTAAGCCTCCCCTGGTGCAACTTGAGGCCACTTCCTCTCCTCCTATCACTTGTTCCTAAGGAGAAGAGACCAACACCCAGATCACTACAACCTTTCAGGAGTTGTAGAGAGGGCGAAGGACTGCCTACAGTCTCCTTTTCTCCATCTTCTAGTGTTCAGATGTAAGAACTTAAGGTGGCCTCAACTAGTGGGTTTGCTATACAATGACAGACATTAGACCAACAGCTTTAGGGATCAACAGTTCTTCTCTGAGTTAGCAGTACAGTAACGCAGGGACATCAGTGGGGCAGTTACCCAGGTCATTCCAACAGCAAATCCAGTTACTCATAGTATAGTATATCCAGGAAGAAACAACAGCAAATCCAGGAATTCACCCATACTGAGCCAAAGGTAAGGCTTGGGCAGGCAAGGACTTGCACAACCATAGTTGTCAGTTGGGCTGCCAGGCAGCAGGGCACAGCTGCTTCTTCAGAAGAGCAGCTCAGACCCATGGAGGAGCTGGGGAATCCCACACTCTCTCATCAGATGCACCCTTTCCATTGCTGAGTCACAAAAGCCCCACTAGTAAGAATTTCTTCCTAATCTCCAGTCTAAATCTGCCCTCTTCCAGCTCAAAGCCATTGCCTCTCATCCTATCACAACAAGCCCTTGTAAAACATCACTCCCCAGCTTTCTTGTGGCCCACTTCAGGTACTGGAAGGCTGTTCTAGGGTCTCCCCGGAGCCTTCCCTTCTCCAGTTCCAGTTCTTTCAGCCTGTCTTTGTAGGAGAGGTTCCTCAGCTCTCCAATCAACTTCATGGCCTCCTCTGGGTCCACTCCAGCAGTTCAATGTCCAACTGTTCTCTAACTCTACCAAGGCTGGTGCTAAACCAGCTGAGTGAAGTTCACCCCTTTTGTCCAGAATAAATGTAATTGCTTCCACTGTTTAAATCTGCCTTACAAGGGTGTTTTCTGAAGTCTTTGATAGATGCAGTCCATGTGCAGCTTGTCTATGACAGATAAGAGTTGGATTCTCATTGTATATAGGCCAGCCAGAAACAGTTTGCCTTGAGTGGTTATGCTGCCGTGTAACTTCGCCCAGCCCTGGGTCTGGTGATGTTGCCTGTATGCAAAAATGAGAGCCTATTGACACTGTCTGGATGCAGGCTTGGCTTTAGGAAGGTGCTTCCTGCAGGGATGGTCGATGCAGCAGGTGAAGATATGAAACTGCAGAGATTTAGTATTAACTAGATACAAATCTGCTGAGCCGAAACTATTAGTGCAGAGATACCCAATGCATGAATAAAAATTAGGCACATTTATTCTTACCCTTTAAAAGCCTGATTCAGCAGGGAATTACTTTAAGTACTTTAGTAATCCCATTTACTTCAGTGAGACTACACATGAGCTTTAAATTAAACATCTGCAAGATATCTCTGCTCAAATAAAGCACAGCTCTAAAGAATGTTCTCAAGTGCTTTGCAGAAGAGAGGCAGGATGCTGAACTGATGAGCACTGTGAGCTGCACACATTGCATGGGATGTGGTCACACACAGGACTGCTGTGATGGAGGCAGGAGCAGAGAAGTAAAGCAGGACAAGAATCACAGAGCAGAAGTTTCAAAGGCAAGCAGGTCTTCCCTGGCTCCACACAAACAGCTACAACTTTGAAGCCAATTGTTATGAGTCTAAATTATCATGGAATCATAGAATGGTTTGGATTGGAAGAGACCTTAAAAATCATCTAGTTCCAACCCCCTGCCATGGTCAGGGACACTTCCCACTAGAGCAGGTTGCACAAGGCCCCATCCAACCTGGCTTTCAACTCTTCCAAACTTGGAACCTTCACAAATTCTCTGGGCAACCTGTTCCAGTGCCTCACCACCCTCATGGGGAAGAATTGCTTCTTCATGTCTTATCTAAACGGAGCTTCTTCCACTTTGAAGTCACTACCCCTCATCCTGTCACTCCATGTCCCTCTCCAGCTCTCCCATAGCCCTCTTCAGTTTGTGGAAGGCTGCTCTGAGGTCTCCCCTGAGCCTTCTCTTTCCCAGGCTGAACAGCCCCAGTTCTCTCAGCCTGTTCCCATACAGGAAGTGCTGCAGCCCTCTGCTCATCTTGGTGGCCTCCTCTGGATATGCTCCAGTAGTTCCATGCCCTTTTTATGTTGGTGGCACCAGAACTAGGTGCAGGACTCTAAGCAGGATCCCAGCAGAGCAGAGCCGCAGAATCCCCTCCGTGTGCTGCTGCTCTCCCTGCTCTGGATGCAGCTCAGCACGCAGCTGCCCGCTGGGCTGCCAGTGACCATTGCTGGCTCCTGGGTAGTTTGTCATCAACTGACACTCCCAAGGCCTTCTCCTCAAGGCTGCTCTCGTGCCACTCCTTGCCCAGCCTGGATTTGTGCTTGGGATTAATAACCATTATTTAGTAACAGTTAGCCATGTGTGCTCTGTTTCCAGAGATCACTTTTATTGCCCATCAGCAGCTTCAACGAAGTCAACATCCATAATGTCTCCTCTAGGGAAGACTGAAAGCAAAAAGCATTTCCCATTTTGCTTTACCCCAGTGGTGCAATCTGAAAGCTTTCCCTCCCGGCTGAGCAGCGGCACAGCCCTTCCCTTCGTCTTCCTCCTCTGGGACTGTCTCTTTTCCTTTTCTGTGCCTTCCTAGCCAGGTCTCACTCTGGGATTTGGCCTTTCTGATTCTGCCCCTACATGCTTGCATTCTTCCCTCATATTCTTCCTTTAGCAGTGTGACCTACTTTCTACTTGCGTAGACTTCCTTCTAGTGTTTCAGGATCACTGAAGAGCTCTCAATTTAGTCAAGTTTGTCTTGTGATATTCATTTCATTTTCCCTTCACCTCAGGTTGGTTTATGCCCTTCACATTATTTCTTCAAGCAAACAGGTTGCTCCTTTTGGAGTTTATAATAAAAGCAAAGCTCTTGGAGAGCAAATTTTTGTTTGTGGGGTTTACAATGCAGTCTTCACCAACACTGGGGCTGGAGATATTCTCATGCCCCCAGCCCTTCATGCTGCCAGCACGACTGTTTGTTCAGCAAGCTGTGATTTGGATCAGGGAACCAATCCTGATTAAAAATAATCCAGCAAAAAGCTTTATTTTCGTTTTGCTCTTCAAGCCCAGTTGTTTGCTCTCTTTGCAGAGCATCTCCACAAACATTTTTGCCCTTCCAGAAAAGCTGGAGGCTTTACAGTTCACCTCCTTGGGGTTTAATGCCATTCTTTTTCCTAGGAATTGCAAACACTTTTCTCCCATAATCTTTCACCCAAGTTGCCCATGGTCTTGCATTTTTCACTCAGTTCACCCCTGTTGGTTAAAAGGAAAAGGTCTCTTATCTGCTGGATTTTCCCTGCAACACTGGAATTGCTTCCCAGTGGATCCTTTGTTTGTTGAAGTGCCTCATCTTCACCCTCTTCTATGCTTTGAAGAAGCAGCAGCAGCTTTCAACAAAGCTCTTGAGTCCTGTGCCACTGTGTCTACAGATTTCCCAGGTGCTTGAGCAGATCCAAGAGCTGATTGAAGCATTTCTTCTTGTTTGGAAGGTTTGTGTTAGCTCTCATATCAGGTAAGAATGGTGAAGGTTTCATGTTTCATACTGATCTTTCGCCTCTCTCTTTTCTGCCTTGGTTTGAATTGTAGGAATGTCATACCTTCAAGATCATAGAATCAGAGAATTGTTTGGGCTGGAAAAGCCCTCTGAGATCATCCGGTCCAAACCATCGACCCAACACCACCATGGCCACTAAACCATGTCCCCAAGTGCCATGGCCACATGTTTCTTGAACACTTGCCAGGATGATGACTCCATCACCTCTCTGGGCAGCCTGTTCCAATCCCTGATCACTCTTGCAGCAGAGAATTTTTCCTAATCTCCAACCTAAACCTCTCCTGGCACGATTTCAGGCCATTTCCTCTTGTTCTATTAATACTAGGGAGAGAGACCAACAACCACCCTGCTCCAATGTCCTTTCAGGGAGTTGTAGAGAGTAATGAGGTCTCTCCTCAGCCTCCTCTGCTCCAGACTAAACAACCCCACTTCCCTGGCATTCCTCAGGTAATTTCCATGTAAATTAGCTAATGAATGAAATAATTTTCATACCCACTGCTTTAATACCAGAGGGGAAGAACTCCAGTAGCATGCCTTAACGCTTGAACAGCTGCCATGTTTCTGAACACCCGTGTTGAGAGCTGCTTCCATCTTTGCAGAGATCCAGGCCTTTTGCCATGCCTTAGGCCACCTTGTCATTGCCCATCCCCCTCTCCTGCTGGTGGGGGAGACTAGAGCTTTGTGAGTCAGCCCTAGCTACCTCTGCAAGGGTGAGTGCACCTTGAGAAGGCACCTATCCCAACCTCTGTAGGGATCATCCTTCTCCAGCTGCTCCCTGGACAGTGCACTTCACATCCAGTTGGCCGCCAGCCACCAGTGGTGTTCCCCAGGGCTCAGTGCTGGGGCCAGTTCTCTTTAATATCTTCAGCAATGATCAAGGAGGTCGAGAGCACCCTCAGTAAGCTTGCAGATGATACCAAGCTGGGAGGGAGAGTTGTTTTGTGAAGTGCATTGGAATCATTGCTGCTCTCAAAAAAATAAATACATAAACAAAACAAATAACTAGGTAACAACCTTGGTGTGTCTTTTGCAGCAGACCACTGAAAGACCCCAAGACCCTTTGCAGATCTTTAGGGTTGTTGTTTTGTTTTGTTTTGTGGGTTTTCCTTTGGTTGGTTTTTGGTTTGGGTTGGGTTTTTTGCTTGGGCTTTTTTATTTGTTTGGGTTGGGTTTGCTTTGCTTTGTTTTGTACCATTGAGGGGTGTGACAGTTTTAGGCTGTGCCTCTAAGAAAGGGACAGTTACTGGAACACTCTGGCTGAATGTTTTGGTATAAAAATGAAAACAAAGATAAGTCTAAACTAATTTCATTGGTAGATTGGTAGAGTGCAACTTTAAATTTTAGCTTTAGTTCAGTTTGAATCTCAGTCAGTTCTCTCTGTTCCAGTCTGCATGAGCAGCTGCTGTCTTTCCTCTGTGCTGGACGGAGTTGACTGTCTCTCACCACCACAGGGGGTTGGGGTTGGTGGTTGGTTCTGGTTATGATGGCAAATGCTGCTAGAGGTTTTTTTCTCTTATGCCTGGTGTAGTCTCTTTTGAAACCCTAGTAGGGGACACTGCCATGGGACTAAGCAGGCTGCACTGCAAAGACCTTGACTAGGAAGCCACTCCCTCAATCTGCTTAGACATCGGTGAGGATAATGCGGCTTAACCTAACTGATTTTTGATAAAACAGTGAAAGATAAACAGATGCTTATTATGTCAGAGTTAATACATATGCCCTATCCATTAGTTCCTTGTACCTGGCCAGGAAGAGTTGCCCTGAGGGGAAAAAATTGCTCTCCCCACAGCTAACATGCAGGCTCAACACCGAAGCATATTGCGATGCTGAATTTTACACTGGGGAAAAAAAATCTAGCAAGGGTTACTGCATCATAATCAGCCTAAGCAATGAATTAAAACTCCCAGCTGGTATGAGATTTCAGTTATTCTTGGTTTGCTTCTGTTCTACTGGCTTTAAAAAACACTAGTAACATAATGCTAGGATGGTTTTGCGTGGTGAAGAAGCCTGGTCACCATGTGGATTACACTGGTAGTCCCTTTTGCCTCTTGGAAACTGCCTTTCTTAGCACACACTGCTGCAAAATACTTCTCTGTTTCTACAGCCAAGCAGAAGTTTGAGTAGCTCTTTCTGGATCCTGCAGTTAAGTTTTTAAGCTCTTCTTTTAGTGAAGTCCCATGGACTCTTGTTCATGGCTCTGAATGTGAACATGGGATGGATATCTGTGCTTCTGGCAGGCAGGAGGGTTGAACAGATCAGCATTTGTGTTATTTTGTCTCTCAAAACAAACTGTGATTGGGAGACTTTTGAGCTTTAGTGGGGTTTGTTTCTTTCTTTAAAAGAATTCTTTTTCCCCTCATGCTATGTATGGAATCTAAACCAGATTTCACAGAATGGCAGGGCTTTGAAGGAACCTCTGAAGACCATCGAGTCCAACCCCCTGCTATAGCGGGATCACCTGGAGGAAATCACCCAGGAACAAATCCTGGAGGGTTTGGACTCTCTGTGGAAGGAGACTCCACAACCTCTATGGACAGCCTCATCTAAGACTCTGCCACCCTCACAGTGAATAATTTTTTCATGATGTTTGCATGGAACCTCCTGTGTTCCAGTTTGTGTCCATTGTCCCTCCTCCTGAGAAGAGTCTGGCTCCATCCTCCTGAGAAGAGTCTGGCTCCATCCTCCTGACAATCACCCTGTGGACATTTCCTAATGTTCTTTATCAAAGCATCCTCCTTTAGTAACTGCAGTTGTCGTAAGAGAGTAGATCCTTTGCTGTAGTTTCTGATCTTGTTGCAACGGGTCCTTTATGACAAAGCAGCCCTTAGTGGAGAGTTTGTAACCCAGCTCTGCTGTGCATTCAGCATGTACCGGGAGATGGAAGCTGAGCATCAGACAGAACATAAAAGTATCCCTTCCCTGACAATGCCTGCTCTGACCACAGAAGGTTTATCTTCCTAATCTTGTGGAATCACAGAATGGTTTAGGCTGGAAGCAAACTTATATATCATCTAGTTGCAACCCTTCTTCCATGGGGAGGGACACCTTCCACTAGATCAAGGCCTCATCCAACCTGGCCTTGGACATCTCCAGGGAGGAGGCATCCATGACCTCCCTGGGCAGCCTGTGCCAGTGTCTCACCACCCTCACTCTAAAGAATTTCTTCCTAATCTCCAGTCTAAATCTCCCCTCTTCCTGCTCAAATCCATTGCCTCTCATCCTGTCACTCCAGGCCCTTGTAAAAAGTCTCTTCCCAGCTCTCCTGTAGCCCTTTAATAATAATAAACCAGGTTGGAAGAGACCTTTGAGATCATCGTGTCCAACCTATCAACCAATCCAACCCACCTAAACAACTAACCCATGGCACCAAGCACCCCAGCAAGTCTCCTCCTGAACACCTCCAATGATGGTGACTCCACCACCTCCCTGGGCAGCCCATTCCAATGGGAAATCACTCTCTCTGTATAGAACTTCCTCCTGACAGCCAGTCTAAACCTCCCCTGGTGCAGCTTGAGACTGTGTCCTCTTGTTCTGGTGTTGGCTGCCTGGGAGAAGAGGCCAACCTCTGCCTGGCTACAACCTCCCTTCAGGTAGTTGTAGAGAGCAATAAGGTCACCCCTCAGTCTCCTCTTCTCCAGGCTAAGCAACCCCAGCTCCCTCAGCCTCTCCTCATAGGGCTTGTGTTCCAAACCCCTCACCAACCTTGTTGCCCTTCTCTGGACACATTCCAGCAAGTCAACATCCTTCCTAAACCAAGGGGCCCAGAACTGGACACAGGACTCAAGGTGTGGCCTAACCAGTGCAGTGTACAGGGGCAGAATGACCTCCCTGCTCCTGCTGGCCTGGTTCCTGATGCAGGCCAGGATGCCATTGGCCTTCTTGGCTGCCTGGGCACACTGCAGGCTCATGCTCAGTCTCCCATCAACCAGCACCCCCAGGTCCCTCTCTGCCTGGCTGCTCTCCAGCCACTCTGACCCCAGCCTGTAGCACTGCCTGGGGTTGCTGTAGCCAATGTGCAGAACCTGGCACTTAAATGTGCTCAATCTCAGGCCCTTGGACTCTGCCCATCTGTCCAGCCTGGCAAGGTCCCTCTGCAGAGCTCTTCTACCCTCTAACAGATCAACTCCTGCCCACAGCTTGGTGTCATCTGTAAATTTACTGATGATGGACTCAATCCCCTCATCCAGAGCATCAATAAAGATATTGAACAGGATGGGGCCCAGCACTGATCCTTGGGGCACACCACTAGTGACTGGCTGCCAGCTGGATGTGGCACCATTCACCACCACTCTCTGGGCTCAGCCTGCAGCCAGTTCCTAACCCAGCTCAGAGTGCTGCTGTCCAAGCCAGGGGCTGACAGCTTGGCTAGCAGTTTGCTGTGGTGGATGGTGTCAAAGGCCTTGCAGAGGTCCAGGTAGACCACATCCACAGCCTGCCCCACATCCACCAGGCAGTCACCTGATCATAGAAGGAGATCAGGTTGGTCAGGCAGGACCTGCCCTTCCTAAATCCATGCTGGCTGGGCCTGAGCCCTTGGCCATCCTGTAAGTGCTGTGTGATCGCACTCAAGATGACCTGTTCCATAACCTTGCCTGGCACTGAGGTCAGGCTGACAGGCCTATCATTCCCTGGCTCATCCAACCAGCCCTGCTTGTGGATGGGCACCACGTTGGCAGCTTCCAGTCATCTGGGACCTCTGCAGTGAGCCAGGACTGGTGAAAAATGATGAAGAGTGGCTTGGACAGCTCATCTGCCAGCTCCCTCAGCACCCTAGGATGGATCCCATCCGGTCCCATGGCCTTGTGGGGGTCCAAGCGGCTGAGAAGATCTCTAATTATCCCATCCTGGAACAGAGGGGTACTATGCTGCTCCCTGGCTTCTTCTGCCAGCTCTGCAGGCCAGCTGTCTGGAAGCCGTTCTGTCCTGCTAGTAAAAATTGAGGTAAAGAAGGTGTTAAGTCCCTCTGCCTTTTCCTCATCCTTTGTTACAACGTTCCCCTCCGTGTCAACCAAGGAGTGGAGCTTCTCCTTGCCCTTCCTCTTGCTATTAATGTATTTATAGAAGGACTTTTTGTTGTCCTTCACAGCAGAGGCCAGTCTGAGCTCCAAATGTGCTTTTGCCTCCCTAATTTTCTTCCTACAAGACCTAGCAACATCCCTAAACATTCCATGGGTTGCCTCCCCTTTCTTCCAAAGATGATACACCCTCTTTTTTTCCCTTAGTTCCTTTAGAAGTTCATTACCCATCCAGGCTGGCCGTCTGCCCCGGCGGCTCATCTTCCGGCACACTGGCACAGCCTGTTCCTGCACCTTCAATAGTTCTGCCTTGAAGCAGCTCCAGCTCTCCTGGACCCCTTTATTTTTAAGGGCTGATTCCCAAGGAACCTTCTGAGTTAGTTCCTTGAGTAGCCTGAAGTCCGCCCTCCGGAAGTCCAGAGTGGAGGTCTTCTTGCTCCCCCTCTTGGCTTGGCTGCATACCGAAAACTCAATTATCTCGTGGTCACTGGTGCCTAAACACCCTCCGACCACCACATCACCCACCAGCCCTTCCCTGTTGGTGAAGAGGAGGTCAAGCAGAGCCTCACCCCTGGTAGGCTCACGCAGCACCTGGGATAAGAAGCTGTCCTCCATGCACTCTAAGAACCTCCTAGACTGCCTCCTCTCTGCTGTGTTGAGATCCCAGCAGATATCAGGCAGGTTGAAGTCTCCCATAAGAACAAGGTCAGGTGATCTTGAGACAGCCTTAAGCTGCCTATAGAATGTTTCATCAACATCTTCCTCCTGGTTGGGTGGTCTATAACAGACTCCAACCAGGATGTCTGCCTTGTTGGTCTTCCCTCCAATCTTCACCCACAGGCACTCAACCTGATCATCCTTGATCTCTAGTTCCATAGTGTCTAGTGCCTCCCTGATGTACAGGACCACCCCTCCACCCCTTCTTCCTTGCCTGTCTCTCCTGAAGAGCCTGTAGCCATCAATTGCAGCGCTCCAGTCATGCGAGTCGTCCCACCACATCTCTGTGATGGCAACTACATCATATCTTTCCTGCTGCAACAAGGCTTCCAGCTCCTCTTGTTTGTTGCCCATACTTCGTGCATTAGTATACATAAACTTCAGCTGACCGTAACCTGCATGTCAGCTACAAAGTTGACTTAAGAAGTAAATCAGTTTTTCCATTTAATTTGTTTCATGTGACAACACTGCAAAATCATTGTTAATTCACCCATGGTTCACTGTGGTGGTTTGGATTCTGTGAGCTTCTGCCATGAAAACAGAAAGTCTAAGAGAGCTGGAGGACTGTGGGAAGAACCATGGAATCATTTTGGTTGGAAAAGACTGGTAAGATCATCAAGGCCAACCATTCTCCAACTCTTCCAAGGCTGGTGCTAAACCATGTCCCCCAGCACCACATCTCTGCCCCTTTGAAACCCCTCCAGGGATGAAGATGATCCTGTGCTGGGTTGAGTTTAATCAGTCAGTGGAAGTGGCTCATTTATTCTGCTGGCTACTGAGTGAGTTTTGGTTTGTATACCCATGCTACTCACCTGATTTTGGTGCATGATTGCCTCAAGAAATGCAGTACTTTTTTCTTTCTATTTTCCCAGGTTTGAGGAGACACAGCTGCTGTCCATATTTGGAGGTGTATGGAGCGGGATCTACCACATTGCCACCAACCTGATTTAAGATCTAATTTAGGGGAATAAATAAGCTTGTGCCCCCATACTCATTTTAAGTACTTTTTATAGTAATACTTTATCTTCTTATAGTTGATTTGGGGCTTTTGGTTTGGTTTGGTTTTGTGGTGGTTGGTTGGTTAGGTTGTTGTTGCTTTGGGTTTGGCTTTGTTTATTTTGTTACGTTGTTGTTTGGTTTCTTTTTTATCGTGTAACCTAAGTACCTAAACCATTTGGACTACCAAATGTTTAACACAATGGTTTAAATAAGCATTTACGTGTGGGATGGCATTGTTAAAGTGGAAGGCTTCCCTAGGCCAGTAAGCTTGCTGCCAGTAGATTTTTGGTTATTTCACTCCGTCATGCTTGGAGTGTTACAAGACAACCGGGCAAGCGTGGCTCAGCTGGAGGGGAGAAGCAAGTCACAGCCCCCAGAATAGCAGCAGCAGTAAATATGGTCATGCTGCTCTGCCCAGAGATAGACCCAGATCACTTTCGTAGCACCCACTGGCTCTGCTGCTTACCAGGCGGTCAGGGCCTTGGGCGAAACAGTTACAAATGCGGCTGCAATGTGGAGGGACCTTCTGCTGGCACTGAAGAAGCTCATGTCAAGAAGAAGAGAGGAAACAAGATCACAAGTCAGAGAGTTCAAGTAAAACACAGTTTAGGGGGAATATAAATTTCATCACAGTATTAAAACATGCTCTGAGATACAAACTGTACTCTTGTTAGGCTCCCTTTCCATGGTAGCTTGGTTACGTGTCCCAGTCACACAGAACCACTAAAGCATGAAGCTTTTGTAGAGGACGAAAGGTAGATAGAAAAATAGCTCTTTGTTCAGCTTAGGTCATACACAATGTCAAACCTGGAACTAAAATCCATTCTAAAGGGAAGCTACAGAGTGACATTAAAAAGTGTGTACCCAGTGCCAGTTATTTCTCACTTTGTGCAGCATATTGTAATAAAGACAGAATCACAGAATGGGTTGGGTTGGAAGGGCCCTTAAAGCTCTTCTATTTCCAACCCCCTGCCATGGGCAGGGACACCTGCCACCAGCCCAGGTTGCTCAAGGTCTCATCCAGCCTGGCCTTGGACGCCTCTAAGGAAGGGACATCCACAGCCTCCTTGGGCAACCTGTGCCAGTGTCTCACTTTCAAGAATTTTTCTAAATCTCCCCTGATCCAGCTCAAAGCTGTCACCCCTTGTCCTGTCACTACAAGCCATGTAAAACCTCCCTCACCAGCTTTTTGTAGGCCCACTTCAGGTACTAGAAGGCCACTATAAGCTCTCCCCAGAGCCTTCTCTTTTCCATGCAGACATCCCTGAAGGTCTGTGGCAGTGGCCTATCTAGCATGCTAGAAGGGAAATACTAATTATTCAAGGTCAAGAAAAAACCCTTGTTAATTTCTTCATCTTCAAAAGACAGATTATCCCCTCAGGGCCAAAAGGATGTTCTCACTTCCTTGTCCCTGAGCTCTCTTCATGTTGACTCTTCTATAATAGACTTACTGACTCTTCTGTATATTTCAACGTTTGCATTTTGCCCGAGGGCTGGAACACACAGTTCCCCTGCGTTCTGGCCCCCGGTCTTGCCAGGATACAACAGGAATGAAGCCGAGGCATTGAGTCTTCCTCCACCCCTGTGCCAGTTGATGTGTCTCTGTAAAATCTGCAAAGCTGGCTTCAGCTTCTGCAGCTTCTCTGGCCTGGCTTTGCCTCTGCCACCCGCTGCATTAGGCAGGGTGTCAGTGGGAAGGGTTTGTTATTTCAGCCACATACCATCGCCTGCTGCGCTCACCCCTGCCCCTGCTCGGGGCCCGGAGACAGCTTCGTGCTTGTGTTTGTATCAGTTACACAGGATTTAAATTCATCCCTTTCTCTCTGCAGCTTGGGGTTTGTTTTTTGGGGGTGGGGGTTGGTTTGTTTGTTTGTTTTTGTTTTCTCCTGTCAGATAACTCAGTTAAATGTTAACCCCCCAGAACTGCTGCCTGCAGCTGGCACTGCTGTACTTACTACAGCTCTTTTTGCTAGGAAAACCTCCCAGAGCTTAGCATGCAGAGGGATGTGTGTTCTGAGAGCAGCAGCTCTGGTATTTGTTCTCTACCCGTGAGTGACGTCATGCAGTGGGGAAAAAACCATGCCAGCATGTTTCAGTTGGTGCCAAAAGAACACAGACAGCGATTCAGTGTCACTGCCCAGATCTATTGCTGCCCAAAACTCTCTCTTGGCTTATTTATACTTGCACAAACAAGGGGCTTGCTTACAGGAGGAGTGAGGTGAATGCTGTGTGTGATATTAAATCGAATAATGAATTTGCCCAGCGGCTTCTACATGCTCCTGTGCTGTAAGGCATTGGAAATGTAAGATTTGAAGTGACATGGTTTGTAACAAGTCAAAGAATCCCAGTTTGTAAAATGATCATGGCTCACATTGAAGTTCACTGGCAACACCTGCCTGCCACAAAACTCCTTTGTCTACACAGCAAGAAAGTTAACCGCTTCTTGCTCTTCAGTACACCTAAAACATGAATTCAAAGATTCATGGAATGGTTTAGGTTGGAAGGGACCTTGAAGATCATCTAGTTCCAACCCTCTTGCCATGGGCAGGGACACCTTCCACTAGATCAATTTGCTCAAGGCCTCATATCAATTCCTAAACTCTTAAACTGTGTTTCAGATTCCTAAACACTTAGACTGTGTTTAAGAAACAAGCCTCATCTATGGACTAAAATAATAATTTGAAGTCAAATCAGTTTGGATCACAACTATAGTTTGGGATTTAGTATCATAGTATCATAGTATCAGTCAGGGTTGGAAGGGACCACAAGGATCATCTAGTTCCAACCCCCTGCCATGGGCAGGGACACCCCACACTAGATGAGGCTGGCCAGAGCCTCATCCAGCCTGGGCTTAAACACCTCCAGTGATAGGGGTTACTAATTGGTATCAACTAACAGGCCAATTCTTTTGTGCTTTTTCATCAACCAGGGGGCTGAAAACCCCAAGAGCAATGATCATTCAAAAATGGAGTAGCAGTTTTGTTAAAGAAGACAGGAGCAGACATTTAAATCTGTCTGAGGGCCTAACAAAACAGTGGAAGCTGTGTGAGGGAACTCTGAGACACCCTCCTTCAAGGGCAGAAAAGAAGGAGCTGGTGTGAGGAGGGCCTCCCTCTGGGACACAACAGGAATGAAAATTCCTGTTGGCTGATGCTGATGTGGTGCCAACTTCATGGAACTTCATGGAAATGTCTCCAGCTTTCAAAATTCAGTAAACATAAGGAGCTGATCAATCCTGACCAGCCACTACAGTTCCCTTTCTGCCTCTGCACTCCTGTGATTTGAAAAGCCATCACAGTGCTGCTGTGTAACTGATGTCTTTGAGATCACAAAATACAAATGTTACCCAAAGAAAAAGTTCTACCTGTGCTTCTGCTCCCCACCTCTCCATGAGCAGTCCTGAGCTCAGTTGCCCATCTGGCCCTGTTGGTTTCCCAGTGGTGCGCCCATGGGTGGCACAGGGCTGGACAGCCTCTCCTGTTGCTGGACTCTGAGACAGAGGCAGACATGCGCTTCTGAAAGCACTTTGCCCTCTTTCTATCTATCTTGGATGTCTTGATCTCTGTCTAACCTGGATTTCATAAGGTGAGACAGAAAACAAATTATTTTATTAGTTTCAGGCAATTCCTTAGGGAATTGGGGAGAATATTGTAGAGGCTTATCTTGTACAATCTTCCAAACATTTCCACAAGGGAAAAAAAAAAGGCTGCCACTGAGGAAGACTCATTAAGGAAGCTGAGGGGAAACTTTCTGGCTCTCTACAACTCCCTAAAAGGTGGTTGTGATGTGGGGATTGGTCTCTCCTCCCTAGTATCAAGTGACAGGATGAGTGCAAATGGCCTCAAGCTGCCCCAGGAGAGGTTTGGTTTGGACATTACAAGAAGATTCTTGACTGCAAGGGTTCTCAGCTTTGTGCCTTGTGATAGGATCACAGAATCATACAACTGTTTTGGTTGGAAAAGACCTCTAAGACTGTCAAGTCCAACTCAGCGCCACCATGCCCACTAAACCAGGTCCCCAGGTGCCACGTCCACATGTTGCTTGAACACGAACACGTCCAGGGATGGTGACTCCACCTGTTCCAGTGCCTGACCACTCTTGCAGCAAAGAAATATTCCCTAATCTCCAGCCTAAATCTCCTGGCACAATTTCAGGCCATTTCCTCATGTTCTATTACCTGACACTAGGGAGAAGAGACCAACCCCCACCTCACTCCAGCCTCCTTTCAGGGAGCTCTCGAGAACCAGAAGGTCTCCCCTCGGCCACTGCTAATCCAGACTAAACTCCCTCACAGCTGCTCCTCCCCCAGCCCTGTTCTCCAGACCCTTCCCCAGCTTTGTTGCTCTGCTCTGGACCTGCTCCCACCTTCAATGTCCTTCTTGTGGTGAGGGGCCCAGTGGTCATACTTTACAGAGACTACTCATTCCTTTCAGCTGTGAAAAGTTTCATGTAAACGCATTTAGAGCAATGCCGTTGAGCTTCGTCCTTCTCTGGCCCTTTTGCTTGCTTTCTATCCCCGTGTGTGAGAAAGTAGAAGGGGTTGGGAGCAAAGATAGGTGGATGGGTAGGAGCTGGCCCTGAGGAAAAAGGCATCAGCCACTTTTCCTCAGCATCTCTGGACGGGAAGGTGTGTGATCGCATTTGCGGCAAAGGGAGGCCTCCTGCGGTCGGTGTGGAGAACTGCCTGCAGGCTGGGGGCGGCCGGCAGCCACTGCTGCCTCCTGCCGCTACCTGCCGGGCAGGCTCCTCTTGCCGTGGAGTAGCCTCACACTGCTCACCCTCTCTGCTGGGCAGGCTCCTCTTGCCGTGGAGTAGCCTCACACTGCTCACCCTCTCTGCTGGGCAGGCTCCTCTTGCCGTGGAGTAGCCTCACACTGCTCACCCTCTCTGCTGGGCAGGCTCCTCTTGCCGTGGAGTAGCCTCACACTGCTCACCCTCTCTGCTGGGCAGGCTCCTCTTGCCTTGGAGTAGCCTCACACTGCTCACCCTCTCTGCTGGGCAGGCTCCTCTTGCCTTGGAGTAGCCTCACACTGCTCACCCTCTCTGCTGGGCAGGCTCCTCTTGCCTTGGAGTAGCCTCACACTGCTCACCCTCTCTGCTGGGCAGGCTCCTCTTGCCTTGGAGTAGCCTCACACTGCTCACCCTCTCTGCTGGGCAGGCTCCTCTTGCCGTGGAGTAGCCTCACACTGCTCACCCTCTCTGCTGGGCAGGCTCCTCTTGCCTTGGAGTAGCCTCACACTGCTCACCCTCTCTGCTGGGCAGGCTCATGTCTCCATGGAGTAGCCTCACACTGCTCACCCTCTCTGCTGGGCAGGCTCATGTCTCCATGGAGTAGCCTCACACTGCTCACCCTCTCTGCTGGGCAGGCTCCTCTTGGGTTGGAGTAGCCTCCCACTGCTCACCCTCTCTGCTGGGCAGGCTTGTCTCTCCATGGAGGTAGGGTGGGCAGCCTGGGCAGACCTCTCTGTGTCACAGCAATGCCCTTGGCTAGAGGAGAGGAAGGAGAAACACCCGAGTGTGGCTGCAGATGCTCTTCTACTGATCAGGGCTGAAGGAGCAAACACTGCTCTCAGTGACCTTTTGTCCCTTGGTCTGCCAGCAGGTTTGTACCTGTCCAGGTTCTGCTGGGCCGGAATGTGAGGCTACTGTGGGCTGCAGGCCATCAGCAGCTGACTGCAGCTGGCTACAGGTGTATCCCAGAACACCAGCAGCACACTCAGTGTGGAGGGATAGCTTTGCCCAGGAGAGAGGAGATTCCTGCTTGGGAATTTCTGCTTCCTCCTGACCCTCCTCCTCCCTTCCTGTTTGGTGTGCCTGCTGGACCTCTGCTGTGCTGAGTACAACTTTATGTACTTCACACTGACATTGGGATCCATCTGTTCTATTAAATCCAATTTTGTTTCAACCCTTGTCTCCTCTGCCTGATTCCCCTTCTCTGCTGGGGAGGGGTCATTGGGTGATAGAATAAGTGCTGGAGTTTAGCCCCAGATAAGGGCTAGATGTAGACAACACTTTCACTGCCTTTCTAGGCATCTAAACTGGGTAAGAAAACAACTCAAACTCAGAAGCCCATGTTTGATATTGAACTAATTGAACAAGGGAATGGAAGTGGAGCAGTGGTCTGTCTGGTAACTGACAAAATGACAACATTTGGATTCAAAGGCAAAAATTGTCTAGAGCATGCAAATCAAAAACCCAAACCCAACCCTAAGCACATCCTCCAGCTTCGAGGAACTGTGATGAATTCAAGTTCCCCCAAATGAGGCATTTCCTATCAGTAGCTGGGATTGGTGAGAGGAAGCCCATGGTGCACACCCTTCTGAAGAGCTTATTTGTTTGTGACTCTAGCAGGGAGCAGTCCCTGGGGCAGGCAAGGGGATGCCCTTGTGCCCACTCACCTGAAGAGCAGGGGCTGGAAGCTGGCTCTTTGTTCCTTTCCTTTCCTTTCACTTTGGGGCATTTGTCCATTACCTTGTCCCTTCCAGTGACCTAAATCCATTCCTTTGTGCAACATTAGTAAGAGAATCCCTTAAAATCGAGTGTGCGTGTTACTGGGGAGCAGCTCTAGACATACCAGATTCATTTCTGCAGGATACTAGTCGTGGGATTCATCTGGTATCTAGAAATTGCATGTGGCAGTGAGCCTTTATTGTGACTGACTGAGCAGTCAAGACGAAGAGGATAGATAGGTTCAAAAAGGGTCCTGGGCCAGGTCCTGCCCTTGGGTCACAACAGCCCCATGCAGCATTACAGGAATGGGGCACAGTGACTGAGAGCAGCCTGTGGAAAAGGACCTGGGGGTGCTGTTAACACCAGCTGAAGATGAGACACTGTGTGGCCAGGTGGCCAAGCAGACCACCAGCATCTTGGCCTGGATCAGCAATGGTGTGGCCAGCAGGAACAGGGCAGGCACAGTCCTACTGTACTCAGCACTGGAGAGGCTGCACCTCAAACCCTGAATTCATTTCTGGGCCACTCATTCCAAGGACATTGAGGTCCTGGAGCATGTCCAGAGCAGAGCAACCAAGCTGGTGAAGGGTCTGGAGAACAGGGCTGGGAAGGAGCAGCTGAGGGACCTGGGAGTGTTCAGCCTGGAGAAGAGGAGGCCGAAGGGAGACCTCATTGCTCTTTACAACTCCCAGAAAGGAGGCTGGAGCCAGGAGGGTGTTGGTCTCTTCTCCCTAGGAGTAAGTGATAGGATGAGAGGAAATGACCCCAAGTTGCACCAGGGGAGGTTTAAAATCATAGAATCAACCAGGTTGGAAGAGACCGCCAAGATCATCCAGTCCAACCTATCACCCAGCCCTACCCAATCAACCAGACCATGGCACTGAGTGCCTCATCCAGGCTTTTCTTGAAGATCTCCAGGGATGGTGACTCCACCACCTCCCTGGGCAGCACATTCTAGTGGCCAATCTCTCTCTGGGAAGAACTTCTTCCTAACATCCAGCCTGAACCTCCCCTGGTGCAGCTTGAGACTGTGTCCTATTGTTCTGGTGCTGGTTGCTAGGGAGAAGAGCCCAACCCCCACCTGGCTACAACCTCCCTTCAGGGAGGGAGAGACCTTATTGTAGACAGCAAGAAGGCCTCCCCTGAGCCTCCTCTTCTCCAGGCTAAGCAACCCCAGCTCCCTCAGCCTCTCCTCATAGGGCTGTGCTCCAAACCCCTCCCCAGCTTTGTTGCCCTTCTCTGGACACATTCAAGAGTCTCAATGTCCTTCTTAAATTGAGAAGCCCAGAACTGGACACAGGACTCGAGGTGTGGCCTGACCAGTGCTGAGTACAGAGCAGAATGACTTCCCTGCTCGCCACACTATTCTTGATGCAGGCCAGGATGCCATTGGCCTTCTTGGCCACCTGGGCACACTGCTGACTCATGTTCAGCCTACCATCAACCAGCACCCCCAGGTCCCTCTCTGCCTGGCTGCTCTCCAGCCACTCTGACCCCAGCCTGTAGCTCTGCATGGGGTTGTTGTGGCCAATGTGCAGCACCTGGCACTTGGATGTGTTCAATCTCCTGCCCTTGGACTCTGCCCATCTGTCCAGCCTGGCAAGGTCCCTCTGCAAAGCCTCTCTGCCCTCCAGCAGATAAACTCCTGTCCCCAGCTTGGTGTCATCTGTAAATTTACTGATGATGGACTCAATCCCCTCATCCAGAGCATCAATAAAGATATTGAACAGGATGGGGCCCAGCACTGATCCCTGGGGGACACCACTAGTGCCTGGCTGCCAGCTGGATGTGGCACCATTCACCACCACTCTCTGGGCTCAGCCTCCAGCCAGTCCCTAACCCAGCTCAGAGTGCTGCTGTCCAAGCCAGGGGCTGACAGCTTGACCAGGAGTTTGCTGTGGTGGATGGTGTCAAAGGCCTTGCTGAAGTCCAGGCAGACTCCATCCACAGCCTGCCCCACATCCACCAGGCAGTCACCTGATCACAGAAGGAGATCAGGTTGGTCAGGCAGGACCTGCCCTTCCTAAATCCATGCTGGCTGGGCCTGAGCCCTTGGCCATCCTGTAAGTGCTGTGTGATCGCACTCAAGATGACCTGTTCCATAACCTTGCCTGGCACTGAGGTCAGGCTGACAGGTCTGGAATTCCCTGGCTCATCCAACCAGCCCTGCTTGTGGATGGGCACCACGTTGGCAGCTTCCAGTCTTCTGGGACCTCTGCAGTGAGCCAGGACTGGTGAAAAGTGATGGAGAGTGGCTTGGCAGCTCATCTGCCAGCTCCCTCAGCACCCTAGGGTGGATCTCATCTGGTTCCATGGAGTCAGCAGGTCTCAGCAGGTGTCTTACTGCTTCCTCCTGGATTACAGGGGGACTATACTGCTCCCTGGCTCCATCTGCCAGCTCAGGAGGCCACTTGTCCTGAAGACAACCTGTCCCACTATTGAAGCTTGAGAAAAAGAAGGTATTAAGTGCCTCTGCCTTTTCCTCATCTTTTGTAACTGCATATCCCCCTCTGCACCGAATAAAGAGTGGAGGTTGTCCTTGAGTCTTCTTTTGCCATCAATATATTTATAGAAACATTTTTTATTCTCCTTCACAGCAGAGGCCATTCTAAGCTCTACATGGGCTTTTGCCTCTCTAAGTTTTTTCCTGCATGACCTAGCAACATCCTTAAACTCTTCCTGGGATAGCTCCCCTTTTTCCACAGGGGTAAGCCTTAATTCCTTCACAAGCTCCTTGCCCATCCCGTGCAGCTGTCTCCCCCACCGGCTCATCTGCCGGCACGTTGGGACAGCTCTTCCTGTGCCCTCAGCAGTTCTTTCTTGAAGCAGCTGCAGCCCTCCTGGACCCCTTTGTTTTTAAGAGCTGTTTCCCAAGGAACTTTCTGAGTTAGTTCCTTAAATAAGCTGAAGTCTGCCCTTTGGAAGTCCAGAGTGGAGGTTTTGTTGCTGCCCCTCCTGGTTTCGCCCTATATTGAACACTCAATTATCTCATGGCCACTGGACCCCAGACAGCCTCCGACCACCACATCTCCCACCAGCCCTTCTCTGTTTGTAAACAGCAGGTTGAGCAGGGCTGCCCCCCTGGTAGGCTCACAGAGCAGTTGGGATAAGAAGCTATCCTCTACACACTCCAGGAACCTTCTAGACTGCCTCCTCATGTCTCCATGGAGTAGCCCTGCACTGCTCACCCTCTCTGCTGGGCAGGCTCATGTCTCCATGGAGTAGCCTCACACTGCTCACCCTCTCTGCTGGGCAGGTTCATCTCTCCATGGAGTAGCCTCACACTGCTCACCCTCTCTGCTGGGCAGGTTCATCTCTCCATGGAATAGCCTCCCACTGCTCACCCTCTCTGCTGGGCAGGTTCATCTCTCCATGGAGTAGCCTCACACTGCTCACCCTCTCTGCTGGGCAGGTTCATCTCTCCATGGAGTAGCCTCACACTGCTCACCCTCTCTGCTGGGCAGGTTCATCTCTCCATGGAATAGCCTCCCACTGCTCACCCTCTCTGCTGGGCAGGCTCATGTCTCCATGGAGTAGCCTCACACTGCTCACCCTCTCTGCTGGGCAGGCTCATGTCTCCATGGAATAGCCTCACACTGCTCACCCTCTCTGCTGGGCAGGTTCATCTCTCCATGGAATAGCCTCCCACTGCTCACCCTCTCTGCTGGGCAGGTTCATCTCTCCATGGAGTAGCCTCACACTGCTCACCCTCTCTGCTGGGCAGGCTCATGTCTCCATGGAGTAGCCTCACACTGCTCACCCTCTCTGCTGGGCAGGCTCATCTCTCCACAGGCATCCCAGGGAGGCGCTTGATTGCCTGTCCCTGGAAGTGTTTCAAAGAGGCAGGGATGTGGTGCTGAGGGCCATGGTTTAGCGCCAGTCTCGACAGAGCTAGAGAGTGGTTGGACTCCGTGGTCACAGTTCTGTGATTCTGTGACTATGTATTGGTTTGTTGTTTTGCTTGGTTAGGGTTTTTGCTTTCGTTTCCCAAAGCACGATACCAACATCCACCGTGGCACCCCTTGCTCAAGAAAGAAAAGCAGCCCAGAGCGGGGAAGCCCTGCCCCGCGCCCCTCCAGCTGCTGCCCCGCCCTGCCGCTGCGCAGGGGCTGCGGGCCGGCCTGCGAGCCGTGCGGGCTGGCTGGGGGAAGCGGGAGGCACCTCGCGTATCCCCCGCCCTGGACAGCTCCTTCTGTTCATTTGCACGGGCACGCCGCCGCGGGAGCGGGCACGGCGCTGCTGCGGACACGGCGCTGCTGCGCGCCCGCGTAGGCCGCCGGCCCCGCCCGCCGAGCCGATCAAGCCGAGCGGAGCCGAACCGAGCCATGGCGCCGCTGGTGCTGTACCACTGGACGCAGTCCTTCTCTTCGCAGAAGGTGAGGGGCGGCGGCGCGGGCAGCAGGCCCCGGTTCGCATCCTTCCGGGGCGGCGGCAGCTGGGCAGGGAGGGCGGCGAGGAGCGAGGGAGGGCAGCGGCGGCGGGGGGCACCCGCGGCAGGGCCGGGCGGGCCCCAGGGAGCGGGGATGGATGCCCCGGGGATGCTTCTCCGGGGTAAGCCCGGCGCTGCCGTTGCAGGTGCGCTTGGCCATAGCCGAGAAGGCGCTCAAGTGCGAGGAGCACGACGTGAACCTGCCTCTGAGCGAGCACAACGAGCCGTGGTTCATGCGCCTGAACGCCTCGGGAGAGGTGCCCGTGCTCATCCACGGCGAGAACATCATCTGCGAGGCAACGCAGATCATCGATTACCTTGAGGCCACCTTCGTAGATGGTAACTCCCACATCGCCTCGGTGCGAGAGCCTTCCCCACGCAGCCGTGGCTTACAGCAGGCCTGGGGGCAGCTCTGCATCATCCCACGCAGGCTCCTTCAGGCTCACACATTGCATCGGGATTTTCAAAGGGCATCTTTTCCGCTCCTGCTGCGGTCAGCAAGGAAATCTTCAACTGGATCGGGTTGTCCGGGAAGTGTTAAGGCTGATCTTGAATGACTCCAGGGATGGGGCCTCCACCACATCCCTGCACAACCTGCTCCAGTATTTCACCACTCTCACTGTGCAGAACTTCCTTCTGATGTCCAACCTAAATCTGCTCTGATCCAGTTTCAAACCATTGTCCCTTGTCCTATCCTCACAGGCCCTTCTGAAGGTCCCTCCCCAGCCTTCCTGTTGGTCCCCTTCAGATACTGATATGCAGCTCTGAGGTCTCCCTGGAGCCTTCAGGATCAGAAAACATTTGTAGTCTCACAAGTGAATGGGCTCTCCTAGTAGCTGGTGGTATGAGGTAAAAACATGTTCTTCTAAGCTGAAGGCCTTCCAGCACCTTCAGGAGTGGCTGTGAGTAAAACCCTGCCTGTCCTCCTTCCCCTCAGGAAGGATGGAGAAGCCTGCAATGGCAGCACTGCTGGGCTGAGCCCCACTCTGAGGCTGCCCTGGGAGATGGTGTGTCCCACAGAGTGCTGCACAGCTGCTGCCCTCAGCTCCTGCCCTGCGGGAGAAGAGGAAAGGCGGTTGATTCCACATAATCCTGGGTAGAAAAGGAATTAGAACAAGAGACACCCGAAGTGGAACAAAGAGGTATAAAAGTAGGAAGAAAAAACTTGAAAATGGCCACATACAGGCTTTAGAAATTGTTTCTGTATTGCCAGAAAGCAGACTGCCCCCAGATTGGGAGGAAATGCTTCTTCAAGCGTGAAGAAGCAGCATTTTGTGTTTTGGGGTAAGTTGGATGAACCTACTATGTGCTTACAGCTGGTATTCATCAGGTCAGGAGTCAGGGTGCACAGAGATCAAGGGCAGGATAACACTCTGGCCTCAAGGCCAGGTTGAAATGAGGCCTCGAGCAGCTTGGTCTCATTGAGAGGTATCCCTGCCCATGACAGGGGTTGGAGTAGATGATCTTTATGGTCCCTTCCAACCTGAGCTGTTCTATCGTTCTATGACATAACCAAGGTACCTTTGGAAATGCTGCTTTGGGTCAGTTCTGCAGTTCTTCTTAACTTTATTCTTACCTTTGTGTTGCAGAGGAAGTGCCAAGATTAATGCCAGAAGAGGGGAGCATGTATTATCCCAGGGTGCAACACTACAGAGAGCTTTTGGACTCCTTGCCCATGGATGCCTACACGCATGGCTGCATCCTGCACCCCGAGCTGACAGTGGACTCCATGATTCCAGCCTATGCCACCAGCAGAATTCGTAGTATGTACTGGTACAGCTCTGAGTGCCTGCCAGGTCTCAAGGTGTTGCATTGAATTCATCTTGTGTCTTTGGTGCACTTTAAGCAGAATTAGGTTACACGGGGAGGTGGTGGAGTTGCCACCTGTGGAGGTGTTCAAGAAATGTGTGGCCGTGGCACTTCGGTGCATGATTTGATGGCCATGGTGGTGTTGGGCTGATGGTTGGACTGGGGGATCTTAGAGAGCTTTTCCAACCAAAACAATTCTATGATTCTGTGGTTTTATACTGAGCATGGATTTCTAGTTTTGGTGGCAGTCCTTGGTACTTTGTGCATGTCATCTACTTCTTACTGATCTTTGTAGTCTCTTGTGGTTTGAAAACAGGCAAGGGGAAGTGTCATTTTTGAGGTGTCTGTGGAATTAATTTTTCTAGTGATTGAAAATGTGCTTCTTTAGCAGAAAATGGCAGCTGGGACACAGCTGTGAGGAATGGGTTGGATGATCTTGCCACGGGGAACTGCTTGCATCAAACCACTCCACTGAAGGAAATCCTTTTGTGTGTGTAAATGTGTAATAAGTTTACCTATTAAATTGAAGCATCTGCTTTCCTTCCAAAGTGGTGCAAGTGCAGATTAGTCTCAACAAAACTCAATCTCTCTAATATAAAAGACTCATCAGGCCCTTTTTGTCTGAGGAATGTACTGCTGTCAACTTGGTGTTGGGGTGTGATGAAATAGCTTGGGTTCGTGGGGCTGTTCAGCCTGGAGAAGAGAAGGCTCAGGGGAAACCTTAGAGCAGCCTTCTAGTACCTGAAGGGAGCTACAGGAGAACTGGGAAGGGACTTTTTACAAGGGCTTGTAGTGATAGGAGGAGGGGGAATGGCTTTGAGCTGGAAGAGGGGAGATTTAGACTGGAGATGAGGAAGAAATTCTTTAGAGTGAGGGTGGTGAGACACTGGACAGGTTGCCCGGGGAGGTTGTGGAGGCCTCCTCCCTAGAGGTGTTCCAGGCCAGGCCGCTAGGGGCCTAGAGCAGCCTGGTCTAGTGGGAGGTGTCCCTGCCCATGGCAGTGGGGGTGGAACTGGATGATCTTCAAAGTCCCTTCCAATCCAACCATACTGTGATTCTATGATCCTTCAGGTCTCTTCATATGCTGTGTTGAAAGATGGCTTTCACAGTCATGTCAGGTTCAAACAAAGCATTTATAAACCAATGAGATAATTATTCTCTAGCAAGAACTTTTTATCAGTTTAATTTGTGAAACTTAATTGGAACTAATTAAATTAGCAGGTACAAGTGTGAAGTGATTCATGCTCTACTCATTGTTCTCAGCTAGAAATACTTATTTTTAGAAGATAACTTTTTCTTCACTGTGTTGTGGTATTGTAGGTCTGTAAGTGTGGGATTTTCAAGCAAAAGTCCCATTTTGAGGAGAGAAAAGTAGAAAGTAAAATTCTCTTTAATGTTCCTCATTACTCCTCCTTTCAGTCATGCAGTGAGTGTTTTTCTAGAACATCCATATCCTCTGTAGAGAACAGTTCCAAAAGGCATCAGAGATCTTGGTGTCCTATTTTAGCTAGCTGAGAGCATCTTGGTTCCATAGTCAGTGGTACTCAGGCTTTTGCTGTGGAATATTCCCTGTGACCTCCAGATATTCTCTGTATGGACCTTTCTGCACCTTCACAGCATGAAAAGTGCTGTGTCATTACTCTGACAACAGAACCCAGGAAATGAGACACACAAACAGCAGAGACATGAGGTATTTGTAGCAGAATTGGATGGAGTGAGCACAGCTTTGGCAGTAGAATGGTTTTATCTGAATAAGAGAAACAAGAATTCCTCATTCTTGCCTGGCAGATCACCTCTTCCTAGAGCTCATTCTGCTGAGCAGAAGGTGTGGTGGGGTCAGTTTATGCAGCAGGTGTTCTCCTAAGCATGATGGTTGTGGATCCCAAGTGGGTGTCATGCTTTGTTGAAGTGCCATTTCCCATCTCTCCACTGTGGTGGCTGTACAGACGCTGTTGGTCAGCTCCTGTGGGTTGCACTGTAGGTAGGTTTGGATATCTAACATTGTTCTTTCGGTGTTTTTTTTTTGTATCAGGCCAAATAAGTAACACAGAGTCAGAGCTGAGGAAACTTGCAGAAGAGAACCCAGACCTTCAAGATGCCTATATAGCAAAACAGAAGCGCCTTAAAGTAAGAGACTCTTTATGTTCCCCCTCTATTAGGAGCTTGTTAGTGTCAGAGTGTCTCTGGCACAGCAAAAAACGTTTCACCTGTCCTTGCCAGTCCTGTCATGCAGTGGTTTGACCCTACAAAGCATGGAGCAGGCTGTCCCCCAGATCAGCTACACACCACCAGTGTGTGCTGAAATACTGGACTAGTCCCTCTGGCTTCAACAGTAAGAGCCCTTCAGTGCTGTGTTGGGCTGCTCAGCAGCCTGCAGGGCGAGTCAGACCTCCATACCTAGCACCTCTCATTGCACTAATATCCAAGTGGTATCCAGGTGGTTGTGTGCAGAGTAATCCCATTCCATAAGCATGGTAGTAGCTGAGCAAGAGTTTCTCTGATAAAAGTATAAACTAGCTATAATCATTGAAGGTACATAAGAAGGATGTGGAACTGTTACAAGAGTGGGTCCAGAGGAGGCCACAAAGACATTAGAGGGCTGGAGCACCTCTCTTGAGAAGAGAGAGTTGGGGCTGTTCTGCCTGGAGAAGAGAAAACATTCTGGCAGCCTTCCAGTACCTGAATGGGGCTACAGAAGAGCTGGGCAGGGACTTATCAAAGGTGTGGAGTGACAGGATGAGGGATGATGGCTTCAGACTGGAAGAAGCTCCATTTAGATGAGACATGAGGAAGAAATTCTTCCCCATGAGGATGGTGAGGCACTGGAACAGGTTGCCCAGAGAAGCTGTGGAGGCTCCAAGCCTGGAAGTGTTGAAAGCCAGGTGGGTTGGGGCCTTGAGCCACCTGCTCTAGTGTTCCTTGGCACGGCAGGGGGTTGGAACTGATGATGTTTAAGGTCCCTTCCAACCCAACCTATTCTGTAGTTCAATGGTCCTGTGGTTGAAACACTAACCTTTATGTCTCACCTGTGTCTATGTTCAGTCTAAGCTGCTGGATCATGATAATATAAAATACCTAAAGAAAATCCTGGACGAGCTGGAAAAGGTTTTGGATCAGGTTGAGACTGAATTGCAGCGGCGAAACGAGGAAACCCCAGGTAAGGAATGACTCTGGCTAAATCCTGTTGGTGCTCATTGGGGAGACTGAATAGACTGGCAGGCAGCACCATTACACAACTGGTTGTAATGAGCTTGGTTTGAATCTTTTTGCATAGACTGGTGTAACTTCATGGAAGAAATCAAGGTTGTTTGAAATACTGGTTTCGGTTACTGCTGCTGTCAGTGAGTAGAAGTCCTGTGAGAGTGATCACGTTTTTAGCATAGTGAATATAATCAGCTGCCCAATTTGGCACTACTTCATAAGCAAGAAAAACCTTAACTACAGAATGTTCTTGGTGGTGTAGTTGTAGACCTTGGCTAACTGTAATAATTCATAGAAATCACAGAATGGTTTGGCTTGGAGGGGACCTTAAAGATCATCTAGCTCCAACCCTCCTGCCATGGGCAGGGGCACCTTCCACTAGACCAGCTTGCTCAAGGCCTCATCCAACCTGGCCTTGAATGCCTCCAGGGAATGGGCATCCGCAGCCTCCCTGGGCAGCCTGTTCCAATGTCTCAGCACCCTCACTATAAAGAATTTCTTCCTAATCTCCAGTCTAAATCTTACCCTTTCCAGCTTCAATCCATTCCCTCTCATCCTATCACTGCAAGTTCTTCTCAAACATCCTTCCCCAGCTTTCTTGTGGGCCTCTTTCAGGTACTGGAATGCTGGTATAATGTCCTGTTAAGGACCTTATGTTAAGGCCTGTTCAGATCCTGTTTTGGTCTCATGCTGATATTTGTGCAAAATTAGCCATCTGAGTCACTGCTGTAATCATGAAGCAACTCCCCTCCCTCCCCATCTTGAGAAGCAGCGGTGATACAAGTTTTGTCCACCCAAAGGAAAGCTGAATTTCATTCCAATGGTATTAGTCTTTTGCTTATTCAGAGTGTGGTCCAGCTCCCAGTGGTGCTGTTGTTCCCAGTCAGGGTGCAAGGCATCCTTTTCAGTGCAAAACTGGCATAAAACAAACATCTTGACTCAGTGTGTTAGTTGGGGTTTGCACAGTGGGCAAAGAACCCAGGCTTGGGACAGCAGTGCTGACAGAGTCCTGCCTCTGACCTCACTGAAAGCTGCATGAAGCATCAGCCAAGCTGCTCTGATCAGTAACTGTGCTTGGCTCCAGAAATAGCTGCTGTAGTAACTACCCATTGCTACCAAGAGAGTGAATTTGAGCAGGAACTGAACATCTAGGTAGGGTTTTCTACTGAATCAGCAGCATAAGAGCCACAGAAAAGATTTGAGCTCCCAGAGGATGGCACTGTTTTGAGCAGCAAACTAAAGCCAGTCACCATTGCCAGCAGCCCCTTTGCTTTCTCTGCTGAAGAGCCTTGCCGAGGAGTTAACTGATGCAGCGTTGAGGTTATGACAACCCAGAGGATCACAGGCTTTAGTCAAAGCTGCAGCCGTTAGGTGTTGCTTGGAGGTTTGGCTGAGGAAGTCACATTGCTGAGGTTTGGGAATAATGCTTCTACCAGGTCCTGGTCAGCCTCCAAGCTTCTGCTTCTCTTGCTGCTGCTCAAATCCTTTATTCACTTACTGCTAGTGCCACTGCAGGCATCTTTCTTTCACATGGGTCAGCTGCTTTGGCCTTCCTTCCATCACCTTGCTGAACACACTGGCTGAGTCTTTGGGTATCCTTTCACCACCACAGGACACAGCCATCCTCTGCAGAGGCCTTTCTTCCACACCTGGTCAAAGTGGACTGGTACCAGTGGTGTGCCAAGCTGTTGCTTTTCTCTGGTGGCAAATGAGTTGAAGTAGATGTTACCAAATTTCTCTGTTTCCACAGAGGTGTTGCTGAGCATTCATGCCAGTGGTTTTGCATGCCTGCTGGGTGAGAAGAGCTGCAGAAGGTAGTAGGTGGCATAGTCCTCTTTGAGCTGTAGGCCAGAGCAGAGGACTCATGCTGGCAGCTGTGCTCACTACCAGATTTCATACCCTGGGTTTCTGAAAGCTCTGGCTGCAGTCAGTACAAGGGAGCCCTTTAGGGTGGTGGATCTGCAGATCACAGAAGTGTGGTGGTGCCTAACACTGCCTGCTCTGAACCATCCCAGGAAGATTCACCTCCAATTGACTGCAAAGGGATCCTGTACCCCAGACTAATGGTGGTCAGTGTCAATATCCATCACTTCCCAAACAGTGTAAAACCCTCATGGTCTGGGGTCCAGGACAGGAAGGATGAGCAGACAGACTGTTGTCTAACAGAGGTGGTTATTGGTGCAGGTCGGGCATTTCTGCTTGTCTTGCCTCCAGCAAATTAGCAGTCTGTGAGTGAATGCCATAGAGCTGAGTGCCACAGGCAGGGTGCTAGGTTGTGCTGCTGCTGGTGGCTTCTTAGTGAAAGCTCAACTGCCTTGCTCCTTTGCACCCCTCTTTAGTTAAAGCCACTTTTGAGAAATGCAGCTGAGAAAAAGAAAAGGTTTGCTTTGGGGTTTGAATTTATAAACCTGCAATGTGACTTCTTTATGATTCTGAGACTTTGGAATGTTGTGTTCCCTGATTGCAGTCTCTCTGCTGAAGTGTTGGTGGTGTTTATTAGCCAGCATTTTAGGAGACAGCACTCCACCACAATGAAGTGTTAGCCCATGCAGAGACCTGAGGGAGGTGTTTTAGCACCAGAGCTGGTAGAGTCTGTGTGTTCCATTAACTCCTAATTATGAATGTTTGATCTCTTCTTAGAAGATGGGAATCAGCCTTGGCTCTGTGGGGATTTCTTCAGCCTGGCCGACGTGTCCCTCGCCGTCACGTTACACCGCCTCAAGTTTCTGGGCTTGGCAAGAAGAAACTGGGGCAATGGGAAGCGGCCCAACGTGGAGGCCTACTACGAGCGTGTCCTGAAGAGAAAAGCCTTCTGCCAAGTGCTGGGACACGTCAACAACATCTTGATCTCGGCCGTGCTGCCCACGGCCTTCCGCGTGGCCAAGAAGAGGGCTCCGCAGGCGCTGGGCAGCGCGCTGCTGGTCGGCCTGCTGGCCGGAGTGGGCTACCTGGCCTTCCTCTGCCTGCGCAAGAGGCTGGCCAGCCTCATGGTGTCCCTTAGAACCAGGCAAAGCTACTTCTAGGCCTGGCCTTCCCTGGCTGTGAGTGGCAGGCACCTCTGCTCCACCAGGAAATCATCCCCAGTGAAATAGAAAAGTAGCAGCAAGTTATCTCCATCTGTTAGAACATCATCGCCCAGGGACTGCCTCCTGCTGCTGTGTCGTTGGACTGAGAGTGCTGAGACAGTTGTGGCACGTATGTGCTAGGGGACAACACGGGAAAGAAGAGGCCTTCTCTTGAGGCCAGGACTCTAAGGGCTGTGACGGTGCTTTGCTGAAGTGATCATTGTCTCCCTTCCCCAGCAGCTGACCTCATTACCATGCTGTTGTTTTAATAGCTGTGCAGCAATGTGGCAGCTCCTCACTGTGGGTGAAATGCCTTGCTGTGCAAAAACCAGCCCTGCTCCACCACTGAAACAGCACTAACCTGAAATGCTCAGAGTAGGATTTCAGTTTAACATAGGCCCTGTGTCCAGGAGGGAGTATGTCTCTGCTGATCCATGTCCACTGGTTGCAGCTGGACCTTCAGGAGCCAGCTGAAAAGTACTTTTGTGGACCTGTGTGTGTCACTGTATGTTCCTGCAGGAAGAGACCTGAAACACATGAACATCAGTGATTTGAGGGCTCCAGAGGGATCAGCAGTTAAGAGATGATAGTCTTCTGCTGAGATAGCAATGCAAGTGAAAAACCTGACACTAGTCTTTTGAAAGCCTTTTGGGTAGCGGTTGACCCAGCCTGGTGCCCAGCTCAGCTGCATGCCCTGCCTGAGTCATGGAGTCACTGAATCGTTTGGCTCTTTGAGCTCATCCAGCCCAACCGTTCTCTAACTCTGCCAAGGCTGGTGCTAACCCATGGCCCTCAGCACCACATCTCTGCCTCTGAAACACCTCCAGGGATGGGGATTCAACCACCTGTCTGGGCATCCTGTGCCAGTGCTTGAGAACCTTTTCAGGGAAGATGTTTCTTCTAATGTCCAACCTAAACCTCCCTTGGGGCAGCTTGAGTCAAACCAAACTACCACGTGCACATTTCCTGTTTTCATGCGGTCAGCTCCTTCCTATTCTATTGGGGGGGGCCTGACACAGCTGTCTCCACCTGAGTGCCCCATGTCCCCTTTCTTGTTTCCCCTCTGAGCAGAGCTGGTTTTTGCAGACTGCTCAGCAATTGCAGGTGCCTCTGTGAAATGTTTGCCCACAAAGTGCCACAGCCAAGGAGAAAAGGAGGGCACAGCAAGGCAGTGTGTAAAAGGCATTGAATACGGGTCACTTTAATTCTGGTGACACCGCCTGGAGTGAAGGTGGAGCTGTAATCCAGCATCTCTTTGCTTAGGACAGGTGTCATTTGGTGGCAAGTGAAAAATGCAGGTCAGTTTGGAGACAGGTGTCCTGGGCTGCAGCTGTTCTGTGAAGCTGCACTCTTGTAGCAAAGTGCAGAAACCCACTTGGATCACTGTCTGCTGTGCAGGAGGTGCTGAGAGCTTTGTTAGGCTTGACTTGAGCTCCTGTCTCAGGGGCAAAGGCACCTTCACCTAGAGGGAGGCTGGTAATCGTCCTGCAAAGAGACAGCAACAGGGAAGGGCTGAAAATTCTCATCCTTTAGTAAGATTGTGGTATTCTTGATGAATGTGGGAAAGCCTCAGGATTGTGTTTACAAGCTGGACAACTGCAAGAAGCTTTAAGGGTTTGCCTATCAGCAACCAGTGCCATCAGGTCCAAGTGCATTTTAGATCCAGTGCTGGTGTCTGTGGTCTCTGCACAATCACTGTGAGCTCCAAGAGTATCTCCTCTGCCAAGTCTGGTGGAGTGAGCTGAGGCAGTTTGGTGTGGTGCTTGTAAAGTTTCTTTGCAGCCTGGCTTATTTCCTTTGCTCTGGTACACTGGACACTACTGAGACTGAGGACACCAGCACTCTCCTGCTTTTCAGTTGCTGTTTGCTCTATCACACTTCAGATATATTTCATATCAGATCTTGGTATGTGGGACCTGCACAATAAACACCAATTCTGAGACCACTTCCTAGCCTGGTGTCTGTCTTCTGTGTCAGTCATAGCAAGCAGGTTTGAGGATCACACAGCTTTGCTCTGAGGAGTCTGATGCTGTCCAAGGAGAGAAGCTTCTGGTGTTTCAGTTCAGAAGGTGTTCAGCAGGTTGTCTTGTATCTCTCTGGAAACAGGGGTGCACTGAGAGTTTCTTGCACTGAGAGTCTGAGCTGTGTGTGCATGAGGCTAGGCAGGTGCCATTCAATCGTCTTAAAAAGCCATGTATGGAAGGTGGGCCAGACACTGCTTTGGGAGTGGTGAATCCATGCTCAGAGCAGTTCTTGAACAGGAGAGCCAAAGAGCAGTGCCATGCTGCCACCCAGAGGGACCTCCATGGGCTGGAGAAACTGCTAACAACGGGAACCTTTGGCAGTTCAGCAGGGAAGAGAGTCCTGCACCTGGGAAGGAATAACCTCATGCACCAGTGTGTGCTGGGGAGCAACCCGTGGAGGCCATGGTCTCATATGATACTCTCTAGAGAAAGGAATTGTGCCCTGTTCCCACAGGGGCTGCCTCTGGTTTCTGTGCTGGCATGTGCTAGTGGCCATCCACTGATCCAGACTAAGGGAGACTTGTTTGGGCTACATGAAATGTGTTTGTCTTTTTACCAGTTAAACTGTACTTGAAAACCTTCAATCATGTAAATGCACAACAAATGCAGAAGGACACCTGGGAGCCGCTGGAGAGCCTGCCTGGGTTTTGACCCAGGGCATGATTCAGCAGTGTTTCCTGACTCTGCTGTGATAAAGTATCTCAATCATTTTTCTGGCAGACAGATGTGAATGAAGGGAAAACCAAACAGCAGAGATTTTCACCAAGTTCTTGGATGGTTTTAAGAACTGATTTCTAAAAGTAAGTGGCCATGATCTGAGTAGAAGCACCAGAGACTTTGCATAGTAGATTCAGCACAGTTATCTCAGAATTAGCAAATCATTTTTAGGTTTATTCATTGTAATAACGTACTTCAGTGAGGGAGTAATTGGTGTGAAACTGTTACCTCTGCTCTTGTGAGACCTCACCTCCAATCCTGCCTCCACATCTGGTGTCCCCAGCAGAAGAAGGACACAGCTGCCAGAGTGAGTCCAGAGGAGGCCACAAAGATGATCCAAGGGCTGGAGCAGCTCTGTTGTGAGCACAGGCTGAGGGAGCTGGGTGTGTTCAGCCTGGAGAGGAGAAGACTCTAGGGGGACCTTAGAGCTGCCTTCTAGTACCTGAAGGGATCCTGCAGGAAGGCTGCAGAGGGACTCTTCATGAGGGTGTCTAGAGACAGGACAAGGGGAAATGGTTTGGAGCTGAGGCAGAGCAGGGTTAGACTGGAGCTGAGGAAGAAGTTTTTCAGTATGAGAGTGGTGAGACTCTGGAATAGGTTGCCCAGAGAGGTTGTAGGTTCTCCTCCCTGGGGGTGTTCAAGGCCAGGCTGGATGAGGCCTTGAACAGCTGAGTCTAGTTGAGAGGTGTCCCTGCCCATGGCAGGGAGGTTGGAATAGATGATCTCTAAGGTCTCTTCCAACCTAAGCCATTCTATGATTTAGCCCAAAGACTTCTTGGAAGCATAAGACAGTTTCAGCAGGAGAAAATGAAAATTACTTCCCCACACCTCTGCTGCTCTTCCCTGATGAGGAACTCGGGTTCTCTGGCTTACTGGGAAGCAGCAAAAATCCACTGGGATGTAATAAGGATATGGCTTCCAAAAAGAAAAAAAACAAAACCCAAACAACAAGAACAAAAACCTACCCAAAAGAAACCCACCCCCCAAAGCAAAACAAAGCCCAGCACCTCCAGAACAAAAATGCCCCAGGCATTAGACTTGTGTTGAGTACTTTGAAAGACCGATGGCATGGACAAGGGCTCCCTTTATGATGCTCTTTATGATGCTCTTAACTGTTTGCTTTTTCCTGCCAAACTTTGGAAAGTCACAGTATCACAGTATCACCAAGGTTGGAAGAAACCTCGAAGATCATCGAGTCCAACCTGTCACCACAGACCTCATGACTAGACCATGGCACCAAGTGCCACATCCAGTCCCCTCTTGAACACCTCCAGGGACAGTGACTCCACCTCCTCCCTGGGCAGCACATTCCAATGACAAATGACTCTCTCGGTGAAGAACTTCTCACCTCCAGCCTAAACTTCCCCTGGTGCAGCTTGAGACTGTGTCCCCTTGTTCTGGTGCTGGTTGCCTGGGAGAAGAGACCAACCCCTTCCTGGCTACAACTACCCTTCAGGTAGATGTAGAGAGCAATAAGGTCACCCCTGAGCCTCCTCTTCTCCAGGCTAAGCAACCCCAGCTCCCTCAGCCTCTCCTCACAGGGCTGTGCTCAAGGCCTCAAGGCCCCAGCCTTGTTGCCCTTCTCTGGACACCTTCAAGTGTCTCGATGTCCTTCCAAAACTGAGGGGCCCAGAACTGGGCACAGGACTCAAGGTGTGGCCTAACCAATGCAGAGTCCGGGGGCACAATGACCTCCCTGCTCCTGCTGGCCACACTATTCTTGATGCAGGCCAGGATGCCGTTGGCCTTCTTGGCCACCTGGGCACACTTCTGGCTCATGTTCAGGCGGCTGTCAACCAGCACCCCCAGGTCCCTCTCTGTTTGGCAGCTCTCCAGCCACTCCAACCCCAGCCTGTAGCACTGCATGGGGTTGTCAGTCCTGTGTGATGTAGCTGACTTTAATGCCAGGGAAAAAAAAATCAAGAGAAGGCAATATCATCTGCACCTCGAGATGAAAAATATTTAGCTGTGCAAACCATACTTTAAGGGCCACATTTCAAATCAGTTGCTGTGACTACCGCAGCCCGCTTCAGGCTCTCAGCTCTAGAACGTCATCATCCTGCCACCGTGTGCCGCTTTGGGGTACTGCTCACCAGAGCCTGTGTTCAGTACTGAAACTCTGGCTCGGTTTTGAGACTTGGATGTTTCCATCACTAGAAAAATGCATCTTGCTTTTAAGCACTTGGAATTATTAATGCACTATGATGCCGAATGAGGATGATTTATGCACAGATATGTGATTGGGTTTGCTTCTTTTATTCCAGAGTCAGTGCTCTCTAAGATAAAACAGCTGTGAAAGCAACAGCTAATTTGATGACATTAATAACATCAGCACTTGAGCTGAATTAAAATGAGTCATTTCAGTCCTGGACTTTCCTCTTTTGTCTCCAGACTCATTAAACTCCAGCCTCTGTAGAAAATCACTCTTCTTGCACGCCGTGGCTATCAGTTGTGCCACATCAGTTGCCCCGTCAGCAGAGTGCAGGCAGCACGAGGTGGGAAAGCTGCTTTTTATTCTGTTTAGTCTAGCAGGTTGGTCTCCTCCTACTGCTGATAAAGTAAAACTTTTCAGAATGCAGTTTAGAAGGAGAGGCAAAATTAACTGCGTAGAAGTGCCTATGTTCCTGCCAGTGGTTCAACTTGTAGAGTAGCCTACAGTATTTTACCTTCACCAGCATCTTTGTATCTGAGGTAACAGAGTCCTTCTGAGGGGACATTGGCCTTTCATGGGAGGGAAACGAGGCCTTTGTCACAGCAAGCCCTTGTTAGAACAGCATCCCGTGTTTGCTTGATGTGTCCTAATGCCTGTACAGTCACTCCCAAACCAGCCTAATCCACCTTGCATCCAAATATGCAGGTCTCCAGATGCAGTACTTGCACTCATATCCCCCAGTACACATTACTATGCATATGGGATGAATATCCCAAACTGTAATCTTGGTGTGCCCTGGACTACTTCAGAGATGACAAATATAACTTTTGATCACACTCTGTTCGTGTGGGAAAACTACAACAGCTGCTGCTGTTTCAGTTCCCACAGGCAGGGTGCTAAATCACCTACAAACAGACAGAGCAAGAGTAGTGCAGGAGGCAGGCAGCGCTGGGAGGTGTGCTGCTGTGACCTGCCCCCACAGGCACAAGGGCTTGCAACGGGGCCCCTGCAAGACAAGCTGTAGAGCTGTCCTCTCCAGTGTTTGCCCTCAGGTGAGGCTGAGAGCCCTGGGCTCTTTAGTCTGGAGAAAAGACTGAGAGGGGATTTGATAAATGATTATAAACATCTGAGAGCTGTGTCAAGAAGGCAGGGGACAGGCTCTGCTCACTAGTACCAAGGGCAATAAGGGTGCCAAGGACAAGGAGCAATGGATATAAACTCCAGCACAGGAGGTTCTACCTCAACATGAGGAAGAACTTCTTCACTGGGAGGGTCACAGAACCCTGGAGCAGGCTGCCCAGAGAGGTTGTGGAGTCTCCTTCTCTGGAGACTTTCAAGACCCATCTGGATGTGCTCCTGTGTGACCTGTGCTGAATTCTACGGTCCTGCTCTGGCAGGGGTTTGGTCTCAATGATCTTTGCAGGTCCCTTCGAACCCATAATGTTCTGTGATCCTGTGGTCTTGTCTCTCACTCTTTGCCCCTTCAGAGCTGGAACTGAGGTTTCTGAGGGTGCCTTCATGTCTTCCTTTGGTTTGGGTCATTCAGGCTTTTTTTGGTTGGTGCATCTTTACAGACTGAAGGAGTGGTGAAGAAAATCTTAGGCAAGGTGTTTGTTTACCTGCTGTAAAAAGAGCTCAAGGACAGAACACGGTGAAACAGATAAACCTTGTTGTAACTGTTGTGGAGTGTGACTCAGAGGGGTGATTGAAGGGAGGGAAAGCAGAACTCATTCATCTTAACATTCAGAGTTTGATGCTGTTCTCTCCATTTCCTTGACAAACCTCCCGGTCCCACACAGCTGCAAATATACTCCTATATAACAACAGCAGGTAAACTCCAGCAAGTGGCAGAGCAGTTAATATTCCTCCTCACAGTTAGCCAGTTCATTTTCAATGAAACATGTGGGATACTTTTTTCCCAAAAAAGTACTTTTGTAGCAAGAGTATGAAGATAAGCTCTTAGCAATACCTACACAAGCCTGGCTTCTGCCTTTCCCCATTTTCCTACTGGCTTCTCGCTGGGCAGTCAGGATTTACCCAGCCTGCAACTCCACAGGCAGTGCAAAATGAATTGCAGTGTAGGCACAGGAGGAAAACCTGACAAAGGAATTAGATAGCACTCTTTTGGGGGAAAAAATTCAATCAGGCAACAGTGCTTAAGAAAGAGCATATGATAAAACCAAAATAATAGTATCCTGACAGAAAAAAAGGACAAGGCTTTCTGCAGAAATGAAAGCTTTTATTTACTCCTTTTTGCTCCAAAATAACTTCATCTTGGAGAAATGATTAATCATTAATAGAGAACTGAAAAGTAAGGGTGCAATAAACCTTAGAGGTCATCTAGCCTATTTCCTGATACTCCGATCTTTCAAACTCTGAGCTTTCAGCACAAGAGCTGCCTCTGAAGCGTGCTTCCAAGACTTTCCCTGCTCTAGGTGTTGGTGTAACACATTATGAGCAGAATCAAAGAGATGTCCTAAAGGAAGCTGAATATTTCATTACAGGGGAGACTTAACTTCTTGTAGAACATGTCCCATCAGGCAGGATCGGAATAAATATTGTAATTAAGCAAAACAACACTTAGTCCAATTTTACAGCCCAACTGTAATGATACTGTGCTAACCACTGTCAGCTGGTGTGATCCACCACGGACTGCTAGACAGGGATGGCCACATTCTCATTTCTATTGGTTACTGAAAGAGCTGAAGTTGTAAAAGTAAGAATCACAGAGTGGTTTGGGTTGGAAGGGACCTCCAAAGGTCATCCAGTCCAAGCCCTCTGCACTCAGCAGGGACATCCTCCACTAGGTCAGGTTGCCCAGAGCCCTGTCCAGCCTCACCTCCCTGGACAACCTGTCCCAGTGTTCCACCAGCCTCATGGTGCAGAACTTTTCCTAACATCCAATCTAAATCTGCTGTTTTCTAGTTTCAAACCATCTCCCCTTGTCCTATCACTCCAGGCCATTGTAAATAGTCCCTCTGCAGTCTCTTGTAGACCCCTTTCGGGTACTGGAAGGCTGCTATTAGGTCTCCTCAGGCTCTTCTCCAGGCTAAACAACTCCAACCCCCTCAGCCTGTCCTTATAAGAGAGCTGTTCCACTGATCATTTTCATGGCCTTCTTCCAAACCTGTTCCATCAGGTCCTTGTCCTGCCTGTGTTGAGGGCTCCTTAGCTGGACACAGCCCTGCAGGTAAGGTCTCCCCAGAGCAGAGCAGTGGCAGAATCCGCTCCCTCAGCCTGCTGCCCACACTGCCTTTGATGCAGCCTGAGATGCGATTTGCCTTTAGGGCTGCCAGTGCGCGCCGTTGGCTCACGTCCGGCTCCTCACCACGTTTGCCACTATTCCGCTCCCATTTTCCCTTGTTTCTGGAGGCTGACAGTAGGTCACTTGACCTGGAGAAACGAATAGGAATGTAACCCATAGAAATGGAAGTCAGGTATTCAGTGCTGTGCTCTATTGCCAGTGTTAAGCAACCACGCACTGTAAAAGCTCTTCTTCAACTCAGTGGACTACAGAACCAGTTTGAAAGCAAGCCCTGATGTTCTGCTTGCAAACCTTCACACTGATCAGTGTAATTAGCTACCTTTTCTGGAAACAACAAATACACCTCAACATTAATAGATGAGGGACAAGCAACTGATGTCATTTACCTGGACCTGAGCAAAGCCTTCGACGCTGTCCTGCACCACATCCTGATCTCCAGGCTGATGACACATGGGTTTGTTGGGTGACCACTAGATGGATACAGAACTGGCTTGATGGCTGCACCCAAAGGGGGCTGTCAATGGGTCCATGTCCCAGTGGAGGCCAATGACAAGCAGAGTCCCTCAGGGATCAGTCCTGGGACCAGGCTTGTTCATCATCTTTGTGGGTGCCATGGACAGTGGCATTGAGTGCAGCCTCAGCAAGTCTGCTGATGACACCAAGCTGTGTGGTGCAGCAGACGCGCTGGAGGGAAGGGATCCATCCAGAGGGACCTGGACAGGCTGGAGAGGTGGGCACAAGCCAACCTCATGAGCTTCAACAAGACCAAGTACAGGGTCCTGCAGCTGGGTTGAGGCAATCCCAGGCACAAATCCAGGCTGGGCAGGGACTGGCTGGAGAGCAGTCCTGAGGAGAGAGACTTGGGGGTGCTGGTGGAGGAGAAGCTCAACAGGAGCTCTCAGTGTGCACTTGCAGCCCGGAAAGCCAATCAGAGCCTGGGCTGCAGCAAGAGAAGTGTGGCCAGCAGGGCAAGGGAGGTGATTTTCCCCCTCTACTCAGCCCTGGTGAGACCCCACCTGGAGTACTGCTTCCAGTTCTGGAGCCCCTATTACAAGAGGAATATGGACATGCTGGAAGGTGTCCAGAGAAGGGCCACGAGGATGAGCAGAGGGCTGGAGCACCTCTCCTGTGAGGACAGACTGAAGGAGTTGGGGCTGTTCAGGCTGGAGAAGAGAAGGCTCCCAGGTGACCTCATTGTGGCCTTCCAGTATTTGAAGGGGGCTACAAGAATGCTGGGGAGGGACTTCTCAGGCTCTCAGGTAGTGATAGGACTAGGGGGAATGGAATGAAGCTGGAGGTGGGGAGATCCAGGCTGGAGGTGAGGAGGAAGTTCTTCCCCATGAGAATGGTGAAGCCCTGGAATGGGTTGTCCAGGGAGGTGGTTGAGGCCCCGTCCCTGGAGGTGTTTAAGCCCAGGCTGGATGAGGCTCTGGCCAGCCTGATGTAGTGCAGGGTGTCCCTGCCCATGGCAGGGGGTTGGAGCTAGATGATCCTTGTGGTCCCTTCCAACCCTGACTGATACTATGATAAGTTCTGGAGCAATGGCAAGTGCAGAGGAAATGACAAAATGACCAAACAATTCTTGTTGACAGCTTCCTATCTGTCCTAATTCCCTGCTCATTTTAGGCTTATTTTTCCATCTTGTGAGGGTTAATATTTACAAAAATAACTTTAATTCCACAGAATATATAGGCAGCAGAAACTGTCTATATAACTCTGCAGTTATCCTGTCAGGCAAGGCATCAATAACTGGTTTAAAGTGTAACATTGCCCAGATTTATTGATGCAGCAGAAAGAGTATGCAGCTACATAATTGCTTGCATAAATGTCAATCAGCAGAGCCAGGAACTTAAGGGAAAAAAATATGAAGAGTCTTAAGAGAAGGATATTTTTTCATTTTGCCTGTTGTTTTCCACTCCTTACTCAAATAATGCCTTCCAGAAACCTGCAGTATGTTCTGATCCTGCAAACACTTGCGAGGTGTTTACGGCCGGGTGCTCGTGCCACTGATTAGTTAATTTAGTTCTGTGTATAGTGAGAAAATCCATCTTGCCCAGCACTCAGCTTACTGTTCTCTCAGTGGAAGTGGGACACAACCAAGTGCAATGCAGCTTTAATTTACAATACAATACACCCAGTTGGAAGAGACCTTCAAGATCACCGCATCCAACCCATCAACCAATCCAACCCACCCAAACAACTAACCCATGGCACCAAGCACCCCATCAAGTCTCCTCCTGAACACCTCCAATGAAGGTGACTCCAGCTCCCTCAGCCTCTCCTCATAGGGCTTGTGTTCCAAACCCCTCATCAACTTCGTTGCCCTTCTCTGGACACCTTCCAGCAAGTCAACATCCTTCCTAAACTGAGGGGCCCAGAACTGGACACAGGACTCAAGGTGTGGCCTAACCAGTGCAGTGTAGAGGGGCAGAATGACCTCCCTGCTCCTGCTGGCCACACTGTTCCTGATGCAGCCCCAGGATGCCATTGGCCCTCTTGGCTGCCTGGGCACACTGCTGGCTCATGTTCAGCCTACAATCAACCAGTACCCCCAGGTCCCTCTCTGCCTGGCCGCTCTCCAGCCACACTGACCCCAGCCTGTAGCACTGCCTGGGGTTGCTGTGGCCAATGTGCAGAACCCGGCACTTGGATGTGTTCAATCTCCTGCCCTTGGACTCTGCCCATCTGTCCAGCCTGTCGAGGTCCCTCTGCAGAGCCTCTCTACCCTCCAGCAGATCAACTCCTGCCCCCAGCTTGGTGTCATCTGCAAATTTACTGCTGATGGACTCAATGCCCTCATCCAGATCATCAATAAAGATGTTGAAGAGCATGGGGCCCAGCACTGATCCCTGGGGCACACCACTGGTGCCTATCTGCCAGCTGGATGTGACACCATTCACCACCACTCTCTGGGCTCAGCCTCCAGCCAGTTCCTAACCCAGCTCAGAGTGCTGCTGTCCAAGCCATGGGCTGCCAGCTTGACCAGGAGTTTGCTGTGGGGGCCGGTGTCAACGGCTTTACAGAGGTCCAGGCAGACTCCATCCACAGGCCTCCCCACATCCACCAGGCAGTCACCTGATCATAGAAGGAGATCAGGTTGGTCAGGCAGGACCTGCCCTTCCTAAATCCATGCTGGCTGGGCCTGATCCCTTGGCCATCCTGTAAGTGCTGTGTGATTGCACTCAAGATGACCTGTTCCATAACCTTGCCTGGCACTGAGGTCAGGCTGACAGAATTGGCATGTTGCCATTGGACTTAGAGAAAGAAAAGACTTTTGCTCTCCTTGGTGAAACCTGAAGTACTTTATAAATACTCTGAACTCATCATACTCCTATTTTAGACCCCCCAAGGACTTACTCCAGAAGATGACCAAAAAAGGCTATTAGATCCCCTGTCTCTCTGGGTGTCCTAAATTGACCAATATACCATAAATCATGAGGAAAATGTATAGCACACCTGAAAAGTGCTCTTACAGACTGGAACTGCTTCTGAAGTCACACAGTCTGTAAAGAAATTGGACCAGAATGATCAGAGAAGAATACACCTTGACCAACATCTCGATTCCAGAACCTCCAGGGGGCAATGAGCAGGAGCAATGGCTTTCTCTCTGTGACATCCAAGAACTATTCTAAAGGGTGCTGTGATCTTTAATTAAAAGAAGACAATTTATATTTAAATTCACTACACAGAGGTAAAAAAATTGCTGTCTGAAAATCAAGCAATCAATTCAAGCACAAGCCCTGTGAGGAGAGGCTGAGGGAGCTGGGGTTGCTTAGCCTGGAGAAGAGGAGGCTCAGGGGAGACCTCATTGCTCTCTCCAACTACCTGAAGGGAGGTTGTAGCCAGGTGGGGGTTGGTCTCTTCTCCCAGGCAACCAGCACCAGAACAAGAGGACACAGTCTCAAGCTGTGCCAGGGGAAGTTTAGGCTGGAGGTGAGGAGAAAGATCTTCCCAGAAAGAGAGATTGGCCATTGGGATGTGCTGCCAGGGAGGTGGTGGAGTCACCATCCCTGGAGTTATTCAAGAAAGTATTGGATGTGGCACTTGGAGCCATGGTTTAGTTGTTACGAGGTGTTGGGTGATAGGTTCGACTTGATGATCTCTGAGGTCTTTTCCAACCTTATTGATTCTATGAATAATTATAGATAAGGAGTTTGACAGAAAGAGTGGATCTTTGAATCATTACCTGAAAAAGCAGTAATGTTTTGACTCCGGACCTCAGAACAGAAGTCAAACCACTGTCCATCCAGGAAATTTTTTTTCTCTTAACTTGCCTGACTTGTGTAGGACCAAATGTATTTGTCACTGAGCTGCCTGATCCCCTCTCTGCTTTCTTGATTTCTTGATTTAGACTGGCAAAGGATTATTCTAAGAGTTAATAAAAGAAGCTGTCATATTCCTCATCCTTGTTTGTCCCCTAGATGATGACCATTACATTAGGGCATTGAGAAAACTGTGCAACACCAGATTGCTTTGATCTGTAGGCAGAACTGCAACCTAAACCAAACAAGCTTTGTGATTCCTTTTGTCCCTGCATTGTCCCAGCTTTATGGAATACACTAAAAGCAATCAAATCTTTACCTGTGCAGACTATCAAGCAAGGTTGTGGTGGTTTTGCCTGGGATAGAGTCAGTTTTCTTCATAGTAGCTTGTACGGCCTTGTGCTTTGAATCTGTGTTAAACTCAGGGTGACAGCACAACATTGCTTTAGCGCTTGCTGAGCGGGACTGACACTGTGCCCAGTGCCAAGGGCCTTCCTGCTTCTCACACTGACCCCTCCAGCAAGCAGGCTGCGAGAGGTTGTGAGAAAATGCCGATGGGACAGGTGACTTAGCTGCTCTAGTGAGACCACTTCTGGAGTACTGTGTCCAGTTCTGGGCTCCCCAGTTCAAGAGGGACAGGGATATACTAGAGAGTCCAGTGAAGGGCTGTGAGGATGATGAAGGGACTGGAACAAGTGTCTTATGAGGAAAGGCTGAGAGACCTGGGGCTGCTCAAGGCTGAGAAGACTGAGAGGGGATCTATCTGATTGATGTTTACAGATGTCAGAAGGGTGGGTGTCAGGAAGACGGGGCCAATTTCTTTTCACTAGCCCCTGGTGATAGGATGAGGGGCAAGGGATATCAACAGCACCACAGGAATTTCCACCTCAACAAGGGGAAAAACATCCTTAGTGTGAGGGTGCTGGAGCCCTGGAGCTGGCTGCTTAGGGAGGTTGAGGAGTCTCCTTTTCTGGAGTCTTTCAAAACCTGCCTGGATGGGAATGCCCGTGTGGCCTGCTCAAGGCAATCCTGCTTTGGCAGGGGGGTTGGACTTGATGAACTCCAGGCGTCCCTTACAACTCCTGCTATTCATTGGTTCTATGACTTGTGCTGACTACAGCCATATCCCACACCACAGATGATGTGCTCAGCACAAAAGCCAGGAGGAAGAAAAGTAAGAGAGGACATTCAGAATTACAGCGCTCATCTTCCCAAGTACCTGTTCTGCATGGTGGAGCCCTGCTCTGCTGGAGATGGTGACCACCTGCCTGCCCATGAGAAACAGGGAATGAAGTTCTTGTTTTGCTTTGCTTAGGTGCACAGTTTTCCCTTTACTTTTTGAACTGATTTATCTCAGCCCCTAAGCTTTCATATTTTAATCCTATACCCATTGCCTGGCTGCCCACTGGCATTAAACCACAATAAATATTCATTCCTGTTGCAGCAATCACAGAATCATAGAGTGGTCTGGGTTGGAAGGGACCTCCAAAGGTCAGCTAGTCCAACCACCCTGCAGTGAGCAGGGACATCTTCCAACATACCAGGTTGCTCAGAGGCCTGTCAAGCCTGACCTCAAATATCTCCAGGGATGGGACCTCAACTCCCTCCCTGGGCAACCTGTTCCACCACACTCATGGTACAGAACTTGTTCCTAACATCCAATCTAAATCTACTCTCCTCTAACTTAATTGAATGCTTGTTCAATGCTTGAACTCTTCCTTCCTCATCCTCGTTGAGAAAAGATACTCCATCCCAGACAGGTATTCCAGCTCCTGACTCAGAGTACAGTTGAGTCAGGTGCAGGGAACTAGATAGATAGAGTGGCTGGAGAGTGGCCAGGCAGAGAGGGACCTGGGGGTACTGGTTGATGGGAGGCTGAACATGAGCCTGCAGTGTGCCCAGGCAGCCAAGAAGGCCAATGGCATCCTGGCTTGCATCAGGAACAGTGTGGCCAGCAGGAGCAGGGAGGTCATTCTGCCCCTGTACACTGCACTGCTTAGGCCACACCTTGAGTCCTGTGCCCAGTTCTGGGCCCCTCAGTTTAGGAAGGATATTGACTTGCTGGAAGGTGTCCAGAGAAGTTGGTGAGGGGTTTGGAACACAGCCCTATGAGGAAAGGCTGAGGGAGCTGGGGTTGCTTAGCCTGGAGAAGAGGAGGCTCAGGGGTGACCTTATTGCTCTCTACAACTACCTGAAGGGAGGTTGTAGCCAGGCAGAGGTTGGTCTCTTCTCCCAGGCAGCCAGCACCAGAACAAGAGGACACAGTCTCAGGCTGCGCCAGGGCAGGTTTAGGCTGGAGGTTAGGAAGAAGTTATCTACAGAGAGAGTGATTGCCCATTGGAATGGGCTGCCTGTGGAGGTGGTGGAGTCACCTTCATTGGAGGTGCTCAGAAGGAGACTTGATGGGGTGCTTAGCTGAATGGTTTAGTTGTTGGGTGGGTTGGATTGGTTGATGGGTTGGACGTGATGATCTTGAAGGTCTCTTCTAACCTGGTGTATTGTATTGTATTGTATTGTATTGTATTGTATTGTATTGTATTGTAGTATGTGAAATAACCAAAGCAGGGCACTGGATTTCTGTATCATCTCATGGATGATATTTTTGAGGGAGTAAGTCTCATAAGCTTGAAATGATGATCTGATATGTTGCCTTAACCTAGAACAAGAGTTACCTCATGCTTTTAAAAGTAATAAAGATCAGTCATCTGTAAACATAAGATGTTAAAGAGGCTGCATATTGATGTAACCCCCACCAGTTTGAACCAGAAGTGCTAGAAGTGACCTTAAAAACAGCCAACAGCAAAACAAAGCCCCAAGACCCAAAATAAACAAAAGACCACCCCAAAGCAAAGAAGCAAGCAAGCACCAATAAAACTGAACAAACCAACCAACAGAGCTGGCAACCTCCCCAGAGACAGAAATACTGTCAACTTGATCAGAAAAGAATCTCACAGAGCTATCCAAAACTGTATTCAATCTGCAGTGGAGATTTGCAAATGAAAACCTAGGCCTGCAGGCGAACACAACTCCTGAGTTCAGACTCAATACCACCTTGCTAGTGCTGTGTTTTGAAAGAAAACCCCAAACAGAAATTGTCTGTGTCTACTAGTAAATATTAAACAGTGCCATGAGAAAGTCCCAAGTGGGTAGAACTTACTTTTTCTGTGTGCTAAACATTAGTCAAGGCCCTAACATCATTTTGCCTTGGACCAGCTAGCACCTTCACAAACAACTGAAGGGCACATCAGGAGTCAGCTGCCATCTCTACAAGCAGCTTGGATGCTCTCATCCTCTTTTGGAGGTTAACTTAGTTTAACAGTTGGCTATCCTGTGCCAGTTGGTGCTGGAGAACATGCCCAGCTGTGTTTAGTTTATGAATACCAGCACAGCCAAACGTTCCAGGCTGTGAGCACCTGAAGCTAAGCTCTTTACAAGAATGTGACCTGCAAAGCTTTAGGAGCGGTCGATTAACAGCAGCAGCAGAGAAACTCATAAGCTGTCCAAGTCCTGGGAGACTCTGCACAGTGTTTTCTTCTGCAGGAACTACTTCCTTGCAAACCATACATTTAGCTACATTTGTGTTGTCACTCTAGCTAAAAGGCAGTAAATGAAGACTGGAAATACACAGGGAAAATGAAAAGTTTCCTAATGTTCCCTAACATTCTGTGATTCTTTCAGAAGAGAAATTTAGTACTTACCTCACAGAGGAAAAGCATTGCAAGCCCCTTGGAAGTGCTTAGGAAAGATAGATTAATAATTCTGTTACTATTGCTGCTCTCATTACATCTGGGAGCTTATGTTCCACGTGTGCCTGACTCCTGGGCAATTCCGGCGCCTGAGTGAATGGGAAGTCTGGGCCCACAAAAGAGCTGGCTGCCAAGCCAGCAGCATGCCTGCATTGGGAACGTTTCAGGCCAGCTTGCTGTGCTGGGGACACAGCCTTGTTCAGAGCAAAGACTGGTGAAACAGAAACAGCACGATGCATTTGTTTACAATGGCAAAGCGTTCCTGCTTGTGAGGATGGCAGAGCCTAGTATTTGCCTTTGGCTCGCTGGAGGCAATTGACTAGAAAGCCAGGGTTCAGGAATGCAGGTAGAGATTAGGCTGAATCTGTCAAATTAAAGGGCAAACAGGGCCAGTTCTGCTTCCAGTGGCATGTTTGCCCCATGGTGTAAACTCATTCTGTCCTGTGAGGTGAGCCCAGAAATGTGATCTCATGTCTTCGATGTTGATTAGAAAGTTTATTCTCCAGGTCTTGAAGCTCTGGTCAGCAAAGGTTGGGATCCATTGGATCTGGTGTGGGCTATGCCTAGCGTACATCGCAGCCAAGCCACCGCAGAATCCTTCCATAGTCCTGCGGAGAGCAGGGAGCTGGGCAGAAACAGCAAGAACATTTCAGGGACTGCTTCGCCTCATTCTAAAGTAAACACCTGCTGTGCAATCAGATAAATTGTGCTTTAATTTCCACTGACTCTGATGGGAGCCAAAACAGCCAGACACACAGTCAGATGAGCTCAACCAGAGGAAGTGCTTTGAGGGTCACTGCAGTGAGCACTCCTGGAGGGGTGCAGATGCACATGAGCACAGCCAAGTTCAGTGCACAAACTCAGACACTAAAACGTGCTTTGTACTGCCCAGAGACAACACCAGGGTTTGGTGTATCCCTTCTTAATACAGACTTGGTTTACCTGAGACTAACCTAAAGACCTTAACCTGCTTTCAGAAAGACTATTTGACTAGTAGATTGGGGTGGGTTTAGGCTGTGCCCTGAAAAGTTAGTTACAGATTTTGAGCAGAAAAGTAAAAAAATATAAATAAATCACTCTTGGGTGTAAAAGGGAAAACAAGAGATTTTTCTAAACAGATTCATTGGGTAAATATCTAGAATAAACTGGCTGAACATGAGCCAGTAGTGTGCCCAGGGGGCCAAGAAGGCCAATGGCATCCTGGCCTGCATCAGGAACAGTGTGGCCAGCAGGAGCAGGGAGGTCATTCTGCCCCTGTACACTGCACTGGTTAGGTCACACCTTGAGTCCTGTGTCCAGTTCTGGGTCCCTCACTTTAGGAAAGATGTTGAGTTGCTGGAAGGTGTCCAGAGAAGGGCAACAAGGCTGGGGAGGGGTCTGGAGCACAGCCCTGTGAGGAGAGGCTGAGGGAGCTGGGGTTGCTTAGCCTGGAGAAGAGGAGGCTCAGGGGAGACCTTCTTGCTCTCTACAATTCCCTGAAGGGAGGTTGTAGCCAGGTGGGGGTTGGTCTCTTCTCCCAGGCAGCCAGCACCAGAACAATAGGACACAGTCTCAAGCTGCACCAGAGAAAGTTTAGCTGGAGGTGAAGAGAAAGTTCTTCCCAGAGAGAGTTGTTAGCCTTTGGAATGTGCTGCCCAGGGAGGTGGTGGAGTCACCTTCCCTGGAGGTGTTCAAGAGGGGACTGGACTTGGCACTTGGTGCCATGGTTTAGTAGCCATGAGGTCTGTGGTGACAGGTTGGACTTGAAGATCTTTGAGGTCTTTTCCAACCTTATTGATTCTATAACAATTCTGCCCTTTCCTCTTCTGATCTCATCTGGTTTTGCTTCACTCGGGAGAGAGTCTGTGTGCTTTGGCTGGCCTTGGATAAGTCTAAGTTCTTTGCTCCTATCTCTTGTCCCTTTTGTACAGGGGGGTAAGGGGGAGGCAGGGAGGGAGAAGCTGGTAGCTTCCCCTGGTCCTTGGCCAGGGGGGTCCTTGTGCTGTTTATTCATTGTAAATATCTGTAAATATTGTAACTCCTGGATGAGAGGCCTTGAGCACAGCCCTGTGAGGAGAGGCTGAGGGAGCTGGGGTTGTTTAGCCTGGAGAAGAGGAGGCTCAGGGGCGACCTCATTGCTCTCTACAACTACCTGAAGGGAGGTTGTAGCCAGGAAGGGGTTGGCCTCTTCTCCCTAGCAACCAGCACCAGAACAAGGGGACACAGTCTCAAGCTGCACCAGGGGAAGTTTAGGCTCGAGGTGAGGAGAAAGTTCTTCACTGAGAGAGTGATTCGCCATTGGAATGTGCTGCCCGGGGAGGTGGTGGAGTCGCTGTCCCTGGAGGTGTTCAAGAGGGGACTGGATGTGGCACTTGGTGCCATGGTCTAGTCGTGAGGTTTGTGGTTACAGGTTGGACTCGATGATCTTCGAGGTCTCTTCCAACCTTGGTAATACTGTGATATATTTTGTACACATTCATTGCATCCCATTGTAGAGTGTAGATTTGGCTTGTAAACACAGCTCCATTCGCTTCTGAGTTGGTCTGGCAAAGTTAATGTTGGGGGTAAACTTCAACCCACCACACAGATAATCCTGAGGGCTTCAGGTTCCCCTGAGGATCATTGTGGGCACTGGAAGATGTAGGAACCTAAAGCAGTTTCAGACATCTGCAAAACAAACATATCCAGAGCCTTATGAAGGATGTGTGTTTTATACAAACAAATGCTCACATATGAGCACAGAGGGATTCCCTTTCAGGCACTGGAGTTTACACCCAGTGTCTTGCAGGAGCCACTGGTTCAGGCTGGTCAGTCAGATACTACCATGGCATGTACAGGAAGGTCAGAAAAGGGCTGGAGACAGATTGCAGGACTAGGTCTGCAGGTAGGAATTGATACATCTTGTGCCATGAGTACACATCGTAAGCTTTGAATGCAGGCAATCAGCTGTGGCAGCTGCTTGCATTTTCCTTCACATCCCTGTGGCTATTTAAGACAATATCACAGTGTGAGAGGCACTGCTGCTATCAACACAGGGGTGTTCTGCTTACACACAGCTGGCATTGGGCATTATGTGCTGCTTGTGTCACAGCCAAATCTCTGAATAGTTTGGTTTGCAGGAAGTCAACTAAATCTGGAACCCTGAAGCTTCAGGTTGTCTGAAACATACAGCACTCATTACATCTGTCTGGGGCTGTCACCAAGCCAGGCTGCATAATACTGCAAGGCAAACCGAGCTGGAGAAAGCAGATGCCTTAACAGCTACTAATGACAGTCTAATTACTCTTTCAATTACCATTGCTCACCACTCTCAGTCCCCAAGCCAGACACTGGCAGACCTCAGCTGTCCATGTGGCAGCCTCATCCAGTAGAAACCCTATTGAGTGTGAAATCAAATGAAACATCCACACCAGTGTAATGGTTTAGAGGCCTCTCAAAGTCTCTGCAGCAGGAAGAGATGCTGAATATTTCACAGACACCTCTATAGCTATGTCTCCTTTTCAAGGCAGTATAAATGCCCTGTTCCTGCAGGATTTCCACACTGCATAGCTATAGGCAGGTGGCAAAATTTTGCCTACAAACACAAAGCCAAAGGGATGGAGCCTCAACCACCACCCTGGGCAACCTGTTCCAGTGTTCCACCACCCTCATGGTGCAGAACTTGTTCCTAATACCCAATCTCAATCTGCTCTGCTCTAGTTTGAAGCCATTACCCCATGTCCTATCACTCCTGGCCTTTGCAAACAGTCTCTCTCCATCCTTCTTGCAGCCCCTTTCAGGTACTGACAGGCTGCTATTAGGTCTCCCTGGAGCCTCCTCTTCTCCAGGCTGAACACCCCCAGCTCACTCAGCAGAGCTGCTCCAGCCCCCTGATCATTTTCATGGCCCTCCTCTGGACCATCTCCATCAGGTCCATGTCCTTCCTGTACTGAGGGCTCCAGAGCTGGACTCAGCACTCCAGGTGAGGTCTCACTAAACGCAAAGTGGCAGAATCACCTCTCTGGCTCTGCTGGCAATACTGATTTGGATGCAGCCCCAGCTGCCATTTGCCTTCTGTGCTCAGTCTCACACTGCCTGCTCATGTCCAGCTCCTCGCCCACCAGCACCCTCGAGTCCTTTCCTGCATGGCTGCTTTCTAATCACCTCCTCCCCCCGCCCCCGTCAGTGTTGATAGTGAGGATTGTTCCAGCCCAGGTGAAGAACCTCATGAGGTTCACCTGCACACTGATGGAATGAAGCACAAATACAGTCCTTATTTCCTCCAGGAAGGGTATTCTGTATATTAAATTCCTAAATCCCCATCATCTAGAGAGCTACACATACCTGATTATGACCTTTCCTCATTCTCACAGTGCCAAGAGTCCTTCCACAGCTACAGGATCCCTTCCTAGTGGGTTTGTAGCTGCTTGCACTGTAAACAAGCCCACACTGTCACAAGCACACAACATAAGCACATGAAAAATGGAAACCAATCTCTTTTTACAGATGAGGAACAAAAGCTGAGAGACTTCCCTCAAAACACAGGAGCCTCATCCTCATTATTTCCTGCTTTCAGCACAGCATTATTACTGTGGGTCTGCCCTTTTTCTTCCCCCAGGAACAGGGGGCTCTCTGCTTGTAAATAAACACAGGTTTGGGGGACTTGAATTTTTGAAGCTCATCAAGCAACAAGAGTGTTTGAGACATTAGGAGTTAGCAGGAGGAAGAACACCTGAGTGTGTCTTTAATCTGAGTGTTTCCATGAGGGTGGTGGCATTGCTGCAGCTCAGGACTCCTGCAGGAGGAAGTTTCTTGTCTGGCACACTGTCCCAGGCAGCATACACCTGCTGCAGCACACACCTGCTGCAAGCCCTTTCTGAGGTGAAATGACTGGGCTTTGCTGTGGATCAGTTTCTCAGAGCATGCTCTTTGTGCCCAGAGGAAGGAGTCTGCATTCCAGCAGGACAGCTGTAGATCTGTGAGATAGCTAAAGGCTGGCATTGAGACTGTTAGCCTGGAGGGGAGAAGGCACCATAGTACTTGTGGTAGTTTTAGGCTCTGCCTAAAATTTTCCACAGATCTTGAATAGAAAGTAGTAGAATGTAAATAAATAACTATTGGATGTAAAAGGGAAAATAATTATAAGGTCTAAATAATCCCATTGGACGAGTAGAGTAGAGTAGAGTAGAGTAGAGTAGAGTAGAGTAGAGTAGAATAGACTAGACTAGACTAGACTAGAATAGAATAGAATTAACCAGGTTGGAAAAGACCTTTGAGATCACCAAGCCCAATCTATGACCCAGCACCATCTGATCAACTAAACCATGGCACTGAGCGCCTCATCCAAGCTCTTCTTAAACACCTCCAGTGATGGTGACTCCCTGGGCAGCACATTCCAATGGCCAATCTTTCTATGAAGAACTTCTTCCTAACATCCAGCCTAAACCTCCCCTGGCACAGCTTCATTTGCTTTCTAACTGAGCTAGTCTGGCAGTTTTATGTTGGGGGACTAGTTTCAACCCACCACAAGTACTGGACAAGGAAAATCTGATAACTCTTCAGAGAGCATGAGAGTCTTCCCTCAACCACTCCACAGCTGGAGAAGGCTTCTCTTGCCTGGCATGTTCCCTCCATTGTAGATTCATCTGCCTCATCTTGACCAAGGTCTGCAAGCTCATAGTACTGGAAATGCTGCTTCCAGGAGCAGCATTTTCCTCCCTCGAAGGCAGCAAGGTACTGTTTTTCAAAAGACAAAAGTTAAGAAGCAACAGGAAATGCTCTCAAGCATTCACTCTCTCAGCTACATTGCTGAAATACTACAACAGTCCCCAGCAGGGCCCTGTGCTACTGGCACTCTCTGGAAAAGCTTCCAAGTTGGGTTTGGGAATGAGTATGGCTGGGGAAGTCATCCAGTTTGGGTATCTCCACCCTGATTAAGAGCACAAGAGGGCTCAGCTGTATGGACATGGACTGTTCATGGTGCTGTGTCTTGGAGCCAGTGAACAGTCCCAGACATAATTTACTAATACACCACAGCTCAGCTCTCTGTTAATTATGGGCTGTCAACTTACCTGCCAAACTGTACAGCTCCTCTTCAGGTAGCTCCTGTGGAAAGAAATCATGAGTGGCAAAGATCATAGACAAGGGAACAAACACACCTCTGTCGGGATTCCCCTTGCTTCACAGTATCACAGTACCGCGATCGAGAGATGGGACAAAGCTTGATGCAAGCAAAGTGTCTCCTTTGTTGTACAAAGTCTTTTCTTTATATTGGTTAACATAATCAAAAGCAACTCGTGGTTGGTTATTAGATGTGTCCGTGCGACAGTTACAGATTCGTGATTGGCTGCCGAGAGAATGCCAGGGAACATCCCTTGGCAAGGCTCAGACAGGTGTTAGACAAAAGACAAACGATCACACATCTCTTATCTAAGTTCAGAGAGAAGACAAAAGACTCTATTGCAATGTTTACCAGCTCTAATTCTCAGGTCGTTGTGTGGCTTCCCTGAGTCACAATGGTCGTTGGAAATCAGCTAAATGCTTTTTCTCTCTACACAGCTGCAGTTTGCTCACAGGGTTTGTGGCTCACAAGAGCTAAAACATTTCCTTCTGTCAGCTGAGCATTGCTTGAGGTTCTACTCCCTAAATTCAGTCCGTCATCACGGTATCACAGTATCACCAAGGTTAGAAGAGACCTCGAAGATCATCGAGTCCAACCTGTCACCACAGACCTCATGACTAGACCATGGCACCAAGTGCCACATCCAGTCCCCTCTTGAATGCCTCCAGGGACGGTGACTCCACCACCTCCACGGGCAGCCCATTCCAATGGGCAATCACTCTCTGTGTAGAACTTCTTCCTAACATCCAGCCTAAACTTCCCCTGGTGCAGCTTGAGACTGTGTCCTCTTGTTCTGGTGCTGGGTGCTAGAGAGAAGAGGCCAACCCCTTCCTGGCTACAACCACCTTTCAGGTAGTTGGAGAGAGCAATGAGGTCACCCCTGAGCCTCCTCTTCTCCAGGCTAAACAACCCCAGCTCCCTCAGCCTCTCCTCACAGGGCTGTGCTCAAGGCCTCTCACCAGCCTTGTTGCCCTTCTCTGGACACCTTCAAATGTCTCGATGTCCTTCCTAAACTGAGGGGCCCAGAACTGGACACAGGACTCAAGGTGCGGCCTAACCAATGCAGAGTCCAGGGGCACAATGACCTCCCTGCTCCTGCTGGCCACACTGTTCCTGATGCAGGCCAGGATGCCCTTGGCCCTCTTGGCCACCTGGGCACACTTCTGGCTCATGTTCAGGCGGCTGTCAACCAGCACCCCCAGATCCCTCTCTGTTTGGGACCTCTCCAGCCACTCTGACCCCAGCCTGTAGCTCTGCATGGGGCTGTTGTGGCCAAAGTGCAGCACCCGGCACTTTGTTGAATGCCATCCCATTGGACTCCGCCCATCTGTCCAGCCTGGCAAGGTCCCTCTGCAGAGCTCTTCTACCCTCTAACAGATCAACTCCTGCCCCCAGCTTGATGTCATCTGCAAATTTGCTGATGACTGTCTCAATGCCCTCATCCAGATCATCAATGAAGGTATTAAAGAGGATGGGGCCCAGCACTGATCCCTGGGGGACGTCACTGGTGACTGGCCTCCAGCCGGATGTGGCACCATTCACCACCACTCTCTGGGCTCAGCCTCCAGCCAGTTCCTAACCCAGCACAGAGTGTTGCTGCCCAAGCCACGAGCTGACAGCTTAGCCAGCAGTTTGCTGTGGGGGACGGTGTCAAAGGCCTTGCTGAAGTCCAGGCAGACCACATCCACAGGCCTCCCCACATCCACCAGGCAGTCACCTGATCATAGAAGGAGATCAGGTTGGAGAGGCAGGACCTGCCCTTCCTGAATCCATGCTGGCTGGACCTGAGCCCTTGGCCGTCCTGCAGGTGCACAGCTATTGCTGCCAGGATAATCTGCTCCATCATTTTCCCTGGCACTGAGGTCAGGCTGCCAGGCCTGGAGTTTCCAGGTTCCTCCATCCGTCCCTTCTTGTGGATGGGGACCACACTGGCCAGTTTCCAGCCATCTGGGACCTCACTGGTCAGCCAGGACTGGAGGAAAATGATGGAGAGCGGCTTGGCAGCTCACCTGCCAGCTCTCTCAGCACCCTAGGATGGATCCCATCCCGCCCCATGGACTTGTGGGTGTCCAAGTGGCTCAGCAGGTCCTGAACTAATTCCTCATGGATATCCAGGGCATTACACTGCTCCCTGACCCCATCTCCCAGCTCAGGAGGCCACTCATCCTGAACTCCTCCTGCCTTGCTGTTAAAGATTGAGGCAAAGAAGGTGTTCAGGACCTCAGCCTTTTCCTTGTCTTCAGTCACCGTGTTCCCCTCCAGGTCCAATAGGCAGTGCAGGTGCTTCCTGCCCTTCTCTTTGGCATTAACATATGTGTAAAAGTGCTTTTTATTGTCCTTCACTGAGGTATTCAGCCTCAGCTCCAACTGGGCCTTTGCCTCTGTAATTATTTTCCTACATAATCTAACAACTTCCTTAAACACACCTCGAGAAGCCTTCCCCTCCTTCCAAAGGTGACACAGCCTCTTTTCTTCCCTTAGTTCCTCCAGGAGCTGCTTGCTCACCCAGGCCGGTCGCCTTCCCCGCCGGCTCATCTTTCGGCAGATGGGAACTGCCAGCTCCTGTGCCTGTGCCTTCGCCTTCAAGAACTCCTCAAGAGCTCCCTGACCTCGCCCAGAGACCACAAGGTTACTGAGGCCAAGAGACATTTGTTTTCCTGCACAAATCCCTGCTTGAGAAGAGAAGAGGTGGTCTGGGAGACTGCAGACTGCAGACCTGAACTCCCTCTCCTGACCGCACCAATCGATCTCTCCTATTAATTAGCAGAACTTGGTTATCAACATGAGGAATCTCCTAACAAGACCCAGAGGGGGTTTTTGGTTTAATTCTGAAGAGAGACGGTTACTGATGTGCACACAAATAAGTCAAGCTAGCAGACAGAATATAAAGCAGTCTTCTGTCCCCAAGCACCCCCCTTGAACAGAAATCATGGTCAGTCTTTGTGGTGGGTTAATTCCCATTCTGAAAAGAAACAAAGCAGGGGGAGGGCTTGTGGGTGCTTTGCCCTCCCTGCAGGGCGTTTTCCCCTGGGAAACTGAGTCTGTTCCACTCCCCTCGCCCTGCCCAGCTAGGGTATAAAAAGCAGGACATTGCAGCTATTAGCCCTCCCTTTGGCTCCTGCCTCTCCTGGATGAGAGCTACTGCAGCTGCCTTCCTGCTCCTCTGCCACGTGGTCGGGCCTGATCCTTCTCCCTGCTGCCTCTGTGCCTCTTCAGAGAGAGACTGGTTTTGTATTCTTGTTTTTTTCTTTGTCCCCCTCCCATCCATCCTTGTTCCTTGCCTTTGTGAACCTTACCTGTTACTGTTATATATATATATTGTTTAAAGACAATTCTTTACCTCTCTACTTCCAGGCTGACTCCAAATTAGTGCTTGGTGGATTTGCTCCTTCTCTTTCCTTTTTTTCCCCTTCCCTCTGTTGGGGGGGAAACAGGGGAGGGATTCTCAGCCATGCCCCCATCTGAGCTCTTAACTCCCAGTTAAGGCTCAAACCACCACAGTCTTGCATCAGTTTGTCTTCTTATTACAGACAAATTTGGGGTGCATGTGGCAGCTGCCCAGGTCTTTGCCTTTTCTTTTGCTGCAGGTGGAAAGCCAGGCGGGCAGCATTCCAAAGCAAAACAAACCCTGAGAGGAGAAGCAGAGGGGAGAGGGACAGGTCCTGCTGCAATGGGAACTTAAAAAATTCTTAATACTCAGAATCCCCTTTCAAACAAAACAAACAAAACAAACCAAGTCCCTAACCTTGTAGCACAAAGAATTCATTCTGAGAGTAGGACATGGGGAAAGGGAGAAAGATGCTCAAGATGAGCACTGTCCTGAGCTTCCTTTTCTACCTCCACATAGGCTACCTACCTACCTAAAACTTTCCTTATCTTTTTAGTGACTAGTGGGGCTTTTAAATCCATGCTGGCCTTGACTGTGACACACTGTTCTACAAGAGGTGGATAAAAGGATTCACCTTCTGCAGCCACAAGGAATCAACAGAGCTTTTCAAGTATTGCTTTTTTCTTTCAACATAGCTTTTCAAGTATTGCTTATGCCATTTTTCTCCTCTTGCTATTATCCTGGTTATTAAAGGAATGGTATTTAGATAACAAAGTGATTCAGAGTATTTCATTAATGTAGCATTTAATACAAGACTTCTCCTTGGGGGATATTGCCATACTTTATTAAGCCATTGCTCTGCAAAGACAGATGAATTTACCATGCTGTAGAGGCCTCTCTGCTGCGCTTAGGCCAAAGTCCAAACAAAGCTGACATTTTCCAGAACTGCTGCTTGGAACTTCATCCGCACACTCACAGGGAAGGAGGGATGAAAGGAGGGACAATTGGTTCTTTTCTATTATTCTTTTTATTAGTTATTGATACCGACTCAGTATTTGTTGAGTTTATTTGCCGTCTCTCCAGATGAATGTAAACAGAATAGTTTTAAACAATCTCCCTGCATCCTATTAGATTTGTAAGATCTAAAACTCTTGAACATGGGAACACTGGAAGAGGTTGCCCAGGGAGGTTGTGGAAGTCCCCTCCCTGGAGGTGTTCAAGGCCAGGTTGGATGAGGCCTTGAGCAACCTGGGCTGGTGGGAGGTGTCCCTGCCCATGGCAGGGAGTTGGGACTGGATGACCTTTAAGGTCCCTTCCAACCCAACCCATTCTGTGTGTCTATAAGACATGGGGGAAAATGAGTTTGGGTGGGGTGTTTTTGTTACCCACAGCAAGGGGAGTAAGTCAGACACAGTGAGGGAATTCTCTCAGCCTTTCATTTTTGAGCATTTAGCAAACTGCTTTCTCCATCCAAGCATTTTCTTAACCCTCTAAGCAGGAGTTAGGGATGTAATGCTTCTATGGATGAGGATACTGATAAAACAACCGTAAATTCATATAGTACTCAATTGTATTTCAATTATAACATACAACTAGTTTTGCTTTTACCTGCTCCACTTCCAGTCTCTTACAATGGGATGATCCAGCTAGTTACAGAGTGGGAACCATCTGGATTTTGACTTGTTATTATACCCCTAAATGGTTAAGTGTGCATCAGAGGACACAAATGTAAATGTAACAGAGAGTTCTTGGGAAACAGGTGAAGTGAATATTGCAAGAATTTGGCACAGGATGATAAAGCCTCCTTACTGCTGCTGCCTGCTGCTCCAAAACTGCAGCCTTTCCAAATAGCAGCTGCGGACTGATCATGCACACTGCGGACCGATCATGAGCGCTGCGGACCGATCATGCGTGCTGCAGACCGGTCATGCGCGCTGCGGACCGATCATGCGCGCTGCAGACCGATCATGTGTGCTGCAGGCCTATCATGCGTGCTGCAGGCCGATCATGCGCGCTGCAGACCGATCATGCGCACTGCGGACCAATCATGCGCACTGCGGACCGATCATGCGCGCTGCAGGCTGATCATGCACACTGCAGACCGATCATGCGCACTGCGGACCGATCATGCGTGCTGCAGACCGATCATGAGCGCTGCGGACCGATCATGCACGCTGCAGGCCGATCATGCGCGCTGCAGACCGATCATGCGCGCTGCGGACCGATCATGCACGCTGCAGGCCGATCATGCACACTGCAGGCCGATCATGCACACTGCAGGCTGATCATGCGTGCTGCAGGCTGATCATGCATGCTGCAGGCTGATCATGCGTGCTGCAGGCTGATCATGCGTGCTGCAGACCGATCATGCGCGCTGCAGGCTGATCATGCGCGCTGTAGGCTGATCATGCGTGCTGCAGGCTACTGTGAAGGAAATGATCAGCGAATCAGAGACTTTCAGGTTGGAAAAGACCCTCAGGATCACCAAGTCCAACCCAGAACCCTACTTTACAAGCTTCACCCCGAAACCATATCCCCAAGCACCACATCCAAACCACCTTTAAACACCTCCAGGGCTGGTGACTCAAACACCTCCTCGGGCAGCTCATTCCAATACCAAAATGGAACAAAACCTTATCCCAAGCCTATGCAGAAGCCAGTCTTTGGCAGCTAAAGGCATTGCCTTCAACAAGGAGTGCTTCTCTTCACCTGCTGTGAGTAAAAACACCCTTAGAAAACAAAGGTGTTGAGGGGTAAAGCCAGGATGCTGCCGAGTGCAACTGCAAGTCTGATTTGGCAGCATGTCTGCCTGATGTTTCTCCATGTAAAGACACAAGAGCAGCATCTCAGAGCTAGTTTCACTGAAGCACTCCTAGGGGACAGACTTTCAGGCTGATTTTGCAGGGCCAGGAATCTGAGAAGATGTTTTTGACTTCTAAGCACAGAGACGTGGCATCCCATAAAACCCCTTATGGAAAATTGGTTTGCAGATGTAAATTGCTCTGCTACTGAATTTCCTTGGTCAGAACAAGAACAAAAGTGTTTTGGAGCCCCAGATGCCTGTGTGCCTGAGATCACAAGGCTGTGAGCCACCTTCATCTGCAGTCTCATGTAAATACACACATGCAGAACTGATTCCCTAACCTCTTTGTTCCATACCTCTCCTCTCCTCCTGCATGTAGTACAAAGAGTATGAGGACAATGTGTCAGCACTACCTTCCTCAGGATCATCTCAGACATATGCTGAGAGATTTCTAGAGCAAACCAAGACCATATATAGAATGCAGCACTTTTGCTTTACATTTCATTGCAGTTCCAGCTCACAAGCCCCACATGATTTATAGGTGGGTCATTTAAGAGGTTAGTAAGGAGTAGGTCTGGTTCACTGTCCAGTGTTTCATTAGAGTCACAGCCTTCATTTGTGATTTGTTTTAAATCCAGTGTACTTCTGAGCTCTTTCTGCAGTCAGCATTTAAGTGATGACGTCCAGGTAGATCAGGGTTTGCTGAGGCTTCAAGAAAAGTGAATCAAAGGTTAATCCTTTTGTTCCATAGTAGAGCATGCCTGAGAGAACTCAGCAAGTGACAGTCCCTCTCCAAGATGCATGATGCTTTTGCCACAGTAACTTGATTCATTGCAAGTTCTTTACCATGAGGGTGGTGAGACACTGGAACAGGTTGCCCAGGGAGGTGGAAGGCCAGGCTTGATGTGGCTATGAGCAACCTGATCTAGTGTGAGGTGTCCCTGCCCATGGCAGGGGGGTTGGAACTAGACGATCCCTGGGGTCCCTTCCAAACCTGACAATTCCATGATTCTATGAGTGAAGATTCCCAAGAGCTGCCCAGCTCAGAAATCATTGGGAATCAGGATCAGGGAACTGCTGCTTTGCAGAAGGTATCACTGATCCCCTTGTGTCTCACTGAATGACAAAGCAATACAGGCAGCTCAGGAGCTAAAGGCCTGGCTTGCCCTCAGGAGCACTGGGAGGTCAGACAGGTTCGGTGGTACTGGGTGCTGAAGTGTTTTGGAGACCTTTGGTGCGTGGCTTCAGGCACCCAAGTGCTTCAGGAGCAGTGGCCTCTGGGTGTCCAATACTCAGGGCATGTGACAAGACTTGCAGTGCTCTCTGAGCAGCTCAAACAAATTGTTTCTTCTCCTGAGTCAGTGGCATCACTGTTGTCCTGCTCCTGTGAAATACCCACTACCCTTCGACACCAGAAAGATAAAGCAGTTGCTGGGACCGCAGAGGCCTGGGCATGCCTTGCAGGGATTGAACTTGAAAAATGCACTGGGTTGGAAAGGTCCCTTGAAGGTCATCTTATGCAAACCTCCTGCACTCAGCAGGGACACCTCCAACTAGAGCAGGGTGCTCAGGGTCACATCAAGGTTGATATTGAATGTCTCCAGGGACTGGGCCTCTACCATCTCTCTGGGCAGCCTGTTCCAGTATTTCACCACCCTCATCATGAAGAACTTATTCCTTATGTCCAGCCAAAATCTACTCTGCTCCAGTTTCAAACCACTGCCTCTCATTCTATCACCACAGGTCCTTCAAACAGTCCCTCCCCAGCCTTCCTGGAGGTCCCTTTCCAATATTGAAATGCAGCTCCAGGTCTCCATGAAGCCTTCTCCAGGCTGAACCACCTCATTTCTATCATCCTATCCTCAGAGGTGCTCCAGCACTCAGATCATCTTTGTGGCCCTCCTCTGGACCTGCTCCATCAGGTCCATGTCCTTCTTGTGCTGAGGGCTCCAGAGCTGCAGGGGGTCTCACCAGAGCAGAGCAGAGGGGCAGGATCCCCTCTCTCGGCCTGCTGGCCATGCTGCTTTTGATGCACTTGCCTTCTAGGGTGTCAGTGCTCATTGATGGCTCATGTCCAGCTTCTCATCTTCTGTTACCCCTAAGCCCTTGTCTGCAGGGCTGCTCTCAATCTCATTGTTCCCCCAGCTTGTACTGGTACTGAGAATTGCCCCAACCCAGGTGCAGGACCTTGCAAGTGTTCAAATCTTTTCCTTAATTGCCATTTTTGCAGACACTTCCCTCTATGAGCAAACCTCCTCTGCTCCGAGTGGCTGATATTCTGGTATGACTTTTCCTCACACTACTGTAAGATGATAGTTTAAAAAGAACAGTTTAATAATTCCAATGGCATTTATGAGAAGATGTCGAAATTGAATAATCTGTGATGCATAAACTTCATCCCAGTAATTAAATACAATTCAAAAATCCATGTTTTGGGCACATGCTTAAGAATGTGCTCCCTAAAATGGCCAAAATGCATATTCAGCAGCAGAATGAAACCAAAATTAGCCTGAGATGTCACTTGGGATTTCATATTTTTCTTTGTTCTCTAGCTGCAGCTTAGCCAGGTCAGCACTGGGAGATGCTTTCTCCTCATCCCTGATCTCCTAGCACCAATAACTACTTTGCAATGTAAAAATGTGAGGTGCCTGTGTTTCACTGAACAGCAGAGGGACACAAACCCAAGGACCTGTATTTGTTTGGCGCTCAGGGCCGTGTGTCTGAACATGACATTTTGCACTTCTGCTGTCTGCTCAGCCAAGGTTCCCTGGTGCAGGACCAAGCCCCCAGCACCAGCCCTCACAGCACCATGTTCTGCTCATTCCAGCTGGGCTCTTGCAGACCAGAGCAAGGCAGGAGCAGACCAATAGAAGTGCCTCTGAGGGAGCTGTGGCTCCCAGCTCCCACTCAGCTGCTACCTAATGGGCAGGCAAGAGAAGGCAGAGCCAGACTCTTCTCAGAGGTGCTCAGGAATGAAGGCAATGGACACAAACTTCAACATGAGAGACTGACCAAGTACAAGGGAATTTTTTTTCACCATAAGGCTGGTCAGAGACTGGACCCAGTCACCCAGACCTGTGCATCCTCCACACTTGAAGATACTAAAGCCTCAGCTAGAGACAGCCCTTGGGCATCCTGATCTAACTGGACAGGTTCCGAGCAGGGGTTGGAGTGGATGATATCCCTTCCAATCTTCATGGCTCTGCAATGTCCTGATCTGGCAACAAACTGCTTTTCAGGAGCTTCAGATGATCACTATGATCCCACTTGTTTGAGTCAGAAGCTCCAAAGCTGGATATGGTGATGCTTAAGTATTAGGCAAAATAGGACATTTTAGGAGAAAATTTCTCTCTCAGGCAACTGCAATCACACATGACACCTGCACAGGGCTTCCATCAAAGGTACCTGAAACACTGCAAACATTATTAAGGATAATGCTGTGCATCATCAGAAAACAGAGCTGCATCTGGCCAGTTCTGAGACACCCATGTAGCTCATACCCAGTCAGCATGGAAGAGGACACCAGGTGCTACCGGCAACCCCCCCAAGATGGATCCCCAAGGACTGTTCCCTAAGACAATATAACCCACAGTGTGGACCTCTCCTGGCTTCTCTCCACGGCTGCCTTGCCCTTACCGTTCATCAGGGCAGATAAAACGAAGAAAAGCAGATTTGTACCAACAGCCCTGCCACCGAGGAAAGCGAGTTCCTGCCTTGCCTCAAGGTTAGCATTCAGTAATCTGTACGAGTCTGCATTTTCTGCACTGTGAATGCATTCTTCTGTGGCTCCCTGTCCTTTCCCTGCTGGGGCTTTAACAAGGGAAAAGGATTTGATTTTTTTTTTTAATACATTACTTTTAATGCACTCTCTAAGGAATGGCTCACTGGAGAGGGAAAACAACCTCACCTAATTAGAGCTGCCAGGATTGTTACCTCCTGGTATGTACACTAATACCCTTGCACTAATTGCAACTTTTCCCTTCCTACTCCAAGTTTCCAATTCCATTCTTATACTGCTTCTTTAGGGAAACATTTTCAGAACTCATTACTTCAAGCCCCTTTCCCCCCATGCAGAGCTGCCAGAGGCTCTGGGGAGTTTAGAGTTCTTCGTCCAGAACCTGGAGGATTTCCACACCCCAAAGCTTGTTTGAAAGAAACAGCAGCACTGTCATAAACACTTCAATCTAAAGCAGCATCATTTGCAAGGAGAGAGAATCTTTCACTGGACTGAGTGATGAAGCTGGATAAAAGACAGATTCATCAGCTGAAAGGAGCCAGCTGCAGAGAAAGATCTATTTAACACTGGACCAGCACATATGCACATTGGAGTCTTCTGTCTGGCTGCAAACTGAGTCATAACCACACAACATCTGCTAAACCACCATGGCTGACATGGGGGTGGAGGGAATGTTGCAGCCAATGAATTATGGTTAACTCATTTCAGGCAAAAACCCCAAAGAACTGTGCTTTTGCCAGACCAGGCACAAGACATCTGCCTGGCTGGAGAGGGACTGTTTACAAAGGCCTGCTGTGACAGAATGAGGGGCAGTGGTTGAAAATTAGAGAACAGCAGATTCAGATTGGATGTGAGGAACAAGTTCTGCACCATGAGGGGGTGGAACACTGAAATGGGTTACCCAGGGAGGTGGTTGAGGACCCATCCCTGGATATATTCGATGTGAGGCTCAACAGGGCTCTGGGCACCCTGATCTATGACACCAAGCTGTGTGGTGCAGCAGACACGCTGGAGGGAAGGGATCCATCCAGAGGGACCTGGACAGGCTGGAGAGGTGGGCACAAGCCAACCTCATGAGCTTCAGCAAGACCAAGGGCAGGGTCCTGCATCTGGGTCGAGGCAATCCCAGGCACAAATACAGGCTGGGCAGTGACTGGCTGGAGAGCAGCCCTGAGGAGAGAGACTTGGGGGTGCTGGTGGAGGAGAAGCTCAACAGGAGCTCTCAGTGTGCACTTGCAGCCCAGAAAGCCAATCAGAGCCTGGGCTGCAGCAAGAGAAGTGTGGCCAGCAGGGCAAGGGAGGTGATTCTCCCCCTCTGCTCAGCTCTGGTGAGACCCCACCTGGAGTACTGCCTCCAGTTCTGGAGCCCCTGTTACAGGAGGGATGTGGAGGTGCTGGAAGGTGTCCAGAGAAGGGCAACAAGGATGAGCAGAGGGCTGGAGCACCTCTCCTGTGAGGACAGACTGAAGGAGTTGGGGCTGTTCAGTCTGGAGAAGAGAAGGCTCTGAGGTGACCTCATTGTGGCCTTCCAGTATCTGAAGGGGGCTACAAGAAGGCTGGGGAGGGACTTCTCAGGCTCTCAGGTAGTGATAGGACTAGGGGAAATGGAATGAAGCTGGAGGTGGGGAGATTCAGGCTGGAGGTGAGGAAGAAGTTCTTCCCCATGAGAATGGTGAAGCTCTGGAATGGGTTATCCAGGGAGGTGGTTGAGGCCCCGTGCCTGGAAGTGTTTAAGCCCAGGCTGGATGAGGCTGTGGCCAGCCTGCTCTAGTGCAGGGTGTCCCTGCCCATGGCAGGGGGGTTGGAACTAGATGATCCTTGTGGGGAGGTTGTAGACAGGCAGAGGTTGGTCTCTTCTCCCAGGCAGCCACACCAGAACAAGAGGACACAGTCTCAGGCTGCGCTAGGAGAGGTTTAGGCTGGAGGTTAGGAAGAAGTTATCTACAGAGAGAGTGATTGCCCATTGGAATGGGCTGCCCGTGGAGGTGGTGGAGTCACCTTCATTGGAGCTGTTCAGGAGGAGACTTGATGGGGTGCTTGGTGCCATGGGTTAGTTGTTTGGGTGGGTTGGATTGGTTGATGGGTTGGACGCGATGATCTTGAAGGTCTCTTTCAAGCTGGTGTACTGTATTGTATTGTATTGTAATGCTTTATTGTATTGTCCCTTCCAACCCTGACTGATACTATGATACTATCTGGTGGAGGATGCCCCTGCTGAGTGCAGAGCAGAATGGATTAGATGATCCTTAGAGATCCCTTCCAACCCAGACCAGTGAAGAAATATTTCCTAGCATCCAAGCCTGAACCTCCCCTGGCACAACTTGTAACCACAAAAGACATCAGAAACAGTCATAGCAAGTCAAGGTCCAAAGGGACCAGCAATAACCTCACACTGCTGCCATTTCAGTGTTACTTGCTCTCAGTAGCACCACTCCCACCTTCAAAATCCCAACCAAAAACTCCAGCCCTCTACCATCTGGGTGCTACATGGCATACTGAAGCAAATGATTACTCCCTCACAAAAATCACAGTCAGAGAACTCATTAGTCTATTCCTTCACCACCTCTCACGTGAGTGGAGAGAATATTTGTGATCTTAAGCAGTCAGGTTCCTAAGGCAGGGAGAGAAAAGGTGTGATTAGTACAGTCCATCACCACAGGCCTTTCCTTCCTTCCTCCCACCCACAACCTCTAAGGGAAGCAATTATAGCCCACTGGGAACAGAGGGAGACCCCTCACATGCAGCAAATCCACTTCCCGTGTGTGTCGCCCTAGGGAAGGTCCTTCACAGGCCATAGGTTCCTTCATGGGCCACGTGCAAAGCTGTGACCAACACTTGGCACATGGGGGTTTGCACCCCAGCTGTATCGTGCCCTGCTACTGGGACAAACAAAACCACTTTGATTAGAGAAACACCAGAGAAGTTTGTCAAAACACTATTTGAGTCCATCATCAGTAAATTTGGGGATGACACCAAGCTGGGGGCAGGAGTTGATGTGCTGGAGGGCAGAGAGGCTTTGCAGAGAGACCGTGATGGGCTGGACAGATAGGCAGAGGCCAAGGGCAGGAGATTGAACACATCCAAGTGCCAGGTGCTGCACATTGGCCACAGCAACCCCAGGCAGTGCTACAGGCTGGGGTCAGAGTGGCTGGAGAGCAGCCAGGCACAGAGGGACCTGGGGGTGCTGATTGACAGCAGCTGAACATGAGCCTGCAGTGTGCCCAGGCAGCCAAGAGGGCCAATAGCATCCTGGCCTGCATCAGGAACAGTGTGGCCAGCAGGAGCGGGGAGGTCATTCTGCCCCTGCACACTGCACTGGTTAGGCCACACCTCGAGTCCTGTGTCCAGTTCTGGGCCCCTCAGTTTAGGAAGGATGTTGACTTGCTGGAATGTGTCCAGAGAAGGGCAACGAAGCTGGGCAGGGGTCTGGAGCACAGCCCTGTGAGGAGAGGCTGAGGGAGCTGGGGTTGCTTAGCCTGGAGAAGAGGAAGCTCAGGGGAGACCTTCTTGCTCTCTACAACTACCTGAAGGGAGGTTGTAGACAGGCAGAGGTTGGTCTCTTCTCCCAGGCAGCCAGTACCAGAACAAGAGGACACAGTCTCAGGCTGCACCAGGGGAGGTTTAGACTGGATGTTAGGAAGAAGTTCTATACAGAGAGAGTGATTGCCCATTGGAATGGGCTGCCCGTGGAGGTGGTGGAGTCACCTTCATTGGAGGTGTTCAGGAGGAGACTTGATGGGGTGCTTGGTGCCATGGGTTAGTTGTTGAGGTGGGTTGGATTGGTTGATGGGTTGGACGTGATGATCTTGAAGATCTCTTCCAACCTGGTCTATTCTATTCTATTCTATTCTATTCTATTCTATTCTATTCTATTCTATTCTATTCTATTCTATTCTATTCTACTTAGCATAATGTTAATTCTGACAAGTTTATCATGCAGTTTTACTTACCACAAGAAGGAGGAAGGAAAACTGGCGGCACACAACTGAGATTCCTTCTTCTTTGTGGCTTAGGTGTGTTTCATATACAGATGGCAGAACTTTCACCATCATGGGGACTCAAGACATATTTGTGAAGGTAACAGGCAGGTATTATTTAAACAGGATTCACACCCTTTTATTTTCTTCAATTGTAATAGGAAGGAGAGTACATGAAAAAAAAAAAAGCCCCAAAATAAGCACCTCACCTTCCCTTTCAGAAGTGTCAATCCTCTTTTGGTTCAGCAGCTTACTGCTTACCATCACACATGTGCTTATTCTTTCACCAATAGGACAGAGGGTACAAACACCTGAGTCTCAAAGTGTTAAGCATCTGTTTCATTAAAAATCAGGTGTCTTCCCTCTGTCAGTAACTCCCCACCCACGGAATTCATCTCCTGTGAACGGGTGACCTGCCTAGGGGATGAGGGAAACGCTGTGGACGCTGTCTGTAAAGCCTTTGACACTGTCTCCCACAGCACTCTCCTTGGGAAGTTTGCAGCCCATGGCATAGCCAGGTGGACTCTCTGCTAGACTCAAAACTGGCTGGACAGCTGGGCCCAAAGAGTTGCAATAAATGGAGTTAAATTGAGCTGGCCGCTGGTCACAAGCGGTGTCCTGGATGGGGGCAGCGAGGGCACCACCAGCAAGTCTGCAGATGACACTAAATTGAGTGGGAGGGTAGGAAACCACTGCAGAGATCTGAACAGGTTATGTCAATGGGCTGAGGTTAATGGAAATAGAGTTAGTAAGACCAAGAGCTGAGTCCTGCACTTCAGTCACAACCCCAAGCAATGCTATAGGCTTGGGCAGAGTGGCTGCAAAGAAACCTAGTAGAAATGGAACTGGGGGTGCTGGTGGACAGTTGGCTGAACACCAGCCAGCAGTGTGCCCAGCTGGCCAAGAAGGCCACCAGCATCCTGGCCTGGATCAAAACCATGTGTCCAGCAAGAGCAAGGCAGTGATGGTGCCTTTGTGCTCAGCACAGGTGAGGCCACACCTTGAGTGCTGAGTTCAGTTCTGGGTGCCACAGGATAGGAAAGACAGTGAGGTGCTGGAGCATGTCCAGAGAACAGCAAGAAGGGTGGTGAGGGGTTTGGAGGCTGTCACATGAGGAGCAGGTGAGGGAGCTGGGGTTGTTTAGCCTGGAAAGAGAAGGCTGAGGAGAGAGCTTACTGCTCTCCACAGCTACCTGAAAGGAGGTTGGAGTGATGCTGGTGTTGGTCTCTTCTGCCAAGTAACCAGTGACAGGACAAGAGGAAATGGATTTAAGCTGTGCCATGGCAGGGTTAGGTTGGATATTAGGAAAAAACTTCTTTACTGAAAGAGTGATCAGGTGGTGAACAGGCTGCCCAGGGAGGAGGTGGAGCTGCCATCCCTTGAGGTGTTCAAGAAGCTGTTGATGTGGTGCTTTGGGATATAGTTTAGTGGTCACGGCAGTTGGGTTATTAACTATAGTTAATAATCTTAAAGGTCTTTTCCAACCTTAATGATTCTGTGAAATCCTAACTTACTGCACCTTTAACACTGATAACTATCTCTGCATGCACAAAGACGACACTCCACCTTCTTTCCAACTACTTCCCAGCAAGCAAAACCTCTAATACATGTGCCTTTAAAGAAATTTGAGTGGATTTATTGTATAAAATTATGATTGGCATGGTACAGAAAAATTCCTTTGAATGCACATTTCCCATTGACTTGTACACAAATATTACAAGTATCAAGCAAAATGCAAAATTCTTAAGAACTGCTTCCATACTACAAAAAAGTGTTCACATAGTGAAGTTACTCTCGTTACAAAATGTCATGGAAAGAAAAGCACTTCAAAACCCGCGTTTGGGAAACGTCCTCAAACCGGCAACAGCATCTTCGGGTAACAAAAACGCAAAGAAAGAGATACCCTCTTCAAAACACTGCTTTGAGTTGGCAAGATGAGCAGAGTTCAGGTCAGTTCATTTATGGAAGGGTTGTTCTTTCCAAGAAGCAAAGAAACAAGAAAAACACAAACCCCACCCGACCCAGAGTCAGGAAAGGGCTCGGGTGTCCTATGATGACAAATAACGCCATCGGAATTGATCTGGCTCTCGTGTTCACACAGGAGCTGTCAGAGGCAGAGGTGTGTCAAGGAAGGTCTCCAGGTATATACAGATTGCCGTTTCGAAAGCAAACCAAAGAACCAACACAAACTCTGAAACAACAAAAAGGAGACAATCTGAACTTTCTTCTTCCGTTCAGCTAGTTCAGTTCCTCAGGTCACAAACCCCAAGAACAGCAGTCTGCAGAGGATGCACATTGAGAGAAGGAAGCTGAAGCACCAAGGAAGGCGCAGGTGTCGAGTTACGCCAGCACTGCACAGCCTCACACCAAGACTCTTGGAGGCCATCAGGTCTCTGCTTCCCAACAACCTTGCTGACCTGCTATTCCTTAACAAGACAAAAATCCTTGAACCCAACAAGCAGCAGCCTTACAAAAGGGAGGCACAGTCATAGCAGCAGGAAATAACAAAGCTTTGATGACTGCAAGCATCCTTTAAAGCTCACCCAAAAGAACTACAAAGTGAGCAGTGGGTCACGTTGCTTTTGCATCGGATGACCCGAGTGTGTCTGAGCGATGAGCGCTGGCACCTTCTGGCTATCCACACGGAGCTCACACCCCAGGGGTGTGCAGGCAGTGCTGCTGCTCTGCTTTCACTCACACACACACACAAGATGCTGTGGGGTCAGCCAGCCCAAATGCAGTGCAAAACAGAGGCCACGGTGCGCGGTAAAGGAGCGGAACCCTCTACGGCACTGTCTGGCAAAAACGAAGTCGGAATTCCTGAGTCTCAGAGACACTGCTGTCCTCCTCCACTGCTGGATTGAGTTTTCCCAGGAGAACGTCTAGTTTGCCCTATCTTCACTCTGATGAATTGAGACTAGCTTGTGTCTTTTACAAAAAGTCAAACCTTTAGAAAACAAGAAGCCAACCAAAGGGAAGTTTTAAAGCTTTGTAAAGGGAGAGGGGGAGTCGCTTTACAAAATCAAGGCCACCTTCATGGAGCATCGGTACTGCCGGGATCCCGCCCTTTCGGTTCAAGGAGAGGTTTAGCTCCCTGTGCTGGAAGCCTTGTTACACGCAGCCAGGCGAGCTGGAAAACTCCACCCTTTTAACACTCACTCTGAACAGGACTAAGGTGGAACAGCCCTTTGTCACAATCACCAAGGTGGTAAAAACAATGCAACCATCAAGTCATAAAGTCTCCTTCAAACAGTCGCTGCAATCTATTAAAACTTCCGTGTTTTTCCCTTTTGCTTTGCATATTACACAGTGTAACTGAAAATGTTATTTAAGAGCACTTCAGTCCCACAAGGTAGGATTTAAGCTTGTGTGAATACATATGCATGGCTCTGCAACGCTTTTAATGACTTACAAAAATACATTCAACCAAAACTTTGTATAGGGTTCTCTCTTTTTCTCGTTGCTGCTGTAAAAATCAAAACTGAAGGGAAAGCCAAATGGTCCCCACCATTAGCTAAACAACACACCCCAAGGTCTGGAAGCAATTCCAAAAGCGAAAGCACGTTCAAGAATAACAACCATTGGACTGCATACTTTCTCATTCATCTTTATCAGTAACAAAACTCTACTGCATATAATTATTCAGCCTTATAAATAATGCTAAGCAGAAAAATATTTACCTCTGTGCTACTTTTCTCTGTTTATAGATGCATTTCACAGTTGATAGAAGCAAAGGAAAAAACAACAACCCTAAAGTGCAGACTACAGGCCATGACAGGCATAATAAACGACCAAAGGTGCAGTCAGATTTGTGTTTACATCTTAAGTTACTTCCCCATCTTTCTTTTCCTGCCAGAAGTCACCCCATGTGCAATGAAGAGGTGGTCGGTTGGTCTGTGCCACAGGACAACCTGCAACCACTTGTAATTTCTCTTTAAAACTAGCTGAATTGTCCAGAGATATTTCTTAGGTCCACAAAAACCTTCTTTTACGAATACTTAAAAATCACACAATATTGACACCTCCCCCAGAGAATGCTACTGTCCTTTTGTTGCAGTATGTGGCTGAAGCACTGATGCTGGGCTGAGTGTCTTTGCCAAGAGATGTCTTCATTTCCAGCTCGCAGGCTACAATGGCTGCGTTCAGCTCCACTTGAGCTCGGTGAACCACATAAAACATGAGTCCAATGCTTATGACAATCTGCAAATGAAACAGAAGAGTATTGTACAGAAACAGCAAGCACAGATACAAAGCAGTTGTTGACCCAAGGATTCAGAGAGGCACCTGCTGTCTCCACGTTTCACAGGCAAGACATCAGAAGGGAGATTAACTTAACCAAGGAGCACCTCTAAACCTACAGATGCTAACAAGGTAACCTGCAGATGAGATGACAGACATTACATAGAGCTTAAATACAGATAGGAATGGAAAAGTTGTTGTCTTTCTTTCCATCACCACCCACATCCTTGCTAGAAATCCATTCCCTCCCTTTCTCTCTTGGAAAAGGCTCGCACAACAAAAGCCTGCAGTGCATTTCTCTAGGTCAAGAAGGCTGATTTCTTTTGTCCTGGTTTTGCTGGGGGAGATTCCCAGGCCAGACAGGGACTGCAGGCTGCTAGCAATTTAAAACCAGCCAGGGCAGCTGACCTGAGCTGGCTCACAGATATACCCCATACCATAAAAAGGAGGAGGTTTGCTGAGGACAGGTGCTCCTCCTGCTCCTGAGGACTGCTTTCCTCTCCATTGGGACTGCCCTTTGCTTGCTGAGCTGCGCACAGCTCCGTGCTCTTTATGAATACAACAGAATTAACCAGGTTGGAAAAGACCTTTCAGATCAAGTCCAACCTATCACCCAACACCATCTAATCAACTAAACCATGGCACCAAGCACCCCATCAAGTCTCCTCCTAAACACCTCCAGGGATGGTGACTCCACCACCTCCCTGGGCAGCACCTTCCAATGGCCAATCTCTCTTGCTGGGAAGAATTTCTTCCTAACAGCCAGCCTAAACCTCCCCTGGTGCAGCTTGAGACTGTGTCCTCTTGTTCTGCTGCTGGGTGCCTGGGAGAAGAGACCAACCCCCACCTGGCTACAACCTCCCTTCAGGGAGTTGTAGAGAGCAAGAAGGTCTCCCCTGAGCCTCCTCTTCTCCAGGCTAAGTACCCCCAGCTCCCTCAGCCTCTCCTCCCAGGGCTGTGCTCCAGACCCCTCCCCAGCTTTGCTGCCCTTCTCTGGACACCTTCCAGCAACTCAGCATCTTTCCTAAACTGCGGAGCCCAGAACTGGACACAGGACTCAAGAAGCAGTTTGGCTGTTTCAGCAAATCCATTTTCACTTCAGCCTGTGGGTCTTCTCTCTTTTTCCTGATTCCCCTTTTCTGCTGGGGAGGAGTCCTTGGGTGATAGAGCAACTCCCCTAATTCAGCTCCAGATAGTGGCTAATGGAGATATCTGTGTATTAGGGAAGTAATAGGCTGAAACTGTAATGGGCCTCTGCAACCTGCAAAACAGCAGAGATGGGGAGTGCAAAGGAAAGGAAACTTCTTGTCCTTGCCCCTCTGGCATGGAAGCAGCAGTGTCACTATGCTTCTCAGATATCAGAACTAAACAGGGCAGAATCAGGGCTTCTGACTGATTTAGTCTGTATGGGAAGAGCTTCGATTTCTGGAGGATGGCTCAGGGAGGGGACAGGATGTTGGTGGTGTGGGGTTGGGTTTGGTTTTGGTTTTTTTTTGCTTTAAGGAGGAAATATTGTCCAAACACCAGAGGATTTTATTTCAGGTTTTTGCTCTAAATTTTATTGCTAATAATTTTTCAGCTTTCTCCACAAAAATTACCAGGAATAAACCTGGCCAACTTTTGCTTACAAATTACTCATTCAATGACACTGCACAGCACTCTCCAGAGGCAGCCTCCAGTTTCAATAATAGACCAGTTAAATTTTCAGCTGAGATCCTCCTTAACTGACTAACTAACTAAATGAAATCTTGCTGCCTCAGAGTGCCAAACTTTTGAAAGAAGTCAATTCCTCTGCCTTTCTTCAGAATGGTTTATAAAACTAGCTGGAATCTGCAGCTTCCTCCCAAAGAACTCCAAAAGAACCGAAAGAATCTAAAGCTTTGAGTCCAAAAGCTGAGCTTCATTACTAATTGGTAGGGATATGTTTACTTTAAGATTAGTAACTACCACTTAAAACATTTAACAGCACGGCATGAAGGATGCTGAGCATCACTGAGTGAGACGATTGGCAAGCACGGCCAGAGGACAATTGTGGCTGGGAGGCATCCCCAGCAGGGCTGACTGCAAGACCAGACCAAATTGTCCAGGACTTTTGTCCAGTCAGGTCTTGAAAACTTCCAAGGATGGAGATTAGACTGTCTTCCTGGGCAATCTGCTCCACTGCTTGACTGCCCTTGCAGTGACAAAGGTCTTCCTCACAAATTCAAGTTGTTTATTTCAAAACCTGGCCGATGTAACAGCGAAAAAGAGAATCTGGACACCAAGAGCTGGATGTATAGGAAAAGCAACTTATGCAAATATTGAAATTTGACTGGTTTGGGAAATATTGCTACCAGTAGCCTGGTTCCCTAAATAAGTATTTCAAATATATATATACACACACACAGAGACAAAACTATGAGATATGAAGAATTTTGGATCAATTTACTACAACAAAATCCCATTAAAGCCCAGCCAGGCAAAGCACCAGGCTGAGGCCTGAGAGAAAGCAGGAGAATGCAAGTAATTCCTCCACTAACAGCTTCTCTTGGTTTAGTCTGGTCCCAAGGACTGCTCTCAAAGAGGCAAGGACTCCTCTTCAAGTGTTCAGCCTCCCCAGACAGCACTTACCCGAGTAATAGTTATGCTACAGACTGCATACAATCCACAAAGGAGAGCCAATGGCATTAAAAACCAAAGAAAGAAAAGACAAAAAAAGGGAAAGATCACTAAAAACTGCTAGCCTGGAAAAAACATTTCACTACCAAAATGAAAGCTGATCAAGTAACCACTTCTCTGATCTCTTTGATCCATCAAAGTTACTTACCTCATATTTAAAAAGCTATTTTTAATACACATAAACTATGAGGTCTATATATTGCATGCTCTTTTTAAGAACACACAGATTAGGGGCAGGGGGAAGGACAGGAGAGGTTTAAAGTGATCCTAACTGAATTTTTGTATCTGAGAACTGCTAAATATCAGCTGTATGAGTGTAAAAACTGAGGAAGATAAATGACTGCAGTAGCAACTGAAAGTTTGCAAACCATGGTAACTGCTGGCCAAACACAGCCTGAAGCACCTTGCTGCTGTCTGAGCAGGTTTCACCATATAATCTGTTTCTGAAATACTCTGTGCTTGTCACTGTCTCAGGTTAAGTCTTATCCCCAAGATTTATTGACACATTATTTCATCAGCTAAACTCAAGTAAAGGTGCTATATACCTCTCACTAATTTACTCACCTGTAAAATCAGGATCTTCTGACTTAGGCATTAGCATAATTGTATTTCTTCAGCACTTTTCATCACCAATACCTATGCAAACTTGGGAGTGTTCAGTGCTAATGGTGAACCCTGCACAGGTGCCGCTGGCTCCAAGCGCCCTGAGCACACTACTCCACACAGGCTTTTGTGTAGGGGTGGCTTACCAAGTCCACAGTTCATCAGGAAACGACCACAGCGGGAAAGAGAAGAAGAGCTGACAAAGCTGTGACAGGAAGAGAGAGTGCTAACATTCTGCTTTGTGCCATATCAGATAGGAAAGAACTAAACCTGTTGCACAGAAGAAACAGTGCACTGGAAACACTGTTCCCTGGGTATCTAGCAGTCAATCAACCCGCAAAGAAGCAGCATCAGCTCAGTTTTACACAGTCTTCTCAAAATACCAGTAACGGAGACACAAATTAAACACTGTTTAGAACCTATTAGTCCTCCATAGCACATGCCAGACTTGCTTGGTGCTCAGTCTGTAAGATGCTGGCTGCCTCAGAGTAAGGACTTGTTCCCTCAACAGACAGCACAGCACCTGGGAGATTCATCTCCCCAAACCTCCTGCAGACCAACCCTTCTACACTGGAGGCTATGCAGTCTGGAAGAGAAATCAGCAATGCTGAATCTCTGCATCTCATACATCCCATATGCATGCAGCTTCCAAAGTGAAGATTCAGTGACTTGAAGAGACAAAGCCACAGGAAGGAAACTTGCCAAAAGCAAAGGCCTGTCTTGATACCCACTGGTACCGAAGATGCCTGAGAAATCAGAGGAATAAAGAAATAAACTCAAACACAAGATGATGATGGTTTCCAGGAAAAACTGCTTGCCCAAGCAGCCACAGAGGCTGACACTACTGCTACCAAGATCTGCGAGAGCAGCAACTTCATCTTACCTGTAAACCAAATATAAAATAGCCACTGACACTCTGTTCTGCAATCACATCCTCCATGGTGCGCAAGGTAGTGCCCAAGTAGGAGTTCAGGAGCTGAGTAGGAAGCAGTCCAAGTGAAGAAGCCATCAGGTAGTTGGGTAGTGACAAATCTGTAATCTGAATAAAAGAAAGTGTAAGAAACTGAGCACAGCTCCAACATGATTTAAGTGCATGAACACCCAGACTGCTACTCCTACAAGCATCCACACAAAACCATGAAATCGTTCCTTACATTCCTTCACTGGAACTTTCCACTGTGCGCAATAACACAGCATGTGGCTCGTTTTCATCTGCCCTTTTCGAAGCCAGTAGGTTTCATTTCATTTCATCTTACATTACACAACATCTCCATGCCGAACTCATTACCTAAGGATGCAATTACACTGTTCATTGAGGATGTTTATTTGCTGGTGGGGAACAAAGCTCCACAATTTATGAGAGTTTGCTCGCCCAAAGAAACTACTTCAGCAGATGTGAAGGTCTAAAGCAAAAAATCTATTTACTTTGATTTTTATATGGCATGGCAACTAATGAAGAGAGATAACTGTTCAAAATGCCACTGTATTAAATATGCTCTCGGTAACCAGAGTGGCAGAGACAATTTGCCTTTGCAAGGTAGGGCAGCTGCGTGCTTATTAAGACACATACACCTGCCAGGGATGTCTAGCAGCAACATCCATCTACAACGGTATCAGTAAGCTTTTCTACCCAAGGTAAGCTGTGCCACACTTCAATTAATGAACAAAACAGTACACACAATTATAGCCTTTGTTAGTTTCTCTGGCAAGAAAACGCTAATAATACTTCAAGGTATTTTCTTTTCCTCTCATGGCTGTGATATTTCTGGTTTGGGTGCGTCTGTGGACGGTGTACACGGGAACAAAGTACACAGCACTGGCTGAATTAATATCAGCCACTGGGACATAACAACTGCAAGAGCCAAGAGGCCAAAAGATGCTTATGCAAAAAAAATGAAAAATAGGAGGAAACTATAAGCTCAAAATGATGATGAAAAGGATGATTTTGAGACAAGCCATCTCAGGAATTTTCCAGATGCAACAAGGCAAGGTCTAATGAAGAACAGCCCCTAACGCTGGGAGCCCCGATGGAAATTACTGACCTTGACGGTTTGGTACAAGACAGGAGAATTGCTGCAAAGTTACTCGTTTCACCCTGCTATTCTTAAAATAAACTCTGGGTACTATGAAAGTCACAGTGCCGAATTCTCAGAGCTTCGAGCACCAGCAGTGGAAAGTTTTTAGGAGGAAGGGCAGGCAATGGAGGAGAAGAACGCAATGAAGCATAAACACGAAGAATAATTCGCTGGAACAAGATCCAATAAGCCAGTTCCAAACTTCACACTGCAAATCACACTTCCCACAGACCGAGATAGAAAGGAGCAATGCACAGAACACATTCCCCTCTCCACACAAGTATCATTTAGATTTCTAATGAAAGAGGCACTTCACGATTGTGTCGGAACTTTGTACTTGACCGAAGCTCTGACGAGATTCACTTTTTACTTTTGACATTAGAATAATCTGGGTCATGTTGTAAGAACCAAAACTTCCCATACTGTCCAGGGAATGAAGGAACTGCTATTAAAAGTCTCTGAAATACCAATGCTGAAGCAAAACTTGTTAAGTAGGACACTGTCATTAAATCTAATAGAGCTGGGAAACTTCCCAAAGATTGTTTTAGCACTCCCAGGTACCTCTTCCATTTTTATAGATGTAGTAAGGACCTTTTTTGCAGAACCACACGTTTGCTGATGGGGATCTGTCCTGAAGCAACTGGACCTGCTAGGCCATGAGACTGTTTCCAAGCAAAGAGGAGGCTGCCCATGGACACACATGACTGAGACTTCCGCTTCCTGATCAAAATGGTCTAAGTTCAGGCCTTTTCAATTCCTGGTTTGAGGGGTTTAGTCTTGGTGGTATCCCCTCCCCCAGAGGCACAGCAAGTGGACAGCATCCCTTCCTAAGAAATCTGAGAAATTTTCAATAGAACTTAAAGCTTTCCATGTCTTTCCTTCTATGAAACTCTACCTGTTCTAGAAAACTGGGGGTCTGCATGGCCAAGCTGCAGAACAGCAGCAACTCAAACTCTTCTGCAGAAACCTCAGGCCAGCAAAAAATTCAGAAACAAATCCCAATGCAATCACACATACCAATTGTTAGAGACCATACTGATGGATTAAGAATAGAAAAGACTAGACCAGACCAGAAGACATTCAAGATCATTGCGTCCAACCCATCAACCAATCCAACCCACCTAAACAACTAAACCATGGCACCAATAATCATAGAATCAATAAAGTTGGAAAAGACCTCAAAGATCATCAAGTCCAACCTGTCACCCAATACCTCCTGAATAGTAAACCATGGCACCAAGTGCCACATCCAGTCCCCTCTTGAACACCTCCAGGGATGGTGACTCCACCACCTCCCTGGGCAGCACATCCCAATGGCCAACAACTCTCTCTGGGAAGAATTTTCTCCTCACTTCAAGCCTAAACTTCCCCTGGCACAGCTTGAGACTGTGTCCTCTTGTTCTGGTACTGGCTGCCTGGGAGACCAACCCCCACCTGGCTACAACTTCCCTTCAGGGAGTTGTAGAGAGCAAGGTCTCCCCTGAGCTTCCTCTTCTCTAGGCTAAACAACCCCAGCTCCCTCAGCCTCTCCTCACAGGGCTGTGCTCAAGGCCTCTCCCCAGCCTTGTTGCCCTTCTCCAGACACGTTCAAGTGTTTAAGTGTCCTTCTTAAATTGAGGGGCCCAGAACTGGACACAGGACTCAAGGTGTGGCCTAACCAGTGCAGTGTACAGGGGCACAATGACCTCCCTGCTCCTGCTGGCCACACTATTCCTGATGCAGGCCAAGATGCCATTGGCCTTCTTGGCCACCTGGGCACACTGCAGGCTCATGTTCAGCTGCTGTCAACCAGTACCCCCAGGTCCCTCTCTGCCTGGCTGCTCTCCAGCCACTCTGACCCCAGCCTCTAGTACTGCCTGGGGTGGTTGTGGCCAATGTGCAGCACCTGGCACTTACATGTGCTCAATCTCATGCCCTTGGACTCTGCCCATCTGTCCAGTTGATCTAGGTCCCTCTGCTCTCCTACCCTCTAACAGATCATCTCCTGCTCCCAGCTTGCTGTCATCTGCAAATTTACTGATGATGGACTCAATCCCCTCGTCCAGACCATCAATAAAGATATTGAACAGGATGGGGCCCAGCACTGATCCCTGGGGGACACCACTGGTGCCTGGCTGCCAGCTGGCTGTGGCACCATTCACCACCACTCTCTGGGCTCAGCCTGCAGCTAGTTCCTAACCCAGCTCAGAGTGCTGCTGTCCAAGCCAGGGGCTAACAGCTTAGCCAGGAGTTTGCTGTGGGGGATGGTGTCAAAGGCCTTGCTGAAGTCCAGGCAGACTCCATCCACAGCCTGCCTCACAGCCACCACAATTTTTAATAATATTTAATACTAATATATTAAAATAAAATTAAGAGCTACCTAACCACTCTGGTAACAAGAGTGTTAGTGAGAAATTCTCCCACTATGTCTTGGACAGGCTTTGTGCAGCAAAACTTCAGTCTGTTCTTTCCAGCCCACACCTTTGGTTCAGTCCTATCAAAGAATAAATGCTTGTGTCAAGACTTTGTTGGGGGCTCACTTGCCTTTGGGGATAGCAGCAGATTTTTATCCCCTCCACTGAGAAGGCAGGCTTAGTAACAGACAGCAAAGGGCAATTCTGGTGTTCTTTACTTTCTAGGAAAAAAAAAAAAAGGCAACAACCTGACCCCACACCAACCTGACAACCCTGAGAGAAAAAACAATAGCCAGCAACTCTCCAATAAGCTGAGAACGCTGCCTGCATCTTCCTGCAAAGCAGGTACCATTCCCTGAGCGCTGATTTCACTGTGTGCATTTCTGGAAGCACAGATTCTCACTTGGACATGTTATTTCTTCCATAAAGTTCTCCTCTCAGAGAAGAAAAAAAGATATATGAATTCTGACCTAAGCTACACCTGGCACCACAAACAATTAGTTTGTATAAGTCTATCTCCAGAGTCCCAGTAGTGGGAAGGAGCTGATAACCTTCATGCCAGGCCTTCTTGCAGAGGTGCCATGGGGAGAGGACTGTGTGGCAACACTTCAGCCAGAGCTATCAGCCCACCCTAGTGGCTCCAGCCACTGAGGCGTCACAGGAGTGACAGTGCAGTAAAACCACTCAAAGAGAAAAGCAAACATGCCTTCGGTTAAGAAGTTTCTAGGTCTTCCAGAAAAGCAAGTAAATGCATTACCCCTGTGCTCCTACTACTGGGGCTTTCCCAGAGAGCAGCAGAATGACCTTAAGAACAAGATATTCACATCTGTCTGGTGAGAAGCTAAGAAATTTATGTTAATTTTCTTCTTGTGCTGTTTCAGATCATGTGATCCCATCACTAAACACATGCTAGGAAGCTCCTCCTTCCTTCTGCACAGTCCCCTGCGAGTCAACCACCCCAAACCCCTGAGCAGATGGTACACACCATTGAACAAGTGCTTGGCCCAGCCCTGCAGATGATCACTCTCACATCAAGGTTATGCCTTGTCCTGGACCACATGTGTCACTTCCTTCCCCTCAAATACAGCTTCAGTTTACTTAGCCATGTAGAAAATATGCACAGGCCAGACTGCTGGAAAATTAAAAGATGCATAAGCTCACTGTGCTTTCCTTTACTATTCAGAGCAATCTTTCTCAAATTCAGTGCTGAGATTGTTAGCACAGGAAATTGGTAGATGGTTTGGACACCCTGAATCCTCTTGCATTTTAAAACTTCAGCAGAGCAGTAAGTCTTCAAAGAAGTCAGATTTCAAAGAAATGACAGCTCAGTCTGTGTAGGTAGAATTTCGTATTCCTCATGTAGCTTAAATCTGCCTCAGTGAGAAACTGCCTTGCTTGCATGCAGTATTTTTACTTTTCCAGTAATCCCAGAGTTCATATTAAATGTTCTCAGTTAAAAACTGAATCTACCCTGCTTTCTTTGACTAAGTCACAAAGCAATAAATCCTGAGTAATAAATGCAACCCATCTGAGCAGGCAATAACCAAGTATGTGGCCTACTCAAGAATCTGCTTTCATCTCATTTCCTGTCTGTTATTTTAACACTGTCACCTTCCACTGGGAAAGAAAGTTATTTAGCTTGCAGGACGTGCAGAACACAAAACGTTGACTTACAGCATCATTTTAATATTGGACTGGCCTGAATGCTCTGCTGAATCTGGTTTCTCAGAAGGGCAATGCCAGGAAGGGAATAATTTTAACTCTTCAATTCCCCGGTCAGTTCTTCAGACTCAATACTGCTCCACAACATCTGCTGACTGCTTCAAGTGACACCCACAGCTTATGAACAACCCAAACACAACAGCTCTCCCCACTTTTGGAGCACCACATTACACCAGAAGCTTCATCTGCTACACCAGCACTCAGCTCCCAGCAGCACAGGTGTAAGCACTAATATGGATATTTACCCAGTTATGTGGATAAAAAAAATGAAACAGCAGAGGTTCTTCTCTCATTCATAACATGGAAACGGTTACAGCATCTGCTTAGAAGGAAGATGCTGCAGCTCTTACGGGCAGAGATCACAGCTCCCGAGACAAACGCCCTGTCACTCACTGTTTTACACATAGCAATCCTCACTATTTCATGTGGGTGTTAACCTCTGCAAATTGTGTGGCTTTATTCTGAACTAACACATTTGGGATTCAGTGACCTGCTCATTTCAACCAGGTGACTGTCAAGATGGAGCAAGCACTTCAGAAGGTAGAGGATAAGGACTGCTGATGGAGGCAAAGCAAGCTGTAAACAAGCAGCAGCTCAAACCACTTTTTACAGGGTCTCTTACAGTAAAGAGCACAAGAGTTACTATTAAAGCTTAAACTATTTTGCAATTTGGCTTGTCCTAGTTTTATTTCACTGAGTTAGCAGACACAAGTGAGGCGTAACACACAGCCAAGAACAGATCTTTCAGACGAAGCACCTGGAAAGAGCTGAGGGTCTGAAACTGTCACCCTCAGCAGCATGGTACTTAAAAGCAGTACCCTCCATCTTCTTCTTCACCTTCTCCTTTTAGACGATCAAAGAGAACACTTATGTTTCAAGCTATCCTTAAAGAATTTACCAGTCTTCATCTAAAAGCAGAAAGTCCAACCCTTTCCCAAACTCAACTTTCAGTACCACTCTGGTGTACCAAGACCCTTCTCTCAGCCTGCATTTTAAAGTTGTGCCCAAAACACAGTCTCCCCCGTGCGCATGGTCTTAACGCTCCTGACAGATTTGCTGCACGAAGGCTACGAACATCAACCAAACTGAGCAATAATCTCTCTGCTTTTGTTTTTTTTTTTTTCTTATCAACACAGTTATTTATATTAAAAAGCTAGGGGAAATCTGGCAAGACTGCTTAAAAGCACTTTTTTCCTCCCACTCATATCACTTTGAAAACACAAAGACGTTAAAATTGTTCTCTGCAGCTTTTGCTACACAGGTCCTTGAGTTTCTAACGCAGTCTCGAACGCCAGAGAGTAATTCTAACGCAGTTACCACTGAACGCGGTACCTTGAGAACCTCCCTGCCCTCCCTCCGCAAGGGCCACCAGCAAGAGCAGGTTTGGAGGGTCGCTTGTGTTACCAGAAACAAAGCTTTCTTCCTGGGGCAACAGGCAACCTCCACCAGTGACCCCGGCTGCTGCGGCGCAAGCCACGCCTCGAGACTCACCGCGAAGACGGCGTTCTGCAGCCCGAACGGGATGGGTGTCAATCGTGCCAGAGCCACCACCTTGAGGCCGCTGCCGCCCTCCACGACGCGGACGACGGCGCTGAGCGTGTCGCTGCCCTGGATCCTGGCCCGGGCCCAGCGGGCCAGCAGCCGCTTGCAGGCCACGTGGGCGACGAACGTGCCGATGAGGACGCCAAGCACCATCAGCCCCATGCCCAGCACGAAGCCGTAGAGGTAGCCGGCGGCCACGTTGAGCAGGATGTAGCCCCAGCCACAGGGGAAGGACACGACGATGAAGCCCACGGTGAAGAGCAGCACGCCGGCCAGGCTGTCCAGGCTCTCGGCCCAGAGCAGCAGGTCCCGCAGGTACTGGCGCACCAGAGCTAGCGAGGCGAAGCAGAGGGCCGCCAGCACGCACACGCTGAGGCAGCTCTTGCACCAGCAGGTACCCAGGAGGCAGCAGGAGCAACGCCAGCCCCGGGCCTCGGCCAGCCCGGGCCCGCCGCCGCCCGCCTCGGGCAAGTGGCAGAGCAGCAGCTCTGCCGGCGGCAGCCCGCCGTGCTCCGCGTAGGGCCCCAGCAGCAGCCCGCCGGTCCCCGCTGCCTCCGCCGGAACGAAGCCGACGGTGTCTCCGCCGCCTCCTGCCGGCGTCCCGGCGGCTCGGGACAGCCAACGGCCAAAGTCCTGCCGGATCCCCTGTACCGCCGCCTGCTTCACAGCGCGAGTGAGGACCTGCAGCGCCGCAACCCCCACGCCCCACATCCCCTCGCCCCGCCGCCCGGTTCTAGCGCCCCCGAGCCGCCCAGCCCCGTCGCTCCCCGCCTCCCCACGCAGCCTGCGGGCAGGGGCGGTCGCTCCCTCATCGCCCCGCCATGGCCCGGCTGCCGGCGGCGGAGCCCAGCGAGGGCCGGGCGGGGGCGGGGAAGCGGCAGTGGGGAAGGCGAGCAGGAGGGGGCCGCGCCTCGCCGCCGCGCGGGCTCGGCGGACGGAGGGGCCGCGGCGGCCTCCGCCTCCAGCCGCGCCGCCGGGGCTGCGGCGTTAGACGGCGGCGGCGCCGCACTCTCCGTCCCGGCGGTGGCAGCGGCGGCCCTGGCGAAGGGCGAGTCCCGGGGGTCGGCAGCGAGGCTCCATCTCCCGGCGCGCTGGGCTCCCGCTCCGCTCCGGGAAGCGCCTTCTCGGAGCGGCTGTGCCGATGTGGCAGCCCCGGCGCCGCTAGCAGCGGAGGGGGAGGAGGCCGGGCTCCGGCGGCAGCAGCACCCTGCCCCGCAGCGGGGCTCAGCGGCAGCGCCGCGGCCCGCCCCCGCTCTGCCCCGCCTCGGTAGCTGCAGGCGGGCGTGTGGGCAGGCTGGCGGGCGTGTGCCTCGGCGGGGCCCTCCCGCCTCGCCCGCGCCCCAGGCTGCCGCCGGGCTGGGCGCCGCCTCTCGCGCCTCCGCCTGGCGGCCCTGCCTCTGCTCTTCCCTCGTCCCGTTCGCAGGGCTCCCGGTCCATAGCCGGGCTTTAACCGGCAGGGTTTGTACCAGTCCTGCGGAAAAGCTGGTTGCTTTCAGCCAGAGGGGTGCCTGGTGAGGCGGCTCTGACTTGTCTCTGGGCTGCCGTGAAGCGTCGGCCGCTCTCCCTCCCTTACGGGAAGGCTTTTTCACGAGCAGCCCAGGTTTCTCCACGTGCCAGACAAACCTCTCCCAGTTTGAGATGAGGGGCGACAAACTAGGCCCTTTGGCCACACAATCACTGCATGGCACTCGCAGCATCTCTGCCTCAGGACAGCTTGGCTCATCTGGCTGCTTGGCTCAGATGCTTGAACGCTCATACACACTTTGGGGTGATTTGAGCTTGAATTTTAAGTCATTGCTAGAAAGAGTGAGCCTGAATGAGCGGTGAGGGCTCAATTTACAGGGGTGTTTTCTCAGGAGCCTCACCAAGGCTTGACGGCTTCATAGGCTCCTCTTGCTCTGGCGTTACCAACAACTGAAGCCACGTAGTGCTGAAAAGGTTTTGTAGTCTTTACATACGGTGTGCTCCAGTGGAGTTCTGTTTTTCTGCTGGGAAATCTTCAAGTGTATAGAAAATGAGAACATGCGTGGGAGTTGCAAAGATTAGAATATGATTGGGAAACCCCCCCCTGAATCTCACGCTGAAGGTTGTGTCTTGAAGACTGTCCGGTAAATGTATTTGCTTGCAAAATATGCCATTAGAAATGTTACAATCTGGGCACTCCAACAAACCAGCCTCGGGCAATGGCAGATGCAGCAGAATAAGACAATCTTTGGAGATTCTGTGCAACAGGGAAGTTGCAGATAAATGTCTCCAGCACTGTTTGTTTTTTTTCCCTGTTACCTATATCTAAATGTGAACTCTTGATTTTGTGTGTGCTTTGCTTACATTGCAAACTCAGGCAGGGCATACATCCATAATAATGGTGAGAAAGCCCTGCCTGACAGCTTGTAAAGAATGATGGGCATGCTTGTACATTCAGTAAGGCGTTGCAGCGAACTGGGGAGGGCTGAGATTTTCGTAGAAAAATCAAGAAGACAAAATATAAATTTCTGATTTTATACTAAGAGCACGCAGGGGTTTGATGTGGATGCAGCTTGTGTATATTTTTGTTCAGTATAGTTGCTTTCACAGAATATGCAAAAGCCTGAGGGGAACTATCAGAGTTACACATTGCATTTAAAGTCAATAACCCTGTCCTCAGAGCTGGAATGAATCTTCTGCTGCCACTCCTAAAAGCTGTGGGGTTCTGTGTTTATAATCACACATACTGGAAAAGGGAGCACAAAAAGGTACGAAGAACATAATGGTCAGTCTAAGTGACAGTCCTGACATTACACTCCAGCCTATAAAAATATTTCAACTGATTAGTTAGTGGAGATCCTTCTCCAGGCCCTGTGAATATGCAGGCTGAAACTCCTTGACCTCGTCTGTCCTCTGGGCCCCTTAAAATAGCTAATCCTGGCATTGTACAGATCCTTGGAGCTGTAGCTCAGGAAGGAAAGACAAGGCGCAGCCAGATTTTGAGTGACACAGGAGCATGGCCATGGAGCAAGAGCTGAGGCGCCTGGATAAACACCCAAGCGAGGCGGCAGGAACTCGCAGGACTCGGGCAGAGCTGGGGGCCTCACACGCACGCAGGGCGGATACAGCTACAGAGCTGAGAGGCAGCGTCAGCCGGCTCTAAGTCTCCCTGGCATGCCCTTACCATCTGAAGGGGGAAAGGCCTTCAAAGTGTGCCAGACTGGCAGAGGGATGGACAAAATGGTCTGACTTTCAGTCTTACCAGTCAGTGAATCATAAGATACTCCCATACTGTGGGTGATGCAGCTGCAATGGTCTGATGATATAAGCAAGGCAAGATCTGTAAGGAAAAGCAGTTATCCTGTCATAGGCCCATCACTGCAACTAATAAAACAAACCAGCTCCTGGACAAACACTTTGTGCTCCAAAATATAATGCCCTTTAGTTTGTTTTTTTTAGTGAATAATTTCCAGAAAATGTTGCCCAGCCTGTTCTTGAAGAAAACACTGCTGGCCTGATTGGCTCCAGAAATTGTTTGGAAGGCTGGAGAAGAACTTTTCATGAGGATGTCTAGAGTAGGACAAGGAGGAATGGTTCAAAGCTGAGGGAGAGTAGGATTAGACTGGATCTTAGGAAGAAGTTCTTCAGTATGAGGGTGGTGAGAGTCTGGAATCGACTGCCCAGGGAGGTTGTGGATTCTCCTTCCTGAGGGTGTTCAAGGCCACACTGGATGAGGCCTTGAGCAGCTGAGTCTAGTTGAGAGGTGTCCCTGCCCATGGCAGGGAGGTTGGAATAGATGATCTCTAAGATCCCTTCCAACCTAAGTCATTCTTTAATTCTATGAATATCAATCAATGCTTCCATTGCTTTCACTTGCAGCCATCTAGATCAGAAAAGATCTTTAAGTAAGAGATACAAACATATTAAACACGAAACAAACAAACAAACAAAAAACCCCCAAACCACAACCAAGCATAAAACTCAATAAATTTTTCCTTTGAAGAACGCTGCCTTAAGTCTTAGGGTGTTATTTTGTAGCTTGATTGATTCAGTGTCTATATATATATGGCCAGAAACTTTATTACTTTGTCTATAGTCCCAGGTGCCTCGCAGTCATGTTACAAACATTAAAGTATTTGATATACATAAAAGTCATAGTTCAGAACACTGATGTTTATTTTACTATACATTTGTGCACTAAAAACATTACCAATGCGATGATTTTTGAAAGGAACGTTTCAAACAAATTTTATTGCAACTAGATGTAAGGCATGAAAAAAGATATTAAATAGAGTAGGCAATGTGCTGAAATATTTACACTGGAGGGGAGATTCTGAGACATCGCTCTGGAATTAGCTATTCTACAGATAGTGACACACCTGAAACAAGTTCCTTTCTGTAGAACTGAGAATTTATGAGGACTTGCACGATAATCTTTGGAGTGTGCTAGCCCAGAGGCAGTAAGGGAAAACTTAAGCTCATTCATCTTACAGACTCACATGGGTTTCTTCCTTGCAAGAGGATATCCTTAGGTTGATAGAAGAAACTCTTTCCAATTTTTCATTCCATGAAATACCTGCTTTGTTGCCAAAAGGCCACATCAGCCTGGGACTGGTGGTGTAAAGCTTGGAAGTCACAAAATTGCCCATGAGGACTAGACTAGCATTGGAAGCCCTAGGAAATGGTAAGTTACAGACAAGGGACCAAGTTTTTTACATTTGTAGTATCCTCCTAAATCACCAATGCAAAATGTAAACTGTAATTACTTACTTCTGCCCAGACCACAAACAGAAGTTTTTATGCAGCTGAATACAAGAGGCATTTCTCGAGAGCACTGACATTCAGAAAGCATGCTTTCAAAATGAATTGTGGCTATCGTGAGATGAGGCATGGTGAGCAAAGCATATCTGAAGAATAAAAAGCCCTCTCAGTAGTTCGGATTCTTCTCCACCTGACAGTGGAGTAAGAAGTGTGTCTAAATGCACACCATGCTCAGGGCACTTAATGGGAGGGGTTCAGGAAAACGGAAACCTTAACATCATGTTTTCATCAGTTCCCACTTCTGTAGTTTTCATGCGATGTACTGGGATATTCCTCAATGAGATACCACATTCCTTTTGATACATCTGCAACACTTTTTGGCCAATCCCTTATGTAAATCATAGAATGGCTTAGGTTGGAAGGGACCTCAGAGATCAGCTGCTCCAATCTCCCTGCCATGGGTAGGGACACCTCTCAACTAGACTTGGCTGCTCAAGGCCTTATCCAGCCTGGCCTTGAACACCCCCAGGGAGGAGGCATCCGCAACCTCCCTGGGCAGTCTATTCCAGACTCTCACCATCCTCATACTGAAGAACAACTTCTTAAGATCCAGTCTAAACCTATTCTTCCCTAGCTGCAAACCATTCCCCTTGTCCTATTGCTAGACATTGATGTGAAAAGTCCCTCTCTAGCCTTTCTGTAGGATCACTGTGGGTATTGGAATGCTATAGCTATCTCCGATACATATCTACATCTCAATCAGTCAAAGCAAGGACCATTACATTTTCTCTCTTTCCATGGCAAGTGGAAAGAGTCCTAGCAGTCTATGGAGGTCAGATTCTCCTAATATTTTTAGATGAGTGATTTTTGTAAAATTACTTAACGTTAAAGGTTAACCCAAGATCCAAGGATTCTGTTTTAACAGCACAGTAATATTTGACTGAGTTTTACCATTAGGCTTCATCACACAGCTTTAAGGTTAGCTTCAAGTCAGCACTAAAGCAGAATGTTGTATTTGAATTTGGGAGTTGGATAAACAAACTCTTATTTAAGTTTACTGGTAAAAAGCAGGGCACTGATCCCCATTACAGTAGTATAAGATCAGAGAGAAGCTCATGGATTTATTTTTTCATGTTGTCTTGAATCCTAATTAGCTCTTACTTAGCTAAGTTGCAGCAGCACTTTCCCATCTTTGTTGTTACTCCCTTATCTGAGAAACCACAATGTGGCAACTGCCTGCAGGTATTGAACATAGCACATTTTTGTGCTTCTGAAGAAGGATGAAGACTTAAAAAATCCCAGCTTCTAAAATCAATGGCAGAACCCTTGCCTCAGTGTTACACTGCAGCAGGCATAGTTAGAGCAGCCTACATGTTTACACTCCTTGTTGTAGTGTATCTACTAAATTATTTAATTTCTTTTCTTTGTTTCCAGCTAGACTGATGACTTGCAGCCCTTCTCTGAGGGAACATTCACATTTTATATTAAACACTGGTGAAAACATGCTTTCAAGCCTAATTTGCCTCCCTTTATGAATTGTTATGGCCCTAGCCCCAGGCAAAAGACTATCCTGACTAGAAGCCTCAAAAGTTGGGAGTTCAGTAGGCAGCCTGGCTCTCGTCTGCAGTGTAGTTTAAAGGAGAGGCAGATTATAACACAGTTTGGGAAACAGTTCCCAGTCTCTTCTGTTCATACCTCTTATCTACTAAGACTGCAAAATGGAAGCCCATGCTTCTTGCCTGCTTTTTCTGGGCTCTGGTGTCTGCACCATTACTCCAGCAGCTGAAAATCAGGGGCACAATGTAGTTGCAAGAGCAGCAATCCATTAGGTTTGCTATAATGATTTTACCAAAGGGTTGAAGTGTGCTCTTTCTTTTTGAGGCATTCAGTAGCCCTCAGCAGTCACTCAGGAATTCAAGGAGGTGCCCCACATCAAGCAGCTCAGAAGAGAGAATCACAGAATGCATGGGCCAGAAGGGACCTCGAAAGATCATCTAGTCCAACCCCCTGACAGAGCAGGGTCAGCTACAGCAGATCACACAGGAACACACCCAGGCAAGTTTTGAATATATCCAGAGAGACTCCACACCCCCTGGGCAGCCTGTTCCAGTGTCCTGTCACACTCACTGTGAAAAAAATTTTCCTCATATTTATGTGAACCTTCCTATGCCTCAACTTCCACCAGTGCCCCTTGTGCTGTCACCAGGCACCACCGGGCAGAGCCTGGCTCCCGCCTCTGGGCACTCACCCTTTACGTATTTATAAACATTGATGAGGTCACCTCTCAGTCTCCTCTTAGAATCATAGAATCAATAAGGTTAGAAAAGACCTCAGAGATCGTCAAGTCCAACCTGTCACCCAGCACCTCATGACTACTAAACCATGGCTTCAAGTGCCACATCCAATCCCTTTTTTAACACCTCCAGAAACAGTGACTCCACCACCTCCCTGGGCAGCACATTCCAATGGCTAACAACTCTCTCTGTGAAGAACTTTCTCCTCACCTCAAGCCTAAACTTCTCAAAGCTCCCTTGGTCTCTCCTCATATGGAAGATGTTCCATTCCCTTCATCATTCTCGTGGCTCTGTGCTGGACTCTCAAGCAGCTCACTCTTTCTTGAGCTGAGGGGCCCATAACTGGACACAATATTCTCGATGTGGCCTCACCGGTGCAGATTAGAGGGGAGGAGAACCTCTCTTGACCTACTGGTCACACCCCTTGTAATCCACCCCAGAATGGCATTGGCCTTCTTGGCCACCAGAACACATTGCTGGCTCATGGTCATCCTTCCATGCACCAGGACCCCCAGGTCCCTTTCCCCTCCACTGCTCTCCAGCAGGTCAGTCCCCAGCCTATACTGGTGCATGGAGTTGTTCCTTCCAGGTGCAAGATTCTACACTTGTCCTTGTTGAACTTCATCGAATTTCTCCCTGCCCAGCTCTCAGCCTGTCCAAGTCTTGCTGAATGGCAACACAACCTTCTGGTGTGTCAGCCACTCCACCCAGCTTGGTGTCATCAGCAAACTTGCTGACAGTGCTCTCTGTGCCCTCATCCAGGTCATTGATGAATATGTTGAACAGTACTGGTCCAGTACTGACCCCTGAAAGACTCCACTAGACACAGGCCTCCAACTAGGCTCCGTCCCATTGACCATGACTCTTTAACTTCTTCCCTTCAACCAGTTCACAATCCACCATGCTGTGAGAGACAGCGTCAAATGTCTTACTGAAATCAACATAGTTCACATCCACAGCTCCACCATCATCTGTCCACCTGGTCATGTTCTCCTGAAGGGCTATCAAGTTGGTCAAACATGACTTCCTTTTGGTAAAGCCACATTGACTACTCCTAATGACCCTCTTGTCCTTGATACACCTATGGACAGCACCAAGGATAGACAGAGAATACAAATGAATGATCAGATGAGCAAGTGAGGGCTGACATGGCTTAGCCCCATACCTGGGGCTAAACTCCAGCAGTTGCTCTATCACCTGATGACCCCTCCCCAGCAGAGAAGGGGATACAGGAAAAGGAGAGAAAACCCAGAGAACGAAATGAAAACAGATTTAATTACATGACGAGATCAATACCAATGTCAATATAAAGTTATACTCAGCCCAGCAAGAGCATAGCAATTCTAATATCCAGGTAGACTCCTCAAGAGCAGAGGAAGGAAGAGAAGCCCAAACAGCACGCTCCCCTCTCCTTAGCAAACTTCCCCCTTTCTCCTGGGTGCCATGCTGAAGGTTTTGGATACACCTGTGGCCAGCTCAAGTCAGCTGTCCTGACTAACACAGAACTGCTAACGGCCTGCAGCCTATGACCGGACTGGGATTGTGTCCCAGCACCACCATGACGCTCCCCCAGCCACAAGAGGTGCTGTAAATATAGAAACACCTTTTAGTACTACTACTTAGATGGACTCATACAGGAGAAGGTACAAGAAACAGGGCAGAAGGACAAAATCTGTGCACAAAAGAGCCTGGTCCCTCCTGCCCAACCCTCTATCCAAGGCAACCTCCATGCACCCTTTCTTTTCCCGCACTGGAGCGTAGCATTTCCGTAAGAAGCAGAGGGAGGAAGACCCTCGAATGCTGTAAGAGCAATCACACAGTAAGTAAGATTAGTGTGTTCACTAATGAAGCCTGCCTATGGAGCAGATCTCTATAGGGCACACATCTTAGGCAAGTGGGATTGCAGGTGCATGGCAATTTGGACTTTCAAAAGCAAACATTGCCAAATTGCACCTCTTACCAGCTTCGACAGAGCCAGAATAGCTGCGCTAAAAATATTTGGACGTGTTGAAACTATTTATTGATTTGAGACTGACAAACTGCTAGCTTTGATACCCAAAAGCACGTGTTTAAACATAAGTCATTTAGTAAACCTGCTGCAAATTGCATTGTTAGATAAAACCAGAAAAAGGTTTCCAAACTTAATCTTGCAAAGATATAGCAGCTCATGGGTTTTACTGATATAAGTAGGTACTTTGGTCTGCCCTGTTTTGACTGTGTCCTGGGCAAAATTGTGCTTTCTGCACAGCAAACCCCCAGAGGAATACTGCAAATAGTTGCATACGGCATCACTAAACACATAGCAAAGTTGTGTGTGTTGCTGGTAGACACGGTGGGGCAAAGACATCCACACAACCTGAAAGCATCCGTTGGGTGCTGTATAGCTCAGGTATTCTTCAGCTCAGAACTCTATCTGGATTTAGAATTTGTGAAGGTGGCTGTTTGGGGTTTTCAGCCACCTTTACCATTGCTGCTCAGCCTTTATTATAGCAGTTACAATTTCAACAGTTTTCATTGATCTGCAACATTCTTTTCAACTCTCTGGCACTCCTGTACTTTGCATCCTCAAAACACTATGTAAGCAGTAAGTGTTGGACTTACTGTCTCCATCTGTCCCTTGAAGCACTTAAAGTTACCCTTATAAAATATGCATATATTTAATCAAACACATTGTACATTTAAGTGAATCTGTTCCAAAGTGATTTCCAAGTCATCAGGCAAAACAGGCAGTCTGCAAAGTCAGCCATCCCCTTAGAAAACAAACACAGCAGCGGTATATCAAAGATGTTCTCAGCCTCAGAATCCAATCTCTCCTCATTATTCCTCCCAAAGTAAGAGGAATGATTATGTGAACCAAGTCCTAACTGAGGTAGAGTATTTCTTCTTCCTAAAAAGAACACCTTAAAAGCTTTCTCCAACACCGGAGGGGCTATTTTTATCAAACCTCTATGTAGTGTTTTCTTGCAGAAGGGCCAAGTTACACATAAAGGGAAGTGATACCAAACCTGGGGTTTGAAATCAGTTCCTTGCTTTCATTACACAAATTAAGAGTTTAGTTGAGTTCTTTTTCTCTCTTGAAAAAATTAAAGAGGAACATGTATTTTTTAAAAGTAAGCTTGTGCAGCTGGGAAAGTTCCCACAATTGTCTCCCTATTTTTCACCTTTTTTTAGCATGCTCTCAAATAACTTTCTCAACGTTGTTAGTATCCCTTCATGAAATAAGATGTTTCATGAGTATACAGACACCTCACACTGCTCCACTTGTAGGAGTTATCACATCTGATCCCATTGGTAACCACATCATCCTTTATTCCCTATTTCCAACCGGTAACAGCAGGATCTTACCATTCTTTTCCTTCCTCCTTGGTCTCTTGTCACTCTGCCTACAGCCCTAGGGTATCAGGGGTGTATGATTTCCTCAGGCAGTTACAGCAGCTCCTTCAGGCATGCAGACCTCTTCAAATTAACTGCTCCATGCCCCTTAGCAGCTGTTGCTGCTTTATCACTTTACTGCCAGATGGGCAGCAGACACCAGTCCTGAGCCAGGACCAGCTGAGATGCCATTCCATCCTTACAGCATCTCTGCTGTTGAATTCCTTACTGGAAACTGGATAACCTAATCAGCTGTGTGTTTTGCATTAAAATCTAATTTCACTCTTCTGTGTGTTATTAATATTTTTCAATAGGACAGGACTAACTTCATAGCCAAAGAAAATACTGAAGCACTGCTCTGTAGACTGTTACAAAGGCCAGGAGTCATAGGACAAGGGGCAGTGGCTTCAAACTAGAGAAGAGTGGGTTTAGATTGGATGTTAGGAACAAGTTCTGCACCATGAGGGTGGTGGAACACTGGAACAGGTTGCCCAGGGAGGTGGTTGAGACCCCATCCCTGGAGATATTCAAGGTGAGGCTTGACAGGACTCTGGGCAACCTGATCTAGTTGAGGATGCCCCTGCTGACTGCAGTGGAGATTGGACTGGATGAGCTTTGGAGCTCCCTTCCAATTCAGACCATTCTATGATTTTGTAATGAGTTCTGAATGCAATTCCACCCACTCCATCACATATACCTTCATCTGAACTATTCCTCATTTTCTTCATTATGCATCAAGGCCTTAGCTCACATCTAGCAAGAAATGCAAGAATATGCATGTTTTGCTATGAAACATAAATTTTAAAGTGCAAAGTCTGCTTCACCTTCTCTAAAGGGCACAGTAATGTCTACACAATAATTATTTGCCAAGGGAAAGAAAAAGACAAAAAGCTTGAAAATATATTTGGAGTTGACTTTGGTATTTAGTAACTCGAGCAAATGGGCAGTGTGTGATGCCAACATTATCCTTCAGTGCGAAAAGCAGATCAAGTTTCACTGCTAAACCCAGTACTTCTACTTTCATTATAGTCTCCAACATACTATGTGGTGTGTAGCAAGTAAGATGCTGTTTGGAGAAAGACCTTGGAGGTTCTTGTCCTCTCTTCAGGAACTATTTCTGTAAACAGGTAACAGACTGGAGGAGAGAGATTACTAAAAAGAACAACTTACATAGCTGAAAACTTGATGTGATTCAACAGAGCATTACAGTTGCTCTAGGACATGTTATCCTCCTGGCTGTCAGAGGTTTCAGCATGAGCAGAAAAGTAGGGAAACACAGAAGCAGGCAGGCTTACCTCCTCTTCAGTGGAACAGAAGGCTGCTTCAACAATGGAGGCAATAAAATACTTGTAAATTCACTGCAGCCAATTAGTATCAGTATCAGTCAGGGTTGGAAGGGACCACAAGGATCATCTAGTTCCACCCCCCAGGAGGGACACCCCACACCAGATCAAGCTGGCCACAGCCTCATCCAGCCTGGGCTTAAACACCTCCAGGGACGGGGCCTCAACCACCTCCCTGGACAACCCATTCCAGGGCTTCACCACTCTCATGGGGAAGAACTTCCTCCTCACCTCCAGCCTGAATCTCCCCACCTCCAGCTTCATTCCATTCCCCCTAGTCCTATCACTACCTGAGAACCTGAGAAGTCCCTCCCCAGCCTTCCTGTAGCCCCCTTCAGATCCTGGAAGGCCACAATGAGGTCACCTCGGAGCCTTCTCTTCTCCAGACTGAACAGCCCCAACTCCTTCAGTCTGTCCTCACAGGAGAGGTGCTCCAGCCCTCTGATCATCCTCATGGCCCTTCTCTGGACACCTTCAGGCACCTCCACATCCCTCTTGTAATAGGGGCTCCAGAACTGGAGGCAGTACTCCAGGTGGAGTCTCACCAGAGCTGAGCAGAGGGGGAGAATCACCTCCCTTGACCTGCTGGCCACACTTCTCCTGATGCAGCCCAGGAGCTGATTGGCTTTCCGGGCTGCAAGTGCACACTGAGAGCTCCTGTTGAGCTTCTCCTCCACCAGCACCCCCAAGTCTCTCTCCTCAGGACTGCTCTCCAGCCAGTCCCTGCCCAGCCTGCATTTGTGCCTGGGATTGCCTCGACCCAGATGCAGGACCCTGCACTTGGTCTTGTTGAAGCTCATGAGGTTGGCTTGTGCCCACCTCTCCAGCCTGTCCAGGTCCCTCTGGATGGCATCCCTTCCCTCCAGCGTGTCCACTGCACCACACAGCTTGGTGTCATCAGCAAACTTGCTGAGGGTGCACTCGATGCCACTGTCCATGGCACCCCCAAAGATGTTGAACAAGTCTGGTCCCAGGCCTGATCCCTGAGGGATTCTGCTTGTCCCTGGCCTCCACTGGGACATGGACCCGTTGACAGCCACTCTTTGGGTGCAGCCATCAAGCCAGTTCTGTATCCATCTAGTGGTCACCCATCAAACCCATGTGTCACCAGCCTGGAGACCAGGAGGTGGTGTGGGACAGTGCCGAAGGCTTTGCTCAAGTCCAGGGAAATGACATCAGTTGCTCACCCCTCAGCTATTAATGTTGTGACCTGTTCATAGAAGGCCACCAGGTTTGTCAGGCAGGATTTGCCCTTGGCAAAGCCATGCTGACTGTTCCAAATCACCTCTTCACTCTTCTTCTGAGTCAGTAGTGCCTCCAGGAGGATCTGCTCCATGATCTTTCCGGGCACAGAGGTGAGACTGACTGGCCTGGAGTTCCCTGGTTCCTCCTTCTTACCCTTTTTGAAATTACAAAGTTTCTAATTGTGAAGAATTATTTAGGATTTCCTTCAAGGATTTTAAAGAGTACTGAAGATTGTCTCTAAAGACCTCTTCTAACCTGCCACACTTAAAAGCATCCCAGCTTCTTAGATGTGCTGCTCAAGGGAGCTCTTTCTGTTTTATTGGTATCCACTAGGGAAAGAGAAGCAGCAGACAAGTCATAAAAAGGGTGAGTTTTATTACTCAACATTACAGCAATTTGCTGTTGCTGACCTCCTTGGGAAATCACAGGGAGCTGAAGATGAGTGGATGAGCAGATTCACTGCAGAGTATGACTGACTCACGGTGGGAAAATAATGAGATGTCCCAGGGAAGCACACAGCAGATAGAAACTTCAGCAAAAGGAGAGTTTTAAAGAGAAGAGTTCTCTTTTCCCCTTTTTCCCTTTTGTTTGTTGTTTTGTGTTTAAACAAAAGCACCCAACATTTTTGATACACTTTTCCCTGCATAGTTTTGACTGGGTTATTTACAGAGTGCCGGAGGCCCTTCTTCCAGGGAGCAGCTGTAGGAGTCACAGAGTCCCTCAGAAGGTGGAGTCACATAACATAGCTTGTACTTGCTTCTGACAATGTTGAACCAGCTGGCCTGAAGCTGATTGTTAATCAAAATCTCGAGTAGGTCACTGATGGTTGGAACAAGTGGATGTATACAATGTGTGACTGCACAAGAAACCGCCCCTGCACATGCCGGGACTTAGATCAGAGCAAAGTACATGTAAAGCCCCAGAAAAGCCCACAGAAACTCTAACAGTCACTCTGGTTTGCAAGCAGAACTGAAGAGGAAAGCTGTGATTTCAAAGCAACACAACGTGAAGGAAACATTCAGGCTGCTGTGCCCAGTGTCTTGAGGAAGAGTGAAAATGTTGCCCTGCCATTACGGGGCACTTGCAGGTTCATCCTATCTGTGGCAAAGATCACCACTTTGTGGTCTGGAACAGCATCTCTGCTTCACCTTGAGCAGAGAAGAAGGTAAATCTGGCCAGTTAGGGGACAAGCCACAGAGCCAAGGGATTTCTTCTTAGAGCCGAAGCAAGGTAAAAACATGGTGAGGGAAGAAGACAATTTATACCAAGATCTCAGAAAGGAGAGGACAGGAATATGTAAGCCAACATGGTGGGAAGCCACCCAGCCTGTCTCTAGTAGACCTTTGTCTCCAGGGAAACTCACAGAACTTTCTGGTTCTTCCTCCCTGCTGACATATACAGATGGTGCCACATTAAGTCCTATCCTTTCAGGTATATATTACCACACAAACACGATTCTCCATTTTCAGGTTTTGGGGAATTAAGCCTAAACAAACATTGTTCTGGCACAACTGGTGTTACCGCTGCAGCAGTTGTGCTTTATTTCCTGAACTTCTGCAACAGAGCAAGTAAAAGAATGAACCTGGTTTTGAGACAGGAGAGCCTCCTTCTGTGAAAGAAAGCTTTTCCTCAGCCTCATGCACTGCACTAAATAGTCCTGTTTCAGAGCACAGCGGACCAAAATTTCTGTTTGAAATTTCACTGTTGAGCCTCCTGTACAGGAAATCATCTCCTCAACCTTCTGAACTGAATAGTCCTATTTCAGTGCATAGCAGACCAAAATTACTATGTCATGATGACTTAAACTGGCTGCTGACCCTTGTGCCATCCCAAGAGACTCCCACACAGGAGCTCTCTTTTCAGAAGCCAGATGCTCCAAGCCCCCTGGCAACACCACTGCAAACAAATACACACAAAATCACCTGATGGTGTACACCAAACTCTCTTCTGTGACAGCATAACTTGACACTGAAATGTATGCCCCAAGACAAGAAGACAACTTTTCTGGTAAAACCTGGCTGGAGGCTGCAAGGCTGCCTGAGCCATTGTGCAAGAGAGCTTGAGCTGCTCATGCAGCTCTAGAAATGAGGAGCAACTGTAAATAGGTTATTCCCAGTGCCTGCTTCAGACACCATATTTCTGCCCATATAACCACAAATAAACAAGGACTATATCAGCATCAAGATGCTAATCAAGTAAGGAGACAGGTTAAAAAAAACAGGAATTTTTTTCTTCTATTTTTACTTCCCAAGCCTTATTAGCTAGCCAGCCTGGGCCAGCCCTTGAAAGACTACTTGTTTAACAAGTGGACAACAATCAAAAGCTAAATTTGAAGGCCACCTCCACGGCAGCTCTCACAACAGGCTCTCTTCACCCTGCAGTAAGACTCCTTTGAAATGTTAAAGAGCAGTCAATCTAAAGGTACCAACTTCCTCCTGGGAGAGGTTCAAAGTGAAACTAATCGGCTCAGAGCCATTGTGACCTCGCAATAATTTATACTGCCCGTCCCCATCTAATATTCAGAATATCAGCATGCCAATCAGATTTTGCCAGAGAGCCTATTATTAATCTTTGCCCTTTGTAATAGTCTTGGGTTTAGCTGTATTGTACACAGTAGGAGCCCAGGATCCTCTCAGGGACTTGTGCCCTATGGATCTCCCACAGCCCAGCAACAAGGACTCATCTGAGACCAAAAAAATATGTCTTTTGTGATTTCCTGTAGCACATGAGTAGGAGGAAAGGGAAAATGCTGCTGACTATGCAGGAAAAAGAGTAAGTGGCAGAGATTACAGGTCCCTGCGTGTGACCAGCCCTGCGGCAGTTGACTGCACAAACTGCCACAGGTGGGGACACACACGAACTACAATCATGCCTTGAATTGGGTCAGGTTCCCTCTCGGGAAAAGCTCCATCAGTTAGCATCTCTAATTGCATTATCAAGAGAGATTTTGGCTGTGATGAGCAGAGACAACCACAAATGAGACCTTGAAACAAACTCTTGGTGTCTTGTTGTGGTGGGTTGAAATTTCCCCCACATTAACTTTGCCAGACCATCTGAGTTGGAAGCAAATGAAAGCTGGATTGACAGGCAATACTAGAGCCTACAATGGAATGTAATGAAGATGTACAAAATATACAGGAGTTACAATATCTACAGATATTTACAATTGATAAACAGCACAAGGACCCCCTGCTCAAAGACCAGGGGAAGCTACTAGCTTCTGCTTTTCTGCTCCCCCTCCACCACCCTGTACAAAAGGGAGAGAGGAGCAGAGGGATGTTAATACCAAAACCAATGCAGTCAAGGTCAAGCAGAAGCAAGTTAGTATCACTCCAGAATGAAAAGGGAGAGGGGAAGAGGGAGGGGGAGGGAAGGGAAGGGGAGGGGAGGGAAAGGGAAAGGAGGGGAGGTTTGGAGAGGTTCGGTTCGGAGAGTTGGGAAGGGAGGTGAGGTTCGGTTCGGAGAGTTAGGGAGGGAGGGGGGGAGGGGAGGGGAGGGGAGGGGAGGGGAGGGGAGGGGAGGGAGGAGGAGGAGAGGAGAGGAGAGGAGAGGAGAGGAGAGGAGAGGAGAGGAGAGGAGAGGAGAGGAGAGGAGAGGAGAGGAGAGGAGAGGAGAGGAGAGGAGAGGAGAGGAGAGGAGAGGAGAGGAGAGGAGAGGAGAGGAGAGGAGAGGGAGAGAGGAGAGGGAGAGGAGAGGAGAGGAGAGGAGAGGAGAGGAGAGGAGAGGAGAGGAGAGGAGAGGAGAGGAGAGGAGAGGAGAGGAGAGGAGAGGAGAGGAGGAGAGGAGAGGAGAGGAGAGGAGAGGAGAGGAGAGGAGAGGAGAGGAGAGAGGAGAGGAGAGGAGAGGAGAGGAGAGGAGAGGAGAGGAGAGGAGAGGAGAGGAGAGGAGAGGAGAGGAGAGGAGAGGAGAGGAGAGGAGAGGAGAGGAGAGGAGAGGAGAGGAGAGGAGAGGAGAGGAGAGGAGAGGAGAGAGGAGAGGAGAGAGAGAGGAGAGGAGAGGAGAGGAGAGGAGAGGAGAGGAGAGGAGAGGAGAGAGGAGTTTTGGTAAAACCGGTGTAAGTTCCTTATCTCTCCAATGGAAGGGTGCTTGGTGCCATGGTTTAGTTGATTAGGTGGGTTGAATTAGTTGATAGGTTGGGCACGATGATCTCAAAGGTCTCTTCCAACCTGGTCTAGTCTAGTCTAGTCAATAAATTGCTTAGAATTATTTTTATTTCCTTTTTACACTCAGTAGTGATTTGTTTACATTTTACAACTTTATGCTCAAGAATCTCTGGAAAATTGTAAAGGCATAGGCTAAAAGTACCAGGCTCGCCCGTCACCAGGCGCTTTAGTCAGTTGAAGTTGCAGTGATTGTGCAGAACTGCAGCTTTGTATGGGCTGTGTAGCTTTACCCATCCAGCTTTAGCGCTGGGCACTGACGAAAAAGAAAACAGCTGAGCTCAGAGCTGGAGAGCCTGAGAGGAAGAGCAGTGCAAACAAAGCCCATCCGTCAAAAGACGCGCTCGTTCCGGCGATTCAGCACCTGGAATATTCTGCTTACTGCCTGCCAAAAAGAAATGATTAGCTCCTTATTCTCTGTGATAAAGGAAACTGGAAAGGGAAGAGTAGGCTTAAAGAAATACCCAGCAATGGATTTTTAAGCATTTCTAAGTCAAGAGGCCAGGATTTCTGGCCCACTGTCTTGGTTTGAGTTAGGACAGAACCAGGTCCGTTCAGTGATTTTACTTTTCAGCTCAGGCTCTTCTAAGTGCCTGCTCTTTCTGGAGTTAATCTGAAGTTAACATCGTGTTTTGGCAGTGTCTGTTTCTAGGAGTGATAACACTTGATGTTTACAGGTATTACCAAGGACGGGCATGCAGAAAAGCTCTTGCTTATACTTGATGCTGCGGGGAACAAGGTCACCATTACATTTTGTTTACCAAGTTGGGGTGATTCAGAGGTCACACCTGTGACCCTAAACTGACCAAGAAAGTATTGCATTCCATGTACCTCATATTCAGTATAATCTCAGGGATCACAAGGGTCAAACCTCTTCCTCCATGGCCAGTGTCCAAGGAGGACTCTGCCCATTCTCCCCTTAAATCCAATCTGTGTTCCTAAATCCAGTTCCAGAATCAAGCTCTTGAACCTGGTTCACTTCTGCCACCAAGTCCGGTCTCCAGTGCCTGCCCTCAGTTTCAGTGATGACACTGAAAGGGGGTTGGATTCAGCACTGGGATTATACATCATTGTGTATTGTATTGTTTCTGTTTTCTCTTCTAATCTGTTAAGTCTCTCATCCTCATTCTTTTCCCTTTGGGAAGGGAAAAGGGTTAATAGAGAGCATCTGTCACGTGCCTAGTTGGCTGACCCAGCCCAGATCCTTGGCACCCATGAACATGAGAGACCTCAGGAGTGGCTCAGCTGGACATGATGAGCTGAACATGTTCCACAGAAGTGCCAAGTGGTGAGGATGCCTGAACCTCTCTCATATCCTTAGTAGGGGAGAAAATTAATATTTCTGTATTTTTGACATTGATTAGGGATGAACTAAGTGGAACAGAGTGTCTTGGTGCTGTTTCCCTGCTCACAGAAGATGTTTCCATGCATAGTTCTTGTTCATGCTAACTGCTGTGCCAACAAATGAGCATCAAATGCCTTCCCACTGCTGCTTTTCTCTCAGAACCTCTGCCAAACCATACAATCAAGTTTTCTTTCAGTGTTTACAGATGGTTTGAGAGTCTATAAACTGTAGTTCCTGCAATATACATACAAAAGCAAAAGAAAGAGAAGAATGAAACTGTCTTGCCTGCTTTGATGGCAAAATTGTCAGTACAACAAGGAAGTATAAGCTCTTTTATCACTTTCTTTCACGTTCCAACAGCTGCCAAACTCCAGTATTTAAAAGCTGCAATGACTGCAAGGGATTCTGCTGCTGGCCTGGGGTCCCAAACTCCCTGGTTCTGAAGATGGCAGTTCCACACCAGCGCATGCAGTGCCCTTTGTACCTGGGTTCCCCCAGCCCCAACCTCAGCCCCTATCTTCTGCACGTGATGATCCTTACTTACAAGGCAGCCCTGGCTGCAAAGCCCGCAGAGGCGGCTGCGCTTCAGGGGCATCTCTGCCCCCACCCTGCTAACGGGGCGGGCACCCCACACAGGCTGCCGGCTGAGCGCAAAGGCACTCGGACCCCGACCGCGCCTACGGGCAGGGCGACACCCAGGGGTTGGGAGCTTGCCCTGGGCCCGCAGCTATAGGAAGGAGCCTCAGCAGCCAGGCCGGGGAGCAGCCCCATCCCCAGTGACAGGGAGGAGCCCATGCTAAGCCACACCCCCCTGCCCCCACGCCGCTTCTCCCACCAAAATCTGTGCTTTACACCACCTGAGCTTCTGCCTATCACCTGTCTCCTAATTTACCTGGGAATTTCCCTCCAAAAATCATCCTTCTGTGCCCTATACACTACCTCAGCCTGTGGCTCAAACAACGTCGGCTCCGTCCCCCTAAACCCCCTCAGTTTCTTCCTCCGTCCCCCTATCGCCAGCAGTCCTCTCCCTCAAGGAAGTTCATTGAGTACTAAAATGTGCTGACCCACGCAGGCCAGTAGCTCAGATTTTAACCGAAAACATCCTCTCTCTGTACTTAAGGTGCCTCGACTCTCCGTCCCAGCCCGACCTCTGCCTCACCGCGCCCGCAGCGCCTCCCTGTGCAGCCCCGCGCTCGCCTTCCGCGCCTGGGCGCCTGGGCCGGCGGAGGGGCGGGGCCGGCGGAGGGGCGGGGCCGGCGCCTCCCCGCCTCTCTGGGCCGCTCCGACAGCGCGCGAGGAGCCCGGGGCGGGGGTGGTGGCGAGAGCCGGCAGGGGCGGGGCGGGGCGAGGCGCTGCCCTCCAGCGCCCGTTGGGTTTTTGTGCGCAGCAGGTGCTACAGGTAGTTGGGATGAGAGAGGGCGCTCTTTGAGGGACAAACTCATCATTGCTTTCTGGTTCCTTAAAAGGAAGGGAGGAAAGCACCAATCTAACAAACCCGCTCACCTGCTGAGCCACGGATCATCAAGGCTGCGAAAGATCATCAGTGATTGGGGGCTCGAGCACCGCCCCCGTGGGGACAGGACTTCTGACAAGGGCTTGCAGTGCCAGGATGAGGGACAATGGCTTTGAGCTGGGAGAGGGCAGATTGAGACTGGAAATGTGGAAGAAATTCTTGAGAGGGTAGTCAGACACACTGCACATAAATGCAAAATTCATCTTGCAGGATGCTGGGTTCATTTGTGATTCATCTCTTATCTGTGACAGTCATCTCAAAGATAACATACATGAGACTAAGGCATTCTTGTAACAAATATTTGTAGAGCAATTGAAATGTGGTCAGTGGGTGGAGCTTCAAAATACTAAAGCTGTTTTCTGTGGGATGTTACACAGCATCCTTTGAGCCTCAGCAGAATAAGGTAAACCCCAAGTTCTTACCCAAGAGGTGCCTTGGTTTTCTTTGTTCTACACTCTCTTCAGAAGGCCATGGACAACAGAGTGCTGTAGGAGCAGCTCCTTTGTTGCCATCCATTTACAAATTGTGGCTTTTCAACAGCACTGATCCATCAAGGCCAGGCTTCACAGGGCTCTGAGCAGCCTGGTCTAGCTGTGGTTGATGCTGCTTAGTTCAATATAAGGTTGGACTAGAGGAGCTTTAAAAGTCCCTTCCAACCCAGTGCATCATTCTATGAGCCATGGAACTATAGATGCTATTTCCAGAACCCAGCCAGAAGTGTAGCTGGCTCTACGTACACCAAGGTCCATGCAACACTATTTTAATCTTGATTTCTTGGTACCTAATCAATTATCTTTGTGTGAAACAGCAGATATTCTTTTGGGCAGGAACATATCAAACATACTCAAATGACATTTTGGGGGTTCAAAACTAAGGATAGATGATCAATTTCCATGGGGAAACTCTGGAAAATGGTTAATTCTGTAAAAGTCCTGAAGAAATACAGCTCTTTGCCTTGGAATGAGTGTTAAGAAGTGGACATTTTTTATAAAGAAATGCAAGAAGTGGAACTTTTGACAAAGGGTTTGTGTGTTCTGATTCTCTGGCTCCTGTCAGACCCTTTCTCTCTTAGTGGAAGAGATCTTCATTAGTAACAAATCGTTTGAAGATGGGGTGGTCAGAGAAGATAACAAACAAAGGATTGCTGAAATTCTGGAGCAGTGTTTTCAAACTGAAATATTCCTGATGCTCATTTCAATTTACTCAGGAAAAAAAAATTGTAAAGGCAAAACAAAAACAAAAAGAAAAAGACATTTTCCTCGGGATCTCTATAGTTAGAATAGAATAGAATAGAATAGAATAGAATAGAATAGAATAGAATAGAATAGAATAGAATAGAATTAACCAGGTTGGAAAAGACCTTTGAGATCATCAAGCCCAGCCTATCACCCAACACCATCTAATCAACTAAACCATGGCACCAAGTGCCTCATCCAGTCTCTTCTTAAACACCTCCAGGAATGGTGACTCCACCACCTCCCTGGGCAGCACATCCCAGTGGCCAATCTCTCTCTCTCTGTGTAGAACTTCTTCCTAACCTCCAACCTAAACCGCCCTGGCACAGCTTGAGACTGTGTCCTCTTGTTCTGATGCTGGGTGCATGGGAGAAGAGACCAACCCCCACCTGGCTACAACCTCCCTTCAGGTTGTTGTAGACAGCAATAAGTTGTAAAGCTGATGCTTTCAAAATGTTACAGAGCTACCTGAATGCCATTCATGACTTACAGGGTCCTGATCCACCCTTATTTACATATTTCTCAGTCTGAAAACTAAATCACAGACAGAATGTACAGAAAACTAAGACTTTCTATCTTACAACTCATGAGAACATGAATAATAATAGTACAAAATACAAGGTAAACCAAACCAAACCAAAAAACCCACTAACTTGATTTACACTAAATTACGGTTACAGATAAGTGTGCTGACCACAGATTGGCAGGCCCACACTCCATCACTTCACCTGCCTGTTACCTGGGTCAGAGGAACAAACCAAATCATTCTTACATTTTCATTTTTAATAGAGCCCACATAACTGACTGCCAATTGCCTTAGAGTTCAACAGGAAGCTTTGATGTATAGCCTGTCAACTGTATTTCGGTAAGATTATTCAGCAAGTCTTATTTTCCATTCATTAATTATCACAGTATCACAGTATTACCAAGGTTGGAAGAGACCTCGAAGATCATCGAGTCCAACCTGTAACCACAACCTCACAACTAGACCATGGCACCAAGTGCCACATCCAGTCCCCTCTTGAACACCTCCAGGGACGGCGACTCCACCACCTCCCCGGGCAGCACATTCCAATGACGAATCACTCTCTCAGTGAAGAACTTTCTCCTCACCTCCAGCCTAAACTTCCCCTGGTGCAGCTTGAGACTGTGTCCCCTTGTTCTGGTGCTGGTTGCTAGAGAGAAGAGGCCAACCCCTTCCTGGCTACAACCACTTTTCAGGTAGTTGTAGAGAGCAATGAGGTCTCCCCTGAGCCTCCTCTTCTCCAGGCTAAACAACCCCAGCTCCCTCAGCCTCTCCTCACAGGGCTGTGCTCAAGGCCTCTCCCCAGCCTTGTTGCCCTTCTCTGGACACCTTCAAGTGTCTCGATGTCCTTAAAGATTATAAAGATAATTATAAAGATAATTATAAAGATTATAAAGATAATTATAAAGATTATAAAGATAAAGATTATAAAGATAATGAAACAGTCAGAAGTACTGCTAAGAGAAATAAACTGCCAAGAAGCTGCATGCTTTCACAAAGAGCTTGAACATTTAAGGAAATACATGAGATAAAACTTCTGAAACAAAGGGAGTTGTATGTTTGGTTGGTTTGTGGGTTTTTGTTTGTTTGTTTGCTTGTTTGTTGTAATTATGGTGAAATGGTGAAATTGCCAGGCTTGCTCTTCTGCCAAATCCAGGCTCAAATTATGCAACAAGAAAACTGTTGCAGCCACTGTTCAGGGGGAGCTTCGGGGCATGTGCAGAGTGCAGGATTCCTTAGCTGACCAATTACATGCTGCAAAAAGCAAAACAATCACGTTCCATGTGTGCCAAGAACAGCATCCTCACGTTGGCACCCACGCTGAAGGAGCCACCTCCTTGACATGCTGGCACCTCTCGCTGGGAAGTGATTTTAGCTTAGACATGTGGTTGGGTTTTACTCCTTAAGGGATTGGTAACAGAGTATAGAAAACAGCCCCTCTGAGCTACAAGGTAGCTGGAGGGGGAGGGGTTAGTGCTGCTAGGGACCTCTCTGTCTCGATCCGGAAAGGGAAAGAGATTCAGGTTTTTAATGAATATTCCCGTGTTGTGAAATTAGAGGCACAAACGAGGCCAAAATATCAACAGCTGGACTATTTATTACATAACTACAGTGGATGGACATAAATAAAATGGAGGGATCAGAAGGGGAGAGAGAGAGAATAGGAAGAGAGAGAAGAAAGGGAGAAGAGGGAAAGAATTATATTACCACACCCCTCACCCCCCAAGACAGTTTGAGTCTGTGGAGGAAAGGTGCTGCAGGAGATGTTGGGTCTGTAGAGAAACGGTGCTGCAGGAGATGTTGGGTCTGTAGAGAAACAGTGCTGCAGGAGATGTTGGGTCTGTAGAGAAACGGTGCTGCAGGAGATGTTGGGTCTGTAGAGAAACGGTGCTGCAGGAGATGTTGGGTCTGTAGAGAAACGGTGCTGCAGGAGATGTTGGGTCTGTAGAGAAACGGTGCTGCAGGAGATGTTGGGTCTGTAGAGAAACGGTGCTGCAGGAGATGTTGGGTCTGTAGAGGAAGGGTGCTGAGGCTTTGGCTGTAGAAGGGATGAGGTCCTCTGGGCAGCTTCTTCAGCTCCATGAGTTGCAGCAGGCGGAACTTAAAGCACGGAGAGAGGGTTTTCAGAGTCCAAGATCCATTGTGTTGGCCCTGTGATGTTTCCAGCGTGTGGTGCTGTCTGCTTTCTTCTGCATTTTGCTTCTCCAATTTTCTCCTCTTAAAGCCAGTAGTTGCTCCAGTCTTTTATACAGTTTTTTTTAGCCCTTAGGCAAGTGTCCAGGTGTTGTTCCTCAGGATATCATCTTTAGGTATCGCTCCCCAGGAAATCTTTCTGTGTACTCAGGTGAGTTTGCGCAGCCTTCTGGATGGAGGAGGGGAAGGCCTCCGCCTCCTCCTTCTCCATCTACCTACCCACACACTCTTTACACATCAGGAACCATTGTCCTTTCCTGGGGTATCTGATGGCTGGAAATGATCTTGTCCTGAGGGCGTGCTGGCTGGGCCCTTGGGCCATTATTGTAGGCCAGCTGCAGTCCAGTGAGCAATGTTATCCTTGCACCTTCCAAGAGTCCTTCCAGTGGCTCTGCCCAACGCACATCAGCTATTGTCTGGGCAAGCAGCAAGGGATTTTATCTTTGTTGAGTCACACCAGGAGAGACAAGCTTTAGTCTCTCACACTCTCCTTCTGTCAGTTAGCTACTTCCTCTGTTAAGGGCTTCAGTGTAGGGATGCTGCTAGGGATATGCTTGGGACTTCCGCTAGCTGCTTCATCTGTTAAGGGCTTCCCAGACTTCTGCTGTTAAGGACACTCTAAGGCTCTGTAATGCTGAGGATTCTACAACACTATAATAAAGGACTTCTGGGAGAGCTTCTGAGCTTCTCTGCTCTCTGCATTTCTGGAATCTCATTGTTATATGGCAACAGGGTTCGTGCCTTCATTTGTCACCCAATGGCCCCTGAATCAGGGAGCACAGCAGAAAACAGAACTCCAAAGAGACAAGATGAAAGATTTGAAGCATCAGGATTCAAGCACAGATAAAAAGTTGTTATGTTTACGAGCCATATAGCAAAGAGATCATTAATTTCATTTAGTGATGACAAAGTCATTAATTTATTATCTCTAAAATATTTGATGGTTATTTTTTTTATTGCCACTGCTGCAGACTGAGGAGATGATGCTTTAATCAATGGAAAGAGTCCTAATTATAAAACTATGTGTCTTTGTAGTTGATATAAAACCTGACCAAAGTAGCAAACAGATGTATCATGCCCTTGGTGTCCCATGAGATTTAATCTCAAGAACAGCCAGGTCAAACAGAGTACATCTCACCTCAGGACAAGCAGGGTGTAGAGAATACCTGGATATCCTTGCATGACCAGGCAGGCCAAGAGTGGTAAGTTCAGCAAAGTCAAATCACAGTGCTTTCAAAAACCATAGTCACTAGATATTTTCAGGGAAGGCATTGCTTCATTAACACATTGATCTAAATTATGGTAGTCTGCTGTCCTAGAGCAAAGGCCTTCCCTCCATCTCCTGGCCTGGACCGGCAAGAAGATCTGGGTGAAAACAACCAAATATTAAATGCGTTCTACCTTCGCCCCATTTAGTCTCACTTCTTACCGACGTCATCTAAGAATCCGCTTTACCTGTGCAAACCAACTGTACTGGCAAAAGGGGTGGGGTCAGTGAGAACAGGGAAAGAAAAAGGAGAATCTAGGTACATGTGACTGCTGCCTCACACAAATATCAATGGTACACTATCAATGTACTTCAGAGAATTTTCTGCTTCCAAAATTATTTGCAAGTGCTAAAAAGTAGCATCAACAGACAGCTTTTCAGTCACCCAAGTGACACCACAAGGATTATTTTACTTAGAGAACAAAGGACATGATGACCTTGAAGGTCTCTTCCAACCTGGTTTATTGTATTAGTATTATTATTATTGTATTGTAATGCTCTTTCCAGTACGTGAAGGGGACCTATAAGAAATCTGGGGAGGGACTATTTACAAGGACTTGTTATAGGATGAGTGAGAGTGGCTTTAAGATGGAAGAGGGCAGATTTAGACTGGAGATTAGGAAGAAATTGTTTACAGTGAAGATGGTGAGATGCTGGAACAGGTTGCTCAGGGAGGTTGTGGATGCCCCCTCTCTGGAGGTGTTCAAAGCCAGGTTGGATGAAACCTTGAGCAGCCTGGTGTAGTGGGAGGTGTCCCATAGCAGGGGGGTTGGAACTAGATGATCTTTAAGATCACTTGCAACCCAAACCATTCCCTTGAAGTTAAATTCCAAAGGTCTTCAGAATTTTCCCCCATAAACACCTGGCACATTCCAGATACGCCATTTGTGATGGGTTGAAAATTCCCCCAACATCAAATTGCCAGACCAGCTCAGCTGGAAGCAAATGAAGCTGTGTTTACAAGCAAAACTACAATCTAAAATGAAATGCAATGAATATGTACAAAATGTACAATATTTATAATATTTGCAGGTATTTACAATTTATAGACAGCACAAGAACTTCCCTGGACAAACCAGGGGGCTGCTAACAGCTTCCCCTTTCCTGCTGCCTTTCCTGCCCCCTGTACATGATCTAAAAGAGAGTTTTGTTAGTACTTAGCCACAACAAAGCAATGCAGCCAAGGGCAGCAAAAACCAGCAGAAGTATCTGCCAGAGATAAGGAAGCAAAGAGAGAGAAAGTTAGTTTACATACCTAACTTTTATGTTTGTTATCTGTCCAATGGGATTATTTTCCTTTTCACATAGTGATTTATTTACATTGAACTACTTTCTGTTCAAGATCTCTGGAAAAATTTCAAGGCATGGCCTGAAACTCCCACACTATTGCAACGTAAAGCTAACATCTGGGGCTTTTTTTTGAGCTGTGTTCTTTACAGAGTCCCCCAAATCCTTGACCAAATCAGTGTTCTGTACAAGTATAAACACTACGATTCCCTTGTGAGTTAAGATAAAACTGTGTATGCATCTGTACTGGGTCTGCTGGGCTGGAGTTCCATTTTTCAGGCTACCAATCTAGTCACAGAACCACAGAATGTATGGGTTAGAAGGCACCTCCAAAGGTGATCTGGTCCAACCCCTTTGGCAGTCAGTAGGGACATCCTCAACTAGATCAGGTTGCCCAGAGCCCTGTCAAACCTCACCTTGAATATCTCCAGGGATGGGGACTCAACAACTTCCCTGGGCACCCTGTTCCAGTGTTCCCCTACCCTCATGGTAATACTGATTAGTGTTACTAATGAACACTTCTGAGATACAGAGAATTAATTCGCAGTCATGAAACAGTTACCTGAAAACACCAACCCTGAGCTTCTCTATGTGAATGGGAAACAGCATTGAACACTTCCTAAAAGTGTTGCATTCCATGTACCTCATGTTCAGTATAATCTGAGGGATCACAAGTACCAAATCTCTTCCTCCATGGCCAGTGTCCAAGGAGAACTGTGTCCATTCTGCCCTTCAACCCAATCAGTGTTCCTAAATCCAGTTCCAGAATCAAGCTCTTGAACCTTCCCCCACAGCAAACTGCTGGCTAAGCTGTCAGCCCCTGGCTTGGACAGCAACACTCTGTACTGGGTTAGGAACTGGCTGGAGGGCCGGGCCCAGAGAGCGGTGGTGAATGGTGCCACAGCCAGCTGGAGGCCAGTCACCAGTGGCGTCCCCCAGGGATCAGTGCTGGGCCCCATCCTCTTCAATGTCTTCATTGACGATCTGGATGAGGGGATTGAGACAGTCATCAGCAAATTTGCAGATGACACCAAGTTGGGAGCAGATGTTGGTCAGTTAGAGGGCAGAAGGGCCCTGCAGAGGGACCTCGACCGACTGGACAGATGGGCAGAGTCCAACAGGATGGCATTCAACAAGTCCAAGTGCCAGGTGCTGCACTTTGGCCACAGGAACCCCATGCAGAGCTACAGGCTGGGGTCAGAGTGGCTGGAGAGCGGCCGGACAGAGAGGGACCTGGGGGTGCTGATTGACAGCTGCCTGAACATGAGCCAGCAGTGTGCCCAGGAGGCCAAAAAGGCCAACAGCATCCTGGCCTGCATTAGGAATAGTGTGGCCAGCAGGAGCAGGGAGGTCATTGTGCCCCTGTACTCTGCATTGGTTAGGCCACACCTTGAGTCCTGTGTCCAGTTCTGGGCCCCTCAGTTTAGGAAGGACATTGAGACACTTGAACGTGTCCAGAGAAGGGCAACAAGGCTGGGGAGGGGTCTGGAGCACAGCCCTGTGAGGAGAGGCTGAGGGAGCTGGGGTTGCTTAGCCTGGAGAAGAGGAGACTCAGGGAGACCTCATTGCTCTCTACAACTACCTGAAGGGTGGTTGTAGCCAGGAAGGGGTTGGCCTCTTCTCTCTAGCAACCAGCACCAGAACAAGAGGACACAGTCTCAAGCTGAACCAGGGGAAGTTTAGGCTTGAAGTGAGGAGAAAGTTCTTCACTGAGAGAGTTGTTAGCCATTGGAATGGGCTGCCCAGGGAGGTGGTGGAGTCACTGTCCCTGGAGGCATTCAAGAGGGGACTGGATGTGGCACTTGGTGCCATGGTCTAGTCATGGGGTCTGTGGTGACAGGTTGGACTTGATGATCTTTGAGCTCTCTTCCAACCTTGATGATACTGTGATACTGTGATACCTGGTTCACTTTTGCCACCAAGTCCAGGATGGGGCTCCTCTAGGGCCTGGCCATAGTTTCAGTGATGACACTTGAAGGGGGTTGGACTTGCTATAAATGCAATAGTAGTTTGTGATTTGTGTTACAAAAGACAATATTCAGGGTGGAAGGACGGTTGGCTTGTTTTGAGAACAGAGGGCAAAATGTTCAGACTCTTTTGGTTTGAAAGAGAGCCTGAGATGAAAAATAAATGCCAACTTTCTCAGGACCGCAGAATGTTTAGCTTAGATAAGTCCTAAACAGCTGTGCCTGTGTGAGAAGATGTGGCTCTTCAAAGGATACAGGAGAAAGGCCTCCCCTGCTTCATCTGCGACCCCCGAAAGACGCTTACCGCAAGGAAGATGCATGCTCAAGAAGCCCAGGAATTTGCTAGAACTCATTATCATATCCCTGCCTTCTATTAAGCATAAGCATGCATATGTAGATGATGTAGCTATATAAATAAAAGATGGTAATGGTAAGGTGCTTTTTGGCAGAGACTGGGGTGTGCCAGCAGGCAGTCTCTGCAGCCCGGCGTGTCGCTTCTTTCCCTTGCTTCTCCTTTCTCGATAAAACAACTCTCACAAGAAACTTAGACATTTTCTTCATCACAGGCTCAGTGCTGGGGTTGTACATATTTGTGTACATTTAATTGTACTGTTACTGTTTTGTTTTCCCATCCATAAGTCTCTCATCCTCATTCTTTTCCCTTTGGGTAGGGAGAGGGGTTAACAGAGAGCATCTGTCACTTGTCCAGTGGCTGGCCCAGCCCAGATCCTTGGCACCCATGAACATGAGAGACCTCAGGAGTGGCTCAGCTGGAAATGATGAGCTGAACATGTCTCACAGGAGTGCCAAGTGGTGAGGATGCCTGAACCTCTCTGTGATTTTGACTCTGATTGAATTTCTAAGTGGAACAGAGTGTCTTGGTGCTGTTTCCCTGCTCACAGAAGATGTTTCCATGCATAGTTCTTGTTCATGCTAACTGCTGTGCCAACAAACGAGCATCAAATGCCTTCCCACTGCTGCTTTTCTCTCAGAACCTCTGCCAAACCATACAATCAAGTTTTCTTTCAGTGTTTACAGATGGTTTGAGAGTCTATAAACTGTAGTTCCTGCAATATACATACAAAAGCAAAAGAAAGAGAAGAATGAAACTGTCTTGCCTGCTTTGATGGCAAAATTGTCAGTACAACAAGGAAGTATAAGCTCTTTTATCACTTTCTTTCACGTTCCAACAGCTGCCAAACTCCAGTATTTAAAAGCTGCAATGACTGCAAGGGATTCTGCTGCTGGCCTGGGGTCCCAAACTCCCTGGTTCTGAAGATGGCAGTTCCACACCAGCGCATGCAGTGCCCTTTGTACCTGGGTTCCCCCAGCCCCAACCTCAGCCCCTATCTTCTGCACGTGATGATCCTTACTTACAAGGCAGCCCTGGCTGCAAAGCCCGCAGAGGCGGCTGCGCTTCAGGGGCATCTCTGCCCCCACCCTGCTAACGGGGCGGGCACCCCACACAGGCTGCCGGCTGAGCACAAAGGCACTCGGACCCCGACCGCGCCTACGGGCAGGGCGACACCCAGGGGGTTGGGAGTTTGCCCTGGGCCCGCAGCTATAGGAAGAAGCCTCAGCAGCCAGGCCGGGGAGCAGCCCCATCCCCAGTGACAGGGAGGAGCCCATGCTAAGCCACACCCCCCTGCCCCCACGCCGCTTCTCCCACCAAAATCTGTGCTTTACACCACCTGAGCTTCTGCCTATCACCTGTCTCCATTTTCTTTATCTGACCAAGAATCCCTTTCATCATTTGAGATACTAATCAGTATAAATTAGATTAATAAAGATGTCATAGTTGTACAATCTACTTGCCAGTGGAACCTGGGAGAGGAAGATGAAGGAAAAGGAAGAAAGAGAAAAGTTATTTGTGGAATCCATGCAGCAAGAACATCTCTGGTTGCTAGTTCTGAAGTACAAAATCAAAGGGAAAACTTGCATTTAGACCCATAGGCCTGGCTGAAACCAGTGCAGCTGCCAAATAATTCGACCATCTTGTAGAACTGCCACTAAGCAATACTCTCAATTATACTGCTGGTTTTTCATGTGACTTACTCACTAAAGTGAGCAGAAGGAAAGGGCCACTGAGTGAAGGAGAGAGAAATTCTCCAACAAAAGGCAGAATGCAGTTGCCACTAATACCAGTAAATGCTTTGTAATATGTGATAATGAATACCCAATTAAAAGATAATTGTCTATGTCTGTAGATGGAGATGTGCTAACTCTAGTGGAAGTTTGTGCAAGTATCATAAGAGACTAATCAGACTCTTCTTCTCTATAGGTTTACTTCAATTTGCTTATTTTGGAAACAAAGCAAAGCTTTAACTTCATTTGTTTAAACTGCCCAGGCAGCAGAACTATCCAGGATTTTACTCAGTGTCATGACCTGTTAGTAAAGTTCCCCAGAATCAGCAGATTTCCAGGTGCAGAGGTTTTAACTGGTGACCCACAAGTGAGTGTGAGTTTTAAGATCGAGAATGCACTAACCCGCTCTGACATGTGTCCCAGTGATGTGTCCCACATATTTACCCTTTGACACCAGCACATTCCTGTGAGATGTCCTGAAAGGCCCCACATTGAAATGAAGACAACATAGCCAGGTTCAGTCATCACTCACAACATCACTGTACAACACTACACATGTAGAGCTTGCCCAGGGAGGTGGTTGAGGCCCCATCCCTGGAGATATTCAAGGCGAGGCTTGGCAGGGCTCTGGGCAACCTGATCTATTTGAGGATGCCCCTGCTGACTGCAGATGGGATTAGACTGGATGACCCTTTGAAGGTGCCTTCCAACCCACACCATTCTATGATTCCAAAATCAGTATGAAATTTACATCAGCAAGAGACTGAGAGACCAAGAGGACTTGGCCTTTTCTGGAGGGTCCCAGAACACAACCCGTTAATATTACCTGTCCTGCAAGATTTTACATTGGCAGAATTTATGGGAGAATGTGGCTACTAATTCACCACCCTCAGACATCATTTCTGAAGGTTTTTGTTGTCTCCACTGAGACTCTCGGATTAATTTTGCTGTAACATCATTCAAATAATTTTCAGCTGCTCAGCAATCAGAATTTATAGGGAAGATTCTGACTCTCTGAAAGTTGTGTTCATTCTGAATGAGAACAAAACCAACTTTTTTTGAGTTTCTTAAAACAAGTTTCTGGAGGAGATGCTGTTTCAGGATATTTGAACTGCATTGGCCCTAAGGTAATTAATTAGTGATGAGCTCTGAGTCTCAAACGTGACAATGTAGTCTGAAAAAAGATCAAAATTAATCATGCTGATCCTGTTAAAATGCTTTTCAGTTCTTCACAGAAGTTCATGAAATGCATTTTTCAGATGGTCCATTTTTAAATGAAGCTTCATTTCCCAAAGGAGAAAAATTTCTGCAGTAAATTTCTTACCTTTTAAATTTTATCCTTTGTTTTCTCCTCCTTGTCCATCTGACACTCAGTTGTACAAATGCTGAAGACAGACACTTGTACCACCACCACCACCACCACCACGTTTTCTAGGTATGAGTCTTTCACTCCATCTGCCAGCACAGAAGTGTATTACAAGAGAGACATTGTAGCTCTGTGTATATGGTATTTCATAGCTTGAAGATTGCCTAAGGGTTAAATACAGACACCAAACCGTGCTAGTAAATACTGTAAATCTACAGTGCACCCCAGCTTTAAGTCTGGTTTTGCATGTTGGGAGTGAGTGCAAGCCAACGAGGCCCTCCTGGCTTTTAAGGGGTGATCAGGGAGAAATGGATAGATTAGGAAAAGAAGCTTAAACAAAATAATTAGAGGGAGGAGTAAGGATTGAAGTTGCCAAATACACAGACAGTATCTCAGTTGACAGGAAAAAGCTTTCTAATGTACTTGGGGCCTGGTGAAAAAAAGTGATTTAGTTCTCTTGAGGTTAATAGGGAATTAGAGAGAGGATGGAGCTGCATTGCTGACCTGTTGCATAATTTCCCTGTCTGCTCCTACAAATGAAGCTGATGGAGATTTGCTTTAGCTGGGTGTCTGTTTTCCCAGAGACGGGGTAAAGAACAAAGACTAAAAGGAATTGAAGTTAAGGATTTGTGGTTAGGAAACCATCAGAGGTAACCACTGATAAATATTTGGCAGACTGGTTTTGGTAGATTTGGACCCAACAGCTGTTCTGAAGGGCAGGAAAAACAAACAAACATACAAAACTCAAACAAATGCAAACCAAATACCAACAGAAGAGTCAAGGCTTATTGACCAGAGATTAGGGATATTCATTACTGAGCACACATATGGAAGCCTGACCTTTGCCAAGAAGATAGGATTAGAGCGTGTGCACCCTGCAGGCAGCGCAGCCTTCCTGCTGGAGGAGGGCTTTAGGAGCAGCTGAAGTACACCAGGGTTATGAAGTGGAGAGCAAGGCAGCCTGTGCATGGGCCACTTGGGCAGCCAATAATGCTGCCAGCTTCAGGAGAAGGAGACAGTGCACACCCACTTTGCAGCTCTGGCACCTCACCAGGTTGGTGAGACCTGGAAGATCTGGTCACAGCCTCTCCTGCAAGCCCAGGGTCTTACTCTTCTGTGGACTTCTCTTTGCCCTTACTCTAGATCCAGAGTTAGCACAGGAGTTATTTCCAGGCTTCCACGGACAGTGGTGAAGTTCTTTTGCTGAGGGCTGCTTTAGTGGCTTGGAAAAGTCATAGATAAACTTTATGTCCATTTCAAGTGATATCCACCTGATAACTACTTATGTTTACTATGTAACTACCTGTACCTCATTGTTGAGAAAAAGCAAGAAGGACTCCACCATAAATGGCTGTTTTATGACCACATGCAAGGAACAAGGAGCACAGCACAGACCATTGTGGTGTGTTCTACAAAATAGGAAAGGATAGATTATATTACTCTGATGCCAGCTAGCCTTAAATTCAGTGTAGATGTTCCCCTGGTACATGGCACCTCCTGGGCAGACTCCTGTTTTCTACATGCGTTTGCTGAGCAGGTAGGCAGGGCAGGCAAGACCAGAATGGTCCATGCAACGCTTCACAGAGTCCAAAGGAGGCAGGTTTGTGATGTCCAGCGATAGGACAAGGGGCAAGGGGTGCAAGCTGGAGCAGAGGAGGTTCCACATGAACTCAAGGAACAACTTTTTCACTGTGAGGGTGACAGAGCCCTGGACAGGCTGCCCAGAGAGGTTGTGGAGTCTCCTTCTCTGGAGACATTCAAAACCTGTCTGAATGTGCTCCCATATGACCTGTCCTAGGTGATCCTGCTCTGGCAGAGGAGTTGCACTATATGATCTCTCAAGGTCCTTTCCAACCCCTAGTATTCCCTGATTCTGTGAAGGAAGCTGGCATAGGGATAACACAGCTGCAGAAGCAGCTGAAGAGAGAGACTCCTCTGGACAAAGACTCTGGGGCTGTAAGGATCCTGTCTGCTGTAGATAAAAGAGATGTCAGCTGGGATCCCATGCATACTTAAAAATTAAAAGATTAAAGGGGCGAAAATACAGCTGCCATACATCTCCATGGACTTTCTTATTCAGAAGAGAGTTTCAGAGATGAAACCCCTCTCAGTCAAGAAACAAATCAAGTGCTCAGTAAAGGCAGAAGAAAAGATGAAATCTGGCACTTTTGGTAAATTTTTGTGCATTGCATCCATCGCAGAATGTCTTCTTACATTCACCAGAGTTAAAGCTCCCCTCTCATAAACTTCTCTGATGATTTAGTCACTGAAGCCAACAGCTCTGAGTTCTTAAAGATGATCCAGTGAAACACACAGTCTTACAGAGGGAAGGAGAGCATCCAGCAGACTGTGCCAGCTTCCGCAGACGGTGCACAATCTTCACAGTATCACAGTATCACCAAGGTTGGAAGAGACCTCATTGAGTCCAACCTGTCACCACAGACCTCATGACTAGACCATGGCACCAAGTGCCAGGTCCAATCCCCTCTTGAACACCTCCAGGGATGGTGACTCCACCACCTCCCTGGGCAGCCCATGCCAATGACGAATGACTCTCTTGTCTCAATGTGATCCATGGGGAGAGCACACCCTGTGTAAGCACTTTCCCAGCTTTAATTTGTGGTTTATAGGAATTGATAGCCCATTAGGTATCTTAGGTCATCATCCTGTTGACTGTTTTCATGGTTTAAACAAATACATAATTACTAGCCCTTGTTATTCCCAAATTCATATGTGGGAGAAAGGCTGAGTGTGGGCAATGCTCTTGGTGCAGCCAGTTTGTCCATGTATGCTTCTGATTTCCACTGCTCTCATCTAACCTGTTCATATCCTTTCAACCTATGACATTTAAATGCAAAAAGAAGGGAAAGAAAAGAATGTAAGGTGGAAATCAGGTATGACTGGTAAACTTCTTTCCGTGCACCACAGCTTTCTAAAGACTAAACAGAACTGCTGAATGTCATGCAGAGGGGAATGGGAGGCTAGCTTTGCACAGCTTTAAATCTATGGTTTTAATTATTTGGTGGACAAGATTCAGAATTTATAAAGCATTTAGGTTCAGAAACCGACTGGGAATGACAAAGCCAATAAAACAAATCCACCACCTTTATGCTGTTTCACCAGCTTACAATTCTGATTTTTATTTAAACCAAATAAGCTCAAAATGAGTGAAAATTACTACAGGCACCACTTTGATACATCAGAGCACAAATTAGAGATTTATAAACTCCAGTTTCTAAAAAGGAAACAAACTTCCTCTTAGGCTTTGAGGGAGAGCAATCAGAGTACTTGTCAATGTCACTTTAATGTTTTACAACAGAAGTTGTGAAACAGTGTTCAGGAGCAGCATGGTTTACTTGTCTAGCACTGAGCAAACTCTTTAATGTAGAAAGATAGAAAGATTATGCAAACATGATTATTATGCTATTCACCCAGCGCTGGCTGAGAGCCAGAAGAAGGCACGTTTGCTGTTCTGGCCCTTTAATTAGGAGAGAGTGGAGAAAATTCCCTCAGGCTTTTGGCTAGACAGTATTAGGCTGCAGTGTTACAAATTGTAGTGGGTTGAGGCAGCCCCCTCCCCACCACAGGCAAAATAACGACTCTGACAAACAGATTGCAGAAGTGATGGAAAAGTTTAAATAGAAAAGGTGAATGTGCACAAAAGAACCAGAAACAGTGACAGAAGAAACCCCAAAACACACCCGGATGAACCCCATCCCCACCTGAGGCTGGGCCCAAGACCCCCAGGGCTCGTTCTTCCCCCCACTGCTAGGCTAGTCTCAGCTGGCCAGGCCTGAGACCGCCCATCCCCCTGGCCTTGGGCTTAGCCAGGCCCAAGGCCGGGAGACGTCTCCCCAGTTCCCGGGTGCTGGCGAGGGAAGAAAGAGCAAGAGGCGGACCCCACGCAAGATCTTGTAGCGGTGCAGGGGGTGGTAGGAGATACCTGGTTTCCTGTGTCCACCCACTGGGCTGGACTGCTGGACACAGGAAGTGCACCATGCAGCAGAGGGCACCCAGCCCGAACCACCACACAAATAAAATCTAAATTAAAGAAGGAGCACTCCTCTCCTGGCAGATTAGAGCTCAGAGAGCAGAGTGTGTCTGCAACCTGGGCCATTTTGATCAAAAGGTGGAGAAAAAAAGCTGGGTTTCATACACTCTTTACAATATAAGTGCAACAGAGGAAAACCAGAGATCTCTGAGAGTTAAGACAAGAGTAGACTATTTGGTCAGGCATAGGAGCAGGCTGCCCAGGGAGGTGGTGAAGTCACTGTCCCTGAGAAACGCGTAGACATGGCACGCTGGGACATGGTTTAGCGGCCATGGTGGTGTGAGGTGGATGGTAGGACTCAATGGGCTTTCCCAACCAAAACAATTCCATGATTCTATGTAAAATAAAAATGTGAGAGCCACATGCTCTTCAGAGTTGGTGGTGGAGCCCACTGGAGGCAGAACTTTTGCTTTTGTGGCCAGAGGACAGCCCATGGCTGTACCAGCAGCCCAACTGGGACAGGGAGAACACTAGATCTAGAACCTTGTGTGTGTCATGTTTCTGTCTGCTTCTCCAGGGCAAGCTGCAGCAGATGTGAGCACAGCATCTCCTAAGGCTGCAGCCTGTGCTGTGCCTGATCTGTTTGGCCAGCCCAGCTGTCCCATTTTCAGGAGCATGATATTTATATTTATTTATACTCACACTGATACTCATGAATGTATAAGCAAATGTGGAGGGAACAAAAGGAAACTAATAAAGCAAGTATAAAAATGAGACTCGTGGGAACTCTGATTTCTAATTAGAAACACTGTGCTTCTATTAGAATTTCAGCTCACAGAGGTTAATAGAAAATGAGATCAAAGGCAGCATGTGTTTACCAAGGGTAGATCATGCCAGACTAAGCTTCTTTGATGTGTAAGAGATCTGAATAGGAAATGCAGATCTCATCTATCTGGACTTCAGGAAAACATTTAATGTGCTGGCACTTGAGAGTGTATCTGTTAGATGAATGATAAAGGAGCTCATAAAAGAACTATAAAAGTTCATGGGGTTTGGAACAGAGCAGATGACAATCTGATTTTGTTGAAAGGAAAACTACTGTGCTGGAAGGACGCTGGTAGTAGAGATCCTCGTGGATTTGTGGTGGGTTTGGTCACCTTCTGTTACACTACTTACACTGTTCCTCCTCTCCCAGCCCCTTTGCTCCTGAGGGTTTTTTTATTAGATGCTCCAAGGATGCTCAGCAAACTAATACAACACTGCCCCAGACCCTGAGCTGCATCGCTCAGCGGGTGGATGGCTGTGCCACAAGTCCCTTCTCTCCTTCCTGGGGAAATCCTCACCTGGGCTGCAACCCAGCAAGCGCAGAGATGGTGATGGCCTCCCACTGTTCCTCAAGCATGGCCACTATCAGAAGGGTTCCATAGGGCCATGCAAACATGACAACACCTTCTGGACTCATTTCCAATTGATAGCACTGCCAGGTCATCTTTCAACTGGTAAAAAATCCTGGCTCCTGTGCTGGGAAGCTTTCACTTGCAACCTTAAAATGTTATTTTGATTTGAAGTTCCAGATGTGACAATGCAGAAGACTACAACATCATTCATGAGGAACTAGAGGCCCTTATGGCATGGCATTCACAGCAGTGTGCCCTATGGAGGCCAATGGCATCCTGGCCTGCATCAGGAACAGTGTGGCCAGCAGGAGCAGGGAGGTCATTCTGCCCCTGTACACTGCACTGGTTAGGCCACACCTCGAGTCCTGTGTCCAGTTCTGGGCCCCTCAGTTTAGGAAGGATGTTGACTTGCTGGAACTTGTCCAGAGAAGGGCAACAAAGTTGGTGAGGGGTTTGGAACACAAGCCCTCTGAGGAGAGGCTGAGGGAGCTGGGGTTGCTTAGCCTGGAGAGGAGGAGACTCAAGGGTGACCTTATTGCTCTCTCCAACTGCCTGAAGGGAGGTTGTAGCCAGGCAGAGGTTGGTCTCTTCTCCCAGGCAGCCAGCACCAGAACAAGAGGACACAGTCTCAGGCTGCACCAGGGCAGGTTTAGGCTAGAGGTTAGGAAGAAGTTCTATACAGAGAGAGTGATTGCCCATTGGAATGTGCTGCCTGGGGAGGTGGTGGAGTCACCATCATAGGAGATGTTCAGGAGGAGACTTGCTGGGGTGCTTGGTGCCATGATCTAGTTGTTTAGGTGGGTTGGATTGGTTGATAGGTTGGACGCGGTGATCTTGAAGGTCTCTTCCAACCTGGTTTATTCTATTGTATTCAGTGCGATGAGTTTCCATCAAGAGTGTTTTAAGTCTATGCCCTTTGGACCTACAATGAGATTTGTGTTACAGACTGGGAGGGAGTTCATCATTTTGGGGGGATGATGGACCAGGGATTTATTTTCAAAGAAACAAAGGTACCTAGAAAGTATAGTCTGAGCAAAGAGGAGAAACACATAATGACATTTTCCTTGTAAGGAAGGCAGACACCCATGTGCCTGACTTTGAAAAAGAGAAGCAAACACAGACCAGTGCAGAGAAGGCAGACACAATGAGGGAACAGACAGCTTCTCTTAATGAGAGAAACACCAAAGAGTTTAAGTCAGTCAATCTTGCAAAATCAAGGCTGAAACAAAAAGCAATTATTCTCTGTAAAGCTATCAAGACCAAACCTCAGGGAAGGAAAAGGATTTTTTAGCCAGCACAGGAAGACGTGGGAATCATGAATATGTTCAGGATGGAAAATAGGAGGGGGAAAAACCACACATCAGGGAGTAGGGTTGTCTCCCAGCAGAAGCAAACAAAAGCATATACAATTTAGGACAGTAGCTAATCAATATGTGGAATATGAAAACTCTTGTCCTGCAACAGGAAAAAGAAGCCATAAGGAATTTCTAATTTGCAGCTGGACATAAAGAAGAAGCCCAAGGGATACCAAATTGTGTGGCAGCAAGCAAACCCACCTCTTCTCTCGTGGTAGAGACTGCTCTCTAAGCACAAGTTAACAACGCTGGGATTAGAAGGTCAGTACTACATCAGAAGGAGCAGTTTCTTTCCTCTGCAAAACTGGAATCAGGTCTACCTAGTCCTTGTAGAGCCATCTGCTGCTGCTCCTAAAAGCAAGGAGCAAGAATAATGGCAGCAAAAGCAACAAGCCCACAAAAAGTAGCTTCAGCCAACATTCAGTGGAGCTGAACTGCAATAGCAGGGGGCTGGTTATAGAATCACAGAATGGCTTAGATTGGAAAAGACCTTAGAGATCACCTACTCCAACCTCCCTGCTGTGGGCAGGGATGTCTCACAACTAGACAAGATCTTATGGAAAAACTAACATACACTTTTGCTGTGGCTTCCTGAAGGCAGGACATGCATGCATTTTGAGAGGGAAAAGCCCCCTCTGGAAATCAGCACAGTGACAGCTTGTGCTCATCCACCAAACCAGGAGCCTGCAGACCTGAACCATAGGGTTGGGTGTGTACAGGTCTGTGAGGCATCCTCTGCTGACAGAGTGCTTGGACCATTGCTTAGGGGTGCCCTTTGATTGGTGCTGCCTTGGCTGCGGCTGATGACAAGGCGTTAACACTTCTGATGAACTTCCAAGCTGCAAAACATTCCAGGCTTTGTGCAGACCACAAGATGGCACAGCTGTTGTGGCTATACAGAACTGGCTAAGGCAGCCTGGCTGGAGCACATTAGAAATAACAACAGAGCAGCTAATATGAAGGATGATTTCGTTAGGGATAAGAGGGGGGCAAAACCTATCCTATTCCAGTGAAAAAGCTCTTCTTCCTAATTGAAGGGCAGCACTCTCTGAGCCTATAAACAACAGACAGTGCAGAAATCTTTTCTGTACAATGACCACCTGCTTATATATTTACCAAAAAAAAAAAAAACACCTCAGCATTTCAAAGCAGAAAGGACTTTTGATCCACTGTTGTCTGAGGTGTAACAGAAATGTGTGGCTTTAGGTTTATTTCTTCCCCTCTACTCAGCTCTGATGAGACCCCACCTGGAGTACTGCGTCCAGTTCTGCAGCCCCTATTACAGGAGGGATGTGGACGTGCTGGAAGGTGTCCAGAGAAGGGCCATGAGGATGAGCAGAGGGCTGGAGCACCTCTCCTGTGAGGACAGACTGAAGGAGTTGGGGCTGTTCAGTCTGGAGAAAAGAAGGCTCCCAGGTGACCTCATTGTGGCCTTCCAGTATCTGAAGGGGGCCTACAGGAAGGCTGGGGAGGGACTTCTCAGGATCTCAGGTAGTGATAGGACTAGGGGGAACGGAATGAAGCTGGAAATGGGGAGATTCAGGCTAGATGTGAGGAAGAAGTTCTTCCCCATGAGAGTGGTGAAGCCCTGGAATGGGTTATCCAGGGAGGTGGTTGAGGCCCCGTCCCTGGAGGTGTTTAAGACCAGGCTGGACGAGGCTCTGGCCAGCCTGCTCTAGTGTGGGGTGTCCCTGCCCATGGCAGGGGGTTGGAACTAGATGATCCTTGTGGTCCTTTCCAACCCTGACTGATTCTATGATTCTATGATTCTACGATTCTATGATTTCTTTTTTCAGTCAAATGTTACCATGATTATGGAACAGCTTTTTGGTGATTTGTTATTTAGGATGGAAAATGCTTTAACACCAACAAAGCCTCTCTATCCTGCAGACAATTCCATTTGCAAGCACTTGCAATTTCTGAATAGCAAAAGAGTTTGAGAACAATCCCTAATTAGCTGTCAGGAACCACTGACCTTTTGAAAGCAGTCTTTTTATGAAGCAGCCCACAAGGCAATGAATGCACTCTGTGAGGCAATAATGTTGATAATATGGATTTATTAATGGACCTGGAAAATAGTATGGAAATTTAACCCCATCGTGACCCTGGCAGCATGTCACAGGAACTGGATGGTACAGGTTAATTGTCTCCAGGATTATTGGCTTTATGATCCCTTTTGTGTTCTCTAGGCAAGCTCAAAATACTCACAGTGAATGTTAAGACTAATCAAAGGGAAAGCTTCTGCTGCTTCAACAAAAGTCTTCATTACAAGACAGTAATTGTTCAATAAAGTTGAATAATAGCTGAAAGGCTGAGAGAGTTTAGCCTGGAGAAAAGGTGGCTCTGGAGAGACTTTCTATGGCTTTCCAGCACTGAAGGAGGCCTACAAAAGAGCTGAGGAGGGACTTTCTACAAGGGCTTGTAGCGATAGGGCAAGGAGCAATGGTTTTAAACTAGACAAGGGTAGATTTAGATGGAACATTGGGAAGAATTTCTTTCCTGTGAGGGTGGTGGAACACTGGAACAAGTTGGCCAGGATGGTGGTGGAGTCCTCCCAGGCTTGATGGGGCTCTAACCAACCTGATCTGGTCAGGGATGTCCTTGCTTACTGCAGATGAGTTAGACAAGATGACCTCTAGAGGTCCCTTCCAACCCAGTGCTTTCTATGGTTCTGTAAGTTAAATATGAAAATAGTTACTGTTGTTAGTTTTATAACAGCTAACCAAAACAAAGCCCGCAGCCCGAAGATTTTCCTTATTGCCACCCAACCTTCTGGCTCTTGAGACAACCTTTGGACTTTTGTTCTTATTTTCTCTCTCTAGAAAGAAACATGTTCTACACTTCCATCCTAAAAATGAGATTTTTAAAATCAAAGTCTTTCAGAACAGGCTGCCCAGAAATGTGGTTGAGGCTTTGTCCCTTGAGACATCCACAATCAGACTGGATGTGGCCCTGGGCAGCCTGATCTAGTTGGAGGTGTCCCAGCTGACTGCAGGGGGTTGGACAAGATGACCTTTGAGGGTCCCTTCCAATCCAATGCAATCTGTGACTCTGTGAATTATTAAAAAGCAAAAATAGGTTGGGATGATTTTTCCCCACTTTTTTTCAAGCCATCTTTAGGAAGTGAGATAGAAATTTCTCACCTTGTGAAATGCTTTGGTTTTCCTTTTGGACAGTTCTCTTCATCCTCTCTCAGGTTTCCTTTTGAACTGTGGAAAGGGAGGTGGAAGAAGCAGGAACATCCACACACAGCAAGTCCCACTACAGCAGAGGCTTTTCACACCTGAAGATGTGCTAAAGTGAAAAACGTCACTCTAAGGAATATAATCATACAGCAATATAATCTATAGTGTAATATGAAATGAATATGTCATATGGAGTAAGAGAATATTGTAGGAGTATATAACTGCAGTGCCACTCCCCAGTGGTGTGTGGTGAGAGGACAAAGCCCCCCTTACGCAGTGTCCCGTGACCCCTTGGCACATGTCTGAAATAACACTGTGGGGTTGTCCCTCACGGCTGCTCTCTTTCAGCCAGGTGAGAGAGTGATTCGTCATTGGAATGGGCTGCCCGGGAGGCGGTTGAGTCTCCGTCCCTGGAGGCGTTCAGGAGGGGACTGGATGTGGCACTTGGTGCCATGGTCTAGTTGTGAGGTTATGGTTACAGGTTGGACTCGATGATCTTCAAGGTCTCTTCCAACCTTGGTAATTCTATTCTATTCTTTGAGGGGTATGTAGAATCACAGAATGATGGAAGGGACCCTTGAAGGTCGTCTTGTCCAGCTGCCCCTGCATTGAGGAGGGATGCCTTCAGGTTCTCAGGTCCCCATCGAGCTTGACCTTCAATGTCTCCAGGGATGAGCCTCTACCACCTTCTTGGGTAACCTGTTGCAGTATTCCACCACTCTCATTGTGAAGAACTTCCTCCTAACGCCCAACTTAAACCTATGCAGCTCTACATGATACTCAAAGACCTTCTTTTCAAGCTCCAGTGCTTCTGCAGAGCCCAGCTTACCGTGGTGTGGGCCACAGGCCTGCAAAAGCACAGCCATGCCCCATCACCCCCCGCTCTGCAGAGACTCCACGACATGCTCAGTGCCCCTGTGGAAGGCAAAAGCAGCCACAATGGTTGTGAAAACCTCAACCGACAGGCTGCAATTAACGAGCTGCTTTGATGGGGAGAAAGCTGCGTTAGGCAGCTGCGGAGCGGCACGGGACAGATGATTCCCGCAGCCCCCGCGGAGGGGAAGCAGCATCGCCTGCTTTCCAGCCTCTTCGGCGCTGCTTCCCCAGAGCCGGGCGAGGCGGGGCGTGTGGCTCGGCCCCCGGCAAAGCAGCCATCCCCGGGGCCGGAGGGGCGGTCCTGCCGCACCCCCCGGAGCTCATGCGCCGCTGTCCCGGCCCCGCCGCCCCGGGCGGTGTTGGCGGCTGCGGCGGGCGGATGGCGGCGGAGCTGGGAGCGGGGATGCGCATCTTCCGCGATGTGAGTACGCGGCACCCTGGCGTGAGCATCCCCTTCCAGCACAGGCACCAAGTGCAAGCGGCAGGGCCCGGAGAGACTTTCGGTTTTTTTTTTTTTTCCCCTGACTTGCCCTTTTTCCTGTTTGGGTTTTGGGGCTTTTTTCCATCCCCCTCCCCACGCCGGAGGGGCGATTTCCTCTTTAGGGTGCAAGTGAGTGAAGTCCAGCAAAGCTATGGGTCTTCCCTTTCCTTTCTCCCTTCCCCTTTCCTTTCTTTCTTCTTTCTTCCTTCCTTCCCCTTCCCTTTCTTCCTTCCTTCCCCTTTCATTTCTTTCTTCCTTCCAAGTGTCTTTACCATTTAAACGTTAATGTGAGGAATGAGTTTGCTGTCGATGACATGCATGTGTGAGGGGAGCAGGTTAGCAGCTGGGGGTGGCGAGGGGAGGTGCTGAGGGGAAATGCTGTCACTCCTCATAATGCTTTGCTCAGATTGATATTATTTTTTTTTCTCCCCCTGTCCTTTTCACTGAAGAGTTTCACATCCTGCAAAAGTTTCTTTTCCCCAAACTGTGCAGGATCCCTCCACTCCCATTACACCCTGATGGATTTGGGGTGCATCCCTGAGCCCCTCAGCCCATTGAGGGAAAGCCCAGAGAGATGCCCTCCTCTGCACCACACCATCCTACCCCTCAGAGATGCTGTGCTAGACCGTTGCCAAGGGTTCAGCATCTCACAGGCACCTGAGAGGTGAGGAGCAGGGTTTCAGGGCTAGCCCCTCTGGTATGTACCCAATCATGGGCAGAAGAAAGCCATTCGATCTCAGAGCATCATGGTTTTCCACCCTCCCCAAATCTCACAACTTCCAGCTGAATGGCTTTAAAACCTTTTATCAGACTGGCTTTGCCCTCTGTTAACAGAGTTACTAATTCCAGAGCAGCACCAAATCCTACAGGCATCATGGAAGCAGGTACCTGGGGAAGCAGGCTGACCTTTCCTTCAGGTGGCACAAAATTGAAACCAGGCTCCTTGCCAATGAGATAGGAGAAAGAACAGTTCCCCCCCAAGCCCAGCCAAACCTGCCAGAAACCTAGGACTGTATTTTACCTGCTAGGGATTGTAGGAACTTTCGTTTTATTCTAATAATCCTTCTAATGATCTTTCCTTTGTGCTGCTAAGAGCCTTTAGCTCTTGTTAGGTGAAAATTTCCAGCTGAAGAGTGAACACTTAAAACCTCTTAACAGTCCAATCTGGATACTGAAAACAAAGCTGCATTATATGGTTTTAGTTGGATATATAGGGAGGGAAAGTGTCATCTTATCAAGTTTATTGCACACTTTATGTGCTGTAAACTTAGTTAGAGACCCCTTAGTGACCCATCCTGAATGTGGGTTCCCAGGAGTGGGAAGCCCACCCTACAGAATACAGTCATGAAGATGCTCTGCTACAGCCTGGCACCTCCATCCTTAGGTTTCTCATTTGGTTTCACCTCTAGGACTGGAGCACTTATGGCATGTGCCGGAAAAGCTGTTTAAATGCTACAAGAAGTTTATCAAAGCAGAGAACATTCCCATTACTGTCAGCTCTCAAAAATACATGTGCCCATTTGGAATCTCTTTCCTTTACTGGCATTTAACAAGTCCAAATGCCAGGTTCTGCACTTTGGCCACAACAACCCCAGGCAGTGCTACAGGCTGGGGTCAGAGAGTAGCTAGGCAGAAAGGGAGCTGGGGGTACTGGTTGACAGCAGCTGAACATGAGCCAGCAGTGTGCCCAGGTGGCCAAGACAGCCAAGGGCATCCTGGCCTGCATCAGGAACAGTGTGGCCAGCAGGAGCAGGGAAGTCCTTCTGCCCTGTGCTCAGCACTGGTTAGGCCACACCTTGAGTCCTGTGTCCAGTTCTGGGCTCCTTGGTTTAAGAAGGACATTGAGAGACTTGAAGGTGTCCAGAGAAGGGCAACAAGGCTGGGGGGGTGGGGTTGGAGCACAGCCCTGTGAGGAAAGGCTGAGGGAGCTGGGGTTGCTTAGCCTATAGAAGAGGAAGCTCAGGGGAGACCTTCTTGCTCTCTCCAACTCCCTGAAGGGAGGTTGTAGGCAGGTGGGGGTTGGTCTCTTCTCCCAGGCAGCCAGCACCAGAACAAGAGGACACAGTCTCAAGCTGTGCCAGGGGAGGTTTAGGCTGGATGTTAGGAAGAAGTTCTTCCCAGCAAGAGAGATTGGCCATTGGAATGTGCTGCCCAGGGAGGTGGTGGGGTCCCTGTCCCTGAAGGTGTTCAGAAAAGGATTGGATGTGGCACTTGAAGCCATGGTTTTGTTGTAACGAGATGATAGGTGGTAGGTTGGACTTGATGATCTCTGAGGTCTTTTCCAGCCTGGTTGGTGCTATGATTCATAGCATTGACAGAAAATCTGCGTGGAATATTTTCTTTCTTCCCTTGCCTAAACTTGCTGTAGCATTGCCCATTGATTCCCAATTGTGTCTCAGGCTGAAGCAGCGATGGGAGCTATGAAAACATAGCAGAGTAATAGCAGGTGGCAATTGCATGTGTCAGAAGTGTCCCACTGTGATCCGTGCCACAGCAGAACCACCTCATCTGGAGAGCAGGAACCAAAGAAATTGGAGGAGACCCCCTCCCCATTGTTTCCAATTTGTATCCACAATTTCTTCTCCAAACTAGGGACTCCTGTGGTGACACCTGTGGTGAGGCATCACCAGAGGCCAGCAGGCACACTGGCATGTCGGAGGCAGCGGGACAGGGCCAGCACGCCTGCATACAGCTCTGGTTGGTGCTGTGTCCCTCTGCCGATGGCAGCCTGGAGGGATCTGTCACATCTTCGCACAGTATGCAGCCCCCAGGATCAGTCCTGGTCTTTGCACAAGGAGTTACAGACTCAAGTACATTTAATTGCCAGTAGGTGCCCTTTGCAGTGAGGAGAACAGGCAGACCTGCACACCATGAGAGTAAGCTGGGGCCACAAGAAGTTTGTGACAGAAGTGTTGCAGGGAAAGATCTACAGCAGACACCTTCCCAGCTTATAAACCTCTAAGTTTCCTTCTCCATTTTCTTCTGTATCTGGTTTCTACTTGCTACCAGAGCAATCCTCACATATGCTCCTACACATCTCATCTCACTGCTTCCCACATCCAGTCTGATGCCTTCATGCTACCCAGCTCCTCTCTTGACTTATTCTTTTGCTTCTTCCACCCACAGTACCCCTGAGCCTGTCTCACCATCTCAGATGTTCAGCACATCCTCCCAGCTATCATCTTTGCTGTGCTTCTTCAAACCACATCTCTCAGCTCTGAATCCAGTGTTGTGGTAGCACAAATCTTGCACAAGCCATAGACAAAGGAGATGATAAAGCTGTTTCCCATTGTGGTCTTGGATTTGAGGGCACACAGCACAAGAGGAGTTAAAGGATGCAATACCCTGAGGGAAGAATGGAGACATGCTGAGGGCTTTTCAATTTTATGTAGCCTTGGGGAAATATGATGTAGAGCTTAGGCTGTAAGTGTCCACTAACATTCTGTGCTACTACCCCTTAAAATAACCAGTGATTCTGTTATCTCTTTTGTTTTTGTTTAGATACTAAGAAGAGCAGACAAGAATGGTAAGACTGGTCATGTGTCTTCCCTCCTCTCACAGGAGAAAAATAAGTCCATCGTTAATTCAGCATTTTATGTCATTCTTGAAACACTTCAAGTCATTCTGTAAGCATGCTAACACGAAAGCCAGCCATCCCTCGTGACATTTTGTGTTTTCTACAGGTTCAGTGCAATGTATTTTGTTGTGCAGTGATCCCCCCTGCAGGTTCTTTATGGGCAGATCTTGTGCTATCATGGTTTGGCAGGTGTGTTTGACTTGCACTTTGGGTGTGCATGTGCTTTGTGACTGACATTGTCTTCACAGGAAGGTTTGAAATACCTGTTAGTAGCTACATTTTAAAACCACTGTGGGCTGCATCCAGCAATCAGGCTTCTTTCCTCCATTTTGCAGCTAGGTGTTTATTCTGCATTGCATTCAACTCCTATTCATAACACAAAAGTCATGAGTTTATTGTTACTAAGCAAAAGTTTTGCCTCGTGATACTGCCTGATTTCTCCCCACATATATTTGTTCCCTTATTTCTATTCAACAGGTTGAAGCATAGTGCTGTAAGGCTTCACAAATGCTTCTGTTCTGGCTGCAGCAGGGGCAGGTCCCTGCTCTAGAGACAAGTGTAACAGCTAGATATTTTTTGCTTGTGTACATAGTCATGGTCTTGAACCTGACCTGAAAGCTTTTCCCTTCTCAGAACCGGTGCACAATTGTAGACAAGTTGCCTTGTCATCTTTGTGCCACAAAGCCCAGCAGGGAAATGAAACCACTGCTATGCCCCTGGGTGAGATTCAGTATGTCTGGGGCTAAGAAGAGCTGCTGTAGCTCTGCAGTTGGCATATCAGTATTTATACTCAGATAACCAGAGTTAGATCTGGCAGCGCAAGAAGGAAACACAAGCTCACAATTATTTAGCACTGTAATTCCCAAAGTGCACAAAGAAGAGAGGTGCAGCTTCTTGCAGAAGCACAGGCCAGGCTTCAGCCTTTTCCCCAGAGCACTGAAGAGAGTCAAACCCACAGCTCAGACAGAGTGAACCCTGACAAGACATTTACAGTCAGTCCCCAGAAAACAGATATGGTGCAGGTTCAATAAAGTGCGTGCTCAGGTATCTGAAGGCAAACCTAGCACTGCACAAACTCATGTCACTCTCTTATGGAGGAGAGCCATTTTCAGGCTGGGAAGTTAAGAATCTTCTCAGAAAGGTTATTGAATATGTGAACACTTGCCTGTTAACACAGGTTAGCTTTTGCTAATGACTAGGATATGTTGTCAGTGTCACCCTTCTGTGCTAAGGGAAACCAAGCTCTGGCTTACAGTAACAAGTACCAAGTTCCTGTGCATGGCACTGCCTTGGTAACTCATCCCATACACTTTTAACTGGACTCTCTCAAAGTTGCCATATTAATTCTCTTTCTGAGATCAAAATACCCCAAAACCTGACTAGATACTTCCCTGACAGCAAGAAAAATATCCATCAAGCAACAAGTGGATCAAGCTGATAAATAAGAGTATTAGAGGAGACAACATTCTTCCTGGGAGTTCAGGTTAGCCTCCCACAACAAGGAAAGGCAACCATTCTTGCAAGGAAAAGATAAGAGATCTAAAAAGCCAAGAGGTCCTGCTGCATTGCTGTTACTTGAAAATACTGCAATGGTTTGTGACAGCTGGATTCAACTGAGAAGCTCTTTCATCAGTCATTCCTCCATTTGAAAGAGCCAAACTAACGTTGGCTCTTTCCTTTGCCAGCCCAGGTACATGTCTTGTTCTTTTACCCTTCTGTTCCTGGAAACAGCAGCTATGCACAGCTTCCACATCAGGATCAGCTGCATACACTCTGTCTATAGTTCTTATTTAATGGCTGAGCAGCTCTGCTCTGTATGGAGCAGATCCACACTCCTCTAATAACTGAAAAGGTTGTGTGATTACGTTAGAGGGAGGACAAGGCATATATATGGTTCATAATACTGACAAAAGCAACAGAAAACCCTGAGGGAGGAAAAAAAAAACCAACAAAAGCCATTTCATAAAGGTGAGCTGTTGCACACTGACCTTTTGAAAAGAGAAGTTTCAGGTTTGCATGTGAATGTGAAATTTTGGTCACGTTTACTTTACAAAACTCCACGTGTTCAAAGGAAAGCACATGGAGACACTCCAGCTACAAGGAGAAATTCAATTTAAACCAAAATCAACCTCATTAAATTCCTCTCAAAAAGTAAAATCTTGTCCCTAGCCTGCAAGAGAGAGAGTAAAGAAACATGGGAAGCTGGTACTGCCAAACACAGTCTTTCCTCATCAAGAGAATGTTTAACCTGCCTCATCTCACAGGCAGCAGCGCTTGCTCCATGTAAGTGTGACTGCAGCACCTGCATGCAGGAGGCCTGTTTATCTTCTCTTCTGACGTGCTAAGAGGGACGCAGGGCACCCCCTTGGCCTTGCAGCAATTTGCAGCAAAATGAAACCAGGCCAGTTGCTGGCAAGGGTCACTCAAGGGCCTCTCCTCACCATGCAGCTTTGACAGGTGCTCTGTTACCATAGCCTCATACTGCAGTTCCCTCCTGCTAGCACAGGAATGGAAATCCAGATATGGGCCATGTTGCAGAAATCCAATCACAAACGGTCTGGAAGTCAAAACGGAGAAGCAGAAAGGTCATGAGTTACTGAGAATGAAAGGGTAAGTCTTCCCTCAGCTGAGGGAGGGTGCTCCAACACTGACCACAGAGTAACTGAAGAGCATTACCCTGCCTTTGCTTCCACCAAGGTGTGGCTCCTTTCCCTGGGAGGATGGGAAGAGGGCTGCTCTTTCCTTTTAGCAGAGTCTTTCTACTTTACCCAGCTTTTTGGTGAGGGGAGCCTGGCTGCTGCAAATCTCTTGTGATAGTGGAAACAAATGAGAGAGCCTCCTCTCCTGCTCTGGGAACACAGCATGCCCTGGTGTATAAAACGCCTCTTAGCACTTTTCAGTGTGAAAACGGCCACCCAATCAAAGCTGGAGGGAGGAGGGAATGACCCCCACCACGGCCTCCAGAAGGATGACCTCTCAGCTGTCTCTCTCTACAAGTTTGGAATTGGGGTTTGGTTATGGCCTTGTTCCAAACTTACAGCTCCTGCCCCCAAACTCTCAGATCAGCTCCAAGCAGGAGCCCTAGAAAGGGCAGCTCTAATATGACAGGTTTGGGAAAGATGGTTTATATGCAGAAGCTGTCATTGATTTGTCAAGTCAGCTGTTATGAAAAGGCACAAGGAACAGCATGCTGCAGGCACTCAGGGAGGACTGCAACTAAATGAGGGGACTTTTTAATAAAAACTGACTAAGCATACTAAAGCTCTAGAGATGCCCAAACCTGAATATCAGACATCCAGCACAGACCAGCAACAAAATGTTAGTAATGCCAGAACCAGCACACACCTGTTTTGACTTTTTCTCTGCAATTCCAAACAAACACTCACTGAAAGCTTTTCTATCCCCCTAGAATAGATAGCATCATAGAATGGGTTGGGTTGGAAGGGACTTCCAAAGGTCATCCAGTCCAACCCCCCTGCAATAAGCAGGGGCATCCTCCACTAGATCAGGTTGCTCAGGGCCTTGAGCCTGACCTTGATTATCTCCAGGGATAGGACCTCAACTCCCTCCCTGGGCAACCTATTCCAGTATTCCACCACCCTCATGGTGCAGAATTTGTTCCTAGCATCCAACCTAAATCTCCTCTTCTCTGCAAGTTTCAGTCCAGCTCTAAACCCCCATGTGAACACACCCAACAAAAAACTGGAAGCTATAGATACAAAATTGTTTGACATAAGGCACACAGAGCAGTAGCATCCTCTCACTTCCAAATGCTCTGATTCACAGAGCATGCACGCTTGAGTCATCCAACAAGACCAAAAAGCCACTGGGCTGCACCTGTATGATAATCAAGAGGAAATCTCACAGTGCTCACCCCGGAGTCAGTTTTGTAGAGATCAAAATCAGTGTTTTCATATGTGTTGTTTATTGACAGTGCCATAGCAGGAAGAACACTGACTTTGCAGGACACTCTTCTACCAGCTGCATCTGCTCACAGGTCTCCAAGTGAGCTTTGGCAGGGCTATAGCTGCCTTACCAGAGCAGTCCTCAGGTGGTGACTTCTCAGGGAAAACACCTTGTAGCCTAGAGTGCCAGTTTAAGCCATCCCAGAGCAGTGAGTGAATATGCCTTCTAGAGGCAGGAGAAGCACTTCAGGAAGGGGATTTCTTGAATCACCCTGAAGTGAACTTCCAGAGCTGGCCCTGAATGCTCTCTGAAGTTTATGGCAAAGAATCATAGAATCACAGAATCAATAAGGTTGGAAAAGACCTCAGAGATCATCAAGTCCAACCTGTCACCCAACACCTCATGACTACTAAACCATGGCACCAAGTGCCACGTCCAATCCCTTTTTGAACACCTCCAGGGACGGTGACTCCACCACCTCCCTGGGCAGCACACTCCCCATGTAGGAGATTAAACTTTGTTGCAAGGAAAATTCTAGTTACACCAAAGGCAGGCTTGCCAAGGCCTTGGTTTCATCATTTTCCCCTCAGACAGTATTTCCTATCATGCTTTGGCATCTGGTGAGGTTCTCGGCTAGCCTGTGGACTGCCTCCAGCAGCCCAGCTCGTGTTTCAGAGTCCAGGCTCTAATTTCCCACCCCATCTCCTTGACTCTGTGCTCCAAATTCTGAACGTTATTATTCCAATAAAGGCAAAATCATAGCAGTAAGTAGGGATATCCCCAACTAGCCTACTTTTAAACCTAAGCCCTTTGTCAGGTAAGCTGCTGTCTATTGAGCTGATAAGGTATTCAAAACGTGTCCCCTTTCTGGAGTGGACTGGCTAGGGATACAGCTTGGTTATATTTTACACATAAAAACATCGAGAGAGAGGAATTTTACTGAAATAAATGTAAAGAATGAAATTGAACCCCGGAGGAAGGCTCTCCTAAAACACTGTGTAAATGCATTTCTAGAGTGGGGAGTGCTACATGGGGAGAGAAATGCTATTGTTTGTGGGTTTGCCTGCCAGTCAGGGAATGCTCTGGATTCAGGGAGGGAGGGTAACTGGGCCTGTTTCCCAAGAAACCCTGCATTTGAAAGATGTCGGACAAGATACAGGCAAGCAAGCAGAGCTGGCAAAATAGCTTCTATGATTCTATGATTCTAAGATACAGGCAAGCAAGCAAGGCTGGCAAAACAGCTTCTTTGAGATAATGCTGTCAAGGCAAACACTGCTGAAGGCTGATTTGAGGGCTGCATGGCTTCAGAGAAGTTTGTCTTTCATGAATCATCCATCCCCCTCGCCTTGCCAGTGGCAAGGATTGAAGCATCTATAATAGAACTTTCTGCTCAGCTGCTCTGAAGCACTTAAAGCAGATGGTATTTATCTGGGTGCTGTGAGGGCAGCGAGGTGTGCCCCAGGGAGGTGGTGCTGAGAATGTGTAATGCAGCCTCTAAAGTAAAAGTCATTCTTGACACTTGAAAAAAACAGCCCCGGCTTGGCAAACGTGTCTTCCATTAAACATCACAGGGAGCACTTGTCAGGGGTTGGGTCTGGGCTTCATCTGAGATCTGTGAAAGCCTGGGGCCACCAGTGCCTGAGTCCCCATCTATACTAACAAAACAGTTACAGTCACAGGAAATCAAAGAAATGCCTTGGGGAGTCAGAGCTTTCTGCAGTAAATGTAACTGTATGAAGTCTGTAGGTAACCAAACAGGTTCAAACCTCCCCAGGATTTGCCAGCAACAAGCTCAGTGATGTGGCAGTCGGTATCAGTAGCATTCAAAATGTCACCTAGAACAAACAGCAATGAAGCAAAAGGCAAGGTCTGCTCCTGGATGATAAAATGTAAAGAAAACAGGTAAAGTGCCCAGTCTGGTCATTGGCAGGTCACTGATTTTCTGGATGGGTGTAAGTCAATGATCTTGAGAGACGAACAGACATGTTTGGTTTTGTGTCATCCCCAGCCTGTCCTATGAGCAAACTCATCGTATGTTTATCTCAGGAAAGCTGCCAAAAAGCACTGGTTTAAGCATGTGTTTAACTTCCATGCAAATCACGCTCCCCAGCAGAGGCTGGAGCTGCAGAGGCAGTTTAATGAAACAATTGATTGCATCTGTGGGAGCCAAAGGAAGCAGAGCTGTGAAACGACGCTGCTTCGACACACTCAGTATTTGCTCTTCCTTCTGTGCAACTCGTGCCAAATGGCAGATGTATTTAGCTTCCCAATTAGGCAATCATGGCAGCTCTGTCAAAGAAAATTGCCTACCTCCAACAACAGCACTGTGCCATCTTGGGGTTTAGCTCTTGTGGATCTTGACGCTTTATTTTGATAGCAAGGATGATTATCTCCAGCTACAATCTGTCTCTTCACGTTAAACACTTCAAAATGTTTTTGCTGAAGCAGCCATTTATACAATTCGGAAGCCTCATTAAGATTAGGTACTTGAAGCCGTATACTCAAGTCAAAGAAATGATGAAACAACAGCAAGTAAAAGAGTGAGGAAGCTCCTCAGCTCCGCTCTTCAAATCTGCATGCTGCAGTGCGGCCTCTAGTCGTGGGATTCAGATCCTGCCTTTGTAATAGGTTCTTCACCCCTGTAATACGAGGCCACGCTATGCTGAATATTAGTCTGGTGCTTAGGACATTTCAGTCTTATCCCCTATGGTTTTTATTGCCCTACAGTGATTCATTGTGTTGGGGTTTGAAAATCTTCCTCGTGCTTCGTGCAAAGGCTCAGCTTAGGTAAATGATGACTTTGCTACCATTTAACCCAACCTGTGAGTAAATGCCAAAGGTGGATCTTCTTGCTTTGACTTTTGCTTAGCGGTTATGGGTCTTGCGTTTAAAACTCACTACGCTGGTCAAGGAGGAACCAGCTGCCCTGTTTTCATGAAGCTGCAGCCATCTGCACTTCTGAAGCCTGTAGAGTGAAGCAGTGAAAATTGTTCTTCGGGACAGAAGCAGATGGCAGCAGCTGTTTGAGGGATCCCTGATGAAATCTTGTGGCCTTCTGTGGGGTCAATGTTACAAACCTCTTTCATTTTCTTAACATCCTGCTGACAAGTACTGGTTAGTTTCTCACATCACTTTCTGTACAATGCCATTCAAATCCTCATCTGGGCTCTGGATCCTTTCAGCACACAGAAGCTTCCTTCTCCTCAGCTTTGAATCATGTACTCAGGAAAAAGACAGTTGTGCTGGCTGTTGTATGTTGTTTAAACAGTCATTGGGCTATGAGCAGAGGCCAGAGTGAACAAAGGCTAGGGCTCTTCCCAAAAAGGTTGGACTAGATGATCCTTGAGGTCCCTTCCAACTTGGTATTCTGTGATTTGCACTGGGCCTGCTTTCCAAAACAAACAACAGTCAAAGTCTGCTACTTCTGTCACTGCAACCACGGCCAGCCCATGAGTGGGACCAGCTGTCCAAGTTGTGGCACACCTTAAAAGCAAGGGACATCTGAAGTACAGCAAGTTCTCTGGCAGTATCAGACATGCCTAAGTGAGGCAAGATATAAGCATCATCCCTTCTTTGGTGAAATGCTGTAAGAATTATTGGAGTACCCTTTAGAAATACTGAGTGTTGTGCAGAGTTTTGTCTGACAAAAGGAGGGTAGAGTCTCAGTCTACAGTGGTAACATCCTGAAAATACCAGATGAATTACTCTGCTTAACACATTTCATCTCAGGAAATGTCTTGTAGTCAAGGGCTTGCTCTAATTAAGGCTAACTTTAAAAAGGGATGAAACAGACTCCACTAAATAATGGAGTAGAAATTGCAATAAGGACTTTCTCCTCTTGAATTAGTGTACATCCCATTACTGTTCTTCTAAATGGTACTTCCCCTTCCTTTGATTCCCCTTAGTTCTGCAAACTTTCCTAACTACCTGATCAGGTTACAGATGATGATCAGAACCCACGTGATGATGATCAGAACCCATGTGATGATGACTGGGTTTGTCCCAAACCCATGAGAACAGCAGATACCTAGAAAATAAAGTTAACTTCTTCGTCATTGAGCTTCAGTGTGTATTAAAAGGCCAACTCAATCTGCATCTGAAAATCCATCTGATTTTGGCTAACCTCCCATTTATGCCCAAACCAGTTTTCACATGTCTGTATTCTAGTGTAATCTCCAGATGAATGACAAGTTGGCAAGTAGAAGTGGTGTGTTTTATGAAGAAAATCAAAGTGTTGCAGATCAGTGCCGTGTGTTGATTGGTGTCCTTAGCTAGAGAGGAGAGCCAGGGTCAGATCCCTGCTGCTATTGAATTGTGCACTGGACTCTCAGTCTCCCATGTGAGATGCTGGGAGCAGAGGAAAGGAAGAGGAAGAAAAGGGAAAGGAAATAGATAGCTCTAGAGAGCTGAAGAAATTCTGATTGAACTAACATGTTCTTTTAAGAAATGTTTGCTTTTGCATTTCCCTGCATTTTCTCTGTCCTCAGTCTCAGGGGATCACTGATGTGCGCAGAAATAAGGGAGTGGAAAGCACATAGAGGAAGCATGGGGTAGGATGAGGAAAAGCCACAGTGAATGGGATCAGGACAGAGACAGGACTGTGCTGATGTACTTCAGGAGAGACCTCCCAAACCCAAACACATATTTGTGTGAAAGATTAAATGGAGGAAGAATAAGTTAGTAGGCAAACTGAGAACTCTTGTACTAGAGCTGATGCACCATGTTCTTTATGTGTCTTGATCAAACATGTTAAGTCTCTACATTTAATCTGCAGAGCTAGAGGTTTTCATAGGTTTTCCCTCTACTGCATGAAGTAAACAAGCAAATCCATAAATGAAACTAAGGCACTTTCCTTTTCTCCATTGTTTCAGACGATGGAAAGCTGTCCTTTGATGAATTCAAGGCTTACTTTGATGACGGAGTTCTGAGTGGAGAAGAACTGCACGAACTTTTTCACACCATTGACACACACAATACTGAGTAAGTGCTCCCCTCTTACAATTACAGAGCTACTCACTGTGCCTAAGAACAGAAAAGACATCAGGCTGGTTTTAGAAAGCAAGTCAAGAAGAAAGGTGCTTCAGGCAAGCCAGGCTGTGTCACCTGGCTGTAAATTGCACAGGTGTTCATAAACCTTGTAGAAATGCACCTTCCACTAAAAGTGACTTGGGTACCGAGAACCACCTGTTTTGTGGTGTTTTCACTTGCAAATTACCCAAGGGAATGAAATTTAAATCATTTAAATCATGGCTTGTGCCTATAATTCCCAAGTAGCTCATGGCTGGTTTTCAGTAGGGGAGGATGAGAAATTCTGTGCAGTTGCACATCTTAGAGGATAAGATCTGCACAGATTATTTTTTGACTCTCTTATCCAGCCTCTGTTGAACTCTGAGCAAATCATTTATCTTCTCTCTGCTTCACTTCACTGTTCACAAAATGCAGACTGTAGTTCCCTATCTCAGAAATATTTCGTAGCCAGTGAGATTGTGCAGTGATTTGCACTACATGTAAATGCCTGGGAGAGATGGCAAGGGAAGCAGGTCATGATCTGCTAGATCACCTCTTGCAGTATCTCAAGATTTCATGGCCGGCTTGACAGAAGAGCAGACTTTGGGTTCCTTCCACCTGCTTTAGATCTTTTAGCTCTGCCAGCATTCAAACCCTCACCGCCTCTGTGTGTGAGTCTTTGTACTTCAAAGCCTGAAGATAAAAATGAAGAAGTGCCCTTGAGGTGATATCCAGGAGCTCAGGAAATCTGCATTCCCTTCTCTGCTGCAGCAATCTTTCAAAAAAACCCATGCAAAGTTAAAACACTTTTAAAGGAACTACATTAACCAAGTATGAAACCCCTCCCTGGTACACAGGTCCTGAAGGCAGTCTTGTTTAAGGGAGATTTGGAAGATGATTCACTTTTTAGAAGGCCAAGCCAAGCTAGTGTAACCTCCCTGTTACAAAGGAGATAGATGGGCTAAAATGAGCAATTACCATGTTCAGGGTGATAATGGGGCAAATAATAGGGGTTTAACTTCCCAGTCATCGAGGTTGTGTCTGCCTAACTGACTGTGAGCCATGCTGCCTGGAGCAAGGAGATGTTAACTTTCTACAAAGTAAAAGAAGAGTCAGTTGGCACTGCAGTAATCATAACTACCAGCAAAACTCCCCCAAGAATTAAGCAGGCATTAGTTACCATAGCACAAAGTTTCCAAGGGAAAGGTTGAATAGGAGTTCATTATGCCAGGATAAATGTAAAATCCCAATTTGTCTAGACACCAAAGGACAGGTTATTCATGCAGGGCAGATCACGGCATTTACTGAGCGTTTGTATTAGCTGAAGATCATTCCTCAGTGCATAATTTGAACATATAACTTGCAATTTAAGAAGGCACTGAAGTGTAGATATGTCATAAAATCTACATTAACCTATTATAAATATGAAATAAATACAATGCAAATTAAGTGCCTGACGTTTTAAACTTACACTCCTTTCCCCTTCTGATACAGCCAGGAACGGAGGCATAAGTTAGTATGAACCAAGTACAGCAGAGATTACTAATGATGCTACCACTATCTAGCCAACCAAATTAGGCCAGGTGGTGTGCCCATGCCAGAAAAAAACCCACATTTTTTCCCCCCATATTTTAGTATATTGGTTTTATCTTTCTTGAAGATGTTTTGAGACAGGAATTATATTTGCAAGATCCAGCAATCAAAAGGTTAATTGTAAACAACTAAACTTGTGGCAGAGCCTGGATGATAAGCCAAAATAAGAACAAAATAAGACACAGATCTGCACAGAAATTCTCCCCACCAAAAGGCTTGGTCAGACCAGATCAAAATGGCCTTAACCTAAGTTGTGGCTCTATGAAAAGCTTCCTATGACCACAGAGAAACAAGAGGACCTTCATGGGCCCCTGTGGTGACACAGTGAATGCCTGTCTCCTGTTTGTTAATGAAGGCAGGGAGATGATACAAAGAGTTTTCATATATTAAATTCATTTTAACATTCTTCAGTAAAACAAGCAACTGGTGATTGTTCAGAGACAGGGTGCTGCAAAAGCTAGATAGAGAGGCAGCAGAATGCTTTGATTAGGCCATAGCTCTAGCTTCCCTGACATGTAATTGGTGACTGCATTAGAGGACTGTTAACTGTTTTTCCTTAAATGCAGTTTCTAGGATTGTCCTTACTTGAGACTGAAGCTGAAAGCCAGTTAGGCTTTTGGCTTTCACTGAAAGTCACTTAGGCTTTTGGCTTTCACTGAAAGTCACTTCTATTTGTGCTCTGTGGGATCTCATGAAACCTCTGGGAAATCGCTATTCAGTCACATGCCATTCAACACAATAAACAAGCTGTGATGGAGGCTCTCCACTCAGATGCCCTTGGTGTGTCAGTGTAACAAAGGGCTTTGGCTGAGGCAGCAGTGATTAGGTTTGGGCTGTTACATGCAGGTCTCCAGGTTCTCTTTCCTAGCATGAAGTCACATGTACAGCAAAGCAGTGTCTTGTATTTTACAACCCTTTAAAAATGGAAGTATAGGCAAGCAATTGAGAGCAGTGATTTTTTTAAACCTTAAACTTCAACCTAGAGTTCATACAATGACCCTTCCCCCTTATTCAGAATGGCTCAAGAGTTTTGCAGGTGGCCCAGAAATAAGCACACTATAAGCATCTGGGCAACTTTGCTGCTGAGTGTAGTACAGTAAAACATGGCCTGGGGTCCATTTGGAGGCTTCCCTGAAGTAAACGGGAACAGGTTTGCCCAGGAGGTCCCTGGAGGGCTGAAGGCCAGGTTGGATGAGGCCTTGAGCAACCTGATCTAATGTGAGGTGTCCCTGCCTGTGGCAGAGGGGTTGGAACTGGATGATCTTCAAGGTCCCTTCCAACCCAACCCATTCTATGAATCTATGAATCTTGATCTTTGTTGAAGGTATCATGAGACAAGGTAGATTTCCACAGTGTAATGGGTAGGAATCAAGCCAGCACAGCAGGAGTTAGACCAACAATAGGGTATGGCTGTGGGCAGGAAATGAACAAGAGGAAGAGCTTATCTCTGCCCTGTGATTTGGCACATACTCCCAATAACATCTGTGTTATACATCTGTAATATCATGTGTGTAAGCTTGTCAGTTCTTGTCCTGAGACCTCACAAACCCTCAATGCATTCTATCTTTTTGGAGGAGTGTTGTGAGGGTGAAGGAAACTCAGTGTGGTTCCTTACTCCTCCCTCTTTCCACAGCCTCAGCTCCAAGATACACAGTGCTCAGCAAGGCTCTGTAGGGCTGTTGGGAGCAATGGAAAGGGTGTTGGAGGCAAATGCAGGTGCTGTAAGTGTACCACAAGTCCTTTCCAGGGCTGACAAGGAGTGTGAAAACACACAGCTCATAGACATGGTCTGCAGGTCATAGCTGAAGCAGTTCTGAAGCTGAAGGCCCACATGCTCTGGTTATCAATTCCTCTATCAAGTGAGTGTGAAATTAGTGTTGGCTGTGTCTCAGATTGTACTGTCACAGCCCAAGGAAAAGGCTCAAAGCCACCTGAAGATGGAAGTGAGTTGATGCCCACTATAATAAACTTGCAAGCTTTTCAAACAGTGCAGGCTCTTCCAAAGGCAGTGTCTGAGGAGTTTATGGCTGAGAAAAGTGCAGTTCCCCTGCAATCTTCAGCACTGTGCTGCTTAACATATTGTCCTAAGCACAATTTTTAGGAGCAGATTGGAACACAAGATTAAGTGAGAAGAAGACTTGTGGGATGTGACTGGCTTTGCTGACTTTCCACTTGGAAAACACTGAACAATTTTTGTTGTTATTTTCTTTGCTATTTAACTTTTTGTATCACTGAATTATAATGTATACACCAAATCCAAATCTGAAGATCTTCTTCCTCCCATACTTGGATCTAACCAGGAACAGAAGTGATAATTTTATCATAAACTTGATATCTTAAGTACTTCAGTAGTGCTGCCTAGTTTGTGTCTCAGCATTTCAATGAGCTCTCATCTGTGTGCATGTTTGGTGCAGCTGCCTGGGGGTTGTAATATTGATAAGGAGAAGATGCTATTTAAACTCCAAGTTGTCTCAGTTCAGAAGGCTCTTACTTGTGGGGCTAGCATGCTCTAAGCAATTAATAGATTGCATTACCTTGCCAATAGATTGCATTATCTGCCTTTATTGAATGCTGAACAGCTTCTGTGCAAGCCGGCATTGCAGCACAGCTCAGCTCCAGGGAAGGCAGTTCTGCAGAAACAGCTGATTGATTTACATGTATTACTGCCTGAATAGTTGTACTGGAAGTAAAGGATCAGCAGCACAGGTCTTATTGCACATGGAGAGGAGTATGCAGGAAAAGTTTGAGATTTGTGGCTTATGAGGGGAATGCTTTGACAACAGATGTATTTCCCTGATACATCTGCCCCTGCTTAATTTTCATGTCAGCTCTGAATACCTCATAGTTCAGCAGAGCAGGAAACCTTGCCATGGTTAATGGCTCAGCAAAGAGGTTTGAGCAGTCATTGCAAATGTAAACCTCCCTTTTCATCTTTCTCCCTTCCTCCCTCCCACTCATAACTTTCTGGAAATTGTTTTTGCGTAATGGCATCCTCGGGGAAAAGGTGTCAGAAGATAACGAGAGGATTTGGCAGAGTCACAAACTAAGAGAAATGCAGAGGATCTCAAGAGGATTTTTGTAGGCTGAACATGAGCCTGCAGTGTGCCCAGGCAGCCAGGAAGGCCAGTGGCATCCTGGCTTGCATCAGGAACAGTGTGGCCAGCAGGAGCAGGGAGGTCATTGTGCCCCTGTACACTGCACTGGTTAGGCCGCACCTTGAGTCCTGTGTCCAGTTCTGGGCCCCTCAGTTTAGGAAGGATGTTGACTTGCTGGAACGTGTCCAGAGAAGGGCAACAAAGCTGGGGAGGGGTTTGGAACACAAGCCCTATGAGGAAAGGCTGAGGGAGCTGGGGTTGCTTAGCCTGGAGAAGAGGAGACTGAGGGGTGACCTTATTGCTCTCTACAACTACCTGAAGGGAGGTTGTAGCCAGGCAGAGGTTGGCCTCTTCTCCCAGGCATCCAGCACCAGAACAAGAGGACACAGTCTCAGGCTGCGCCAGGGCAGGTTTAGGCTGGATGTTAGGAAGAAGTTCTACACGGAGAGAGTGATTGCCCATTGGAATGGGCTGCCCGTGGAGGTGGTGGAGTCACCTTCACTGGAGGTGTTCAGGAGAAGACTTGATGGGGTGCTTGGCTGTATGGTCTAGTTGTTGGGTGGGTTGGATTGTTTGATGGGTTGGACGCGATGATCTTGAAGGTCTCTTCCAACCTGGTGTATTGTATTATTGTATTATTGATTCAGGCTGCAGTACTGATGACCACAACAACCCCATGCAGTGCTACAGGCTGGAGAGCAGCCAGGCAGAAAGGGATCTGGGGCTGCTGGTTGACAGAAGCTGAACATGAGCCAGCAGTGTGTCCAGGTGGCCACAAAGGCCAATGGCATCCTGGCCTGCATCAGGAACAGTGTGGCCAGCAGGAGCAGGGAAGTCATTTTGCCCTGTGTGCAGCACTGGTTAGGCCACACCTTGAGTCCTGTGTCCAGTTCTGGGCTCCTCAGTTTAGGAAGGATGTTGAGTTGCTGGAAGGTGTCCAGAGAAGGGCAACAAAGCTGGGGAGGGGTCAGGAGCACAGCCCTGTGAGGAGAGGCTGAGGGAGCTGGGGTTGCTTAGCCTGGAGAAGAGGAGACTCAGGGGAGACCTTCTTGCTCTCTCCAACTCCCTGAAGGGAGGTTGTAGCCAGGCAGAGGTTGGCCTCTTCTCCCAGGCAACCAGCACCAGAACAAGGGGACACAGGCTCAAGCTGTGCCAGGGGAAGTTTAGACTGGAGGTGAGGAGAAAGTTCTTCCCAGCAAGAGAGACTGGCCATTGGAATGTGCTGCCCAGGGAGGTGGTGGAGTCACCATCCCTGGAGGTGTTCAAGAGGGGATTGGATGTGGCACTTGGTGCCATGGTTTAGTTGTTATGAAGTGTTGGGTGATGGGTTGGACTTGATGATCTCTGAGGTCTTTTCCAACCTTATTGATTCTATGAATGTTTCATATGAGTCAGTGGGGAATCAGACTTCGTTGTCTCATTTTTCTCACTGGTAAAAGGAAGTCCTCATCCAGGACACAGGGCACAGGCAGCCTGCCAAAGGTAGGGACAGACCATTAAGCCTTTGTGTGTGGCACCAGTTAAAACTGTAAAACTCTGCATAAGTCAGAGATTAATTTGGGGAGGACCCAAGGTCCTGCAGCACCGAGGTTATGCCAGGCCTTTGGGCGAGTCTGTCACGCTGCTTGTGCTGCATGTGTAAGAATGGGACTTGCCACTATGGAGAGACACTCAATTTGCATGTCTATCTGACAGCAGGGTGTCTAAGGCTTCCTCACTATCAATGAAGTCACCAGGACCTAAGAAGTAACTCTGCTCATATAAGCTCCAGCACTGTTGCCCAGGCATAAGGCATTTAGGATGTTCTCATCTGAGACATCATCCCAAGGTAGAATGACACAGGAGCAGCAGTTGGGACATAGGTGCTAGAGGAAATGCTAAAGAATCTGAAACAATTCTGTCTGTGTTATATCAAATTACTCAAACTCTTGCTAGTTGATCTACTGAAATAAAACCCAAAGCAACTCCACTGAATATTCTATGGCTCCTTTGCCTGGCAGGGGAGGTTGGACACCCAGTGCAAATATGCACATGCAGGACTCTGTCCCAAGGTGAATCCACCTCCCTCCCACCTGCCCAGATCTTCATAGGCAGAGTGCTAGTTCCTCCCTTGGGTCAAAAAAGAAATGCTGAGATCATCAACCCTAATAGCAAGCTCCAATAGGGTGCCAATTTGATGTCTGTGAGCAAGAGGTTGGTGAGCATTAGCCTTACAGTCCTGGGAACCCATCCCACTTCCCTGCAGCCTAGTACCAGGCCCTGAGACTTGAAATGCATATTACACTGGGACCATGGTTTGTCCTTCAAGGCTTTGGCTGGAAAGACAATTATGACAAATCCTCAGCAGTTTAACAGTAGTCTAAGGACAGTCATTATCTATGCCTTGGGTGGTTCTCTTTTGTTCCAGTTGGAAAGCATGTTTGAGTCTCATGCTATTGATCACTTACCGCAGTTCAGTACAAGCACACAGAAAAAGAATAGATGAACAATGAGGAAAAAACCCCAGACATTAGACCCAGCATGAGATACAGGCAGGCTCTTTAATTAGGTGAACTAAAAGTGCATGGGAAGTTGTTGTGTTTTTTTTCTCTATAAAGGAATTAATAAATGCAAACCAGGAAAACAGCACATTGGCCTTGGACCCTTTCTTTTTTCCAAACTCCTTTTAGATTAGGTCAGGATTGCAAGCCCAAGCTGCAGCACTGACATCAGAAAGGTGTGGTTGCTACAACCCAAGAGATTTGACTGCAGCTCCTGGCTATAACTCTCAGACTTTCCAAGAAAATAGCTGCAGAAATCGTCTGGGAAATGAAGTGCAGAGAAAAAGGCAAAAGGCTGGTCAGAATGAGTTGGTTATACAGTTTAGTATTTCATGCAGAACAAATGCACTGCAAATGATTTACACAGTCCTGGTGCTAACTGATCCTCTGGCCAGACAGACAAGCTGCAAAAAGAGTTGCTTGGAAATTTTCCATGTGAGTGGTTGTCTTTAAAGGGAAATTCAGTTCTCTGCAGAAACAATGAGAAGCACTCACACTGGGAAAATCAACTGGTAATGAGTAGTTTCAGTTGCACTGACCTAATGGAGCTGACCTAGAATGTTTCAGTTCAGTTCAGTTCTTCACAACATTGGCTTCCTAGCAATGGTAGGTGTAGCTTGAGGACCTTCCATATTCTGGGTTGCCCAGAGAGCCACAGCAGTTTTGGCAACCCAACATGTGGTCCCTCTGCAGAGCCCTTCTACCCTCTAACTGACCACCACCTGCTCCCAGCTTGGTGTGATGCCCCTGCTCATGTCTGAGCCCAGAAAGCCAAGCTGGCTGCTGCCTTGGAAAGCTCAGAGGGTGCACAGCCTAGCTGACCCTGGGGCTGAAAAGCAGCAGTGTTCTCAAGGCAGCAGGAAATTTGGCTCCCCAGGGACCAGCCCTAGGAGTTCTGACCCAATTCTGCCCCTTCCTTCTCTCCCTTTTTGTGGCAGGAGGCCCATGCCTGGGCTTGTCCCAGCACCACATCCTACTGATGGCAAAAGGCAGTTTTCCCTCCACTGATAAGAAACCTTGAATAAGCCTGGACAAAACAGATCTTTGCTTTTGCAAAGGAGCTGTGAAGCAGAATATCCTCAAAATGGAAGTGCAGACATAAGACTCCTTCGCACAACACCCTCTGTCACGTTGGAGCCCTTGCCTTGTTTTGATGACTTGAAGTGCAGGCTTTCATGTGCTAAGAGCTTACAGCTTTTTGGCTGAGATTGTCCATGGATGACTATTCAGTTACCCTTGCACAGTCTAAGTAACACTTAACTTCTTTCAGTCACAAATTATATGCTTCTGCTTAACAATAGGAGATAGCAGCCTCAAACTTTCCTCCCTAAATCCAAATTTAGCAAAGAGACGTGCAAGTGTGACCCAAAAAAGAGCTGGTCCAAGCCCCTGAAATAAATCTTTCTCATATCTGAGAACGATAGATTTGAGATGATGAGATCTGAAGAAAGTTACCCTTCCCCAGCTATGAGAGTCATGGCAATGAATTTGCTACATTAAGCTAGTTCATGGTTTCTCCTGTGGTGTTGCATTCTTCAATAAGAGACCTGCTTTGGATTCCGGAGTCCATACTTTCGATGTAACTGCTGTGCTGAAAGGGTGTCATCACTGCTTCTTGTGGTCCAGCAAAGATAGGCAGGTTCCCTGCTGACACCTCTGCCTGGAGGTGCCTTTCATACCAGAGAATGGTGTGTGCCAGGGCAGTGAAGGGGGCTGTGGATCAGTGGATTCACACCAGTGGATGGACTTCCACTGCATTAACCTTCCCTCCTCCCTGGCTGGCCCCAGTCCACAGCTGCCTGTGATGGGCAGAACAAGAGCATGACCACAGCTACTTTGCACCCCGACATTTCAGACCATTTTCAGAGGTACCACAAATAGGCACTTTTGCCACAGCTCATTCAAGTGAACTTGCTTGTGTGTCTGCCACTGAGCATCAGGTATCATCAGCTTTGCAGAGGTCAGGACTGCTAGCTGGAGTATTTGTAACAGTCCTTCAAATGTAGCTCATTTTGGACACGAAGTCAGACATGTAAAAGGGCTGCATTTGGGGATACTAGTGGATGGAAGACTGACCATGAGCCAGCAATGTGCTCTTGTGGCCAAGAAGGCCAGTGGCATCCTGGGGTGGATTAGAAGGGCTGTGGTCAGTAGGTCGAGAGAGGTTCTCCTCCTTCTCTACTCTGCCCGGGTGAGGCCACATCTGGAATATTGTGTCGAGTCCTGGGCCCCTCAGGTCATAGTATCATAGTATCAGTCAGGGTTGGAAGGGACCACAAGGATCATCTAGTTCCAACCCCCCTGCCATGGGCAGGGACACCCCACATTAGATCAGGCTGGCCACAGCCTCATCCAGCCTGGGCTTAAACACATCCAGGGACGGGGCCTCAACCACCTCCCTGGACAACCCATTCCAGGGCTTCACCACTCTCCTGGGGAAGAACTTCCTCCTCACCTCCAGCCTGAATCTCTCCACCTCCAGCTTCATTCCATTCCCCCTAGTCCTATCACTACCTGAGATCCTGAGAAGTCCCTCCCCAGCCTTCCTGTAACCCCCTTCAGATCCTGGAAGGCCACAATGAGGTCACCTGGGAGCCTTCTCTTCTCCAGCCTGAACAGCCCCAACTCCTTCAGTCTGTCCTCACAGGAGAGGTGCTCCAGCCCTCTGATCATCCTCGTGGCCCTTCTCTGGACACCTTCCAGCATGTCCATATTCCTCTTGTAATAGGGGCTCCAGAACTGGAGGCAGTACTCCAGGTGGGGTCTCACCAGAGCTGAGTAGAGGGGGAGAATCCCCTCCCTTGCCCTGCTGGCCACACTTCTCCTGCTGCAGCCCAGGCTCTGATTGGCTTTCCAGGCTGCAAGTGCACACTGAGAGCTCCTGTTGAGCTTCTCCTCCACCAGCACCCCCAAGTCTCTCTCCTCAGGGCTGCTCTCCAGCCAGTCCCTGCCCAGCCTGGATTTGTGCCTGGGATTGCCTCGACCCAGCTGCAGGACCCTGCCCTTGGTCTTGTTGAAGCTCATGAGGTTGGCTTGTGCCCACCTCTCCAGCCTGTCCAGGTCCCTCTGGATGGATCCCTTCCCTCCAGCGTGTCTGCTGCACCACACAGCTTGGTGTCATCAGCAGACTTGCTGAGGCTGCACTCGATGCCGCTGTCCATGGCACCCCCAAAGATGTTGAACAAGCCTGGTCCCAGGCCTGATCCCTGAGGGACTCTGCTTGTCCCTGGCCTCCACTGGGACATGGACCCATTGACAGCCACTCTTTGGATGCAGCCATCAAGCCAGTTCTGTATCCATCTACTGGTCCAAGAAAGTCAAGAAGGACCTCAGGGACCTGCTTGAGAGGGTCCAGTGCAGAGCCATGAAAATGATGAAGGGAGTGGAACATCTTCCTCACAAGGAGAGCCTGAGGGAGCTGAGGCTCTGTAGCTTGGAGAGGAGGAGCCTGAGAGGTGACCTCATTAGTGCTCATAAATACCTGAAGGGTGAACGCCAAGGGGCTGGAGCCAGGCTCAGCTGGGTGATGCCCAATGCCAGCACAAGGGGCAGTGGTGGAAGCTGAGGCATAGGAAGTTCCATGGAAACAGGAGGAAGAATTATTTCACTGTGAAAGTGACAAAGCCCTGGAGCAGGCTGCCCAGGGGGTGTGGAGTCTCCCTCTCTGGAGATATTCAAGACCTGCCTGGATGTGTTCCTGTGTGACCTGCTCTAGGTGACCCTGCTCTGGCAGGGGGTTGAACTGGATGATCTTGAGGTCCTTTCCAGCCCCTAACATTCTGTGATTCTGTGATTTGGTAGTCAGAAAGCAAACTGAGAGCAGAAGTTTAATAGATGATCATGCAGACATGATGTGAATGCACATTGTGTGTTGTGGGTAACTATCATGAGCGAGGTGCTGGTGCCTGGGTGTGAGTCACCCAACAAATATTGCAAATAGCATGTTCAGTGTTGCCAGATGATCAGTCTTGGCAGAAGCATCCCTGGCATATGTACCCATGGAAATGATGAGCAGGTGCCCCCTCTAAACATGTGTGCAGAGTTGCAGAAGCAGCCCTCTGGTGTGCACCTCACTCCTCTACTACTAAATGTGTTTGAAACCTCTTTAATTGCTTATAGAGCATTCTGCAGGCAGCTCAGAATTGTTTGTACAGAGAAAAAGAATTCCCAGGATTGTTCATGACTGTGTTTGAAGCAGTATGTTATTACTTCTCAGAGCATGAAACAATCAGTGACACTAAATTATAGTTTCTCAGCCTAGAACAGCGTTCTCTTCACAGAGGATGCCAGGAACCATGGAGCTGCTCTCTGTAATAGAGAAGGAAATCCTGTGAGCACGCTAGGCTGAAAACCCTGCTCTTTATATCAATTCTTTCTGTCACAGCCTTCCTGAAAGCTGCTGCACAGATCACTCTGGACAGTAACTTTCTTGTTGTTCAAGTGCTCAGTTCTAAGTGAAGATGAATTCAGCCCCCAAATTCTTTTCCATTGTTACTCACAGTCCATTTGCAGCTGTGTTGCTTCTGTCATGAGGACAAACATCAATGCTCTGGTGACAGCAAGGCTGGAAGCCTCCCAGCCACTCCCTTACTATTTTGCTACCAAGATGCTGAGGGTACTGCAGAAGAACAATGACCAGAAGGAATTTCAATAGGAAATTTGAAAAGGGAGGGTGAATTTGGCTGGTTAGCAATGTGAAAGGCTGTCCAAAACAACACAGATATCCAGCTGCACACTGAGAAATGAGGGAATGGTTTTGACAAAGAGAAGGCATTAGGGCAGAGGGTGTGAAGAGGCAGAAAGTGTAGACACAATGAACAAGGAGCAGGCATCATAACAGCAAACTCCTGTCATTGACAGGCTGCAGAGCTGGGCCCAGGACAACCTCATGAGGTTCAACAAGACCAAATGCAAGGTCCTGCAGGGCCAGGGAGGGATTCTGCCCCTCTGCTCCACTCTGCTGAGACCACAGCTGGAGCTCTGGGTCCAGTTCTGGAGCCTCTGTGCCAGGAAGGATCTGGAGGTGCTGGAAGGTGTCCAGAGAAGGGCCACGAGGAGGAGCAGAGGGCTGGAGCTGCTCTGCTATGAGGACAGACTGAGAGAGTTGGGGTTGTTCAGTCTGGAGTAGAGAAGGCTCTGAGGAGACCTAACTGTGGCCTTCCAGTATCTGAAGGGGGCTACAAGAAAGCTGGGGAGGGACTTTTGAGGGTGTCAGGGAGTGATAGGACTTGGGGGGGGGTGTGTGGAACAAAACTGGAAATGGATAGATTGAGATTGGATGTTAGGAAGAAGTTCTTCCCCATGAGAGCCTGGCACAGGTTGCCCAGGGAGGTGGTGGAAGCCTCATCCCTGGAGGTGTTTGCAGCCAGGTTGGATGTGTCTGTGAGCAACCTGCTGCGGTGTGAGGTGTCCCTGGCCATGGCAGGGGGCTTGGACTGGCTGATCCTTGAGGTCCCTTCCAATCCTAGCAATTCCATCATTCTATGATTCAACAGCATTCTAGTCAGCCACTGCTTTTTATGACTCAGGAAATCTTCCAGCTTTCAGTGTTGCAGTTTACATTCAAGGAGTGAACCTCTGGAGCATTCCAAAAATGCTGAATTGCAGAAGTGGTTGGCCTGACACAGGTGATAGCTGATGCCACAGTGATCTATGGTGAGCAGCCTTGAGGAGTCACAGACACATTTTCCCATCACATGGTTTTTTGATCTTTGATTTGAAGAGCGTTTCTCAAGTTTCTCAAGCTTCAGCACCAATTCTTACTGACTATCAATTTCATTACACCTGCCACTAAGGTTGTTGGACAAAGCAGATGCAAGACTCATTTGCAGCCATCCAGCCTGGCCTGTTCAGATGCAGACAAGGTCACCTGCAGTTAAGAAAAAGATGTGGGGGAAATCTCCTCTAGATCATCAATTAAAAATGTTCAGAAGTTTTTATAGCCTTGAGTATGCAAATTTGTGACAAACCAGGATCCTGCAATTTCTGTCTGCTTCTCATGAAATAAAAGCCAGATGTATGGAAGTCAGTGTTGGTGAAAGTGAATTGAAGCTAATACTGTGGCATCATGAAGAGACCAATTTAAAAAATCCCATCAAAAAGAGAAGTGAAAAGAATCCTCAGTGCAAGCAGCAGCTCAATATTCACCCCTCAGCAAGGTTCAAACGAAAATAAGCCATTAATGCTTTTAAGATTCTTTGATAATCAGATTGTTCCCCTCCTTGGAAGAAAGTCAATATGCTAACATCAGAACCGAGCTCTAGGTCAAATGCTTTTTCTTTTGACTATTAAACTCTCAGAAAGATAGTGCTTAGAAGTTGATCAAGATGAAATCTGTTTGAAGTGAACAGCTTTGGGTTGCATAGAAAACATTTTTGCCTGTACAAACTGGGACTATGACAACACTGCTATACTTTTCACATCACCAACTTTGCTGAAATGAATACCACTGAAACAGTCTTATATGGCCAGCAAGCCCTAGAAATTATGTGTGCTGATGGGCCGTGTCTGGGTTTATCCTCCCATTGTACTCTCTCCCTTGAAGCACTATTGCACAACGGGGATTGCAAACAGGAGAAAGTTATTGGGCTGACCATCAACTTCCCAAGCTCTCTGAGCCGTGCTGTCCAGCATGACAGCCACAGAAGAGTACAGGCATAATGGTAGGGGAAGAAAACCCCAAACCAAACAATTTATGGTGTTTAGATGGATTTCTGCTAGCACTGGGACAGAGAGCTGCCAAACAGAGAGGGACCTGGGGGTGCTGGTTGACAGCCGCCTAAACATGAGCCAGCAGTGTGCCCAGGTGGCCACAAAGGCCAACCACATCCTGGCCTGCATTAGGAATAGTGTGGCCAGCAGGAGCAGGGAAGTCATTGTGCCCCTGTACTCTGCTTTGGTTAGGCCACACCTTGAGTCCTGTGTCCAGTTCTGGGCCCCTCAGTTTAGGAAGGACATCGAGACACTTGAAGGTGTCCAGAGAAGGGCAACAAGGCTGGGGAGAGGCCTTGAGCACAGCCCTGTGAGGAGAGGCTGAGGGAGCTGGGGTTGTTTAGCCTGGAGAAGAGGAGGCTCAGGGGTGACCTCATTGCTCTCTACAACTACCTGAAGGGAGGTTGTAGCCAGGAAGGGGTTGGCCTCTTCTCTCTAGCAACCAGCACCAGAACAAGGGGACACAGTCTCAAGCTGCACCAGGGGAAGTTTAGGCTCGAGGTGAGGAGAAAGTTCTTCACTGAGAGAGTGATTTGCCATTGGGATGCGCTGCCCGGGGAGGTGGTGGAGTCACCGTCCCTGGAGGTGTTCAAGAGGGGACTGGATGTGGCACTTGGTGCCATGGTCTAGTCATGGGGTCTGTGGTGACAGGTTGGACTCGATGATCTTTGAGGTCTCTTCCAACCTCGGTGATACTGTGATACTGTGTGACTCTGCAGCATGATGCACAAAGGCTGGGCAGGGAACTTCAAGGAGGGTTGCTGGTGAGTAGGAAGGTGCAAGCGGGAACGTGACTGGGAAGGGAGGCTACACCTGCAGCCAGCTTCAGAAAGGCTGCAGCCTCGCTATAGCCTTTGGCTTAGGACAAGCCTCCATGTTGCAGCAGAGCAAAGCCAGCAAGGGCCAGGCAGTCACAGCTCCTGCTGCAGCCCAGGCAAGGAGGCTTCATATCCCAGTCAGGCTAATCTTTGAGTCCATGTACCAATTCATCAGAAAAACATTCCTAAGCTCACTAACCTTCTCCACTCTTATCTTTTCAGCAATCTCGACACAGAAGAGCTCTGTGGTAAGTTCTTTTGGGGGCAAGAAGATAACCTGTGCTGGCAGCAGCCCTGTGCAATGCACACACCATGTGATGTGATGGTTTTTTAATATGTTTTTCCTGTTTAATCTCTGTAGCTCAGGCAGAAAACAATTCCCATTGCAAGAACTCCTGGGAAAATGCAGATGGTTGGCAATCTTTTCAGGCTCTGTCATCCCTTACATGCAGAAATTACTTTGAAAATATTTTTCCTAATCAATATTTTACATTCTCTGAGCTTCAAGACCTGCTCTGATGTAAAGGCAGATAACTTTCATCTCATTTGCCTTTCATGTGAATGATGCTTTGGTTTTTTCTAGTTAGTTGATCACTTTCAGAGGTGTATAAGTGCTTTGGCACTTTTGAAAGAGATTGTCATATTAGTCCCCCACTGGAGGAAAAATCCTTACTTCCCTCCAACCTGAGCCAGTGAGACCAGCAGTTGTCAATTCTATCATCCTTAATCCTTCCAGGCCTAGGATTTGGCCCAGGTACCCATTTCACTACCCTGTTCTGGGCTGTGAAACCCTCTTTGCTCTCCAGCTAATCTTACAGCATCTGAGTGCTGCTTGCACCAGGAAGCAATTCAGAGTAAGTTTCTCCAAGTCCTCCCACAAAATGTCCAAAGAGCAGCTACAGTTGTCAAACCCAGCCTGTTTCTGATGGTAGCCTGATGAATTTTCCAATGGTCAGCAATAAAAGCTGAAAATACTGGCAAGGTGAACGCCAGCTCATTTACTTACCCACGGGATCACTGCGCCAGTGGCCAGGAACGCACTGCGAGGCTCCTCAGCCTGTGGTTCATAAGTGCATGGCAAGAAACCCAGATGCAGTGGATTGCACTGTGACACCCTGTGCTGATTGAGCATCTGGCCCAAATGGTGTAAAAGCAGCCAAGGAAGATGGGTGGGTTTGTTCCACAAGGGATTTCTTGCTGTTAGTGTTGTGCTGGAGGCTGGCAGGTTTGCTCTGCACCTCAGACCCCACCAGCTAACTCAAGCGGGCCAAAGGAGAGGGTCAGCCCAGCACTGGCTCCCTCAACTGCCTGTTTGGATTCAACAGGGGCTGCTTCAGTAGCCTTTTACACCTTGCATGGACTGCCACTGGGCTCTTCTCTGAATCTGGTCCTGTTTGCTCAACACATGTCTCAGCTCTCACGAGAAATGAAGCTTCACTTCCAGGATACCAATTCATGATACTTTTTCATTCGGAATCGTTTCATTCAGCCTCTCAACAAGAGAAGCTGCATCACAGTGTTGCTGAAACCTTATGCTTTCGTGACTGCCCTGAGAGGCTCGTGCTGACCTCTTAAAAGCCTCAAAGTAGAGTCAGTATTTCTAGTCAGTATTTCTATATACTAGTCAGTATTTCTAGAAGCTCCTGGCCGTTCTTGTTCTTCCTCTCTGCCATTTAGATATTGTTTTTCATGCTCTCCCAGGTGATTCCTTCCTTCCTTCCTTCCTTCCTTCCTTCCTTCCTTCCTTCCTTCCTTCCTTCCTTCCTTCCTTCCTTCCTTCTCTTTCTCTTCTCTCTCTTTCTCTTTCTCTTTCTCTTTCTCTTTCTCTTTCTCTTTCTCTTTCTCTTTCTCTTTCTCTTTCTCTTTCTCTTTCTCTTTCTCTTTCTCTTTCTCTTTCTCTTTCTCTTTCTCTTTCTCTTTCTCTTTCTCTCTTTCTCCTTCTCTCCCTCTCTCCCTCTCTCCTTCTCCTTTTCTCTCTTTCTTTCCTCCTCTTTTTAATTTTCACACATTTTCCTTTCTTGGCCTTCCTATATTGTATTTTGCTGCATCAACCAATTGGAAATTCAGGTCACCATACCCCAGGTTTTCCTTGTCATCTAGCTGCAATCCCCTGATTTGCCAACCAGCTCTTTCTGTTAAAATGTCCTTTGCTTTGAGCAGCTACACAAGCACATCCTGCACCTCAACTTGCTTCCATGAATTTTGCCACAAGTATTTTGCATGCATCACACTTGTTGAAAAGACAATCACAGCAGCTGGGACTAGAAGCTCACCTGGCCAGCTTGGGGTCTTCTCATTTCCCAGAGAGAAACAACTTGTCACAGCTAACCCCATATGGTGGTTTGAGCCTTAACTGGGAGTTAAGAGCTCAGGTGGGGGCAAGGCTGAGAATCTCTCCCCCACTCCCCCTCCTCCCTCCCAACAGGGAGAGGAGAAAAGGAAGGAGCAAATTCACCAAACAATAATTTGGAGTCGGCTTGGAAGTAGAGAGGTAAAGAGTTGTCTTTAAACAATATCTATATATAACAATAACAGGAAAAGGTTCACAAGGGCAAGGAACAAGGATGGATGGGAGGGGGACAAAACCAAGAGAATAATACAAAACCAGTCTCTGTCTGAGGAAGTGTGGAGGCAGCAGGGAGAAGGATCAGGTCTGACCACGTGGCAGAGGAGCAGGAGGGCAGCTGCAGTAGCTCTCATCCAGCAGAGGCAGGAGCCAGAGAAGAAGTGCCAACAGCTATGGTGTCCTGCTTTTTATACCCTAGCTGGGCAGGGAGGGGGAGTGGAACAGACTCAGCTTCCCAGGGGAAAAATGCCCTGCAGGGAGTGAAAAGTACCTGCAAGTCCTCCACCCTGTTTTGTTCTTTTGTTTTCAGAAAAGGGTGTTAACCCACCACACCCCAACTCACAGAAGAGTTAGGCTGGATGTTAGGAAGAAGTTCTTCATAGAAAGAGAGATTGGCCATTGGAGTGTGCTGCCCAGGGAGGTGATGGAGTCACCATCCCTGGAGGTGTTTAGGAAGAGACCTGATGGGGTGCTTGGTGCCATGGTTTAGTTGATTAGATGGTGTTGGGTGATAGGTTGGACTCGATGTTCTCTAAGGTCTCTTCCAACCTGGTTAATTCTATTCCGTTCTATTATTCTATTCTATTCTATTCTATTCTATTCTATTCTATTCTATTCTATTCTATTCTATTCTATTCTATTCTATTCTATTCTATTCCATTCCATTCCATTCCATTCCATTCCATTCCATTCCATTCCATTCCATTCCATTCCATTCCATTCCATTCTATAAGACCCCCACTTGAGCTTACTCCTCCAAGGGCTTTACCAGAATTGCTCATTTTTGTATCAACATAATCAGATTTAGAACACACAGAGGAAAACTTCATTTCCTGTTGATAACTGGGAAAAGAATAACCTTGACTATTAGACTGGAATCCAGTTTGGAAAGAGAATGTAGATGTTTTGAAAATAGGTCTGTTCCAGCTCTCAGACTTCTAATTTTTTTCTTCTTGTCAATGTGGCAAATCATTTACTGAAAGAAAATGTTGTGAAACTGATTTGGCATTTTAAGTAGTCCAGGAGTGCTTCTGAGAGGAAATAATATAGAATTTAAATATAAACCCCATCCTTTTCATTGTAACTCCTCTTTGCTTTTTGTATGTAAATAGTTAAGAGTGCCACAACTGAGTTCAGACTTGACAAAATTGATATTTAATGGAATAATGATTATTCTTTTCAGGTCATTAAGAGGTGATGTGGGTTTTCTTCTTCTTTTAGAATATTTCTCCCAGCACTTAGGAGAGTATGAAAATGTTCTTTGTGTCTTGGAAGACTTAAATATGACCATACTGAAGGCTATGGACAAGACAAAGAAAGTAAGTGAAGATGGTGACATTTTCTGTACATTGTATATTTTATTTCCTTGAACATGTGTGCAGCGTTTCTCCTGCCTAGATAAAGTCATAATTCATAGTTGAGTTCTTCCACACAGACGTGTTTGTGGCAAAATCCAGGCCTGCCAAAGTGGTGAAGCTGAAGACCTTCAGTCTGCAGAGTTTTACAGCTCAGATAGAACCAAAATCGTCTTTCCAAATGCTGTGAGGGATTGTGGCAGTTTTAGGCTATGCCTTTAAAATTTTGTTACAGATTTTGAGCAGAAAAGTGGGAAAATGTTAATCAATCACTCCTGGGTGTGAAAAGCAAAATAAAGCTAATTCTAAACAATTTCCCTGGAGAGATATCTGCTGTAAGATTGGCTGTACCAAAACAATGTTTCCCTCTTCTGATCTCTTCTCTGCTCACTCTGTGCTCTGAAGGGATTACTAATCTGCTTCTGCCTGGCCTTGGCTGCATTGTTTTGGTGAAGTCTAACAGCTACTTTTTCTCTGCTCCTTTCTCCCTTTTGCACAAGGGGTGGGAGGGGAGGGCAGAGGGGCAGCTTCCCTCCTCTTTGACCAGGTTTTTTGTGTTGTTTATTAATTGTAAATCCCTGTCAATCTTGTAACTCCTGTATATTTTGTACTCCTTCATTGCATTCTGTTGTAGGTTGGAGTTTTGCCTGTAAACACAGCTTCCATTGGCTTCCCACTGAGCTGGGCTGGCAAAGTTAATGTTGGGGAAACTTCAATCAACCACGGGAATGTTCTACATAGTGTCACACTATGAGAGGGTTCCCTGGCCCACACCAGATGTGGGGAATAGATTGAATTGGGGAAAATAGTCCAAATTTTTGAAGCAGAAAACATGCTAGTAAAAGATTTTAATGACTTCAAGGGTATTAATGACTACCATTAAATAAGGCAGGCAAGAGTCATCAGTCTTAAATACCTTGGGGGAAAAGCAGGGACTTCATGGATTTTACTTGTCCAGTCCATCAGAGGCAGAGAAGCCATCACCACTCAGCCCTTCCTACACCCACCAAACCTGTCCTTCCCTTTCCTACCAGTTCAGACTGCCCACACTCAGTAGATACTTTGCATAGGAGGCAGCTGGGAAGTTGGAGCCTTAGTAAAATTATTCAGCTTCAGTTTCCAAGGAAACCTCAAAACAGGCAGATGTGCCAGGCTCCAATGAAAAGCTGAACAGCTGATCAGCGTGTCTGAAAAATTTAAACCCCTCTGTTATAAGCCCTCCTGAGTCTGTGTATACAGAACAAGAGAGTAGAATCTCCTCAAATGCAGAGTTTGTAGTAAAGAGACTTTTCTTCCCTTTCTTGTTAATCCAAGAATGCTTCATCCAGTTCTGGTGTCCCCAGCATAAGAAGGACACAGAGCTGTTGGAGAGAGTCCAGAGGAGGGCCACAAAGATGATCCAAGGGATGGAGCAGCTCTGCTATGAAGAGAGGCTGAGGGAGTTGAGGTTGTTCAGTCTGGAGAAGAGAATACTGTGGACGGACCTTAGAGCTGCCTACAAGTCAAATCACAGCATCATAGAGTGGCTCAGGTTGGAAGGGAGCTCAGAGATCATCTCCTCCAACCTCCCCACCAAGGGCAGGAACACCTCCCAACTAGACTCAGCTGCTCAAAGCCTCATCCAGCCTGGCCTTAAACACCCCCAGAGGGAAGTCATCCACAACCTCCCTGGGCAGCCTATTCCAGAGTCTCGCCACCCTTGTACTGCAGAACTTCTTCCTAAGGTCCAGTCTAAACCTGCTCTCCCTGAGCTTAAAATCATTCCCCCTGGTCTCCCATTTTCCAGTCCTGTGCTATCTGAAAGTGAAAATATCAAGTCATCTGTGGGAGAAAATATTCCAGTGTGTTAGAGCATCCAAGAAGCTTTCAAACCAGAGTTCCTTTCAGTATTCTGGGACCAGATCCTTCCAGCTTATCCAAACTAAACAGCACCTGGGAAGACAGCCTTTGGGGGCATGAGAGTGGTTCATGATCTGCTGCTTGATGGGAAGGTGCTAAGCTAAACATACAGAGAAACCAGATACAGCCAGGAGCATCTCAGCGGGGGAAGGCTGAGCTGCATTTGTGAGCAGCATTCCTTTAATGCATAAATCATCTTACCAGAGGATGCTAGGGGAGCTACAGCCTGTCTGTTTTGAAGCTGCTCTCCTGTGTTTTATCTGTGCACAAGGAAGGGAAGCACAAATCTGAGGGGTTTTAGGGGGATGTGTGGCATTACATATTTGCTCATTTCTCTCTTGAAGATAGGGAGTCTGCATGAGTTGCTTATACAGGAGCGGTGGTGAGGACCAATTAATCATTGGTGTCAGTTGGGTTGGGTTTTTGTACCTGCCAGGCTGATACTTTCCTGATCAAAGTACAGTCTGGGTAGCTCTGTTTATCTCACTTCATCGTCTTATGTACAGGAAGCATTAAGAATTAAAACCTCAGCAAAACTTTACAGAAGGCTTGTTTCGGTGAGCCTCTTGTTTGCTTGTTTCCTGACATCTGTTAGACCAAAACACAGAAGCATATTTAATTAAAAGACATCATCTTAACGTTTTTACTACCCAAATAAACAAAACATTTTCAGCAAGCTACATTTTTATTCCAGCCTGTTGCTTGCAGTCACACATAAATACAATGAGGAGAAACTTTGCCAACCTGAAGCAGAGAAAATAAAGTCTGTCACTGAGTAATGATGTGCAAAGATAGATGAAGTCAGACCAGTTCCCTTCAAGTGCTTGACATCTTGGTCCTATTGACTTGTGAATACTGGAAATCAGGAACTTAGAGACTAAGTTTCCTTCCTTAAGTTATCAAGGCAGGGAACTGTTGCTGTTTGTTAGCTATTCAGTGAGGACAATTTAGCTCTATCACTTTTATTTTTAGTCTTGCTGTAGCTTCTTGGAAATGCAGCCTGCTGGTGGCTGGGAACTACTCAGTGCTCAGGAAACTGGCAAAAGCTCTTTTAACCACCCAAAATGGAATTTTCCTGTGAAATGAAGTCAACAATACAGAAGGCTTGAGGGGTTCCAACAGGCATCTAGTGATCTTTTAAAAGGGCTGGGATATTCAAGGATGCCCAGGATGTCTGCTAAGGCCTGGCAAAGAGCATACAGGACTTCCAGGAGACCCCAGGGCAGGATGAGACCCTCTCTGGGCAGCAGCTGGAAAACAGGAGGGTCTCTGTAGGCCATCAGACTCCATAGCTCTGAAGTCTGTGAAGGTTTTTTTTTCCCCAGAGGAACTGTCTCATAGAGGAAAAGCTGCTCTGAGTTATCCTGGTGCCACAGTGTCTTTTATCGGTCACAACACCCAGTTGAAGTCAGCTTTTCTCACCACTTGAAGAGCATACCCTTATGCTCTGCCTCCTGCCTCCCCTTTTGCCAACATTACAGGGGCATTTTCCAGCCAGGACCATCTCTGTGTGTCCTCTCTGTCACTGGCACCCACACACTGGCACTAATGGACTGTTCCACATGATCTTTAACCCCACAGATTCATGGAACAGTGGGGGTTGGGAGGGACCTCTAGGGACTGTCTAGTCCAACCCCTCTGCTAAAGCAGGTTTGCCTAGAGCAGGTTGCACAGAATGCATCCAAGCAGGTTTTGAAAGTCTCCAGAGAAGGGATCTGAGAAGGGATCAGAGTCTGTATCTGGAAATTCAGAGTTCTCTTTGCCCAGAAACATGAAGGTTTCTTGTGTGATGTATAAACATGAAAACATCCAAGCTGCTTCCTTTCTGAATGAAGTCTGAATCTTCCCTGACATATTTCTAATCCAGTAAGCAAATCCTTACTTTTTGCTTGTTGGTTTTGTGTTGTTTGTTTGGTTTGGTTTGTTTCAGGACTATCAGGAAGCTTCTAATTTGGAGCAGTTTGTGACTCGCTTTCTTTTGAAGGAAACACTGAACCAGCTTCAGTCCCTCCAGAGTTCCCTGGAGTGTGCCATGGAAACCACAGAGGAGCAGACTCGACAGGAGAGGTGAGCAAACCTTCTGCCCAGCTGCAGTGAAGGAGGAGCTGGGTCACCGTGGACCTCCAAAATCATTTTGCATTTCACCCAGCAACCTGATGTAGGGAATAACAACAGAAATACAGATACAGTTTTTATTCCATATAGGAACTCACTAATAGGAATTGAAATGGAAGGCAAGCAGGTTCCAATACAATCCTGGGGTGGGTTGCACGTAGGAGGACCATTCTGTTACATCCTAGGCTCTTCTTCTTTGACTTCTTGTTAAATCCATTGACTATTTAATATCAAATGCTGAAACCAGAGCGCTGCAATGTGAAAAGCTCGGAATTACCAAGGCAATTTATTACCTCATTTGTTTCTTCTGGCTTTATGATTGGTTTCCATTCCTGGCTGCACAAGGATGCCAAGGTTAAGAGGAGAGATAGGAAGGCTCTAGCTTGTTACAGCTTCTTCCTAGGACATAGGGCCATGGTGTTTCTTAGCGTCTAACACTGTAAACTCTCAGTCACCAGGGTAACCTACATCCATCCAAGGAGTTTGATTTGATATCAAATTCCAAGCTGGACTTGATACCATGACCTCATAGGTAAGAGTTTGTAGGATGAAGGATGAAACCATTTTGAAAAGTTTAGTGGCTTTATGGATTTCTTTTCCTCAGTAGGCGCTTGTGAAAGACAAAGGGGACAGCAAAATACAAGCTGTTGTGTTTCACGGACAAAGACGACCTCGGCACGTGCTTGTTTTAAGAGGCATGGTTTTCCCCATTCTTTCTTTTGGAAATGTCTTTTGTTATTGTTATTTGATGCTGGTTCTGAAACTTCTGAAGTACCTGAATAACACCCCGTGATTTTGTGCCAGAAGCTTGACTGCAGGAATCAAGCAGGTTTTGAAAGGCTTGGGATGGATTCTGAGTGTGAGCATACTATAGACCTCCCCTCCTTCATGCATACAGCTCCAGGTTCCCCACACAACTGACGGGAGAGAAAGAAGTCTAGACGAGTGGGTTCAGAGTGGGAGCCTAACTTAGGTTCTCTTACACCCTCTGGAGTAATCACTGACTTCTTCTCTGAGTTGCCTTTTAAGACAGACCCTCTAGAAACACAATCTAGAAAGACCAGCTGAGTAACACAGACTGTTTACTTTGGCTGCATAGAGCTGGATGATGTGAACACCTCTTCTGCTGCCAGTGCTCTCCTCTGCATGGACATTGTCTAGATTCCTTTCTCCACTTTTATCAGTACAGTTGGTCTGAGGCAGCACTGGAAAATGAGTTACTCCCTAGTGCAGGTGCCCCAGACCTTACATCTTCAGTTGTATTTCACTTAACTCAGGGGCAAACTGTCCAAATCAGAATCCCAATAAGACATTCCTGAACTAATTTAAGAGTGTTCCCCGTGGGGAAAGACCATCGTTTGGCTTACTGGCAAGGGATTTTATGCAGCAGAAAATGCCGCCCTAAAACATCTTCATTTAGTGGGGTGGAGTCACCATCACTGGAGGTGTTTAAGAAGAGACTGCATGAGGCACTTGGTGCCATGGTTTAGTTGATTAGATGGTGCTGGGTGATAGGTTGGACTCAGTGATCTCAAAGGTCTTTTCCAACCTGGTTAATTCTAATTCTAATTCTAATTTCTGGTGAGCCTTCATTCAGTGCTTCAGGAGACTAGGGAGCTTTCCCAAGCAATGACCTGGGAATTATCTACTGAACTGTTTAGGCTGCTGTCTAATATTCTTTGCAACCACTCATCCAACTAAGTGCTCAAATTTAACTGCAGTCCTGGTCCTTCATTGCTCTCCAGCTGGATGATGAGGAAGAGCCCTGCAGACAGTCTTCAGCCCCCACACAATCCCTCAAGCTCCTGTGACTCCATCATCACAGCACAAAGGGAATTTCTGTATCTGCTCTGTTTCCATACTGCTCCCAGCAATGTATCTGTCCTTCACCCAACACTAGCTAATTCTCATCACTTTTCCTTCCTTATGAGCAGATCCACGTTGCTGTTTAGCTTGTCAGTCTTTAGGCTGAAGGAGTCAATTTTTGGTGTCCATGCCTCACCTTTAGCTGTTCTTGTGGCCTCAGTTCCTCTGCAGAGATGCTGTGAAACTCCCGTGAATGAAGACCTGGTGTAAATAGCTCCTTAGCTCAGGGCAGAACCACACCATGGACACACAGTGACCTTGAGATTGTTCTCCCTAAAAGACAGGTTTAAGCCATCTTAATCCTCTTTTTAACTTCTCTAATGACTGCCAACCCAAACACAATGTATCATTAATGGTGAAAGCCTGTCAAGTACTTCAGTGGTCTCAACAGGTATTTCTCATTTGAACCTTCAAAAGGGAACAAGCAGGCACTGCTGTGAGAACAGAGAGTGGGGAGCACTCCCATGTGTGTCACCTCATGCAATCTCCTGTGTTTCTCTGCAGACAAGGCCCAACCAAACCAGAAGTCCTCTCGGTCGAGTGGCCAAGAAAACGCTCAGCTCGAAGGCTTCAGAGGAACAACAGCCTGGTGCCAACTAGCCCTCAGTTTAGCACAGGTATGGTGCTCATAGTGTAAAGGCATTCCAAACACATGGATACACACACACACACACACCTGGCTTCCTCTCAAAAACTCAATTTAGACATGCTGACTAACTCAGATACTTTACTGGCAGAAACCAGTCTTCAGTTTAATATAGAAGGTAGTAGCTCAAGCTGTAAGGAAAGTAAACGTGTGCACACACGTGACACCCCCCCCCACACACACACCCCCCCACACACCCAACGATGCTTTTGCATTCTGAGTAGAAGCTGCTCAGGTCATGAGCTGGTTCCATCTGCAGAGGAGAGCAATTTCTTTCTTCAAGTACCAGCACGACTTCAAAAGCACTGGCATCAATCTAGAACGTAGCTCTCATTCTGTATTGGATTTCACTTGTATCTTAAACAATTCATACAGTCAAAATCATGCTGCCCTTTAGCTACACCTAAGTGAACATCAGAAGCAAAAGTGATGGGCAAGCTGGGCTAAAGTTTTTCATGAATTCAAGTAAGTGTACAAGCTGTGTTCCAGCATTTGGTAATGTGTATAAATGCTCATTATTTCTATTTTCCAAAGGCTGGATTGAGGAAGACAGCCAGTGGATGACCCAGATCAACAGACTCCAAAAGCTGATTGACAGGCTGGAAAAGAAGGTGTGTGTTCCTTTTCACCTGCTTGATCTCTCACTCTCAGTAAAGCAGTCCTTAAATCATGAATGCTTTCAAGTCCTGGTCACAGACTTTCCAATCCGTAAGACACCACCTAAGAGAGCTAACACTCATTTCAGCTTGGAGAAGAGAAAGGTCTGGGGAGACCTAATAGCAACCTTCCAATGCCTGAAGGGAGCCTACAAGAAGGATGGAGAGAGACTGTTTACAGCCTGCAGTGATAGGATGAAGGCCAATGGTTTGAAACTAGAGAAGACCATATTTAGATTGGATGTCAGGAACAAGTTCTGCACCATGAGGGTGGTGGAGCACTGGAACAGGTTGTCCAGGGAGGTGTTTGAGGCCCCATCCCTGGAGATACCCAAGCTCAGGCTCGGCAGGGCTCTGCCAACCGGATGTGGTGCAGGATGCCGCTGCTGAGTGCAGAGGGCATTGGACTGGGTGACCTTTGGAGGTCCCTTCTAACCCAGACCATTCTATGATTCTATGATTAAATTCCAACGTTTCCCTTCCACCTTATTCTTTTGTATGTCATGAGATCATGACATGGTTTTTCCACACTCCCTTTCCCCATCACTGCAGAGCCAGCTGTTCATAAGGATCAAAGTCACATCACTCTGTGGCTGGAGGATGTTAACTCTATTCAGTTATGCTTGTTTGGGGGGAACCTGGGACAAGCCTCTCTTTTCAGGATCTGATTTCCTTTTCTTTCTCCCCAGTGTTTCCCACTAAACCTTGACAAAAAGTTTAGTTTCCTCTTTCCCATCAGAGGATACTAATTCATAAAGGTTAAAACACTTTCCCAATAAGTACAATTCAACCCAAAGCTGGTGTGAGTCCCACCGTCCCCCTGGGAGCTGACTGCACCAGCCCCAGAGCCCACCTGCAGCTCCCACACCAAAGCAGAGCCCTCCAGGAGCCTGACAAATGACTCATCGGATCCAACAAGAAGAAAGCTTCCCAGGGCTTGTAAAAACCTGAGTAACATCTCACTGCACAGAAAAAGCTGTGCCTTTTTTATCTTTCCAGCCAGATAGATTGCCAGCCTGAGTTCTAACAGTTGGTTTATGCCTGTGTGTGATGAGTTCTTTTCTCTTCTTTTCCGGAGAAGAATGAAGAGCAGAGGGAAAAAGTAAGGTTATAAATTCCTGAGCTGATCTCTGCATCAAGTGTCCCTGCTGAAGCACAGGCAATTTCAGAGAGGTCCTCAAGGCCAGGCTGGATGAGGCCTGGAGCAGCTGAGTCTAGTTATGAGGCACCCCTGCCCATGGCAGGGAGGTTGGAGATGATCTCTGAGCTCCCTTCCAACATGAGCCATTCCATGAGTCATTCTGGTCCACTAGAGGTGGTGTCTCGGCTTGAGGTGCTCTCATACCGAGGAGTTGTTCCAGGCCTATTGTGGCCAATGCTCCTCCCTTCAGGTGAGTGCTCACTGGCTGCAAGGCTGTGCATGCCCTTCACAGACACGGGTCCACAGACACCAGTGCTGCTGCCTTCACCAGCACCCACAAACAGGCAGCACTTGTGGAACCATGAACACCAATAGCCTGCTCCTGCTCCTTCATTGCAGCTGAGCAGGATGGATGTTACCTCCTGCACACTGTCATGGGTTTTAGTCCATGATGTATGGTTGAACCCATGCCCCTTAGCCAGGCACCAGCTCGGATGGTTTCTGGCAGGCAGGTGTCTCCTACTCACCTGCTTGTCTGCTTCAGTAGCAAATTATGCACACAGAAAAGAGCTAAGTAAGGGCTTTAGCGAGGAGACAAAGTGATGGTGACCTAGCACAGGGCTCAGCAAGACAAGCACACTGCCCCGCCTGGTGACATAACTGAGGAACTGCTATGGATTGGTTGTAACTTCTTGAGCGGGCCAGCAAGTTCCCCTTCTGCAGGTCCTACCAGAAAACTACCTGGTGAAGGGCTGGTTCAGTGTTGTCCATCTTACCTGCTGCCTTGTGTCAAAGGTGAATTCAACCATGACTCAGCCTTATAATTCATCTTACACACACACATCCCCCCACTCAAAGTGATACATTTATATACACTAGAAAAAACAGCGTTCTTTTCTGGCTGCCTGAAGAGAAAATTTGCAGTACAACTCGAATCATTCCTTCTCTTCTTCTATGCTATCTTAGAAAAACATTGCACTGAAACTACAGAAGAACCCCAGGAATAAGCTTTTTCCTTCAGGGCTTTTATCTGAAGTGTTTGTATCGATAAATGAGCTCTTGAGGCTGGGTGGTTTCCCCTCCACACACACACTTCAGGCCTTTCCATACACGTGCTGCAGGAGAGGTGCAGCTGCACAGCAGTTGCTGTGTGATTGCTGCCTAGTCCTGCCTTGCTCTGCCACCTGCTGCTGCTGGAGGTCTCCTCTCCATTTGAATTCTACCTTCATGCCCCTTGTTGGCTTTTCAGTGAGTACAGAATTTGTGCTGGCAAAATGTCTGCTACCTGCAGTTAATGAATCCCCATGCAGCTGGAAGCAGATGAACATTTATCTGCATGCAGAAAGAAGCAAAGCACCACTGGCAAAGACCATTTTGGTCCAGCTGCTGCTGCTGCTGCCAAGAGCTCTGCTTGCTTTCAGGCACACAGATACTTTTCAGAATGTCCATATGGTTCTGGGATAGGAGGTTCTGCATGTGCCTGGCATGCAAACAACCATTTTGTGTGCAGCACTAGAGGCTGTCTGCATGAATCACTGATTCATGAAGTGTGCATCCAGTTCATGTGCCAAGGAAGCATATTGCTGCCTCTGTTTGCTGCTGCCCAGCCTGTCCTCAGCAGCAAGTGCAGCAGTCCAGAAACCTGACTTGGGGCATCACACACATCTTTGGCAATGCTAGGAAACAACTCCTTCCAAACACAGCCCCCTTGCAAAGTTTCTTCAGTGTAAAGTTTTATGATGGCATCTTAGCAGTTGATTGCTGATATCAAATGACTACTCAGCTCATCTCCAGAGCCCAGGTGACAGTGTCTGTCTGTCCTCAATGAAGTCCAGCACACGGATTCCAGTTCTGGGCCCCTCAGTTCAGGAAGGGCAGGGAACTGCTTGAGAGAGTCCAGCACAGAGCCACAAAAATGATGATGGGAGTGTGTAGTGGTTTGAGCCTTAACTGGGAGTTAAAAGCTCAGAGGGGGGCAAGGCTGAGAATCTCTCCCCCACTCCCCCTCCTCCCTCCCAACAGAGAGGAAAAAAAGAAAGGGAAGGAGCAAATCCACCAAGCAATAATTTGGAGTTGGCCTGGAAGTAGAGAGGTAAAGAGTTGTCTCATATATATATAAATAAAATAACAGGTAAGGTTCACAAGGGCAAGGAGCAAGGATGGATGGGAGGGAAAAAAACAAACCAAGAATACAAAACCAGTCTCTCTCTGAAGAGGCACAGAGGCAGCAGGGAGAAGGATCAGGCCCCACCACGTGGCAGAGGAGCAGGAAAGCAGCTGCAGTAGCTCTCATCCAGGAGAGGCAGGAGCCAAAAAGGAGAGCTAATGACTGCAATGTCCTGCCTTTTATACCCTAGCTGGGCAGGGAGGGGAGTGGAACTGACTCAGTTTCCCAGGGGGAAAACGCCCTGCAGGGAGGGCAAAGCACCCGCAAGCCTTCCCCCTTTGTTTTCAGGATGGGCATTAACCCATCACAGAGTGGAAGATCTTCCTTACAAGGAGGGCTGAGGGCTCTGTAGCTTGGAGAGAAGCCTGAGGGTGACCTCATTCATGTTGATAAAGATGTGCAGGGTGATGCCCAGAGGCTGGAGCCAGGCTCTGCTGGGTGCTGCCCAATGCCACCACAAGGGGCACTGGTGGAAGCTGAGGCAGAGGAAGTGCCATGGAAACAGGAGGAAGAATTTTCTCCCTGTGAGGGTGACAGAGCCCTGGAGCAGGCTGCCCAGGGGGGTTGTGGAGTCTCCCTCTCTGGAGATACTCAAAACCCACCGGGATGTGTTCCTGTGTGATCTGCTCTATCCCATCCTGCTCTGGCAGGGGGACTGGACTGGATGAGCTTTCAAGGTCTCTTCCAGCCCCCAACCATTCTGGGATTCTGTGATTTGTTACAAATGAGAAATCTCTGCACTATAAACAAAACCTTAGAGAATAGCCTGGGCTGGGTTTAACCACTGCAGCATGCAGGACTCTGCAAACAATGCTTGTGTTTGACTTACAGCTAACAAAGAAGAGATGCAATGACAGCTTCTGGAGATAACCCAGAATCTGGCTGTTGCAGTGCTTTGTTGGCAAGCTAAGAGCAGAACACAGCTGCAAATTCACCTTTTTGTATTTCTATTTCCTTCAACTGCCTCAAAGGACCTAAAGCTTGAGCCATTTGAAGAGGAGGTTTTGGAAGAAAATGCAAGACCTGTAAGTGTTTTCCAACATAATGATCATGCCAGCAATCTCAGCTGATCTCTTTTGTCAGACAATAGCATTACAAAAATCACCATCCTCACTCTCAGTCAGCAGAATGCCTTGTGCAAGAGGCAACAACCCAGGGGGCAGAATATGTGGGCAAAATGTGATATTCACTTTTGTGCTGTTTCCAAAGGATAGGCAGAGACAAAACCTTGGAGGGCCCTTCCAACCCAAAGCATTCTATGGCTCTATGATAAGGACTGCAGCAAGAGAAGTGTGGCCAGCAGGTCAAGGGAGGTGATTCTCCCCTTCTGCTCAGCTCTGGTGAGACCCCACCTGGAGTACTGCCTCCAGTTCTGGAGCCCCTATTATAGGAGGGATGTGGAGGTGCTGGAAGGTGTCCAGAGAAGGGCCATGAGGATGATCAGAGGGCTGGAGCACCTCTCCTGTGAGGACAGACTGAAGGAGTTGGGGCTGTTCAGTCTGGAGAAGACACGGCTCTGAGGTGACTTCATTGTGGCCTTCAAGTATCTGAAAGGGAGGCTGGGGAGCCTACAGGAAGGCTGGGGAGGGACTTCTCAGGCTATCAGGTAGTGATAGGACTAGGGGGAATGGAATAGAATAGAATAGAATAGAATAGAATAGAATAGAATAGAATAGAATAGAATAGAATAGAATAGAATAGAATAGAATTACCAAGGTTGGAAGAGACCTTGAAGATCATCGAGTCCAACCTGTAACCACAACCTCACAACTAGACCATGGCACCAAGTGCCACATCCAGTCCCCTCTTGAACGCCTCCAGGGACGGTGACTCAACCACCTCCCTGGGCAGCACATTCCAATGACAAATCACTCTCTCGGTGATGAACTTTCTCCTCACCTCCAGCCTAAACTTCCCCTGGTGCAGCTTGAGACTGTGTCCCCTTGTTCTGGTGCTGGCTGCTAGGGAGAAGAGGCCAACCCCTTCCTGGCTACAACCTCCCTTCAGGTAGTTGTAGAGAGCAATGAGGTCGCCCCTGAGCCTCTTCTTCTCCAGGCTAAGCAACCCCAGCTCCCTCAGCCTCTCCTCACAGGGCTGTGCTCAAGGCCTCTCCCCAGCCTTGTTGCCCTTCTCTGGACACCTTCAAGTGTCTCGATGTCCTTCCTAAACTGAGGGGCCCAGAACTGGACACAGAATGAAGCTGGAGGTGGGGAGATTCAGGCTGGAGGTGAGGAGGAAGTTCTTCACCAAGAGAGTGATGAAGCCCTGGAATGGGTTGTCCAGGGAGGTGGTTGGGGCCCCATCCCTGGAGGTGTTTAAGCCCAGGCTGGATGAGGCTCTGGCCAGCCTGATCTAGTGTGGGGTGTCCCTGCCCATGGCAGGAGGGTTGGAACTAGGTGATCCTTGTGGTCCCTTCCAACCCTGACTGATACTATGATACTATGATACTATGAAGGTGTCATTAATAAGACTCACCCACTTTGGCAGCAGCCTTTATGAGGTGGTGGCTCCTCTGCTCTCCATCACCTAATGCTGTGTGCAAGCTTTAAATCCTAGCTGTGCAGCCTCCCTCCCTCCCAGAACTGCTATAGGAACCCTTCCCAGGAAAGGTGGGAGAACATCTAATGCTAAGCAATGTTTCAACTTATGAAATCAAAACCATGCTCAGAAATAAACTTATGTCCCAGGATTGTCCCCAGTTTTTCAAATACACTAGGGTTCAAACCAGAGCAGGGCAGATTTAGATTGGATGTAAGGAACACATTCTTTACCATGAGGGTAGTGGAATACTGTGCAGGTTGCTCAGGGAGGCAGTTGAGTACACATCCTTGGAGATCTTCAAGGTGAGGCTCAACAGGGCTCTGAGCAACCTGATCTAGTTGAGGAGTCTAGCTGACTGCAGAGGGCATTGGACTGGATGGGCTTTGGGGGTCCCTTCCAACCCAAACCACTCTGTGATTCTATGATTCCTAAATTCAGAGCTTTGAACCTAACAACATGCAAATCAAATACACACACACAACATAACCAAAAGAGATGATCCATCAAATCCCTTATTTCATCGCAGGAGTTGCATTAGATTTTAGTATTTTTTAGAAATAAGATTACACAATAATGTGTTTTAGTAAAGAAGGCCATGGACCTCCTGGAGTTGGTCCAGAGAGGGTCCATGAAATGGTCTGAGGGCTGGAACCCTTTGGGTTGAGAGAGACATTGAGGTTATTTAGCCTGGAGAAGAGAAGCCTCCAGGGAGACCTTATTGCAGACTTTCAGTACTGAAAGGGGGCTTGTAAGAAAGATGGGGATAAACATTTTAGCAAGGCCTGTTGCAACAGGACAAGGGCTGATGGTTTTAAACTAAAAGAGAGAAGATTTAGACTAGATGTAAGGAAGACATTTTTTATGATGAGGTTGGTGGAACACTGAACCAGGCTGCCCAGAGATGCCCCATCCCTGGAGCAGGAGCAGGGAAGTCATTCTGCCCTGTGCTCAGCACTGCTCAGGCCACACCTTGAGTCCTGTGTCCAGTTCTGGGCTCCTCAGTTTGGGAAAGATGTTGAGTTGCTGGAAGGTGTCCAGAGAAGGGCAACAAAGCTGGGGAGGGGTCTGGAGCACAGCCCTGTGAGGAGAGGCTGAGGGAGCTGGGGTTGCTTAGCCTGGAGGAGACTCAGGAGAGACCTTACTGCTCTCTACAACTCCCTGAAGGGAGGTAGCCAGGTGGGGGTTGGTCTCTTCTCCCAGGCAACCAGCACCAGAACAAGAGGACACTGTCTCAAGCTGTGCCAGGGGATGTTTAGGCTGGATGTTAGGAAAAAGTTCTTCCCAGCAAGAGAGATTGGCCATTGGAATGTGCTGCCCAGGGAGGTGGTGGAGTCACCATCCCTGGAGGTGTTCAAGAGGGGATTGGATGTGGCACTTGGTGCCATGGTTTAGTTGATTAGATGGTATTGGGTGATAGGCTGGACACGATGATCTTGAAGGTCTTTTCCAACCTGGTTAATTCTATGCTATGCTATGCTATGCTATGCTATGCTATGCTCTGCTATGCTGTTCTATGCTATTCTGTTCTTTGATGGATTGTGGGTTGTATTGTTTTCTGATGAACGGTTCTGAGTTTAAGGCACAAGCAAACGAGAAGCTGCTGTGGCAGTAACTGTTGCCATGTTTTGCACAGCACATACTGATCGTTCAGCGTCAAATGTCTGTGATAGAAGAAGAAAGGGAGGCATTCCGGGCTGCCCTCAAGCAGTACGTGGAATCTGCCGCTACTCAGGCTGGCTGCTTGCAGTAAGTACAGAGCTGCTGTCCGGGGGCTGAAGGAAGGAGTGCAGGCTGATGTCTTGAATTGCATTGGAGTGGGGTTGGATTATTTGCGAAGAGAGTACCTGGAGCATCTTTGTACCCAGCTGGTTATGCCTGTGTAAGGCAGAGCCCTTCAAACAGAACAAAAACCAGAAGGAGAAGTCACAGGATACTGCACTGCAGGCTTCAAGTGCAGCACAGAATGACAATAGAGCTATCTCAGAGATACTAACCAAACTTTTAGGGCTTCTCAGCTCTTCAAGCCATCATTTCATGACTCCTGGAAGCTCCCAGGCTGACACTTCCTATTGGAAAACTCATTTGCCAGCCTGCCTCTGTGCTCACCTGGCAGGTGAACAGTTTATCAACTCATCTGCCAGTGCTCTGTTTGGAAGCTGTCAGAGTCTCCCCCTCAGGCTGGCATTCTTAAATTGCCATTCAGAGTAAGGAATAGGAAAAAGCTAAAAAGCAAAAGTCCCCAATGAAACAGTGTATGTCTGCTCTGCCACCCTTAGCATTAAATCAAACAACAGAACTGGGTTAAGAATACATTTCAGTGCCTCACCACTGTGCTGGACTTCCTAATTCAGCAGACCATGCAGACCATAATGACATGGACACGTTGATCATGTGTGCCCAGCCCAGGATCTTCCCATACATCCCGAGGCCGCCTCTCACACTCCTAAGTTATGATCATCACACTCAGGATTGTGCCAGCAGCGCTCACGCAGGCCAGAAAGAGTCAGAGAAGGGAAGAGTGACCTTTGTGCTGTGCTCCACTTGCAAAGGGAGGCTGATGAGGAGAATAATTTTTTCTTGTGAGCCTCTAGCCGGAGAAGACCAAGAAGAGAGACACCCCCCCAGCCCCCAGCCCCCAGCAGAAGACTATAGTGGCTTCAGGCTTGTCAGGGGAGAGAGCTTGCAGGACTGCAGCATCAACTTCGGGAGTGATGGCTGGAAGTTAGTTTCTTGCCCAAATTTACAGGGGTTTGGTAAATCTGTGATGCCACCTACAGGCTGGCGCTCGCTGCAGCTCTTGACGCCGACTCGCTTTTCCCAGCTCTTCGTGGTTTTGCGATCTTACAGCGAGCTTTCCCCCACAGCAAGAGAAACCAGCTAGCTCCTACAGCTGCTGTCTTCCAACTGCATGCGATATAACCTCAGCTCAGTTTCCAAGCGCAGCAGTAGTAAGATCTCACACTTAGGCACTAGGACAAATGTGTGCAAGGAAACCTTTTGTGCTATACATCTGAACTCCTGCTTGAGTACTCAAATCCACAAGCAGCCTACATGCTCTAAAGCTTCTGTGCTCACTACAATAAGGGAGATTCTGTGAGGGAGATCAGCAGATATTTAGTGGTTCATTTGCCACCCATGTTCAATTGTTAGCTGAGCAGCAAACAGTAGCCAAGAGTATAATTTATGAAGTGTGCCTGCAGCAGACCTCAGCCTGTCAGGCTTTTTACTCCATTATGTGCCTGCTTTCACAGCATCTAACCACTGTGCCACTTGGATGCATCTCTCATATATAAAAGATAGATGCTCACAGTGTAGTTTTTCAATGAAACAGTACAAGCTGCTCTATAAGCTTAACTTGTTCTGTTCTCTCTGGGCACTATTGACTGATTTTCCCTTAACCACAGCTCTTTGATTAGTTTTCTGTATTATTGATTAGCAAGAAAGCTGGGGAGGGACTTTTTAGGGTGTCAGGAAATTATAGAACTAGGGGGAATAGGAAAAAACTAGCAATGGGTAGATTCAGATTGGATGTTAGGAAGAAGTTGCTCCCGATGAGGATGGTGAGACATTGGCACAGGTTGCTCAGGGAGGTGGTGGAAGCCTCATGCCTGGAGTTTTTTTTAAGGCCAGGCTGGATGTGGCTGTGAGCATCCTGCTGTAGTGTGAGGTGTCCCTGCCCATGGAAGGGGGTTGGAACTGGATGATTCTTGAGGCCCCTTCCAAGAGGGACCTTGACAGGCTAGACAGAGTTAAACATGATAGCATTCAACAAGTCAAAGTGCTGGCTGCTGCACTTTGGCCACAACACCCCCAGGCAGTGCTAGAGGCTGGGGTCAGAGTGGCTGAGAGCAGCCAGGCAGAAAGGGACCTGGGGGTACTGGTTGACAGCAGCTGAACATGAGCCAGAAGTGTGCCCAGGTGGCTAAGAAGGCCAATGGCATCCTGGCCTGCATCAGGAATAGTGTGGCCAGCAGGAGCAGGGAAGTTATTCTGCCCTGTGCTCAGCACTGGTTAGGCCACACCTTGAGTCCTGTGTCCAGTTCTGGGCCCCTCAGTTTAAGAAAGACATCGAGACACTTGAAGGTGTCCAGAGAAGGGCAACAAGGCTGGGGAGGGGTCTGGAGCACAGCCCTGTGAGGAGAGGCTGAGGGAGCTGGGGTTGCTTAGCCTGGAGAAGAGGAGGCTCAGGGAAGACCTTCTTGCTCTCTCCAACTCCCTGAAGGGAGGTTGTAGCCAGAAAGAGGTTGGTCTCTTCTCTCTAGCAAGCAGCACCAGAACAAGAGGACACAGTCTCAAGCTGCACCAGGGGAGGTTTAGGCTTGAGGTGAGGAGAAAGTTCTTCACTGAGAGAGTGATTCGCCATTGGAATGTGCTGCCCAGGGAGGTGGTGGAGTCACTGTCCCTGGAGGTGTTCAAGAGGGGATTGGATGTGGCACTTGGAGCCATGGTTTAGTTAGTCATGAGGTCTTGTGTGACAGGTTGGACCTTTGAGGTCTCTTCCAACCTTATTGATTCTCTGATTCTATGAATTCTATGATTCTATGATTTCTTTCAACAAATAGCACTATTGCAGCAACCTGAAAAGATCAATTTCATAAATAAGAATCTATTCTAAGTACCAGTTTCATGAATAAGAGCCTCTCCTAAGCACAGCAATATAAAATATGAATAAATAAAAAGCCAACTCAAAGAGGCTTTTTTTCCCTTGAAACCTCTCTCAGATAATTTGCAGCACGTGATGATTTGTTTGCTAAAGTTAATTTTTGTCTGGGATCTTTGGGGTTAGCTTGGGGTTTGGGTTCCTTTGTCATAAATCAGGGCATTTGGCTTGGATCTTTGGGGTTAGCTTGGGGTTTGGGTTCCTTATAAATCAGGGCATTTGGCTTGGATCTATGGGGTTAGCTTGGGGTTTGGGTTCCTTTGTCATAAATCAGGGCATTTGGCTTGGATCTTTGGGGTTAGCTTGGGGTTTGGGTTCCTTTGTCATAAATCAGGGCATTTGGCTTGGATCTTTGGGGTTAGCTTGGGGTTTGGGTTCCTTTGTCATAAATCAGGGCATTTGGCTTGGATCTTTGGGGTTAGCTTGGGGTTTGGGTTCCTTATAAATCAGGGCATTTGGCTTGGATCTATGGGGTTAGCTTGGGGTTTGGGTTCCTTTGTCATGAATCAGGGCATTTGGCTTGGATCTATGGGGTTAGCTTGGGGTTTGGGTTCCTTTGTCATAAATCAGGGCATTTGGCTTGGATCTATGGGGTTAGCTTGGGGTTTGGGTTCCTTTGTCATAAATCAGGGCATTTGGCTTGGATCTTTGGGGTTAGCTTGGGGTTTGGGTTCCTTTGTCATAAATCAGGGCATTTGGCTTGGATCTATGGGGTTAGCTTGGGGTTTGGGTTCCTTATAAATCAGGGCATTTGGCTTGGATCTATGTGGTTAGCTTGGGGTTTGGGTTCCTTTGTCATGAATCAGGACATTTGGCTTGGATCTATGGGGTTAGCTTGGGGTTTGGGTTCCTTTGTCATAAATCAGGGCATTTGGCTTGGATCTTTGGGGTTAGCTTGGGGTTTGGGTTCCTTATAAATCAGGGCATTTGGCTTGGATCTATGTGGTTAGCTTGGGGTTTGGGTTCCTTTGTCATGAATCAGGACATTTGGCTTGGATCTATGGGGTTAGCTTGGGGTTTGGGTTCCTTTGTCATAAATCAGGGCATTTGGCTTGGATCTTTGGGGTTAGCTTGGGGTTTGGGTTCCTTATAAATCAGGGCATTTGGCTTGGATCTATGGGGTTAGCTTGGGGTTTGGGTTCCTTTGTCATAAATCAGGGCATTTGTCTGGGATCTATGGGGTTAGTTTGGGTTTTGTGGGGTTTTTTTTGTCATAAATCAGGGCATTTGGTCCTACTCCCAAGCTCTTTGGGACAAGCTGTGTGTGCCCAAGAGCTTTTTCATGTTTCATGCATTTAGTTGCATCCTGCAATTCTTAGTGTTTCCATACAGAAGCTTCCAAGTGACTCCCGCTTCATCGTGTATGAGTTCTGGGAGAACAGCAATGCCTGGAATAGGTAAGTTTCAGGTTTTGGGTTGGTTTTGCTTTGTTATTGGGGGTTTGGTTTGATTTCTTGTTTATGGGTGGTTGGTTTTCTTTTGTTTTAGTTTTTTGTGGGTTTTTTTGTAATAAATGTTTGGATGTCAGAAAGCAATTGTGTAGAAAGGCTGAATGCAAGTTGCTTTAAATACTGCTGATGAATCTGTTGCTCACTGTATCACACTTCAGAACAATACTTCAATCATTAAAGGCTAATACATGTTGAAACATATTAATAAAAATGCTAGAAAGAACTAATTTGAATAGAACATAAAAGGTCTGAAAGCCAATAGTTCAAGCTATGGCACCCAGTGCATCTTAGTTCAGCAGAGACAAAAGGCCAGGGAAGCCGCAGCACTACCACCGTGTTGTGATAATGAAAGAAAAGGAGCCAGTGAGTGGGACAGAAGATGACCACACTTACACTTGTGTGCAGTCATGGGGAGCTCTTCCCAAGCTTCCCAAATCCACATCACGAAAGCCCAAAGGACAGATTCCAGGAGCAGCTCTTTTGAGCCCAAAATAGAAGTTATGGTGATTAAAAGTCCTACCTAACGGATTCCAGCCTGAGGCAGGCAGATGGCTAAGAAACTGAGACAAAAAGATTTTCCTTGGCTACCTTCACTACTAAACCCCAACCAACCAAACCCTATGATCCTACATCTACAGACAGAATCCACACTGAAGGAAGATGGAGAATTCTCTTGAAGCTTGGTTGCTTTCCTTTTGAACAAACCCCCAGCTCAAAGCTCAAGAGCCCAGTCACAGGCTCAAGAACCGCAGTAGCACATCTCAGCACTATGCTGGGTCACAAGCAAGAGATGGCCATCAAAGTAAAGGAAAATCTGTGTTTAATATGACCTGCAAGCACTTCACAGCCTGTCTGGTCTCCTCTTCCACTGCCATGCTGCCTAAGTCTTGAGGCACAAAAATCTGTCTTACAGCTTTAATTGTAACGTTTCTAACGCTCATTAAAAGCCAAGCAAACAACAACCAAACTAGCCCCTGAAAAAACATTCATGTATTCTCATTTTTTCACAATTATCTAGCCACCTCCAAATGAATTACAGCAAGACGTTCCAAAAAAGCAATGTGGACTTCCTGGAGACTCCAGAGCTCATCACAACAATGCTAGTCCCTGGTAAATATCATTTGCTCACGTGACTTTGTTTGTTCTGCATGAAGAGGTAAGGGACGGATGGAGGAACCTGGAAACTACAGGCCAGTCAGCCTGAGCTCAGTGCCAGGGAAAGTGATGGAGCAGATTATCCTGGTGGCAATCACTGCGCACCTGCAGGATGGCCAAGGGCTCAGGTCCAGCCAACATGGATTCAGGAAGGGCAGGTCCTGCCTCTCCAACCTGATCTCCTTCTATGATCAGGTGACTGCCTGGTGGATGTGGGGCAGGCTGTGGATGTGGTCTGCCTGGACTTCAGCAAGGCCTTTGACACCATCCCCCACAGCAAACTCCTGGCCAAGCTGTCAGCTCGTGGCTTGGGCAGCAGCACTCTGAGCTGGGTTGGGAACTGGCTGGAGGCTGAGCCCAGAGAGTGGTGGTGAATGGTGCCACAGCCAGCTGGAGGCCAGTCACCAGTGGTGTCCCCCAGGGATCAGTGCTGGGCCCCATCCTCTTCAGTGTCTTCATTGATGATCTGGATGAGGGCATTGAGACAGTCATCAGCAAATTTGCAGATGACACCAAGTTAGGAGCAGATGTTGGTCAGTTAGAGGGCAGAAGGGCCCTGCAGAGGGACTTCAACTGACTGGACAGATGGGCAGAGTCCAATGGGATGGAATTCAACAAGTCCAAGTGCCAGGTGCTGCACTTTGGCCACAACAGCCCCATGCAGAGCTACAGGCTGGGGTCAGAGTGGCTGAGAGCTGCCAAACAGAGAGGGACCTGGGGGTGCTGATCGACAGCTGCCTGAACATGAGCCAGCAGTGTGCCCAGGTGGCCAAGAAGGCCAACTGCATCCTGGCCTGCATTAGGAATGGTGTGGCCAGCAGGAGCAGGGAGGTCATTGTGCCCCTGTACTCTGCTTTGGTTAGGCCACACCTTGAGTCCTGTGTCCAGTTCTGGGCCCCTCAGTTTAGGAAGGACATCGAGACACTTGAAGGTGTCCAGAGAAGGGCAACAAGGCTGGGGAGAGGCCTTGAGCACAGCCCTGTGAGGAGAGGCTGAGGGAGCTGGGGTTGTTTAGCCTGGAGAAGAGGAGGCTCAGGGGAGACCTCATTGCTCTCTACAACTACCTGAAAGGTGGTTGTAGCCAGGAAGGGGTTGGCCTCTTCTCCCTAGCAACCAGCACCAGAACAAGGGGACACAGTCTCAAGCTGCACCAGGGGAAGTTTAGACTGGAGGTGAGGAGAAAGTTCTTCACCGAGAGAGAGTGATTCGCCATTGGAATGGGCTGCCCGGGGAGGTGGTGGAGTCGCCGTCCCTGGAGGCGTTCAAGAGGGGACTGGATGTGGCACTTGGTGCCATGGTCTAGTGAGGTTTGTGGTTACAGGTTGGACTTGATAATCTTCGAGGTCTCTTCCAACCTTAGTCATACTGTGATACTGTGAAGAGTTCTGCTGCACCAGCGTGTTCCTTATGCAGGACCACTGCACACCACCAGCTTTAGTCAGGTCTTCTTTGGTAGTGTCTGGAGGAGAAAGGGACCACCCCAAGGGTTTTTATTTTAAGCACAGAGCTGTGAAATGCATCAGCAAGAGTAAGACCCAAAATGCTTTACTTCATATAGTGCAAAGCCAGGCTAGCATCTATCTAGAATAAACAACTATTTGTGAACAGCAACACAGACTTCACTGAAGATTTTCAGGCAGAAAACTGCTTTCTGATGAAGACTTCAACTTCATCAACTTAATCATTGACTGGAGGGAGCCTTAATTACTAACAATTGATATTGACCAACCAATTTATTGTATATACTTCCTGCTATGTTACAAAGCCCCACAAACTACTTTGAAAGAGCAAGGCATTCATGACTACAAGTTATTTAAAGGTTCCAAATTATTCTTTCTCATACAAAGCACTGAGTGTGCAACATCTTATTCCTCCCAGAAATAACAGTTCAAAGAGACAGTGCAGGATGACACAAAGCCAGCCTTAGCACCATGTTCACAGAGTGAGGACAGCAAATTTTTTATCCATGACAATGAAAGGCCAGGTTCCCCTCTGCCTGAGTACAGGCTGAGTTTAAGTTATTAAAACCTTACCTAGTAGGGAAATACATAAATAAATAGATGATGTAAGCCTGTGCCTGGGGTTTCTCCTTAACAGAAACCAGCCAAGACATTTTCAGACCTCATGAGCCTGGTCTGGACACACAGTAATATTGTCAGGGATTGCTGCAGTATCAGGAGATTGCACTTAATGAACCAAGAATCCCTTCAAATCTTTTATCTTACTGGGAAATTGCTGGCTGTAAGAGGAACTTGGCTGCAGGAAACAATGCAGCCTTCCCAAACTTCTAAGAGAGAGCCCCATGTGTGATGACCCAGGAGCACTTCAGGGCAGGTTTACTCCCCGCTAGAGCACAATTAACAGTAAATAAAATGTAAACATGATTTTTGAACCCCTAAATATCGAGAAGCATCTGCAATTGGATTCAAAATGCATCAGCTCTGCCTGCTAAGAAGGATTTCAGTCTGCAGCACTCTATCCTGGCAGACAGTTGCCATAGCAACTGCATTTCTCCCTGTGCACTCCTGGCTGGGGAGGGCAATGGGAAGGCATGCACTCTCAGGTGTTCTGACTGTTGTAGAGCTTGGCTGTAACGCAGAGATCTCAGCTTCTGTTTCATGGAAAGCACTTCCCACATCTGACCTACACAAACCAGATCTGTATTTGAAAGACAGAAAATGTTCTTGAAGTAAAAAAAAAACCCACAAACAAACATAGATTCTTGAAGCAGAAAAACAAACTATGGCTGCAAGCTTAGCAGTGTGCTTCAGACAGAATTTTAGGCACCGTAAAGTTGTACCACTGTAAAATAAGGACAGAAAAATAACATTAGCCTGCAACTAGCACACAGCCAGGCTCTCCTCTCAAAACTAATGTACCCTAGCTCAGACACATCCACCTGCTTTACACATCAGGGTAGCTCACTGAAACAACTCTGAACTGCAGCCTGGGTCTGAGCCAAAGATGACAACCAAGAGCCTTTACCCTGCTGATTAATTAAAATGACTAAGGATAAACTTCAGTGGCCAAGAATGATTCAGGAAGACCAGGGCTTTTGAGGCTGTTGGGTGCCATGTTCTCCTAAAGCAAAGTCATTTAGCCTCAGTTAATAGGAAACACAACCTTCTAGACTCACGGGCACACCTATTAACCACCCCCGCCCCCCAGGCAGTTCCAGGCCAATCTAGCAGGCTGGCATGAATCACTCAGCTCAGCAGTCAATGCCTACTGCTGATACAAGATCCGGACTTGAGGACAGTAGAGAACCACTTGGTGAGGGAAACAAAAGCTATGGCAACCCACCAAACACTTAGGACAGTTAAATTGTTAAACTGGCATTATTTTGGCCAAAATTCATGAATCCACTGATGTGTCAGAGACTACTAGGTTTTCACAGCCAAAACTCAGGTAGGATTCATAAGCAGCTTCTCAATATTCCTCTTCAAGATCAATAATCTTCATTAACATAGCATAAATGGAAGGATAGATGGAGACATTTACAGAAACAAGTTGCATCAAGTGCTTTAATCCCCCAAACTGTGTGGTGCAAAAGCTTCTGAGCTAAGGGGACTTGGCATCTTGGATACACTCACAATTCCTTTCCTTCCTTCCTGTCTCTCTCCATAAATCTTGTGGTTCCTTCTTGCACAAGGTTCAGTTTCAAAAGGCCAAAGGGTAGGGACTGTTGGGAAGTACAGATGTGTTTCACTCCAGCCCTGTCCATAATTTGGTGATGAAGCTCTTCTGGTAGGGGAATGGCATTGTACAACTCCATCAATTCATAGTATCAGTCAGGGTTGGAAGGGACCACAAGGATCAGCTAGTTCCAGCCCCCTGCCATGGGCAGGGACACCCCACACTAGAGCAGGCTGCCCACAGCCTCATCCAGCCTGGGCTTAAACACCTCCAGGGACGGGGCCTCAACCACCTCCCTGGACAACCCATTCCAGGGCTTCACCACTCTCATGGGGAAGAACTTCCTCCTCACCTCCAGCCTGAATCTCCCCACCTCCAGCTTCATTCCATTCCCCCTAGTCCTGTCACTACCTGATGTCCTGAGCAGTCCCTCCCCAGCCTTCCTGTAGCCCCCTTCAGATCCTGGAAGGCCACAATGAGGTCACCTGGGAGCCTTCTCTTCTCCAGCCTGAACAGCCCCAACTCCTTCAGTCTGTCCTCACAGGAGAGGTGCTCCAGCCCTCTGCTCATCCTCGTGGCCCTTCTCTGGACACCTTCCAGCACCTCCACATCCCTCTTGTAATAGGGGCTCCAGAACTGGAGGCAGTACTCCAGGTGGGGTCTCACCAGAGTTGAGTAGAGGGGAAGAAGCACCTCCCTTGACCTGCTGGCCACACTTCTCCTGATGCAGCCCAGGATCTGATTGGCTTTCCAGGCTGCAAGTGCACACTGAGAGCTCCTGTTGAGCTTCTCCTCCACCAGCACCCCCAAGTCTCTCTCCTCAGGGCTGCTCTCCAGCCAGTCACTGCCCAGCCTGGATTTGTGCCTGGGGTTGCCTCGACCCAGATGCAGGACCCTGCCCTTGGTCTTGTTGAACCTCATAAGGTTGGCTTGTGCCCACCTCTCCAGCCTGTCCAGGTCCCTCTGGATGGATCCCTTCCCTCCAGCGTGTCCACTGCACCACACAGCTTGGTGTCATCAGCAAACCTTGCTGAGGGTGCACTCGATGCCACTGTCCATGGCACCCACAAAGATGTTGAACAAGCCTGGTCCCAGGACTGATCCCTGAGGGACTCCGCTTGTCACTGGCCTCCATTGGGACATGGACCCGTTGACAGCCACTCTTTGGGTGCGGCCATCAAGCCAGTTCTGTATCCATCTAGTGGTCACCCATCAAACCCATGTGTCACCAGCCTGGGGACCAGGAGGTGGTGCGGGACAGTGCCGAAGGCTTTGCTCAAGTCCAGGGAAATGACATCGGTTGCTCACCCCTCAGCTATTAATGTTGTGACCTGTTCATAGATGGCCACCAGCCTGTGGGGACTGCCCCAGTCTGCCATGACTTTTGGAATGGAATAGAGAGGGGTTTAGCAACCTCATCTGCCAGTTCTCTCAGCACCTGTGGGTGTATCCCGTCGGGTCCCATGGACTTGAACACTTTCAGGTTCTTCTGCTACTTTTGGGGCAAACTGCTCTTAATTCCTGGAGTTGTGTCAAAAGTACACCAGGTGTGAATAATGCCACCAGGAAAGGAAGTCATTAAAGGCAGCACAACCACCCAGGGGACACAGTGCTCAGCTTAAACACTGACACAGCTAGCAGAGCAGGAGTGAGAATTGCTGTGGTTTGCTGTCTGGAGTCTCTTAATCCTATGCAGCCCTCCCTACTCCACGTTAATGCTTCTTTGGATGTGATCAACAGGAGAGAGAAATTCTTGCACAGGAGCCATGCCCCCAGCAGTTATCCTCAGCTCTCTGAGTATATTTTTTCCCCTTGCATGGAGAGGTTTGGTCCTTGAAAGCATGCAGCTTTCCAATAAGTACCATTAGCTACGCTATACACATCAGAGCTGGTTTATTTAGGGTTTTTACAAGAGATAGAAAGAGAACCATTGATGTTAACAAACCAACACATTCTCCTCTCTTTCAGCCTCCTGGTGGATCCTCAACAACAACTAGCAGCTGTGGGTGACAGGAATGTTAATGTTGCAGTGTTCTTCATTACAGTGATGTTCACCAGCAGCCTGAGGTGTGCTGGGGTAGGGGTTTGTGATGTGGTGCTGCTTGTTGTTATGGATGTGAGCTTCTCCACCTTCAAGTATGGAAAACTGCACAATCACTGCCTTCTCCTCCTGTGGCTAGTTCAGTGAGCTGATGCATTCCAAAAGGTGAAATAAGACAACTGTGCTAAATTGTTCATTGTGTATGTTCAGCCCAAACTGTCACAGAAAAGTGCATCTCGAGTGGTGTGACTAAGTGCTTGTGCAAAGTTTGAGTCTCGTGTTAATAAACAATTGTTACTTACTGCTGCTGTTCTCTCCTTTCAGAGAGCAAACGGGGCTGGACGTGAAGGCATTTTCAGAAAGGTCTTCTGCTTCAGAGAAGCTGTACTGGAGCAGGGAAGTCATTGTGCCATGTACTCAGCACTGCTCAGGCCACACCTTGAGTCATGTGTTCAATTCTGGGATCCTCGGTTTAGGAAAGATGTTGAGATGCTGGAACGAGTCCAGAGAAGGGCAACAAAGCTGGGGAGGGGTCTGGAGCACAGCCCTGTGAGGAGAGGCTGAGGCAGCTGGGGTTGCTGAGCCTGGAGAAGAGGAGGCTCAGGGGAGACCTTCTTGCTCTCTACATCTCCCTGAAGGGAGGTTGTAGCCAGGTGGGGGTTGGTCTCTTCTCCCAGGCACCCAGCACCAGAACAAGAGGACACAGTCTCAAGCTGTGCCAGGGAAGGTTCAGACTGGATGTTAGGAAGAAATTCTTCCCAGAAAGAGAGATTTGCCATTAGAATGTGCTGCCCAGGAAGGTGGTGGAGTCACCATCCCTGGAGGTGTTTAGGAAGAGGCTGGATGGGTGCTTGGTGCCATAGTTTAGTTGATTAGATGGTGCTGGGTGATAGGTTGGACATGATGATCTTGAAGGTCTTTTCCAACCTGGTTAATTCAATTCAATTCAATTCAATTCAATTCAATTCAATTCTATTCTATTCTATTCTATTCTATTCAATTCTATTCTATTCTATTCTATTCTATTCTATTCTATTCTATTCTATTCTGGAGATTACAAGGGTAATTTGTTCACAGAATCATTCAAGTTGGAGAAGACCCCTGGGATCATCAAGCCCATCCATTAACCCTGCTCTACACAGTTCACCCCTAAACCATTTCCCCAAGCATCACATCTAAACCACCTTTAAATGCATCCAGGGATGGAGACTCAACCACCTCCCTGGGCAGCCTGTTCCTATGTCTGATACTCTTTCTGTGAAAAAGTAATGTCCAGTCTAAACCTCCCCTGTTGCAGTGTGAGGCTGCTTCCTCTTGTTCTATTGCTAATAACCTGTGAGAAGAGACCAGCACCACTCTGTCTACAACATCCTTTCAGGTTTCAGTGCAGAACTTCACTCATATAGGACATACAGGAGTAAGAAGATCAGTCAAGAAGAGTGTGGCCAGCAGGTCAAGATAAGTTCTCTTCCCCTTCTACTCTGCCCTGGTGAGGCTTCATCTGGAGTTCTGTGTCCAGTTCTGGGATCCTCAGCTCAAGGACAGGGAACTGCTTGAGAGGTACAGCAAAGGGCTGTGAAGATCAGGGGACCAGAACATCTCTCTTACAAAAAGGGGTGAGGGATTTGGGACTCTTTAGTCTGGAGGAGACTGATAGGGGATCTTATCAATGCTTACAAATAGAATACAATAGAATGCAATACAATACACCAGGTTGGAAGAGACCTTCAAGATCATCACGTCCAACCCATCAACCAATCCAACCCACCTAAACAACTAAACCATGGCAGTTAGTTAAAGGATAGTTAAAGGATGGGTGTCAGAGGGGTGGGGTCAGGACAGGACAAGAGGTAACAGGCACAAACTTGAACACAGGAGTTCCATCTAAACATGAATAATTTCTTTAGGTTGAGAGTGGTGGAGCACCAGAGCAGGCAGCCCAGAGAGGTGGTGGAGTCTCCATCTCTGGAGTAATTCAAAACCCACCTGGATGCCATTCTGTGAAACCTGCCCTAGGTGATACTCCTCTGGCAGGGGTGTTGGACTAGATGATCTCCAGAGGTCCTTTCCAACCTCTACCATTCTGTGACATTTTCTGCCCTGATGAGGGGCAGTCTCTGCCCCTCCCCTCACAAGAGGGCTTGTCAGGCCGCAGACTTATTTCACAACCTGTGTGCTCTGAAGCCTCTGTCCTGCCCCCTCAGAAAACACTTTCATTAGATCACAGACAGCTCACTGAAAAGTCATTACAGAAACTGCTTCAGAGCAGGAATAGCCAGGGAAGTGGAAATAGTTTCTTCCCCAAGAACTCTTGCTGTTGTCCCCTGCACCTGAGCAGTAGGTGTGGCCTCCAGCCCAAGGATGAAAGGCGAGTCACAGCTCCATGACAGGCTGACAAACTCTACATGCCAAGTGACTGTTGCCTCTGCTCCTCCAGCACTCCAAGGTTACAAACAGCACCCAAAATGCGACTCCAAACTCATATTCAGTAAAATATTTTCTTACCTGCTTTTATTTCAAGTCAACCAACACACTGCCATATGTAATGAAAAGTGGTGAATTTAGACCACAGTCAAGCATCTTCATTGCAGTAAGGCTCTATATTCCAGAAACCAGGACAAGGATGCAGCCCAAGATTCAGAAAGCTGTCACATTTGGGGGTGTGACCAAGGCATCTTAGCTCCTACTGTGGCAGTGGAGTTCTGAGGCAAATTAGGCACCTAGTACATGGGAGGTGCTCTGGAGCATCCCAAACAGGGAGGACAGGAGCTACCTATAGGTTGTGTGTCATTTGTGCCAGCCTCACACAGGTATTTTGACTTGTGCTGCACATCTCAGATGACACCAGATGTCTACCTTTAGGCAACTGAATCAAACCCTTTGCCAATAGTGAGAGAAGACCTGCAGCATCCTTCCTGTTTGAGGAGGCACCACAGCATGGCTGGTGTGTGGCAGGCAGCTAGGATGCACTACCAGGTCCCCTAACTCCAAGGCCATTGAGATGCTGGAGTGTGACCAAAGGAGGGCAACAAAGCTGGTGAAGGGTATGGCCTGTGAGGAGCAGCTGAGGGACCTGGCTTTGTTTAGCCTGGAGGAGAGAAGGCCGAGGGGAGGCCTTCTGGCTCTCTACAACTCCCTGAAGGGAGGTTGGAGCCAGGTGGGGGTTGGTATTTTGACACAGCCAGTATTTGTTTTCCATTACCACTGCCAAGGAAGAGAGATGCAACAGGAAGGTAGCGAGCAAAACACTTCAGTCAAGTGTTGGCTTAGACTGTGGTCAAACTACATGGCTACATGACACAGACGATTCAGGCAAAATTCTCTCACAGCAAAATGCGAAATTATTTATTTCACTGTAAATATAATCCCTAAGATGGTAATACAAAGGAAAGCATCCAGCCCATTTCAGGAAGAAACAGCATTTCTGTAAGTTTCACATGGTCCTGCTTTCATCTGCAGGCACCAAAGTGTCTTCAAAAATCTTGGAAGATCTACATGGCATGTAGCTCCTTCACTGATCGAGTCCTCGTCTTCCAAACAATCTCTCACTTCTTACACATGTCAATAAAAGGGTTTCTCTTTTCCTGCAAGACAAACAAACCCCCGGTCACTGCAGCTAGGATTTCAGTAAGTTTTCATCAGTCTGCTTGTAACCTTTCTCTACTCCATGTACATTAAGCAATTTGTTTTGATGCCTTTTTTAATCTGTATGATAAAGTGACATGTGCAGGTGGGGCCTTATATACATACGGCTAACACACAGCAGAGGAAAGGCTTGAAGAGCAGCCCTCAGAACCACAGGTGTACTCTTCCTTCCAAGACTATATAAAACTGGCTACATTTATGACATCATTCTACAGGCACAGATCCTCCAGCCCCAAATCAATCTCTTAAAACACATGCAGCCCACCCTGGCTTGCAGCAGACTTTACTGGCCTTCTCTTCCTCTACCCAAATCCTTCACAATTTAGCCATGTCTTTTAGAATTCCTTTGCCCACTGATTCCATTTCTGCCTCAGAGCATAACCATGTGGCACTGTATGTGTTATCAGGATTTGTTCTCCTTTGCAATGCAGTCACCAGGAAGCGAGAGGAAGGGGGAAGCAGCTAGGAAATTCCTGATTTGAAACCCCCTATCTGCAGGCAGGCTTTCAAAGCTGTTGCATGGAGCACAAAGATGTGCAGACAAGCTGTGGGAAGGCAGACTGTTACGTAGTAGTTTGGCTTTGCAAAGAATATGCCATTTAAAAGTTTAAAACTGGTCTCAAATTCTGGCCAAGAGAGTAGCCATAGTTCTCCAGGGCAGAAATTCCATTTCTAGAAGAACTACAGCCTGGCAGCCTCCAAAGCAGCCCAGGGTGTAGCCCAATTTGACATTCTAATGCTTGCACCCAAGGATGTCCTCCCAGCCTTGGTGTGGGAACCATTAGGAGCTTTTTTCCTCTCTGCACATGAAGTGCAGCTCAAAGGGCAAGGTGGCACTCCTGGACATCCCTCCAGTTTGTCATTCATCTCTATTCATTCCTCCCCAACAACACAGATAATGGCAACACAAACTGCACCAGGCTCTTAATAGTTTTGAAGTGGCCACTGATGCATGGACAACTCACTGCAATTAGACTTTCACCCAGCTATAAATGTATCAAGACTGTTCTTTTATTTCAAAGAGACAGAGATGGAATTCACTTAGGACACCAAACCTGTGCACTGTGATTTCATGGTGGAAAGCTTTGGTATTTCATACTGACCTGACACTTGGAAACATACCTGATTCTTTTCCTGAAAAGGGAAGGGAAAGAAAGGCCTTTTCCTTTGTATGGTACTTGCCATGGTAAAATGCCACATACCCACTGGGGAAGCTATGTACAAAAGTAACAGAGCTGAGCCTGACAGTCTGGTTTTGAAGGCTTTATCAGTTTGGCAGGCTAGTTTGAAGAAAAATGTTCCTTATCAAAAGGGTTGTCAAAACCTGCATGACTGATTTTGTAACTTCACTTAATATGAAAAATGCACTTACTGGCTTTTCAAGTATAATTGGATGGTCAGAAAGAAACTCTGGCTTCTTCTGAGAGAGGGAAGCACTTGAAAGTTTCAGAAGGAAATCTCTGCTGTATTTGATCCTTTCTGTGAACAGACAAAATTACCAAGTTCAACATTGTCAGGACAATAAGGTTGGGAATTCAGAGAACTGATTTGGTTTCTTATAGGAGGGTAGGAATGCTGCATGTGGAGCATTAAAACAGCAGGAATGTAAGTCTCACCTTGCATTAGGACAATTTATAGTAAACTTCAAAGCATTTAACTCCATCAAACTGACAGTAAATATGGAGTATTCCAAGCTAATAAGGGTTCTTTGTTTTAATGCAAAAGAACAAAACCAGTTGAATTCAGATTGGATGTGAGGAACAAGTTCTGCACCATGAGGGTGGTGGAACACCGGAACAGGTTGCCCAGGGAGGGAGTTGAGGCCCTGTCCCTGGAGACACTCAAGGTCTGGCTCAACAGAGCTCTGAGCAACCTGATCTAGTGGAGGATGTCCCTGCTCTCTGCAGTTGGGCTGGACTAGATTAGCTTTGGAGGTCACTCCCAACCTAAACCATTCTATGATCCTATGAATCAAAACTTACATTACAGACAGACTCCTTATACTTTGCTCTAAGTAACAGAACCACCACAGACTGGTATTGGAAGCCTAGAAGAAAATCTGTTTATAGCACACGCCAAAGCAGCATATGTTTCCTTGGAACAGATAACTAATACTGAGTCTCTTTTTCCTTGGAGATATTAAGTGAATGTTTTTCAACAGCTAAAAGTAATTATGAGATCTGCTGTATGTAAACTGTCCAATGGATTAGGACCAATGAACTCATTTTGAGGGTTTTACACTGAATCAGCATGAGTCAAGAGCTTTGCTGAGAACGTGCATATTATCACGTGAGTTTGTACCACTCTCTCTTCTCTAGCATAGCCTCAGATAATAGTCTTAAACAAGAGGAATTAGGTGAAGAAAGGACAAACTTTATCCCTGGTCCTTGGTGAGCAGAGTTTATTCCTTCAGGAACAATGAGCCTCCTATAAGACTGTTGCACAGTCAGGTGAATAACTACACTTTTTGCTTCTCAGGTTGTTGATAAGAGAAGCCACGAAGCCAATTATGAATTGCTTTCAACCACAAATGTCTGCAGTAACTGCTAAAACTCTGAGAAGGCATGAGGCTACCTTTAAAAAGCAGACTTTAAAGAACAGAAGCATACTTATAAACTCATAGCTTTACGGTTTGTTCCACTTGTTTAAAAACATACAAAGAAGACAACTTCCCAAGGCCTCTGACAGAGTCCCACACAACATTCTTCTCTCTGAAGTGGAGAGACACTGATTTGATGGCTGGATCGTTCAGTGGGTGTAGAACTAAAGAACTGCAGAGACAGACAACTAAGGGCATGCCACCACTGAACAGGTATCTAGAATTTAAGGTGCAGGTGGGGATAAAAAAGGAGTTCCAGGGTAAATTTCACAGTGTGTGTGGGGAAATTAAAAAGATACTTATTTGTAGGCAGTAGCTGAACAACATGACCTCTGAAGTTCCATTACCCTGAAGGAAAGGATTACATCAGCAAAAAACCCAAAAGCTCTTTGAAAACAAATGATGGGAAAAGTTTGACATCATAGACAAATGTAGAGTAGACTCAGGAAGGCATCACAGGATCAGACGAAAAGCCAATGAAGATCCTGTAAAACAGTCTCTACACACCACAAGCAGAATCACAGAAAAGATCAGAAAGCCATCACCAAACAGACAGAACTTGACAAGCCTGACACCAAACTAGGTTCAAAGAGCAAAACATTATTATACCTACCAAGACCAAGAACAGAAGAAACAAACATGGGATACCCAGAAGACTTACTTTCAAGTCAGTAACACATGACAGTGTAGAATTACTGCTCAAGAACCTGGGTGATGGTAACCTCAGAGTAAGGAAAAATAGAACAAGCTCAACAAAACTGAAGTTTTGGGTTCTGAGGGCAACAGAACAAATGGAAGATCCAGAGATTACTCCAGGATTGGAGATTACTGCTAGAGATTTGTGATGCCTGACAACGAGAATTGACTCAAGAGCTGATGACCTAACCTGGAACAGTTACAGATCCTGTGAAATGTTCAAGAAAATACACTTAGGCAGGAAGCAGTGCAGAGGGCTGTGAGAATATGTTTGGAATCAGAAATTATCCCTTAATAGGAAGAAAATAAAAAGTTACTAAAAACCCATGGCAAAAAAAAATACGCTTTATGAGCACCCAGTGAAAGGGATTACAGGAAGAAAAGCATAAGCAAACCTTACAGACAATGTTGACAGATGAACAAACTGTCCAGGACTTATCAATGAAATTAAATTATTTCTAACCATCAGAAAATCAGCATTTCAGAAGCAGGAAGTTAAACTACTAAACCCTTAACCTGTTTGCAGGCAATGGTCTGTAGGCCATGACCAACCTGTGAAAAAGGCTGTAGGATGAAACTCAAATATGTACTTACACAGAAGCAACTGACACAAAAGCGGGGCACTGTGTGAAGAAATATTTTATGCTGGGGGTTTTGTTGTGCTGGGAGGTTCGTTTTCTTTTTTGGTTGTTTTGGTTTGCTTTTTACCCCAGGAAAAAAAAAAAAGAGAGAAGAAACCCCCAAGATACACCCTCACAGGCAAGCAAGTCTATCAGTGGAAACCTTCCACTTCATAACCAAGTTTTACACTTCCTCGAGCGTTATGTGAAAACCAGAGAGGCTTCATATTCCTCCCAGATTGTGGTACAGAAGGGATGCAAACTCTCAGGAGAAAGCCACACAGTTCAGCTGTCTTCAGTCCACAGAATACAATTCTGACACAGAACTCCACACAACAGTTCACCTTTTTTCTCTTCTGACTGATGCTGGTTTGGTTGGCAGGCCATCATAGCTTCACTTAAGCTCTTCGCTTCGGTCGCTTCCGATAACTAAAATAGGGAGGAAAGAGTTAAACTTTTAAGACATTGTACCAAATCGAGTTATGAAGCTTCTCTCCTTTGAGCACGTTAAACCAAGGGGGTATGTTTTGGGGGTTCTTAGTTGAAAATAACAGATGCAGCACAGTTTCAGTTAGCAATTCTGTTTTCACCAGTCCCCAAGATTCTGAGAAATTAGTACTTTCTGTGCACAAAGGAAACTGAGTTCTGCTTGGGTTCTCTACTCCTCACAACTGAATCTTCTTCACAGTGTAAGAAGGGTCTGAAAAACAACCATCTTGCACAAAGAGTCAGAACTGTAGCTATTTCTAACAGCTGATGCACCTCTAACCTGAAAGATGAAGGTCCTGCAAATGAACTGCAGAAAACTGTGAAGAGGAATACTGGTAAGATATCTGAACAATTTGAATTTGAACCTCCAGGGTGTTTGCTGCTTTCAGTTACATACAATAAAGGATTCATTCAGTCAGAAGCTGATACCCTGGGGAATAATAAAAGCAGGAAGGTCTTTCCTTAAGACCAAAAGAGAGACATGGATTCTCTCACTTAGTAAAAGGTTTCCTCAGCACCAAGAGACATCCTCTACAGCATCACACTGAGTTCCTGCCAGCTGCCAAAGCCCTGTTTTGAAAAGTAGGAAAGCAGTTCACTCTCAATGCTTTGTCTTGGTTCCCTAAAGGCCCCACTAGTTTGGCTGAGGAGCTTTAATCTCCTCCTGAGACAGATTAGGGGAGAATGGGTGGGGCACTTTGGGAAGCATTTGTTGAAAGCTGGAGAGTGCCCAGTTTCTGGACAGAGACAGCAGTTAACACTTTGTACTGTAACTGCACCATCAGCTTTCATGGTGCAGTAAGACCACAAATTGTAAACTGGCAAAGTATCTGTGGGTTATTCTCCACCCTGCTCACACTTCCATTTTCTGTGCTTGAAATTTAGTTATCTTTACCTCATTTATCTAAAATTTCTGAGGAAAAAAGCCTGAAAAAATCCAGGGATTCCAGAGAATGAAGTTAACTCTGAGCCATGCTGCTAATTCTAACTCCTTTGTGATGTTCAACTTCACTGCAAGTCTTAGCTATTCAAAGGCTCTTTCCAAGTACAAACAAGGACTTAACACTCTACTCCACCCATCTACTCTGCCTTAGTGAGACCTCAACTGGAATAGTGTCCAGCTCTGGGCTTCCCATTTCAAGAGGGTCAGGGATCTACTCGAGAGAGTCCAACAGAGAGCTAGAGGGATAATTGAGAGATTGGAGCACTGCATTATGAGGAGAGGCTAAGAGGCCTGGGGCTTTTTTAGTCTGGAGAAGACTGAGAGAGGATTTAACAAACACTTATAAATACATGTGGGCTGGGTGTCAAGAAGGAAGGGACAGCCTCTGCTCACTTGTGCCCTGTGACAAGGACAAGGGGCAATGGATGTAAACTACAGCACAGGAAGTTCCACCTCGACATGAGGAAGAACTTCTTTACTGTAAGGGTAACAGAGCCCTGGAGCAGGCTCCCCAGAGAGGTTGTGGAGTCTCCTGCTCTGGGGACTTGAAAGTCATCCACCCATGTGGATGCATTCAGGTGCAACCTGTGCTAGATTCTATGGTCCTGTTCTGGCAGGGGGTTGGACTCGATGGATCTCCAGAGGTCACTTCCAAACCCTGACATCCTGTGATCCTGTGAACACATTGTTGGATCCACCAGAAAAAGACATGCATGACAGCAGAATTTAAAGCTATGTGCCAAACAATGTCACCACAATATTTTCACATTTCTTCCTGCACCATCTCCCATCACAACATCCTGCCAACTGCTTTAAAAGATCAAGAGTTCTATTATACTTGGGTTTTGGTCCAACACTTAACATTTGAGTATCATCTCTCACAACAATACTCTTGTACATATTCCTACCTGAAGTCCATCTACAAAGGTGGAATCCATCTATAGAGAATATCATTTGTCTAGGGCATGTGTTTCTAAAGCTGAACATCATTTTACAAAGGTAGTTAAGTAGTAAATTGAAGCTGACACTGACTGATGGAGACATTTCAAGCCTTTCTCAACTCAGTATCCACAAAAAATCAAATTCAGACTATGAAATAGCATTAAGCTTTCCATTCAGAACCCTACAAACATCACTTTGCAGCTAAAAGCTACAATTTCAAGTTTGACAAACATATCATGCCATGTCTAAACACAGTTATTTCAGGCAATAGAACACCACACTGCTTCAGGTTTTTTTCTGAATGCCAAGGCCCATTTATTGCCTGGTCTAGCAGGGTCCATGAAATAGAGCTACAGAGTGTACTGGAACTGTTTCATTATCTAGTTTTGTGAGGTTTGCAAGCTCAGATTAATTTGAGCCTGTGCTACAAACCTAAAACACAATTAAAAAATAGTTACTTCTAATGTTGTCCTTCACACATAATAAGCAAAGATGGAACAGGTGCACTTGGAAGTTTAAAATATGTCTTAAATGCAAAGAAGAAAAACCACACAGACTTCTGCAAGATTCTTAAAGTTATACCTCTTGCTTTTCAACTACTAGTACACAGCTATCAGGGAAAGACATTCCTGAAGCTCATTCTTCTTTTTTAACACTTCTAACACTGCTGGTTTACAAGTTAAGGATTCAAGGACACTCCTAGCTGGAAACAGAGTTTACTTTTGATTTGGTAACATAAGAGATCGGCTGACCTCCAGTTGATAGCACTCTAGAACATACTCAATCAAGTCTGTCATCCACCACTCAGTACTCACCTGGTCAACCTTACTGGGCAAAAGCACTTCAGTGCTGCTGGGCAGTTCAGTCGGAAAGTCCAAGGCGATGGCTGCTGGTGGGGAGAGAAGAGGAAACACTGAGCGCAAATAAATGGACTCCCCATTTTTATTGTGTCATACTTGCCACAAGAACCTTGCTGAACTCCAACTGCAGAAAGATTCAACAAAGATTCACCAGGCATTTACTCACAACTCAAAAGCTCTAAATTGCCACCAGACTGTTTTTCCATTCAAGAGTCCAAGAATTTTAAAGGACATGCAAATTGATCATGTCACAGCTTCTGTGCAGACCATCACTGCTGGGGCTGCTTCTCCCGCCTCCAAACCCTCTGACTTAGCCATAATGAGAGCTGCAATACTGCACTATCTATCTGGAAGGCGTGGAGAGATGTAAAACAAAAAGAAAATATACACACCTCACATAAATACTGCAAGATTAGACTAGACTAGACTAGACTAGACTAGACTAGACTAGACTAGACTAGACTAGAACAGGACAGGACAGGACAGGACAGGACAGGACAGGACAGGACAGGACCAGGTAGGAAGAGACCTTTGAGATCATCGCATGCAACCCATCATCCAACACCACCTAATCAACTAAACCAAGCAACCAAGCACCCCATCAAGTCTCCTCCTGAACACCTCCAATGAAGGTGACTCCACCACCTCCCCGGGCAGCCCATTCCAATGGGCAATCACTCTCTCTGTATAGAACTTCCTCCTAACCTCCAGCCTAAACCTCCCCTGGTGCAGCTTGAGACTGTGTCCTCTTGTTCTGGTGCTGCTTGCCTGGGAGAAGAGACCAACTTCCCCTGTCTACAACCTCCCTTCAGGTAGTTGTGGAGAGCAAGAAGGTCTCCCTGAGCTTCCTCTTCTCCAGGCTAAGCAACCCCAGCTCCCTCAGTCTCTCCTCATAGGGCTGTGCTCCAGACCTCTCCCCAGCTTTGTTGCCCTTCTCTGGACACCTTCCAGCAAGCCAACATCCTTCCTAAACTGAGGGGCCCAGAACTGGACACAGGACTCAAGGTGTGGCCTAACCAGTTAGGCTTTGATGGTTTTAATCAAAGGCTGCATCAGAATGGCATGGTGCAGTGTACTGCACTTGCAATAAAATCTAAACAATAATCTACTTTTTAAATTATGTGCATCTGACGTCTTTGGTACCAGGAGTCAACTAACCCCCAAAACCCAAATTTAATAGGAAAGTCCAGCTTTCTGAAGCCAGAATTTTAGATGCCAAGCCAGAAGAACACCATCAAAAAGAGCCACTTGCAGCCACCACTTGCAGCCCAGAAAGCGTAGCAGAGCCTGGGCTGCAGCAAGAGAAGTGTGGCCAGCAGGGCCAAGGAGGTGATTCTCCCCCTCTGCTCTGCTGAGACCACAGCTGGAGCTCTGTGTCCAGGAGCCTCTGTTCCAGGAAGGATCTGGAGGTGCTGGAAGGTGTCCAGAGAAGGGCCACGAGGAGGAGCAGAGGGCTGGAGCTGTTTTGCTATGAGGACAGACTGAGGGAGCTGGGGCTATTAAGTCTGGAGAAGACTCCAAGGAGAACTTATTGTGGCCTTCCAGTATCTGAATGGGGCTACAAGAAAGCTGGGGAGGGACTTTTGAGGGTGTCAGGGAGGGATAGGACTGGGGGGAATGGAAAAAAAAAATAGAAATGGGTAGATTAAGATTGGATGTTAGGAAGAAGTTGTTCCCCATGAGGGTGGTGGCACAGGTTGCCCAGGGAGGTGGTGGAAACCTCCTGCCTGGAGGTTTTTGCAGCCAGGCTGGACGTGGCTGTGAGCATCCTGATGTAGTGTGAAGGGTCCCTGGCCACGGCAGGGGGGTTGGAACTGGATAATCCTTGAGGTCCCTTCCAATGCTAACAATTCTATGATTTTAGGATTCAAAGAGCCCTGTATAAACCTAATGTAGTTTAAATTCAGCTTGGTCCAACACATTAAAAATAATTCTTCACAAAGTCCAAGTTACCTTACATGTCCTTGCTACTTCTTAAAAGCAGCTGAAACTTTGGCAATGCGAACTGTACCTCAGCCATGCTACTCACCTTGTTTAGAAGGCGGCAGATGATGCACAGGTCGTGCGGGCTGCAGGGATTTACCAATAAACTTCCTGGTTTTCTTTAACATTTTGAAGTGTCACACTTTAAAAAAAGCAGCAGAAACCAATACAGAATGTTCAGTTTCACACACAGATGTAGGAGAGCAGTCTATATCGCTTGTTAGTTGCATTTGACAAGAGGATGGACTGTGTTTTAGTATCTGGCACAAAGCAGCAGCAAGGCCTGACACAGAAGGGGGCCTACAAGAAGGCTGGGGAGGGACTTCTCAGGCTATCAGGTAGTGATAGGACTAGGGGGAATGGAATGAAGCTGGAGGTGGGGAGATTCAGGCTGGACATGAGGAGGAAGTTCTTCCCCATGAGAGTGGTGAAGCCCTGGAATGGGTTGTCCAGGGAGGTGGTTGAGGCCCCATCCCTGGAGGTGTTTAAGACCAGGCTGGATGAGGCTCTGGCCAGCCTGCTCTAGTGTGGGGTGTCCCTGGCCATGGCAGGGGGTTGGAACTAGATGATCCTTGTGGTCCCTTCCAACCCTGTCTGATACTATGATACTATGATAATCAGTGTGCTTAGATGGCAGAATATGCTGGATCAAATTTGCATTAAGACATACTCACAACATGGCTCTCACTTTCCTTTCCAATTGAGCTACCTAAGTTTCTTCTCAGAAAGACTTTTCTCTATGTATTTGAAGAAAGGAGATGGGGACATGTGATGGAAATGAAAGTATTGCCTAAAAAATTAACTCAGTGGAGTTTTAATTCATTAATACCAGTGTAGCCTTTGCAGTCTGCTGGCTGCACAAGAGTTACTTTCATATCTATGCATCGACATAAACTTGCATAACTGGTTTTTAATGCCTACTTTGGCTAAACTAATACAGTTCTGCATCTCCCCACTCAGTTTAGCTGCTACAGAAGCAGCAAAAACTGCTACCATGGTGCTGGGCTGCCCAGTCTCCCACTGTAAGTAAACCATCAGTTGTAAAATCTTCATTTGTAATACCTATACTTTAACTCTTCCCACCCCCATCTCCATTGTTGACTGGGAAATGTCATGATTTGTAGGCACTTCAGCTGCTCTGAGAGAAAAACGATAGCAGAAACAACAGCCAACAGAACAGCAATGGCACCGAATTCTGATCTCCCTAAGAGACTTTACAATACAAGGGTGCAATTGGTATAACAACAAAGGATTAAAAGAAGACTATCATATATCAAAACTAGACTTATAGCTACTATTATCCAAACAGAGTATGGAAAAGTTAGGCTATTTAAAATATCTTCCAGTATCACTCTCCATTTTAGCTGATCTGTGCACCATAAAAAAACAACCAAAAATGAAATTAAAAATACTCTGGCAATTTACTGGGTTACTATCTTTTGAACCTGTACACTGAACTCTTAGTGTATCCAAGTAACAGTTTTCCAACATAGCCAATCTAAACACAATCAGGTCTAGAAACCAACTGTTGAATGGTTACTGTGTGAATTAGAACAGTTGAGCTAAAAGCAGGGGGAAAAGTTCTGCTTTGATTCCTTGGGTTTCCTACTTTCTCATTAAAAATTAAAGACTTGAAAGCTGCAGTTCAACAGCAACAATGAAAACTCCTGCCAGGGGGTGACCTGAGACTACTGCCATAGAAGATGTCTTCAGTTCTATCCAGACACAGAACACTTGTTTAATTCATATTAATTAAACAAGTCCAACAAGTCCTAGTGCCAGGTGCTGCACTTTGGCCACAACAACCCCATGCAGAGCTACAGGCTGGGGTCAGAGTGGCTGGAGAGCTGCCAAACAGAGAGGGACCTGGGGGTGCTGACCGACAGCCGCCTGAACATGAGCCAGAAGTGTGCCCAGGTGGCCAAGAAGGCCAATGGCATCCTGGCCTGCATCAGGAACAGTGTGGCCAGCAGGAGCAGGGAGGTCATTCTGCCCCTGTACTCTGCATTGGTTAGGCCACACCTTGAGTCCTGTGTCCAGTTCTGGGCCCCTCAGTTTAAGAAGGACATTGAGACACTTGAAGGTGTCCAGAGAAGGGCAACAAGGCTGGGGAGAGGCCTTGAGCACAGCCCTGTGAGGAGAGGCTGAGGGAGCTGGGGTTGCTTAGCCTGGAGGAGGCTCAGGGGAGACCTCATTGCTCTCTACAACTACCTGAAGGGAGGTTGTAGCCAGGAAGGGGTTGGCCTCTTCTCCCTAGGAACTAGCACCAGAACAAGGGGACACAGTCTCAAGCTGCACCAGGGGAAGTTTAGGCTGGAGGTGAGGAGAAAGTTCTTCACTGAGTGATTCGCCATTGGAATGTGCTGCCCAGGGAGGTGGTGGAGTCACCGTCCCTGGAGGCATTCAAGAGGGGACTGGATGTGGCACTTGGTGCCATGGTCTAGTCGTGGGGTCTGTGGTGACAGGTTGGACTCGACGATCTTCGAAGTCTCTTCCAACCTTAGTCATGCTGTGATACTGTGATATTTATACTAGACACTAAATGTCCACACTGGAAGATTAAAAAGCAAGTTTTCCTCCATACTCTGAGAGTAAATGATAGACACACACCTTTTAAAAGCAGGAGAATCTGTTCAAGAGCCTGGCTAGACTTCTAGAGCACAGCACTCCTGATGAAAGCAAGGTGGCTTGAGGTGACAGCAAAACAATACACTTTATCCCTCTGTGCCCCCCACCGTATTTCCATGAGGAACCTCCCACAGCAAGCAAACCAGTAAAAGAGAACGACAAAGAGAGGAGAGTTTGGGCAGGGGTGAAATTGAATGCACCAACAGAACAGCTCTATTTCCTCCTCCTTTAAGCTGAAAGAGCAGGCTAGAAAAGATCTCTAGTTCTACAGCCCAACCTTCTGGATGAATACACCTTTCTATTCGACTGCTATCAAGAAGAGTGGAGAAAGATTAGTTTTCATGGCTGAGCAATAAACCATTTCCATGAGAGACTGCTGTTGCAGGGGAACCTCCTGCAAACCAGGGCTTCCTTCTTATAAAGACCGTATTTCTTCACACTGGTTACTCCCAACTGGGGACCTGCCTCAAGGAAAGGAAGCCTTCTGCAGCAGCAAACAAGATCAGCAGGACTTTTGGGGGAGCTTTCCTTTCTTCAAGATCTTCAACAAGTTGGGACATTTACAATGAGGATGGTAAAATACTGGAACAGGTTACCCAGGGATGTGGTTGAGGAGTTCAGAATCAGACTGGATGTGGCCCTAGGCAGCCTGATGTAGCTGGAGGTGTCCCTGGTGACTGGACAGGATGGGGTTGGGCAAGATGACCTTTGAGGGTCCCTTCCAACCCACTGCAATCTGTGACATCAGTGACACCAGACACAGCAGGCAGCTTTAAAAGGCCTACAAGAAACCTTCCCTGGGAGACTCTTTCCAGACACATTAGCGAGAATTAACTCCATTTTTGTGAGAAACCCGCTGAGGCCAGCAGGATAGGAGTGACCTGAAACTGCCCACCCGCCAGCACCGGTTCTCTCCGACCCCCGAGCGCCCACTGCCCCGCAGGCGAGCGCAGCCTGCCCCTTCCCGCGCAGTACCTAGCAGTGCCCGCCGGCCCTTTCCCCTCACACCCGGCTGCCCTGCGACCCTCCTTCAGGCCGAGGGATCCCAAGGGCTGCAGCCCAGCTCTAACCGCCTGCGCGGGGCGGACTCCGCGGGCTGCTCTCCCGGCGGGACGGCGCCGGCCCGGCCCTCGCACCGCGCTACTGGCCGCAGCCGCCCGCAGCGCAACGGCTCCGGCGCCGGCCGCCGCAGCCTAACGGTCGCGGGGGCGGGGGAGGCGCCGTGAGGCCGCCGGGGCCGCTCGCGTCGGGGCGGAAGGAGAGCGGCAAGAGAGGCGGTGTGACCGGTTTAGGCTGTGCCTTTAAGAAAGAGACACTTTCTGAACACTCTGGGCGAATGTTTTGATATTAGAATGAAAACAATGATATGCTAATTCAATTTCATTGGTGGGACCCAGTTGCAGTTTTTTTGTTTAGTCTTTCAGTCGGGGAGTCAGTCGGCAGTCGTCTTCTTCTTCCCCCTGTGCTGTGAGCTGGCTCGTTTCTCTCTGCGATTCCTCTCTAACCAGATAAGAAAACTAACTTTTGCATTCGCTTTGAGCTTTAACAAAGTTTTCCCCTTTTAATTACCTTCCTTTTCTCTCTCTCTAACCCTTTTGGGAAAAAGGGGAGGTAGGGAGGGAGAAGGGGGGGACAGGCCGAACCCCCCTGGCCGCAGGGTGGGGTTGGGGAAAGGTCTCCTGTATTACATACTTTGCTGTATATTTCTGTATATATTGTAAATATTGTATGTTTTTGTACATATTCACTGCATTCCATATCTGCTTGTAAAATACAGCTTTCATCTGCTTCTCCGGCTGAGTTAGCTGTGGAATTCTTTTGTGTGTGGGGGGGAACCTTCCTACTCCACCACAGGCGGCGGCGTTTGTATTGCTGGGAACGACGCCTGGGTCATGGGGCCTGCAGTGGAAATAAGGAGAAAGCGGCTTGGGGAACAACCGTGATCCAGACAGAAAGGGGAAAGCCCCGTGCCTGGGAAACTGCCCGGCGCGGCGTGTGGCTGGGAGAGCAGCCCTCGCCAGCCGGCCCAACCGCATCAGCCACTTACCGTGGCTCTGCAGGACCGCGGGATGGCCACCGGCTCTGCCTGTCTCCCGGATGGCCTCCTGCATGGTTTGGCAAGTAAAGTGTGTTTTTTTTTCTCACAACATGTCGTCCACAACAGCAATGAGAACGCCCTGCAACACCTGCCCACGGGGGCGGGCTGTGCAACGCCCTGGTGCTGACTTGCTGGGGTCCAGCTAGACACATTGCCTCTGTTACACCATTCATGAAAGAGCCTGGTTTATTTAGTATTTATTTTAATTTTTTTTTTTTTTTTTTTTAGTATTTCATAGCACCTAGCAACTGACTCCAGAGGCTCAGAATAGATCAAGTGTGTAACTTAATTATAAAAACACGAACTATTTAAGCACTAGGTATTATTAATATCCACTATTAAGATTTACAGCCTGGACTGTTGCATATAACTACTTTGTTGGGGTTTTTTTAATTCCATTCCACCAAGCACTTAGGTTTTTCTTTGCTGCAATCTTCATTGATGATCTGGAGGAGGGCATTGAGTCCATCATCAGTAAATTGGCAGATGACACCAAGCTGGGGGCAGGAGTTGATCTGCTGGAGGGCAGAGAGGCTTTGCAGAGGGACCTCGACAGGCTGGACAGATGGGCAGAGGCCAAGGGCAGGAGATTGAACACATCCAAGTGCCGGGTTCTGCACATTGGCCACAGCAACCCCAGGCAGTGCTACAGGCTGGGGTCAGAGTGGCTGGAGAGTGGCCAGGCAGAGAGGGACCTGGGGGTACTGGTTGATGGGAGGCTGAACATGAGCCTGCAGTGTGCCCAGGCAGCCAAGAAGGCCAAGGGCATCCTGGCCAGCATCAGGAAAAGTGTGGCCAGCAGGAGCAGGGAGGTCATTCTGCCCCTGTACACTGCACTGGTTAGGCCGCACCTTGAGTCCTGTGTCCAGTTCTGCCTTCCTCAGGAAGGATGTTGGATGCTGGAAGGTGTCCAGAGAAGGGCAACAAAGCTGGGGAGGGGTCTGGAACACAGCCCTATGAGGAAAGGCTGGGGTTGCTTAGCCTGGAGAAGAGGAAGCTCAGGGGAGACCTTCTTGCTGTCTACAACTACCTGAAGGGAGGTTGTAGCCAGGTGGGGGTTGGTCTCTTCTCCCAGGCAAGCAGCACCAGAACAAGAGGACACAGTGTCAAGCTGTGCCAGGGGAGGTTTAGGCTGGAGGTTAGGAGGAAGTTCTACACAGAGAGAGAGATTGGCCATTGGAATGGGCTGCCCATGGAGGTGGTGGTGTCACCATCACTGGAGGTGTTTAAGAAGAGACTGGATGGGGTGCTTGGTGCCATGGTTTAGTTGATTAGATGGTGTTGGGTGATAGGTTGGACTTGATGATCTTGAAGGTCTCTTCCAACCTGGTCTATTCTATTCTATTCTATTCTATTCTATTCTATTCTATTCTATTCTATTCTATTCTATTCTATTCTATTCTATTCTATTCTATTCTATTCTATTCTATTCTATATCTCTGGTCTTTGTTTTTCCTCAGCCAGTTGTGGAGAGTTGAATACTTGCCCTGAGAGACAGACTAATGTATTGCCATGGTTTAACCCCAGCCAGCAACTCAGCACCATGCAGCTGCTCACTGGCTCCTCCCTGCTCCCAGTGGGATGAAGAAGAGATTTGGAGAAACCAGCAAAACTCGTGGGTTGATATAAGAACAATTTAATAACTAAAATGAAATGCAATACAATAATAATAAATTCTAGTGATTCTAATAGTAACAATAATAGTAATTAAAATTAATGTAACAGAAAGAGATACAAATAAACCCCCTGAAAGGCCAGTGAAGCAATTTCTCACCACCCACTAACTGATGCCTAAGCAGCAATTTGCCTCTCCCAGCCAGCTCCCCCAGTTTCTATACTGGGCATGGCATCCTATGGTATGGACTATCCCTTCAGCTGTCCTGGCCATGGTCCCTCCCAGCTTCTTGTGCACCTGCTCACTGGCAGAGCATAGGAAACTGAACAATCCCTAACCAAGAATAAATGCTACTTAAACAACTAAAATGTCAGTGTGTTATCAACATTATCCCCATACTAAATCCAAACCATAGCACTGTACCACCTACTAGGAAGAAAATTACCTCTACTCCAGCTGAAAGCAGAACATACATAGATCATAGAATTATAGAATATTTAAGGTTGGAACAGACCTTTAAGATCATTTAGTCCAACCCCCCTACTGTGACCACTAAACTGTATCCTGAAGCCCCACAGCTGCACACCTCTGGAACACCTCCAGGGATGGTGACTCCACCACCTCCCTGGGCAGCCTGTTTCAGCCCCTCACCACTCCCTTGGTAAAGATGTTTTTTGCTAATGTCCAATCTAAGCCTCCCCTGGCATAACTTAAATCCATTTCCTCTTGTTCTGTCGCTGGTTACGTGGGAGAAGAGACTAACATCAGCCTCACTTTAACCTTCTTTCAGGTAGCTGTAGAGAGCAGTAAGATCTTTCCTTAGCATTCTCTTCTCCAGACTAAACAACCCCAGCTCCCTCAGCTGGTCCTTGTATGCTGTGCCCTCCAAACCCCTCACCAGCCTCATTGCTCTTCTCTGGGCACGCTCCAGGACCTCAATGTCTTTCATGCTCCTACAGCCTTCTCTCATAACACATCATCTGCCAGTTAGATTCCTGAGCTGTTTGCACACGATGCACCATCACATTCTCTCTGCAGATGCTGCTGCATACTCACCTCTGCATACTGACTTACCCACTTGGTGCCACGTAGAAAATGGTTTGAAGTAATTTCTCCTGAATGAATTAGTTTGTACTCAGACTTATTTCTTCAGCCCCACCGTCTAGTCTCACAAGATTCTCACATAAAACAGTTACACCCCATTCATGCCAACCATTCCCATAGCTAAATCAGACTAATTCTCAATTCTTAATAGGAGACTGCACATAAATATTACATGTCAAGCTGCTGCTCCAGAACAGTGATTGATGGGAAGGTCAATAGGGCAACTAAGATAAAGGCACAGTTTCTCATGGGGCTTTCAAGTGTGGCAGGTGCTGCCACTGGCACAGGATCAACACAACTCTTTCTGTGGCTGACACATCAGTGTGGTATCATGTACAGTCAGATAAAATACATGTCCTTCCAGTACATTTTGCAATGTTAAGGATGAAGCAAACTAAACAACCCCTCACTTGTATATTTCACAGGGACTGTAGACTGGGCTGCTGCTTTTAATGTACAAGGGCAAGAGAAGGGGCAGGAGCAGAAACAGGGCAAGAGCAAAGAAATAGAGCATGCCAGATATTTTGAAAGCTTGTTGCTCCTGGGCCTGCTGGGAAGATGGGAATATTAGGGCTGGTAATGGCAGGTTTTCAAGGCACTGACTGTCCCAGCAGGGATAGTTATCACCTCCCACACTGCCACCCCTGAGCTGGCACTGCCAACAGCAGCAGCGGGGCCAGCTTTCCTGCAGGCTGGCCTAGGCAGAGGGAGCACTGGACTGCAGCCATTTCCCAGATCCCAGCAACCTGCTGTCTTAAGCAACTTTGCTTATGCCTAGAAGGAATCCTGCTTCTGACTGTAGGAAATGAAAACACAGGCTAATGTTTTTTTGCACTTTATCAATTGCCTCCCAGTTTGTCTGGTGCTGGTAATTACCCTGCTGGAAATTTCTGCTTCATTTGCTATTGTGTGTGTTCTTACCTTACTTGATGATAACCTCGTGTTCTCTCAAATACCTGACATGAACAAGAATTAATTAGAAGAGCCAATGGCAGGTCTAGCCACCAGAGATTATATATAGCACAAAACTCAAGGTTCCATTGCCACCCCAACACTAACTAGCTTTTCTGACTTGGTGAATTAATCAGAGAGATTAATTCCCTTTTTTTAACACAGTGCTCGTGCTCCTAAGGCTGTAGATTGCAGGAAGCCACCCACTCACAGTTGCTTCCTTTACTAGATAGGTTTCAGGAGAGCATAAAAGATTTATGAAAGACAGTATCAGTGTTGCCCATGAGATTTAGATGTGCAATTGCACACCTCAATGAGCGTGTAATTGTAAGTGCATGTGGTTTGAGTTTGGTAATGGATGGCACTGATGGCAAAGTAATGGTTTGGTGCTGAAATGAAAGGACTCTTGGGTCAGCCTTGGGGCAGACTTGTACTTGCAAGTTTAAAAAGCATTTTCAGTGCAATTTGTCAGTCACTTGTGCAGTCAAATGTAATCTGCCTATTTGCCTGTGTGATGCCTTCTCCCAGGCAACCAGCACCAGAACAAGGGGACACACTCTCAGGCTGCACCAGGGGAGGTTTAGGCTGGATGTTAGGAAGATGTTCTTCACAGAAAGAGAGATTGGCCACTGGAATGTGCTGCCCAGGGAGGTGGTGGAGTCACCATCCCTGGAGGTGTTCAGGAAGAGACTGGATGAGGCACTTGGTGCCATGGTTTAGTTGATCAGATGGTGTTGGGTGATAGGTTGGACTGGATGATCTGGAAGGTCTTCTCCAACCTGGTTTATTCTATCCTATCTATCCTATCCTATCCTATCCTATCCTATCTATCCTATCCTATCCTATCCTATCCTATCCTATCCTATCCTATCCTGTCCTATCCTATTCTATTCTACTTTATTCTATTCTGCAGTGCTTTTACAGGACTTGTTGTTTTTCCCCCTAAAACCACCTTCAAAGCAAAAAGAAGAGCATTATTTCCAATGTTATCTATTTGATTAGTCAGCTCATAGAACACTTAGAGAACAGAATGTATGTGTAAGTGGAGATGTATATGGATATTTCACTTGCACATTTACGAGGTGGCTGCTCCAGCTAAACTAGTGACTTGTCCTGTGCTGGCAGCCCAGGGAAAGAGTGCCTGTTCCTTCAGCTGAATTATGTAATATATTGATGCTGTTCTTTCAATAGATGCAACAATTCAGACTATTAATCATGAGTATTAAGCTTGTTCTTTTTGACTAGAGAGTTGGATTGAAAGTGGGAAGCTATTGCTTCATTCAGTGCTTACCACGTGTAAGTAAAACGAGGTTTAAATGTTTCTGATCAGCATATAACACTAGGTCCATTGATACATGCAAAAAGATTTTCTTCACATAGAAACCTTTTACTTCTTGTCATGCTGGATTAGGATTTTGTAGTTTTCTTTTAAATTCACATTCTGGGATCATTAATTACAACAGGCCCTCCACAGTTTTCTTCAAAATCTCCTATTTCTCTGAATGCAGTGAAAAATCTTGGCTCAAAAGCTCTATAAGAGTACCCCCAAAACCCCCCAAAGGCAAACAAAATGATTTTTATATGTATATACGTACAAGACATCTACAGTTGAAGCATTCTCTGCCTTGTGCATCTCTCGTCACTGAGAGGTGGCAGCACTGAGGGCAGAGGTTAATTGCTGCGCCCAAGCTGAATGAGGCACTCGGGATGTGTGGACAGAATATTCTCAGTAACTGCAGACACTGCACAACAGAATTTCAACTGACCTTATTTGATGGTGCTGAAAAGCCACCTGCATGTCCTGCTTCCCAAGTGGGATCCCCAAAGCTACTGGCAGGAGGATTAGAAGGCAGTGACACCCGTGGAACCTGAAGGATGTGTTACCTCATAAGAGTTTTACCTGGATACCAGAGCCTGCTCTTACTGCCTGCACCTGCACACTCCTCAGGCTGCCCTTTTAATTCTGGCTGGCTAAACGGTGTCTCTCTTGGGCATATCTCAAATGCAGAGCTTTATTTTGCCTTGATTGCACTGGATAGTGGAAGAAGATCATAGTATCACAGTATCATAGTATCAGTCAGGGTTGGAAGGGACCACAAGGATCATCTAGTTCCAACCCCCCTGCCATGGACAGGGAGACCCCGCACTAGATCAGGCTGGCCAGAGCCTCATCCAGCCTGGGCTTAAACACCTCCAGGGATGGGGCCATGGGACAGTTGATCCCTAGAGAAGGAAAATTGTTAGATTGCAGCTATCAGCTTGATCTACTAACTTTGTATGTGAAGGAGGGGATGTTAGAAAGTGTGAAGATATCTGCTCTTTAGTTATTTTTTTGTATTACCAAAAGCATGAAGGAAAGAATTTAGAAAAGATTTGTGGTCCTACATGGAACAATCAATAACAATTTATCCACATCTATCATTGTACAGAACAACAATATTTTGTTATCTATGTACACAGGCACTTACTAGTAGACAGGTCTATTTTGTTAAACACCCTTCCTGTGTGTTTTTGTATCTGCTCAGGGACAGAGACACACTGAACAGTGGGTAATTATATCCCAGAAGAGGTTAATTTGATCTGGGAGCCTGGAATTCTGAAATCATGGCTTAATGAATTTAGTGAAAGGTTTGGACTTCTTTTTTCCTGGGTTTGAGCCAGAGTTCCACCTGCTCTTGGTGTGGGTTCCTGTGCTCTGAGTTCTCACATTTGATATATCTGTCATAGCTGGATTGCAAGACTTGAAAATCACAGAGTCACAGAATGCTCTGGGTTGGAAGGGACCTCCAAAGGTCATCCAGTCCAACCCTCCCTGCACTCAGCAGGGACATCCACCACAAGATCAGGTTGCCCAGAGCCTGGTCATGCCTCACCTTGAATATCTCCAGGGCTGGGGCCTCAACCACCTCCCTGGGCAACTTGTTCCAGTGTTTCACCACCCTCATGGTGCAGAACTTGTTCTTAACGTCCAATCTCAATCTGCTTTGCTGTAGTTTGAAGCCATTGCCCCTTGTCCTATCACTGCAGGCCTTTGCAAACAGTCTCTCTCCATCCTTCCTGTAGCCCCCTTCAGGTACTGGCAGACTGCTATTAGGTATCCCCAGAGCCTTCTGTTCTCCAGGCTGAACACCCCTAGCTCCCTCACTCAGCCTGTCCTCATAGCAGAGGTGCTCCAGCCCCCTGATCATTTTCCTGGCCCTTCTCTGGACCCACTCCAAAGTCTTTATATATGCTGGAGTTAGCCTCTCAATCTGAAAAGAAACTTCAAAAGAAATCAGCTCATTTTCCACTAGAATGCAGCATTTTGCTTTCCAGTATTTGAGTCATGGGAATTGGGTTTAGTTCTTACACTGAGATTGTTGGTACAGCTTTTAATACCAGCAGTTATGTGTAGTGTCTTAGGACAAAGACATTGCTACCTTTTGATTCACATTATATCAGCACGATTCTGCAAATGCCACCACAACCTGTGCTGCTAAAGAGACAGTAAAATGGAGAGAGAAGAGGCAGGACCAAGAGCATAACAGGGGAAAAAAAAAGGCAAGTTTGGAATGTGACACAAGGAAAGACATTAGCTGTGCAAAAGGTGTGATTAGGAAAATGACACACATTAAAACTATGCATTCATCTTTTTCTGGGTTGAAATAATAATCTGTTCAGGTCAGGGCTGTGGGGAGAAAATGGATACCAAAACAGCTGGCAATTTTAGGTTACATGCTGAACAGGAAGTGTGATTTCAAGATAATACAAGTGTCATGTGGTCAGAAGTGTGTATGCACACGTGAGACTGGCACGGGCTGCCCAGGGAGGTGCTGGAAGGCCAGGCCGGATGTGGCTGTGAGCAACCTGCTGCAGTGTTGAGGTGTCCCTGCCCATGGCAGGGGGCTGGGACTGGCTGATCCCTGAGGTCCCTTCCAACCCTGACAATTTTGTGATTCTATGATTCTATGTGAGAGTAAGAATCACCTAAATAAAAATGGATCCTTTGTGACTGAATCCATTGTCACACACCCTAGAAAATCAGATTTGCTTTGTCACCTTGAATTATATTGTTGTAAAATTGCTAAATTCCCAAATGTTTGAATGGAATCATTCTGACCTCATTTAACTTGTTCTAAAGGTGAGGTATGGCTGATTTCTAAGGAATCAGAATGAAGTTTCTTACAGCACCACTGCAATTTTACTGACAAGGGAAAGAGATTAATATTTCTCTAGCTTTTCAGTTAGTGTCAGTCTTAAGTCAGTTCACCCTGTGCTAGGTGGTAGTGTCCAGTTCTGGTAGTGAGCACTGTGCGGGAGTGTTTGAGAAGCTTTGTACAGCAGGTGTGCTTTACAGCCCTTTCTGTCCTTGCACCTGTACACATACTGCAAGACAGAGAATGCTTCATGGACTGTCCAGCAGATGCAATGGTGGTAGAGAAGGACAGGGAGAACTGCAGCCTCTGTGCAGTTCCCACTCCTCATTCGCTCTGGGAGTAAGGAAAGGAAGAGTCATGGGAAGAGCCTCATTCTTGTCCTAGAACAGAGTCTGGAGCATGCACCCCTCTATAGCACGGGGGTGACGTGGCTGTTGCTGGAGACTGTGGGTGTGTAAGCACACAGATCTCTGCTCCGCTTTGTGCAACTGCCATTTCTTGCCATGCTAACTAGCACGAGAGAGCCGAGAGAGTGCAGTGAGCTGAGAAATAGCAGTTAAGAGGAATCCAGGCACAAGTCTAGCACTGGCAGTGTCTTCCATGCACTCAGTGCCTGCCTTTCCTCTGCCAGAAAGAGCAGTTTGATAGAGTGAAAGAACTCCTGCCTGAGCAGGGGCTCCCTGCAGTAGCAGCTTCATGCCAGGAGCAGGAAGGCTCTGGCAAGTGAAGGTTTGCACTGGCCAGCTGGCGGCCAGGCACTAGTGGTGTGCCCCAAAGATCAGTGCTGGGCCCCATGCTCTTTAACATCTTTATTGATGATCTGGATGAGGGCATTGAGTCCATCAGCAGTAAATTCGCAGACGACACCAAGCTGGGGGCAGGAGTTGATCTGCTGGAGGGAAGAGAGGCTTTGCAGAGGGACTTTGACAGGCTGGACAGATGGGTAGAGGCCAAGGGCATGAGACTGAACACTGAAAGGGGAAACATTGCTCCCATTTTCAAAAAGGGCAAGAAGGAGGAACCGGGGAACTCCAGGCCAGTCAGTCTCACCTCTGTGCCCGGAAAGATCATGGAGCAGATCCTCCTGGAGGCACTAATGACTCAGAAGAATAGTGAAGAGGTGATTGGGAACAGTCAGCATGGCTTTGCCAAGGGCAAATCCTGCCTGACAAACCTGGTGGCCTTCTATGATCAGGTGACAGCATTAATAGATGAGGGGCGAGCAACTGATGTCGTTTACCTGGACTTGAGCAAAGCCTTCGACACTGTCCCGCACCACCTCCTGGTCTCCAAGCTGGCGACACATGGGTTTGATGGATGGACCACTAGATGGATAAAGAATTGGCTTGATGGCCGCACCCAAAGAGTGGCTGTCAACGGGTCCATGTCCCAGTGGAGGCCAGTGACAAGCGGAGTCCCTCAGGGATCAGTCCTGGGACCTGTCTTGTTCAACATCTTTGTGGGTGACATGGACAGTGGCATCGAGTGCACCCTCAGCAAGTTTGCTGATGACACCAAGCTGTGTGGTGCAGTGGACACGCTGGAGGGAAGGGATGCCATCCAGAGGGACCTGGACAGGCTGGAGAGGTGGGCACAAGCCAACCTCATGAGCTTCAACAAGACCAAGTGCAGGGTCCTGCATCTGGGTCGAGGCAATCCCAGGCACAAATACAGGCTGGGCAGTGACTGGCTGGAGAGCAGCCCTGAGGAGAGAGACTTGGGGGTGCTGGTGGAGGAGAAGCTCAACAGGAGCTCTCAATGTGCACTTGCAGCCTGGAAAGCCAATCAATTCCTGGGCTGCATCAGGAGAAGTGTGGCCAGCAGGTCAAGGGAGGTGCTTCTCCCCCTCCACTCAGCCCTGGTGAGACCCCACCTGGAGTACTGCCTCCAGTTCTGGAGCCCATATTACAGGAGGGATGTGGACGTGCTGGAGCGTGTCCAGAGAAGGGCCACGAGGATGATCAGAGGGCTGGAGCACCTCTCCTGTGAGGACAGACTGAAGGAGTTGGGGCTGTTCAGTCTGGAGAAGAGAAGGCTCCGAGGTGACCTCATTGTGGCTTTCCAGTATCTGAAGGGGCCTACAGGAAGGCTGGGGAGGGACTTCTCAGGATCTCAGGTAGTGATAGGACTAGGGGGAATGGAATGAAGCTGGAAATGGGGAGATTCAGGCTGGATGTGAGGAAGAAGTTCTTTACCATGAGAGTGGTGAAGCCCTGGAATGGGTTGTCCAGGGAGGTGGTTGAGGCCCAGTCCCTGGAGGTGTTTAAGACCAGGCTGGATGAGGCTGTGGCCAGCGTGATCTAGTGTAGTGTGTCCCTGCCCATGGCAGGGGTTGGAACTAGATGATCCTTGTGGTCCCTTCCAACCCTGACTGATTCTATGATTCTACGATTCTATGATCCAAGTGCCAGGTGCTGCACATTGGCCACAACAACCCCAGGCAGTGCTACAGGCTGGGGTCAGTGGCTGGAGAGCGGCCAGGCAGAAAGGGACCTGGGGGTACTGGTTGACAGCAGCTGAACATGAGCCAGCAGGGTGCCCAGGCAGCCAAGAAGGCCAATGGCATCCTGGCCTGCATCAGGAACAGTGTGGCCAGCAGGAGCAGGGAGGTCATTCTGCCCCTGTACACTGCACTGGTTAGGCCACACCTTGAGTCCTGTGTCCAGTTCTGGGCCCCTCAGTTTAGGAAGGATGTTGGCTTGCTGGAAGGTGTCCAGAGAAGGGCAACAAAGTTGGGGAGGGGTCAGGAGCACAGCCCTGTGAGGAGAGGCTGAGGGAGCTGGGGTTGCTTAGCCTGGAGAAGAGGAGGCTCAGGGGTGACCTTCTTGCTCTCTCCAACTACCTGAAGGGAGGTTGTAGCCAGGCAGAGGTTGGTCTCTTCTCCCAGGCAGCCAGTACCAGAACAAGAGGACACAGTGTCAAGCTGTGCCAGGGGAGGTTTAGGCTTGAGGTTAGGAAGAAGTTCTCTACAGAGAGGGTGACTGCCCATTGGAATGGGCTACCCGTGGAGGTGGTGGAGTCACCTTCATTGGAGATGTTCAGGGGGAGACTTGATGGGGTGCTTGGCTGCATGGTTTAGTTGTTGGGTGGGTTGGATTGGTTGATGGGTTGGACACGATGATCGTGAAGGTCTCTTCCAACCTGGTGTATTGTATTGTATTGTATACACCAAGGAAAAGCTAATGCACTGTGGGCCTTGGTTTGGCATTGCCTGCTGGAGATTACCCTGCTCAAACAGAAACTGTGCAGCTTATGCTCCATGGTTTACTTTCATCTATCTGAGCTTGCCACCTCCCTGCAGTGATGGACCCATCAAGCTTCAGCTCCTTACCTGCCTTGGACCTGCAGGCTGTTCTGGCCAAGGCCTCTTCTCTCACCCAGATGCTCTGGATCTTACCTTGCAGTTTACTGAGTGTCTTAAACACTGGCTAAGGTATGGAAAAAGCAAAGGTCACCAAACAGCAAATGACAATAAGGAACACAAGCAGGCCAGAATCAAAAGAATTAAGGCTTTTATTAACCAAACATAGGATTAATTAAAACCCCAAACCAAACAAAAACACCCCCAAAAAACAAATCACAAAACCCCATCAAAAATAGTCCTTACAAACCCTGTTTTGGAGCTGAAGTCCTGCAAGCAACCCAAGAATTAAAATTGATTTGATTTTTTGAAAGTCTCTTTTTTCAGCCTACAGACTGGAAAAGCACTCACTGCCTGCAAACTGAACAGTTGCACTCTGACATTACTGAGAATAAGCACAGAATGTAGCCCCAGGCAGGCAAAAAACCTGAAGGACTTTCACCTTATCTTACTAAAATATAAAGGAAACATCAAAGAAACCTCTTCAGCTCAAGCCCTCATTTCTGTGTAGGAAATGCTGCTTGTTAACCAGTCTCTGAGCATGCCTCACAGAGGTGTTTGGCCACACACTGTAGTTGCAGCTAATTCCTTTGTTTTCATTTATGAGTCTTACTTTCAAGGGCTTTAAAAGTATCACAGACTCACAGAATGTTAGGGGATGGAAGGGACATGGAAAGCTCATCCAGTCCAACCCCCTGCCAGAGCAGGGTCACCTAGAGCAGGTCACACAGGAATGCATTCTGGTGGGTTTTGACTCTCTCCAGAGAGGGAGAATCCACAGCCCCCTGGGCACCCTGTTCCAGGGCTCTGTCACCCTCACAGTGAAATAATTCTTCCTTCTGTTTCCATGGAACTTCCAGTGCCTCAGCTTCCACCACTGCCCCTTGTGCTGGCATTGGGCATCACCCAGCAGAGCCTGGCTCCATTCTCTTGGCACTCACCCTGAGCATCTTTATCAGCATGAATGAGGTCATTGCTCAGTCTCCTCTGCTCCAAGCTAAAGAGCCTCAGCTCCCTCAGGCTCTCCTCATAAGGAAGATGTTCCACTTCCTTAACAATTTTTGTGGCTCTGCTCTGGACTCTCAAGCAGTTCCCTGAGGTCCTTCTGGAACTGAGGGGCCCAGAACTGGACACAGTGTTCCAGATGCAGCTTCACCGGGGCAGGCTGTTAATATGTCTTGGTCTGGGAAACAAATTGATAGCAGTACATTCCCTCTCTCTCCCACAGCTTATATTGCAAGTTGGGGTTTTTTTTAATTTTTAATATTAAGTGTTGGTGATTAACATTTTTACACAAAGCTTTAATTGAGGTTTAGTGTTTAACAGAGAAGCATAGTCGAAGCAGTGTGCAATTACAAGAGTCTCTTTATGTAAGATGCAGGGGGAAATGACATTTTCCTTCAAAAGCTGTCCAAACAAAAAAGGTTTCCAGGCCAGTGTTTCTCTTGTCGTGCTTTCAGCTGCCACTGGCACTTAAACCCAAGGTTTGTGAGAAACCTGAACTTTTCTGGAATAGCCTTTGTAAGAAGATGCTAACTGCACTTTAAAGGTTTGAAGCTGAGGGAGACTAGGTTTAAACTGGATCTTAGGAAGAAGTTCTTCAGTATGAAGGTGGTGAGACCCTGGAATAGGTAGCCCAGGAGGCTGTGGCTGCCTCCTCCCTGGAGGTGTTCAAGGCCAGGCTGGATAAGGCCTTGAGCAGCTGAGTCTAGCTAAGAGGCATCCCTGCCCATGGTGGGGAGGGTTGAGTAGATGATCTCTGCAGTCCCTCCCAGCCTCAGCCATTCTATGATTCTACAATGATTAATCAACACACATAACTTGTTTTCAGATTTAATTAGTTTTTAAACCAATTTTTAATTAAGCACAAAAGCAATTAAGAAGTTGATGCTTTGGAAGGAGTCTTCTCAGCCATTCTCCACAGAAGTCTGTAAGTAGGGCATCAGTTTCTTTGAGAAATCATTCTGTGAGCTGCTGCAGCCCTCAACCAGAGTGGGTTTGGAGGCTGAAGATGGATGTCACTGTCCTACTCTGAACATTAAGCATGTTTTCCCGGGTCAGGAAGTTGTTGCTCAGTCTGATCTCATTCCTGGAAAGCAACTTCCCAGGGCTCCAGTGGTCTGATCAGCAACACCATTTCTTGCAAGATAAGGTAACTCTCGAATCCAAGCGAAGCGGCAACGTGGCCAACACCGAAACGATGGCACGTTCTTGTACGGAACAGAAAATGGTACATCCCTCTAGCCAAAAAGTATCAAAGGGCAAGAAATGCTTATATTAGTTAAAGCATACATTCCTCATCAAGTCAGGAAAGATTATAGGTGAGAAGAATGACAAAGATTCCATAAACAATAACGAATGAGGAAACTTAGGGTTCAATCAGCTCACATAAATAGCTCATTAAATCAGCTCACACCACAGCTTTCCTTCAAGCCAAGATTAGGATCTGCTGTCACTTGAAAATTCCATTCAAGCTTTTGTAGCTCAGCCAGCCTCTGAACTTACAAGTGTGAAACTAAAAGCAGATAATCCTAGTAAGGAAATAAATTCAATTTCACAAATATAAACACCGAAATTGTACATCTTATCCTTTTCTTCTTCCTCTGCCTGTTCTCAGAAAGCAAATCAGTGTTGGAAACAATCCACTACACTTAGTGCTGTATTAAAAACCAGCTGAGAGTATGAATTGTGGTAGGCTAGTGCTGCCTGTTCTGCCAGTGCTAGAAGTTCTTGCTGCTGCCACTGTGCTAACGGGCAGCTCCTGCCCCAGCCAGGCTCCCTCTGTGGTGCAGAGAAGGGCAGTGTCACGCCCCCCGCAGCGCCAGGCTCTGTGCGTGACAGAAGCACAGCTTTCCCCAGAGGCACTGCAGCGTGGCGCTGAGCTCTCCGCGCTCCTGACCTGCTCTGTCTGCTCTGTGCTGAATGCCAAGGAGAGTTTTGCAGATTGTCTGAGGAGGCAGCAATGATCTTTGTGTAGTTCTCCAGGAAGGAAGCTTTGGGAAGCTTTCATTTACAGTCTCCCAAAATGAGATAAATCCCAGGCTTTCACTTGGGATTTATGAGGAAAAAAACAACCCCAAAAGCTGTTTCATTAAATCATTTTTATCAAGACTATTGCACTAAATTTTTGTTTACAATGAAATTGAAACAGGAGGGCTGGTTCTGGTTTAATTACACTGGTTTAAAACCACTCTGTTTAACAGATTATGGCTTCTGGGTTTCACTTTAAAAGTGAAGACAAAAAAGGCCCGTTTATTGTCCCTAATTTTTACTGTGGGAATCTGCATAAAGCAGCCTTGCTGACCTTCCTGCCACAGATGTAGGTACAGAACTGTAACAAACATATAGATGGGACCACAGAACTGGATCATCTCATGACTGTGCCACTTCTGCCTTGCAAAGTCAGTAACTGTAGTTTGGTACACCTGAGGGTTGCTATGTTATGTTTTGAAGGGGGCTACAGGAAGGATGGAGAGAGACTGCTTAGAAAGGCCTGCAGTGACAGGACAAGAGGCAATGGCTTCAAACTAGAGCAGAGCAGATTGAGATTGGATGTAGGAACAAGTTCTGCATCATGTAGGTAGTGAAACACTGGAACAGGTTGCCCAGGGAGGTGGTTGAGGTCCCATCCCTGGAGATAGAATAGAATTAACCAGGTTGGAGACCTTTGAGATCATCCAGTCCAACCTATCACCCAACACCATCTAATCAACTCAACCATGGCACCAAGCACCCCATCCAGTCTCCTCCTAAACACCACCAGTGATATTGACTCCACCACGTCCCTGGGCAGCACATTCCAATGGCCAATCTCTCTCTCTAAAGAATTTCTTCCTAACCTCCAGCCTAAACCTCCCCTGGCACAGCTTGAGACTGTGTCCTCTTGTTTTGGTGCTGCTTGATCAGAGAAGAGACCAACCCGCACCTGGCTACAACCTCTCTTCAGGTAGTTGTAGACAGCAAGAATGTCTCCCCTGAGCCTCCTCTTCTGCAGGCTAAGCAACCCCAGCTCCCTCAGCCTCTCCTCACAGGGCTGTGCTCCAGACCCCTCCCCAGCTTTGTTGCCCTTCTCTGGACATCTTCGAGCAAGTCAACATCCTTCCTAAACTGAGGGGCCCAGAACTGGACACAGGACTCAAGGTGTGGCCTAACCAGTGCAGTGTACAGGGGCAGAATGACCTCCCTGCTCCTGCTGGCCACACTGTTCCTGATGCAGGCCAGGATGCCATTGGCCTTCTTGGCCACCTGGGCAGAGAATGTTCAAGGTGAGGCATGACCAGGCTCTGGGCAATCTGATCTAGTGGAGGCTGTCCCTGCTGAGTGCAGGGAGGGTTGGACTGGATGACCTTTGGAGGTCCCTTCCAACCCAGAGCATTCTGTGACTCTGTGATTTTCAAGTCTTGCAATCCAGCTATGACAGATATATCAAATGTGAGAACTCAGAGCACAGGAACCCACACCAAGAGCAGGTGGAACTCTGGCTCAAACCCAGGAAAAAAGAAGTCCAAACCTTTCACTAAATTCATTAAGCCATGATTTCAGAATTCCAGGCTCCCAGATCAAATCAACCTCTTCTGGGATATAATTACCCACTGTTCAGTGTGTCTCTGTCCCTGAGCAGATACAAAAACACACAGGAAGGGTGTTTAACAAAAAATCAGTGATTCTATGATGCTACAATGCTGTGTTGTTCCCAGTCTGGAAAAGCCCCACATTTGCAGGCCCTGTCTTCCCTGCAGGTTTTTGCAGCCAGGCTGGCTGTGGCTGTGAGCAACCTGCTGTAGGGTGAGGTGTCCCTGGCCATGGCAGGGGGTTGGAACTGGCTGATCCTTGAGGTCCCTTCCAACCCTGACAATTCTGTGATTCTTCTCACTGCTGACAGTTACAAAACCTCTTTGTCTGCTGCAAGGCCACCAGTCAATGAAGTCTACTGCCTGTCACCTCTGATACTGGTGACAGGGATTCTGAAACAAAGCTGGAGGTGTTTTGAATAGAAATTCAAAGGCTAATGATTTTTCAGGAAGCCTGCAGCGCCTGTCCTGCTCAGCAGCATGCAAAGCCACCAACACTTTGGCTTTATTCTAACCAGCATAAAATTCCTGTATTTGAGGGCAGTTGTGTTAGGACTGTGTAAAGCAGCAGGCAGATGGTGACACACAGAGTGCTGAGTGTTCCATCAGCCCTGTCGGGGCTGGTAAAGGGGGCTGACTGCACACCAGCTTAGAAGGAGATTAATGCATAACAATGACAAGAAACCTGCTTTCTTTTTGTCGTGAGAGCCTGATCTCTGAGGGAAAATTTAGCTGTTTATTGCAGGCTCTCATTTTACTTTACTTTATTTTGGTTTACTTTATGTTTTATGTTATTGTCTTGCTTTGTACTCTGCATGCCTTTTTAACAGCTCTGCTTAGCTCCACTAGTTTGCTAGTGTCCAGTTCAGGCACTCATAACATGAAATTTGGGTGCAGGCAAACCTCATGAAGTTCGATAAGGACAAGTGCAGGGTGTTGCATCTGGGGAGGAGTAACAGCAGGCATCAGGACAGGTTAGAGGCTGCCCTGCTGCAAAACAGCTCCACAGAGAAAGACCTTGGAGTGCTGGTGGGCAGCAAGTTCTGCATGGGACAGCTATGTGTCCTGGTAGCCAAGAGAGCCAATGGCATCCTGGGGTGCAGCAAGAAAGGTGTGGCCAGCAGGGCTAGGGAGGTTCTTCTACCTCTCTACTCTGCCCTGCTGAGACCACACCTGCAATACTCCCCAGCTGCAGAGAGACAGAGACCTGCTGGAGAGAGTCCAAGGGAGAGCCACGAGGATTATTAAGGCACTTGAGCATCTCCCCGGTGAAGAGAGACTGAGAGCCCTGGGGCTGTTTAGTCTGGAGGAGAGAAGGCTGAGGGGGGACCTGATCAATGTCTGTCAATAGCTGATCCTGCCAAAGTGCTCCAAAGCAGGGGGCAGGGACAGCTGGAGTTTCATGGCTTTGTGTTTTTATTTGAGCATAAACAAGTCAGCAGCTTTCCCTCTGCTCTCATTCCTGGAAAAGCAGTGCTATTGAAACTGGAGATGCACAGAACATGTGCCTGAGACACTTGGGATGGAGATCTTGTATCTTAAAAAATTAGTGTTTGACATTCTAAGTATCAAAACAGAAATGAGAGACAATTAAAGCTCAGAGAATGGAAATGTTAGGCAAGGGAAGTATTTTCTAAAGCACTCTTTCTACTCATAGCCCTTACCATCAGAACAAGAAGAGTGTGCACTTGGGTTAACAGGGAAAAGCACTAAACAAGAAAGGTACACAAGCTATAAATAGCACCGTGGGCTCTTTCAGCCCTCTTCAGCACTGATGGGAGCTAGCTGAGTAAGTTTGGATGGAAAAACATCATCAGAGAATGCCAGGTTGTCAGAGCCAGCGACTGCATTCTCAGTGAGCCCCTGTGAAAGCCTGGATGCTTGCTGCTGGCTCATCGGTGGGTGTTTGGGCTTCCTGCTCGGGGTGAGAGGCTCCAAGCTTGCAGAGTTTCTCAGGAGGTGTGCTGCACCTTTCAGACTGAGATTCATGTCTTCCAAGGGGCTTCGTGGTTCCATTTGTCTGAGCTGGTTAGAAAACATGTTCAGAATGTTGTAGGAATTCAAAGTGTTTCAAAAGTTGAACTTGAGAAACTGGCAGGCACTACACACAGGAGTATCAGTTACAGGCTGTGGTGGGTCGAAATCCACCCCCAACATTCACTTCACCAGCCCAGCTCAGGTGGAAGCAAATGGAAACTGTATTGACAGGCAAAACTACAACCCACAATGGAATGCATGAGGATGTACACAATATGCAGCAGCTACAATTAACAAACAACACAGGAACGCCCCTGGTCAAGAGACCAGGGAAGCTGTCTCTCTGCCCTCCCACCCCCTGTCCAAAAGGAAGAAAGGAGCAGAGAAAAGGTAGCTGTTAGACTTCACCAAAACAATGCAGCCAAGGCCAGGCAGAAGCAGGTTAGTATTCTCTCCAGAGTGAAGAGAGAGGAGAAGGGAAGGTTTGGGAAGGTTTGGGAAGGTTTAGGAAGGTTTGGGAAGGTTTGGGAAGGGAAGGGAAGGGAAGGGAAGGGAAGGGAGGGAAGGGAAGGGAAGGGAAGGGAAGGGAAGGGAAGGGAAGGGAAGGGAAGGGAAGGGAAGGTTTGGGAAGGGAAGGGAAGGTTTGGGAAGGGAAGGGAAGGGAAGGTTTGGGAAGGTTTGGGAAGGTTTGGGAAGGGAAGGGAAGGGAAGGGAAGGGAAGGGAAGGGGGAAGGAAGGGAAGGGAAGGGAGGGAAGGGAAGGAAGGGGAAGGGAAGGGAAGGGAAGGGAAGGTTTGGGTAGGGAAGGGAAGGGGGAAGGAAGGGGAAGGGAAGGGAAGGGAAGGGAAGGGAAGGGGGAAGGGAAGGGAAGGGAAGGGAAGGAAGGGAAGGGAAGGGAAGGGAAGGGAAGGGAAGGGAAGGGAAGGGAAGGGAAGGGAAGGGAAGGGAAGGGAAGATTGTCTTGGTTGAAGCAGTCTTATGGTAGCTATGTCTCCAATGGAATCATTTAGAATTGTCTCTGTTTTCCTCTTCCACACCCAGCAGTGATTGATTGACATTCTTCTGCCTTTCTGCTCGAAATCTGTACCAACATTTTTAAGGCATAGCCTAACACTGCCACACTGGCATAAAGTTAAGAACAATCTGAAGAAAAAACATGAGAGGCACATTACAAACAGAGAGACCCCAAGCATTGCAGTAGTACTGCACAGGCAGCCCCTGGGGGGGCAAGTAATATGTAAGAAAAATCAAGCACCCACCGCCTGCCTGGGCAACTCTGCTGGCATTTTTCTTAACAAATTGGGAGTATGACAAGAAAGATTTGTTGTGCCTGGGTAAGAGACTTCATTAAATAACAGTGAAAGTTGCTGTGGAAATGCTAGAAGTAGAGTCTGAGCTTCCTGGATATGCTGCACCTCATCTGTAAGCCTGCTAGAAACTTCTTTCTCACAGTTCAACCGAAAGCACTCTTGAAAGGCCATCCACCACATCACTGGCCTAGGAAACACGGCAAGGAAAACAAGCAGCCTGCCCTCAGAGGGGTTTTCCTAACCTCAACCTCACTGGCCCTCCCCCAGTATGTCTTTCAAACACTAAGCAGCACAAACTTAAATGAGCTGGAACTAGAACAGTGTCGTGACACCGAATTAAAGCCATGCAGAAGGGCTAGCAGGACACCGGCTTTGAAATCAGTTGTTGTTTCCCCGTGACAAGATCCGTTGCTCCTGGATCAAACCACAACCTGCCCCTGTCCTTACGGCCCCACGCAGCTCAACCGCTTCTATCTTTTAGCCAGTAATTATCAGAAGCTTTCTTCAGCCCATCTGATAATCATCTGTGGCAGTTTCAGGCTATGCCTTTGCATTTTTTCCACAGATCTTGAGCAGAAAAGGAGTAAAATGTAAATAAATCACTAATGGGTGTGAAAAGCAAAACCAAGGCAATTCTCAACAATCCCATTGGATAGATAAGGAACTTAAACTTGTTGTACCAAAACAATCCCTCTCCTCTCCTCTCCTCTCCTCTCCTCTCCTCTCCTCTCCTCTCCTCTCCTCTCCTCTCCTCTCCTCTCCTCTCCTCTCCTCTCCTCTCCTCTCCTCTCCTCTCCCTCTCTCCTCTCCTCTCCTCTCCTCTCCTCTCCTCTCCTCTCCTCTCCTCTCCTCTCCTCTCCTCTCCTCTCCTCTCCTCTCCTCTCCTCTCCTCTCCTCTCCTCTCCTCTCCTCTCCTCTCCTCTCCTCTCCTCTCCTCTCCTCTCCTCTCCTCTCCTCTCCTCTCCTCTCTCCTCTCCTCTCCTCTCCTCTCCTCTCCTCTCCTCCCCTCCAAACCTCTCCGAACCCCTCCCCTCCCCTCCCCTCCCCTTCTTCAGGAGATACTAGCTTGCTTCTGCTTGCCCTTGCCTGCACTGTTTTGGTATTAACTTCTGTGCTTCTGTTCTCTTCTCCCTTTTCTACGGGGCAGGGGGGAGCAGGGGGCAGCAGAAAAGCAGAAGCCAGTAGCTTCCCCTGCTCTTCGGCCAGGGAGGGTCTTGTGCTGTTTATTGATTGTGAATAGCTGTAGATATTGTAACTCCTGTGTGTTTTGTACATCTTCATTGCCTTCCATTGCAGGTTGTGGGTTTGCCTGTCAGTCCAGCTTCCATTTGCTTCCAGCTGAGCTGGGCTGGCAAAGTGAATGCTGGGGGTGGGGGTGGTGGAATTACAACGCACCACATGGTGTCAGGAAGCCACTGCACTGACATACAGCTTGTCACCTGGATCAGCGGCTTCCAGCTCACGCTCTGTCGTGTCTGTTACTTTTGTTCACAGGATTTAGCTGAACACACTTCTTGCTGATGATCTGTTAGAAAGGAGCCATAGAAGTGGCTGTACAGACCCAGATCCAAAATTCTGATTAGCCCAGTGCCCTTTTATTCTGACAGCAGCCACCAGTGACTGCCTAGGGAGCAGATTTAAAAGCAGAGGAAGGGCTACAGGGATACCTCCCTGATAGACTTCTCCAGACTCCAGTGAAGTGTAACATGATGAGTTGCTAGCTAATCAGGCTAACAAGTAGCTTCATTGTTCTAAAAGAAAAGCCCTTTTGTGGTAAAAGCTGTAGGAAACTGAGCCAAGATATTATTTTCTTCTTGGCTCAAATTACCATAACAAAATCTTGCAAATGAATCAGATCAAATTTCTCCATTCTCTCTCCTCTCTCCTTCATGACCTTCTGCACATTGAGTGTACCAATAAAAACACTGAGAGAAATCTCAGCTAAGACAACACTGTTCAAGCTTGTTGGTGCCAGGGACAGTGGCACTGAGGCACCCTCAGCAGGGTTGCTGGTGACACCAAGCTGTGTGGTGCTGCTGACAGCTGGAGGGAAGGATCCATCCAGAAGCACCTGGACAGGCTGCAGAGCTGGGACCAGGACAACCTCAGGAGGTTCAACAAGACCACGGGCAAGGTCCTGCAGCGGGGTCAGGGCAATCCCAGGCACTGCTAGAGGCTGGGCAGGGACTGGTCTGAGAGCAGCCCTAAAGAAAAGGCCTTGGGGGCGCTGGGGGAGGAGAAGCTCAACAGGAGCCAGCAGTGAGCACTGGCAGCCCAGAGAGCCAAGCAGAGCCTGGGCTGCAGCAAGAGCAGTGTGGCTAGCAGGGCCAGGGAGGGGATTCTGCCCCTCTGCTCCACACTCCTGAGACCCCACCTGGAGCTCTGTGTCCAGTCCTGGAGCCTCTGTGCCAGGAAGGATCTGGAGGTGCTGGAAGGTGTCCTGAGAAGGGCCACGAGGATGAGCAGAGGGCTGGAGCTGCTCTGCTATGAGGACAGACTGAGGGAGTTGGGGTTGTTCAGTCTGGAGCAGAGAAGGCTCCAAGGAAACCTAATTGTGGCCTTCCAGTATCTGAAGGGGGCTACAAGAAAGCTGGGGAGGGACTTTTGAGGGTGTCAGGGAGGGATAGGACTGGGGGGAATGGAGCAAAACTAAAAATGGGTAGATTGAGATTGGCTGTGAGGAAGAAGTTGTTCCCCATGAGGGTGGTGAGAGCCTGGCACAGGTTGCCCAGGGAGGTGGTGGAAGCCTCCTGCCTGGAGGTGTTTGCAGCCAGGCTGGATGTGGCTGTGAGCAACCTGCTGTGGTGTGAGGTGTCCCTGCCCATGGCAGGGGAGTTGGAACTGGCTGATCCTTGAGGTCCCTTCCAACCCTGACAATTCTAAGTTGTTTCCAAGCATACTTTTTCCTCCTGAGTGATAGGTGCACAGTGGAGTGGCTCACACCCCCTGGCAGCACAGCTCTGCTGCCAAGCTGCCATACAGGGACAGACACAACTGAAAGGATGATGTGATGTGACCCAGCTACTGGGAGAAGCACAGCTTGTAGGTCTACTGTAGAGAGCTCAGCTTTTGAACCAGTGGGCTTTTCCAGTGCAAGCAGTTAAGTGACACTCCTCTCTCCAACACTTACCTATTTCTCCACAACAGATTTTTAAAAGGGAGAGCTCAGTTCCTGCCATTGCAAATCTGAGTCACACCCAGGAAGGAAATGGGATGGGTTAACTTAACCCTGTCACTCAGCTTGCTCTCAGTGTTTGTCAGCAGGGAGTCAAACAGATGAAGCCAACCTTACACTGGCTTTACTGAAATATTTAGTATTTCCAAGCAGCTGGCACTTGTTTGCCCCACACTTCCAGTCTGATAATCTCTACCTTCGAATAAATGCACTGATGTGTCTCTCAAACTTGCTTGGAAGAACATCCCAGAGGTAATTTGTGAGCACACTGCATTCAGTGCAGAAGTTTTGCCCTGTCAGAAAAGTCAGGCTGATTTCACGTGACAAAACACCTTTGCTGCTACCCCACACCACTTGGTCATTCAGCTCCTAGTTAGTTAGAGGGGTTTTCTAGCACCTCATGCCAAGGTGCTGCCTTGGCTTTCCCTGTTTGTAAAGACAGGCATAGGAATTGCCCCAGTACGGGTTAGGGGTGACCTGCTGGAAAGCAGTTCTGTGCAGTGCAGAAGGACCTGTGAGTTCTGGCAGACAAGTTAACCATGAGCCAGCAGTGGGTTCCTGTGGCCGAGGCCAATGGCATCGTGGGATGCATTGAGTGGGACCAGCAGGCTGAGGGAGGTTTTGTTCCCTTCTGCTCTGCCCTGTGAGGACACATCTAGATTATTGTGTCACTCTGGGCTCCCCAGTTCAAGAGAGAGAAATACTAGAGAAAGTCCAAGAGGAATATGAAGATGATGAGGGGACTGAAGCATCTCTCAGATTAGGAAAGGCTGAGACCTGGGGTTGTTCAGCCGGGAGAAGAACGAGAGGGGATTTTATGAATAGCTAAAGGGCAGAGGGCAAGAGGAGGGGGCCAGACTCTGTCCAGTGGTGCTCACTGGTAGGGCAAGGGGCATAATCTAGAATGCAGGAGGAGGTCCTACCTAAAAATAGCTTTTCCTTATGCTTAACTTTGAGGATGGCAGAGCACAGGAACAGCTGGGGAATCTCCTTCAGAGGTTTTAAAGCCCACCGAGATAGAAGAGAATTAACCAGGTTGGAAAAGACCTTTGAGATCATCAAGTCCAACCTATCACCTAACACCATCTGATCAACTAAACCATGGCACCAAGTGCCTCATCCAGTCTTATTTTAAACACCTCCAGTGATGATGACTCCACCACCTCCCTGGGCAGCACCTTCCAATGGCCAATAACTCTCTCTGTGTAGAATTTCTTCCTAACATCCAGCCTGAACCCCCCTGGCACAGCTTGAGACTCTGTCCTCTTGTTCTGGTGCTGCTTGATCAGAGAAGAGACCAACCCCCATCTGGCTACAACCTCCCTTCAGGGAGTTGTAGACAGCAATAAGGCCTCCTCTGAGCCTCCTCTTCTCCAGGCTAAGCAACCCCAGCTCCCTCAGCCTCTCCTCACAGGGCTGTGCTCCAGACCCCTCCCCAGCTTTGTTGCCCTTCTCTGGACACCTTCCAGCAACTCAGCATCTTTCCTAAACTGAGGAGCCCAGAACTGGACACAGGACTCAAGGTGTGGCCTAACCAGTACTGAGTACAGGGCAGAAAGACTTCCCTGCTCCTGCTGGCCACACTGTTCCCGATGCAGGCCAGGATGCCATTGGCCTTCTTGGCCACCTGGGCACACTGCTGGCTCATGTTTAGCTGCTGTCAACCAGTACCCCCAGGTCCCTTTCTGCCTGGCTGCTCTCAGCCACTCTGACCCCAGCCTGTAGCACTGCCTGGGGTTGCTGTGGCCAATGTGTAGAACCCGGCACTTCGATGTGTAAGATGCTGTACTGTGCAATCTGATCCAGGCAAACACCTGCTTTTCCTCTGCCATATCAGGAAATAATCCCACTTGTGCATTTTCATTTCTACATAAATAACCAGAATCCAGTAAGTCTGAATAATAATCTTTATTTCTTTATTAGTTTATTTGTAAAAGGTACATTGTAATCCTGAGCTACTGCTTTTATACATTTAGCATCATACAAAGACAGATCATTTACAGTTTGATCATTTACATTTATTGTGCTCCAAAATCCTTATCTGAACATCATTCTGTCCTAGCAGGAACATAGATAATTTAAATTACATGTATCCCTGAAACATCCACATTAATTTACCCACCTGACCCCATGACCTAAATCACTACAGTCGTCTAACTCACTCAGGACATTCCTTCCGAATTTAGCAGTAACTTGTTCAAAACTACAAAGATGGGCAGTGCAAGAACTGGTCCCTCAGTCCTCTGTGAATACATCATTAGAAAAAGCTTTCTGCTTCCGTATTCTCTCAGCAAGTCAATGCTAAGTTGACTGGATGCACTCTGATGGAATGGTCCAAGCACTAGCTTGCTCATTTTCTGGCTACAGCAGTTCATGTGAAGCTACAGTGTCTCCCTTTGCAGTGACCGGTGCACGGCTCTCCCCAAGAGGGAAGGCCTGACACGATCAGAGGAAAGTAAGAGGCAACCCATCACCATCTTGCCACCTACATGACGTTGAAGTATTATGAAACAAGTCATATGAAATGCTTCCCTTAGACCCTGTAAAGGAACTTACTCGAGTCGCCAGCGTTAAGTTCCATCGTCCGAGCATGGCTTTTAGGATTTGCCAGGTAAAAAGAGAAACCAAACCAAAACCAAACACCTAGGTCCCAGGATCTTGGAGAAGAAAGCATTTATCCTAACTGAAACCCCATCCTGGATAAATGGAAATTTAATTGGGCTACCAAAACAGCATCTCTCTACCTGAAAAGCCTCAAAGCATACCAGTGTTTACAAATGTCTCTTGCAACAGTGTCAGCCTGCTGAAGTCCACTCACAGCTTCCACTTCCTGAATAAGGTCACTATGATCTGAGGCAAAAGATACAGTAAGCAGTTCAAGCAAAACGCTTATTGCTTAGGTTTTAAAGCAAGCCACTTGAATACAGCTTGAGTTAAAATGTTCAGTACAAAGGTGAAGCTACTGTAGAAACACTTATAAACACTCTTGCTTTGGAATCCCGACGGAGCTAGAAAAAATGGCATACGGATTCTCAACGGAACGAAGGAAATGTAAAACTTAATACTGTCTGTTGAAAGAGAGTTCAACACCTAGAAAGACAAGAGTTATGAACATGTAAACACAGCTTTAGTATTCAGAGCTAGGGAATCTAGCAGCAAAACAAACTATTTGCATATTATGTAGTGCAATGAACATTTGTTCTTAAGAGACCCCCAGTCTTAAAACTACTTTGAAGAGAATGGAATCCTTACAGGAGAGGTTTTAGAGGTGTCCCAGATGCAGTATGCGGAACTGCTAGACGCTCATCCGCTCTAGCCTGACAATTTCTCTATGCAAAACTGTGCTCTGGATAGCTGACTTTGATGGCTCCCCAGTAGCAGGCTCGGATGAGGCAGATTAAACCTAAGAGGTAAGCAACAGCCCAAGAGACGTACGTCGCGTGGAACTGCCTGGCGAAATCCTGTGTGCCAACCTAGGAGAGAAGCCAAGTGTCAAATACACAGCAAGAGCAGCTCTGCAGGGGACAGCAAATGACAGCGTGCTTTTTACTTTGGGAAGGATGAATCGGATATTAGCTTCATTTTACACAGCCACGGGATCACGGAGCTTGGAAGGGCAGCAGGAGTTCTCTAGTGCCAACCTCCCAGTCACAGCAGGGCCAAGCCTGAGGTCAGACCAAGCTGCTCAGGGTTTGTAACCCAGCTTGGTCTCAAAAGCAACTCACAGTATCACTAAGGTTGGAAGAGACCTCAAAGATCATTGAGTCCAACCTGTCACCACAGACCCCATGACTAGACCATGGCACCAAGTGCCACATCCAATCCCCCTCTTAAACATGGATTGAGTCGCCATCCCTGGAGGCGTTCAAGAGGGGACTGGATGTGGCACTTGGTGCCATGGTCTAGTCGTGAGGTTTGTGGTGACAGGTTGGACTCGATCTTCGAGGGCTCTTCCAGCCTTGGTAATACTGTGATACCTCCAGGGACGGTGACTCCACCACCTCCCGGGCAGCACATTCCAATGGTGAACAACTCTCTCGGTGAAGAACTTTCTCCTCACCTCCAGCCTAAACTTCCCCTGGTGCAGCTTGAGACTGTGTCCTTGTTCTGGTGCTGGTTGATAGAGAGAAGAGACCAACCTCTTCCTGGCTACAACCACCCTTCAGGTAGTTGTAGAGACAATGAGGTCACCCCTGAGCCTCCTCTTCTCCAGGCTAAGCAACCCCAGCTCCCTCAGCCTCTCCTCACAGGGCTGTGCTCCAAACCCCTCCCCAGCTTTGTTGCCCTTCTCTGGACACACAGCAACTCAACATCTTTCCTAAACTGAGGGGCCCAGAACTGGACACAGGACTCAAGGTGTGGCCTGACCAGTGCTGAGTACACGGCACAATGACCTCCCTGCTCCTGCTGGACACTCTATTCCTAATGCAGGCCAGGATGCCGTTGGCCTTCTTGGCCACCTGGGCACACTGCTGGCTCATGTTCAGGCAGCTGTCAATCAGCACCCCCAGGTCCCCCTCTGTTTGTGAGCTCTCCAGCCACTCTGACCCCAGCCTGTAGCTCTGCGTGGGGGTTGTTGTGGCCAAAGTGCAGCACCTGGCACTTGGACTTGTTGAATGCCATCCTGTTGGACTCTGCCCATCTGTCCAGTCGGTCGAGGTCCCTCTGCAGGGCCCTTCTGCCCTCTAACTGACCAACACCTGCTCCCAACTTGGTGTCATCTGCAAATTTGCTGATGACTGTCTCAATCCCCTCATCCAGATCATCAATGAAGATGTTAAAGAGGATGGGGCCCAGCACTGATCCCTGGGGGACGCCACTGGTGACTGGCCTCCAGCTGGACGTGACGCCATTCACCACCACTCTCTGGGTCTGGCCCTCCTGCCAGTTCCTAACCCAAACTAACATCCTAACTCCCACGGATGGAGGTTACACAAGCTGCTGGGCACACATGATGGTGTTTTCATACTCAGTAAGTGCTGTTAAAAATTAATACATATATGTAGATCTAAGAAGAAATCTGTCTCTCACTGCTTTTATTTCTGGCTGTCGCTGCTTTTATTAGGGAAACTGGAAAGCCTTTCCTAACTCCTCCAAGCTCACACGTAGCAGAGTTCAGGTTGTAACAGGATTTAGAGGTATGATGAGAAACACAAGGATTCCACTGCAGTTATTTCCTCATAGGCACTTCTCTGGGACTGCTGAGGAGGAAATTGGCTCTGGTAACCAGTATCAGATATTCAGAGCCAAGCAAGCCAGACTGTTGTTACTTTATTACTCAGAAAACTACCTAAGCCTTTTAATTCATAAATAAATAGCTTATTACCTGGTTTCATTCCTTATAGCTGGGACAATTTAGAAAGGTATCTACATGCTCCTAACTTATGGAACCCTGTTGCACTCTGCTGCAGTAAAACTTACACTCCTGGCTACACAGCAATGTGTATTTCTGGAAACCTGAAAGTTTTGAGCCTAGCAAGAGCAAGATGTTCTGGCATTTCTACAGTGAAGTGTAACTCTCTTTCATAAATCCTAAGTGTTCAGAGAGATAACAGTCAAGTTTAGCATCAGGAAGACTCAAAGTGCCTGAACATCTATTTTTCTGGCTAACTTAGATGATTAAGCTCATGGTTTTAATAGAGGTGACAAAACCTGCACAAAGTGAGGAGTTTTGACTCAAACACCGAGTCAAGCAGGGGATTTCCTTTGCACATGCACAGCCCTGCACACAGTTGCAATTCTATCATGAGTCCTTCACTCACAGTTAATCCAACTCCAATGAAGATGCAAATCATTCCAATTGTGATGTATGCACAGCAGCGTCTCCGTGGCAGGGCACTTCCAACAGAAGAACTGTGAGAAAATGAACAGTGTTCGAAATTGAAACACACACCACAACAAAGCCCCAACCCCCTACATAAATAGCAACTGCTCAGTCTAAATGGAGGAAGAGAAGAATGGCAATACACATGCACCATCTGAAGGTTATAAACTTGTAGGCAGTCTACCATGACACCAAGCAGTGAAAGACAAGAGTCCAGGTTTGCTTTAAAGGGGAATGAGTGCTGAAGATTATCCAGTACCTAAAAATCAAGGTGCTTACAACAGAGTGGTGCCACACCCACTGTTTGAGCAGCTCTGCCTCTCACATCCACAGTGAGTTCATCTATCTTCAATAGCCTTTGGACTGTGAAGCCCAAGTCGGCTTTGCAGCTTCCAGGTAGGTTGTAAGCCACCCTTTAGACTGTTAACGCATCTGTACATGGCTTTAATACATTTGCTGCATGTGTGCAGCTGGAAATCATTTCTACCACCCCTAAGTGTCATCAGCAATAATAATGTGCACTGGTTCCTGGCATGGTTACTCAGTACTGGTAAGTAGCTAAATTCTGCCCTATTTCTTGAAGATAAAAACAACCACAAAGTGTTTCAGTCTCAGCCATGGATTTTTGTTCACATTCAACATCTCCAAAGACTGAAATCCTTCAGACATGTTGAAGTCAGTTTCAGCCACTTCAAAAACATGACAAGTTTTTTAGTTTCCAGTTTTCTTTTAGAGTTTACCAAAAATGATACGAGCTTGCACAAATCACTGCTGACAACCAAGGCAGTAAAGAGATCCCCTGGAAGGTCTATTGCTCATCATCTAGGCTATGAACTCCAAGACAACCAAGCTTTGTCTCTCTACCTGCTGTGCTAAGCTAACTACTGCAGTGCTTCAGTCAGAATATAAACCACAAACAGAACATTGCATTCTTTAAATTAGAACACTTATTCCAGAACTCAGCATTGTTTAACAAATACATCTTGAGTCACACACAGCTATACTATGAGGAAAACTGGGACATGACTTCATTCTATTGAAAAACAGCAAACATGTAGGTCCATGAAAAGGACTAGAGAGGCAGAGATGCTTCCATGGAACATGTGCCATCTGTCTTACAGGTAGCTTTCAGGCATCCTGAAGCACTAAGTACTTCCTCCCATGCCTTTGGAAATACTGAGCTGCTTGTACTCTGTGTTCAAAGACGCAAAGGGGAAGTTCAACACGTTCCAGATAAATGCCTGAGAGAAGAAAAGCACTGCTGAACTACTGAAGTAGTGCATCTATCATATGACTGACCAAATTTCTGCCTCCACTTAATTAACCACATAGTAAGGCCTCATATGCTCAGCATGTGACTACAATTTTTTAAGCATTCATCTTAGGAAGCTTTCAAATAGACTGCTTTAAGCAGCTTTACTCCAATATTATGTCTTTAAAAGGAATTTCTAAAATGCTCCAAGGGAAAAAAGAAAAAAAAACCCTGGTCCTGCAGGCAGCCTGCTGAGCTTCATCTTGCTAGGCAAGGGTTGAATACAGTAGCCACTTAGAAGCCAACTGTTGCACTTCTTCAGAAGAGGGAATTTCCAGGCAAAAAGCCTCACCATTTACATTTGGGATGGCATTGCCAGGGTGTGGGGGTGTGATTAGAAAGGGAAAATGCCCAACTGAGGAAAGAATGATATCTTAACACCTTCTCACACATGTGCCCCCTCTGCCAACATACCCACACCCCAAAAGCTACCCTAAATTCTTCTACAGCTATTCTAGAAGAGGGCTAGGTTCTATAACTCCAAGAAAACAAACAAAACCACAAAACAAACCCAAACAAAGTTTCAAAGGGCAGAGGGAAGAGGTGTGTCCAAAAGCTGACCCGATGAGCACTGAGCTTGCCAAACCGACCTTAGGTTCCCTCCTTTACAGGATTTCCTGGCTCTGCACTCAGAAAGGTAATTCTATTAGAGTGCTGGATACCTTAAGATAAGCTGGTAGAAATGTCATGTCCAATACACCTAAAACACAGATGGTGTTTACTGCACTGGGAGCTTCACACGGAGACAAAGTTCATCTCAGGAAAGAGACCTTCACTTTCAGAGCTGTCTGACTGAGCCTCTGGTTTTTGTAATCACAACATTGCAGGTGCTGCACATCCCCAGCAACAGGACGAGAGGGAATGGGCACAAACTTGAACATAGGCAATTCCACCTAAATGTGAGGAGTTTCTTTATGGTGAGGGTGGTAGAGCCCTGGAACAGGCTGCTCACAGAAGTGGTGGAGTCCCTGTCTCTGGAGTAATTCAAAACCCATGCTCCTGTGCAACCTGCTCTAGGTGAACCAGGGGAGCCGGAGTAGATCTCCAGAGGTCCCATCCAAACCCCACCAGGCTGTGATCCTCTCAAGTTCCATGGCCTCCTATGCAGTAAGAAAGGCTAGGAGAGGAAAGCATCACCTCAAATACCACAGAAGTGAGATGCAGAGCATGTGTGAATATAACTACCTTTCTCTATCCACATAAAATGACAAAGAAATAAGCTTCTACAGCCACATAGCAGAGCTTGGAATATTTAGCAATCCAAATAAACCTTAATTTATTTTTCATCTCACACCAGTGATATTAGCCACTGGCCCACTCTTTAGAGGGTAGAGTTTCCCTCTAGCCACCCCAAATTGCACATTAAAAAAAAAAACACCCAAACTAATTTTGAATAAAGAAAGCTGAAACCCTACTCCAAAACCTACCAGCTGCGGGAACTTTGACCATCTCGATTAGAAATATTAAAACTGGGGTCACCAGAACACTTTTAAATCACAGAAGCAGCTGTTTTCAAGGTGGGCCTAAGGAGGGTGAAGTCACTACAAAGCTCTCTGGAAGGCTGCAGGTCTTTCTGGGCTGCTGCTAAGGAAGCAAAGGCATCTCCAGACCTTTGGTCTGTTGCAGCAGATATCAAAGACACCAAAGCCAATTTAGCACCAGGTAGTAATTAGGAGAGGAAAGCCATCACAAGGGACAGAGGCCATTAAAGGAGTAGCACAGGAAAGAAGGCAGGGTGTTGTGCTCCAAACAATGGGAATCATTGCTAGGGTTTCCGACATGCTTTGAGAAGGGTTTTTTAAGAGGAAGAGCACCTCCAAAATGCTGCCATTTGAATAGCACTGCTGAAAGCAGCCTCCACAGCAGTGACAAACTTGCAATGTTTCTCTCTTTCCTACAAGCATTGCAGACTTCATAGGGTAAAACTGTTCCCTTCATTGGGGGTTCATCATTTTGTCAGACTTTAAAGAGAAAAAAATATAGCAGGTTCTAAACAAACAATCATCAACAACAAAATGATGACATTCTGAAGTAAAAACTTGTACCATGCAATTCCCTTTCCAGTAACTGAATTCATGACCCTGCAGTCTCTGGATGGTTTGCTATACAGCTTAGGAAGAAACTAACAGACAAAAACCAGCTCCTGCTTCTTCTCTGTCATTAAGTGAGAAAAACACCAGAAGCCTTCCTTAAAACTCTGCCTCTTTTGGGAAACAGGCAGAGAAAACATTTGGCATTCTGTATTTTGAAACATAAGAGAACGCTGCAAGACAATAAGAAACCCCAACCAACCAGTTTCCCATTCCCAAGGGTAATCCTCTACACTGTAATTAAAACTATACTGCAACAATGTCCTCATTAGCCACATTTGTTGTCCCAGCGCTGCAGAAAACATGCAACTAAGGGCCTATGTCAGGCAGAAGCAGCAGCAGGGCCTCAGCAAACACCACACTTACACGGGCATGATCAAGTTTGTAGTCCATTTCCAAAGAGATCTGGCCTTTTACCAAAGAAATGACTTTATTCTCTGCATCAGTGCTCATTTCCTATATTTTCCAAGTTATTTTGCAAAAAGGGAGACTCCTGGGTACATGAGGAGGAGAACACAGGGCAATGAGACAGAAAAACAGGTCACAAAAGAAATGTGACCACAGTGGTAGCAGGTAGGTGGAACTGAAAACAAATGCAAGCCCCAAGGTTCTGTTTCCCCTACATCCCCTAAATTCCTTTTGCTACGTACTGAGGCACAACCACTTCATTCTCCCTGCAGATTGTTTTGTTATTAACCTTTCCAGGAGTAACTCCTAACTCCCTACGGTTTTACAAGGCATGAATACCAAGAGCTAGTTTCCATCAAGCTGTGTAGGTGGTCACAAACAAGCTATCTGCAGCGATTCCCTGCACTTTCACAACTGTTTGAATCAGAACCATGACAATTATTTGAGAATCTAAAAGTCTCAGTAGACATCATCTTGTAAAAGCCTTCTGCTGCTGTGATTCATGGTACCTTTGGCCTCAGTCTGACACTGTGATAATCATTAACTATAGGAATGAACAGTTTTGCATCTGACTAATCAGCTACTAATGAAATAACACCACATTCCTTTCTGACTACTTAGCTACAGGTACAACAACCTAAAAGACCTGATAGAAAGCAGCAGGTCACTGCAGTTATTTCATCATCACGACTCAAAGCTCTGCCTCACCTATGCTGTGCCCTGAATCCATGCATTAGAAATGTTTGTGCTCCTGGAAGTGCAGAACTCCTGGCCATCACACCTCAAAGGTGGGAAGACACCAAACAACTCATTCAAAGCTAAATTACAGTATTTCACAGCTTGCGTCCTCGGCTCAAGGACAGAAGTGTCCATCTGTTAAGTTTTGGGTTGTATTCTTGAAGTTAGTTGCCACACAGGCTGTGATTGTCACAGACTGAACCCCAGGGAAGTTCTGGGTTTATTAGATATATATTTATATTGTATATATTATTATTATTCCATAGATAGCATGCTCTGCACTTTATAGCAGAAAGACTAAGAAAACCTAAGAGTCCAGCTGGCTTTTAAAACACAAGCATCATAAATCAGCAGGTCACATGGTATGATTTTTGGACTGCTGCTTGCAGTGGTTGTTTTTCTGTTGTTGGTTTTGTTTGGTTGATTTTTGTTGATTGTTTTGGGTTATCCTAAGGTTAAGCAGCAAATCATTCTGTACCTAAGGAGAGTCAAGAGGAAAGCTGAGGTCAGCTATCAAGTGTGGCATGATAAATATACAACATAATTGCAGTTAGTTTAAAAACAAACAAGCCAAACCACCAAACACCAGGATTTAAAAGACTGCATGCAATTAGCCAGTAAATACACTTCTGCAAAGCAACTTCTCATCAAGGCCAGGACTTTGACCTAAGCAAGCTAGAACATAGCCACTGCTCCACATCTGATCAGCTACACTCTTGAGGTTGAAGGCACCACTAGACTGACTGCTCTAGCAAATACTCCAGTAACAGATTTCACAGTATCACCAAGGTTAGAAGAGACCTCGAAGATCATCGAGTCCAACCTGTCACCACAGACCCCATGACTAGACCATGGCACCAAGTGCCACATCCAGTCCCCTCTTGAACACCTGCAGGGACAGTGACTCCACCACCTCCCTGGACAGCCCATTCCAATGGCAAATGACTCTCTCAGTGAAGAACTTTCTCCTCACCTCCAGCCTAAACTTCCCCTGGTGCAGCTTGACACTGTGTCCCCTTGTTCTGGTGCTGGTTGCTAGAGAGAAGAGGCCAACCCCTTCCTGGCTACAACCACCCTTCAGGTAGTTGTAGAGAGCAATGAGGTCTCCCCTGAGCCTCCTCTTCTCCAGGCTAAACAACCCCAGCTCCCTCAGCCTCTCCTCACAGGGCTGTGCTCAAGGCCTCTCCCCAGCCTTGTTGCCCTTCTCTGGACACCTTCAAGTGTCTCGATGTCCTTCTTAAACTGAGGGGCCCAGAACTGGACACAGGACTCAAGGTGTGGCCTTACCAATGCAGAGTACAGGGGCACAATGACCTCCCTGCTCCTGCTGGCCACACTATTCCTAATGCAGGCCAGGATGCCATTGGCCTTCTTGGCCACCTGGGCACACTGCTGGCTCATGTTTAGGCAGCTGTCAGCCAGCATCCCCAAGTCCCTCTCTGGGAGCTCTCCAATTTCAATTACAATTAAAGGCTATGCCAACACCTACAGCACATCCATCCTAAGCCTTCTGCTTCCTCAGGGACCTGCTAGCTCTCTGACAACATGCAACAGAGCTGTGGTTCTCAGGACAGTTTTGAAGCAATGTTTTTAAAGTCTTATTTCATCCCCTGTGGTTGAGATTCCATAGAAATTCAAAGTACATTATTTGTGTAGCTTTTAAATAACCCCCAACAATTCAAAGTGAAGTGTTCCTGACCTCAGATAAGAAAGGTCAAACTTCAGAAAGTCCCACAAAAAAACAAAACCATAAAAAAACCCCTAAAACCAAAATAAACCCACAACCCTGCTAGTTCTTGTACTCTGCAGTCCTCCTCCTTACCGAAGCAGACAAATTATTCCACACAGCATTAAACAAATTAATGCATCAAGATGTTTAACACAAGTTAGTTGCTGAGTTATGAAAACAGTCAAGACAACCTTGCCTGGTTTTCACAGCAAGGCAAATTCAAGTTCTGCATATAAACATGACCCCTGATTAACCACATGGAATAAAATTTCAAGGACATCAGTTGTTAATTTTAGCAACCCATTCCTGTCTGGTGTGAGCAGCTTATTTTGGCTTCTAGCAATTCAGTGAGAGCATTTTAATAACTGCAGGCTGGATTTGTTGAAGTCCCTGGTTTGTGCATAAAGCATGGAGAACTCGTGTGCACATAACACGCCCTTTAGCCTCCACACTCGGAGCAGCACGGCAAAATAATCAGCACAGCAGACACATTTTACTCCAAAGACATCTACAGAAGAAACACTGAAGTTAATTTATATAAGCTTGCTTTCAGAGAACTTACATTTTTTTGCAGTGTGGGCATTTTGCTAGTGTGTTAAACCTCAGTTCCATCCACTGTAAAAAAAGAAGAAAGAAAGAGGTTGACAGTTTGGCCTGAGAAAATGTTTGTCGTCCTTCATGCTAAACGTCCCTGTGAAACATTTTGCTTCTCAGGCTTTCTTTGACTTATTGCTTGCCTTCTTCCATAAATGGGATGCCCTTTTGTCAGTGGCAACACAGGACTGGGATTTCCATGTGAACGTTTCCCATGGCTTGCCTCAGTATTACGAGATTCACTTGACGTAATGTGGTTTCACCCACAGGCACAGTACGGCCAACACAACATTAACACAGAAGCTTCTCTTACTTCCATAACTATGAATATGCCTTGAATCCAAACAAACTTGTTTCCCCTGGCACCACTGCAGACAGATGCACTTGCCCACCTTTCCCCATGCCTTGCATCATGTGTGAAAGCCAGGTGTGCACACAAAGATCATTTAATTAGTACTTTATAAAACTGATACAGACATCTGCAAGATTCACAGAAAGGTCTGGGCTGGAAAAGACCTCCAGGGGTCACCTAGTCCAACCCCCTGCAATCAGCAGAGCATTCTCAACGAGATCAGGCTGCCCAGAGCGCTGTCGAGCATCACCTCGAATATCTCCAGGCAGTTGGGGCTGTTCAGTCTGCAGAACAGAAGGCTCCGAGGAGACCTAACTGCAGCCTTCCGGTATCTGAAGGGAGCCTACAAGGAAGCTGTAGGGTGCCAGGTAATGACAGGACTGGGGGGAATGGAACAAAACGAGATATGGGTAGATTGAGATTAGATGTTAGGAAGAAGTTGTTCCCCATGAGGGTGGTGAGACACTGGCACAGGTTGCCCAGGGAGGTGGTGGAAGCCTCCTGCCTGGAGGTTTTTAAGGCCAGGCTGGATGTGGCTGTGAGCAACTTGATCTACTATGAGGGGTCCCTGCCCATGGCACGGGGGTTGGAACTGGATGATCCTTGGGGTCCCTTCCAACCCTAACAATTCTATGAGGCCCCAACCACCTCCCTGGGCAACTTGTTCCAGTGTTCCACTGCCCTCATAATAAAGACCTGTTTTAGACTATGCCTTTAAAATTTAGCTACAGACTTTGAGTAGAAAAATGTAAATAATTCACTATTGGGTGTAAAAAGGAAAACAAAAGTGTGATGGCTTAAGCCTTAACTGGGAGTTAAGAGCTCAGATGGGGGCAAGGCTGAGAATCTCTCCCCCACTCCCCCTCCTCCCTCCCAACAGAGAGGGAAAAAAAAAAAAAAAAAAAAAAGGGAAGGAGCAAATCCACCAAGCAATAGTTTGGAGTCAGCCTGGAAGTAGAGAGGTAAAGAGTTGTCTTTAAACAAAAACAAAACCAATACTCTCTCTATAAATATCTCAATAACAGGCAAGGTTCACAAGGGCAAGGAACAAGGATGGATGGGAGGGGGATAAATAGGAAAAATACCAAACCAGGTTTTTCTCTGAAGAGGCACAGAGGCAGCAGGGAGAAGGATCAGGCCCCACCACATGGCAGAGGAGCAGGAAAGCAGCTGCAGTAGCTCTCATCCAGGAGAGGCAGGAGCCAAAAGGAGAACTAATGACCCCAGTGCCTTCCCTTTTATACCCTAGTGGGCAGGGAGGGGGAGTGGAACAGACTCAGTTTCTCAGGGGGAAAATGCCCTGCAAGGAAGGCAAAGCACCCACAAGCCCTCCCCTCTTTGTTTTCAGAAAGGGTGTTAACCCACCCCAGTAAGATTATTCTAAACAAATTCATTGACAGTATGTCTGGGACGAGAGAGCTGTACCATAACAATCTTTCACATTTCACTTCCATTCCCATTCCTTCTCTTTTTCTCTGTCTTGGCTGTTCTGCTTTCACTGGGGAGATAATGATGCTTCTGGCTGGCCTCGAGAAAAGATATGAACTAACACTGCTTTCTCTCTTCTTCTTGTACAGGGGGAAGGAGGTTTGGGGGGAGGGGTGGTGGAGCAGCTTCCCTGATCTCTGGGGGACACCAGAGAGCCCAGGAGGATTTCTGTGTTATTTGCTAATTGTACATATCTGTATAATACTGTAAATCCTGTATGTCTGTACACATTCATTGCATCCCATTGTAGAGTGTTGTTTGCTTGTCAATGCAGCTTCATTTGCTTCCAACTGAGTTAATGTTGATGGGACACTTCAATCCACCAGAAGAGCCTGTTCCTTAACATCCAATCTAAATCTGCTCTTCTCTAGTTTGAAGCCATTGCCTCTCCTCCTATCGCTGCAGGCCTGTGCAAACAGTCTCTCTCCATTCTTCCTGTAGCCCTCTTCAGACACTGGAAGGCTGCAATTAGGTCTCCCCAGAGCCTCTTCTCCTCCAGGCTGAACACCCCCAGCTCCTTCAGCCTGTCCTTATAGCAGAGGTGCTCCAACCCCCGATATAGAGAATAGAGAACACTCCTGGCTATGAACATGACATTTTAAAAGGGGACATATCAAACCATACATGGGATGGTCATAACCTTCCATGCACAGACTAAAACCAGTCTGGTAAACAGCCTTCAGTGAAAGTAATGCCTAGAACTACCTCAACCAGAGGATACCCAGTCATATACTCACTTAAACCCAGCAGGTTTAGTTACATTTCATTCAGAGATAACAGAAGTATTAAACACATTTTAAATGTCCACCCCAAACAAGGGGGAGAAGACTGTTGTGCCTCTTTCTGTAAGCTCTTACACTGTAACCACAGCTCTCTTCTGCTTGCCTTTCAACTGGAGGTAGTTTCATTCTAATTTGGGTCTAACCCTCCACGTACCAGAAACACATCATTTTTCTCCTGGTTCTGAAGTATCCAGAATTACAACACCAATTGCATGTTAGTTTTAAATATTTTTGCCTACAAAGACTTAAACTGTTTTAGCACAGTTATATTTGACTCCTTAATACAAGTAAAGCATCTGTAACGCTTCCCCACCTGAGCAATGCATTTCAGGAGCATTAATTCTCTCTTTCACATTCCTGCCAGAGGAGCAAGGTGACTATTTGCTTGCATCCCTGTCAAAAACTACTCAGTTCCACTCAGGACTACACGAGAAGAGTGCGATGAGGTGTGGTTGTCAGTGCCAGGGATGAAGACAGACCTCTTCAGAACTGTTCTTTCAGAGTGTTAAACTCCAGTTCCAGAAGCGAATCTACACGAAAAGTATTTGTAATTCAATTTAATTTCTGTATATTGGTTTCACTCCAGGGTGGGCAACTCCATTTAAAAAGTCACTCATCAATGATCTAAGGTTTTATTTTAGGATTTCTGATTATTAGCCATAATTATCAATGGGTACAAACTCGAATGCCTTTGGACGCTGAATATTGATGTGGAAAGAAAAGAAAAGGTTTTGCTCAGTGGTTTTAACGGAGAGGGACCTGGAAGCAACAGCAGCACTGATATGGTGCCTTCTGCACACCTCAGACATATTTGCAAAAAGAAAAAACTAGAAGGAAAAAGGCAGAAAGACATTCAAGCTACAAGAATCCAGACCACATTAGCACAGTGGGGAAAGGTTATTTTCCTACACAGTCTAATTATTGGATTTAAGCAGCAGTTTAAATCATGCTCAAAGCTGGTATTTTTACTCATATTCCAGAGTGCTTTAAAGCACCTAATTCAGTTTTGTGTCATTCAGAAAACCTGAGGTTACAGGAAATTGAGCTCCCTGCCAACAACACAAGCCGTGTTTCTCTCCTGGAAGCAACACAATAAACAACAGCCCAAATCCCTGGTTAGATGTGCTGAAGCAGATGAGGATTTCAGAGGGCTCTGAAATGTGGACAAATCCAGATATCCTTCAAGGGATTTGCTAGAAGAGTATATGTCAAACTTCTGAGCCTAAAATAGTTTTCAATGCATTCAGTGGAGGAAAAACCAAAAGGTATATCCCTGCATACAGCTACTTCTGCTAGACAAGCTGCTTCTCCACTCCTGCCAGGTCTTTTGAGAAATCAAAGTACTTTTGCAGATTCAAATGATTCTTAATTTTCTAAAGAACTGAAAAGGTTTTCTAGTCAATTATTTTAAAAGTAGTACATTTAATATTTGATCAGTTGCCTTTTTTTTTTAAACACTCACAGAGCACAGCTGACAAACCAGTGTTTGGCCTACAGCCTGGGGCCTCGACAGCTTGCTGCTGACTTCTTGACCTTAAGGCTCTGACAGCAGGAAAGGATGAAGTGGGACACAGGGATACCCCTCCCTACTTGCCACCACTTCCAAAGGCAAGTCAGTATCTGAAAGTCACTAATCACCCCAGGCAGAGACCTCTGGAAGAGGGCTTGTGGAGAATGAATGACTTAGTGCTGCCAGAAGTATTAACTCAGCCACAGGTCAAGGCCAGAAGCTCTCAAGAGACTCCAAACCAGATTCATCAGGAATAGTTAAAACACTCATCCTCCCCCCCGGCCTTTTCCTATCCTACCACTTTTTCCACTTGTCTGAACTTGAAACAGAAACAGTGAAAACCTTAACACACGAAAACCCTATCAGGTTACACAAAGAGTCCGATGAACAAAATGTGAGTAGCAACAGTTCAGCTGCAGCATGACTGTCATTCTCCCAGATGGGACAGAGAAACTTGCAGGTGCTCCATAGCACAGAGCATGTGTTTAAAAATTCATAAAACACACACCAGAGGGGTAGAGGCAGGAAAGCACAGCCCATGCTTCTGCTTTCAGATGGCAGGGGGGAAAAAAAGCACCCAACAATCAGTTCTTGGAAAGGTGGTGAGCAAGATGATACTCTTAAAAGAGCACAGAAGCAGCAACTGCCAGTTTGACTTTTTCCACCCCAGGGATTCTAGCTTGGCTTGTCTATTTATTTATTTATTAACTGCCAATCTTACTTGGCTGGTGAGAAATGCACCTACTTGCTTGGCAGTGTGGAGATCTAAAAGGGCAGAAATACCTTCACAAAAGCTGAGTTTCCAGGCAGGCTAAAGCGCTTCTATTGTATTTCTTTGCTTCTCTGCTGACTCTCAAACCCAAGCACTTTTCTGATTTTTCTTCAGTGAAAAAAATGAATAGAACCTCAAACTCAGTAACAGAAAAAACAGAAGCAGCCAAAGAACGGTGGGAAAGCTGCATAAAATGGGCAAAAAAGTTTGGTTTTTGATAACTCAGCATAGAAGAATGCAAGTTGCAAATCTCCAATGATTTTGAGAGCTTTTTTGACATACCCCGAAGAGGTGACCAGGTCTTACCAGCTGGTGGGACTATGCAGTCCAAAATGCTGCAGCTCCCTATAGCAGCCACCAGCTCTGAAGTCATGTGGACAAATTCCAAATAAAGAAACTTAAGCTTTTAAGGCACAATCCTGTAGTTATGGGCAAAGCCAGCCTCTATGGGGTTGTTGTTAGAGGGGTTTTTTGGTGGCTTGCTTTGTTTGGTGTTTTTTGTTTGTTTGTTTTGGTGTGGGTTGTGGGGTTTTTTTTTGGTTGCTTGGTTTCATGAAGGGGGTTTCTGTGTGGGTTTGGTTTTTGTTTGGTTGGTTGATTTGTTGTTGGGGTTTTGTGTGTTTTTTAAACTTATGTTCAACTAAATAAACTCAGAGTGTGAAACACTGAATTAATTTGTGCTGCACTTATAGAAAGCAAAGAAAGAATAGAGGCAAATTAAACTCCCATGATCATGAAGGACACTAAAGATAAGTCAGTAATTTAGCAATGAGAATTCTACTCCATAAGACTGACTCTCCCTTAGAAGCAATAACAAACAACAAAAATCACATAGAGGAGGTGGTCTTTCATGTTGTAACCACATGAAAACTCAACGCTGCAACTCTTGCACAGCCTTGCTTTTGCCTGTACAGTCTTAGAGCTGTGCTAGAAAACAGTTTCATTATAATATTTGATCATGACTGCATTAAACTACAGTGATCCTGCAGGCACAGAACAGTTCATAAAATGTTACTGTATTAAAAAAAAACCCTAGGAGACCACCTTTCATTAAAGATTCCTGGTTTATAATATCATCTTCAGATGGTCTCTCTCTTCCATAGATCCAGTAGTTTCCTGTTAATAACACAATTCTACACTGCACACAGGGTTCGTACTAGTTAAGGTCACACAGGCACTTGTACTTTTAAAAAAGCAAACAGAAAACCCACTGCAGCTATCTCTGGTTACAGCTACTGATCTTCAGCAAGGGTTTTAATAGGAATATACCCAATATATAGGTAGAAATAGCTGATAGAATATTTCTCAAGGAACCCTCTGATGGTTTCTCAGATACTACACCACCTGCAAACTAATAATCAAATCCCTAGTTGCCTTTTAAATAAAAGATAGGGCTGAGCCATCTCCCAACCCCTGCATATATCATCTGCTACAGTAGTTAAGCCATTACTGCACACCTCACTGATCAATAAACCTGAAGATTTGAAGGAACAAGTCTGTTTCACTACAGCGCTCATCTCAAGCTAACCCTTCTCTCACTGCTGATCCAAGCCAACAAGGAATCCCATGCCCTAGTTTCCTCTTTCCATTCACACAATGTATTTGAGCACTCTCTGGCCTTTATGTATCCTAGGAGCTTTTGCTGAAGGAACACACCACCACTCTGGACATTATGCAGGTTCATCAGCTGCATCACTTCTCCCCTGCCGTTTCCAAGAAGTCACAAAGCTGACAAACATTTGAGCACTACTGGATAAAGAAGCTAAAACTAAACTTGTGTACTGCAGAGATCCTTCTTAAATCCAAGTTCAAGTATGGCAGGAATCCATGTCAAATACTGACAATTCAACAGCAAAAGATCATCCTTGCATTCTTTGCTTCAGAACTGCAACCAACAGACAGCCTCACACGCAAACCAAGATCTCCAGCTTTGTAACAACTCAGAGAGAAACTAACAAAGTGCCATAACAAACAGCTTCCAGGGGTCCATAAAGCAAGGGCAGAACTGCCCTCAGCCACTGCAGAACACAACCAGTATTGCACTGAACAGAACTTGGAAGTACAACTTCCTTTTCCAGCACTATCCACTAAACAGCAAGACTGACTTTGGGCTTCACTCATGCATACACAGAAAGAGTGTTAGAAGTTTTCTTGAAATGCATGTAAAGATAACCAAATAGAGACCACACATCCAGAGCAATATGAGCACAGAAGTGGCTTCAGCTCCTCAGTGACGCCAGAGAGTGAGGCAATATGCTCTTTAAAGTGCTTACAACAAATAGCTCAAGGGATAGCACAGTAAGTCAGGAGGAGAATCTTGTGCTTTACTTACAAGGAACGTATTTCCACAGTGCCCACATACCACTCTAGTTCCATCTGGTTGAACTGGCAAGGCAGGCTGAGCTGGCTGCTCTTCTGGGATCAGCATTACTGGACCAAGTGTAATGATGCGTCTACTGCGTTAAGAACATTAGATGTACATGTAATTAAGCCAGCAAGAGAGTAGCACAAGGAGTTTAAGCAATTAACTCAGTTACTACCAAATATTTTACACTTTTAAAATATAACCTGCTTTTTAAAAAACAGATAATGCACCAGTCTGGGGGTCTCTAAAGTGTTTTCCTTTTCAGCTTTGGTAACATTCTCTTTCACTGCAAGACCAGCCAGAACGCTGCAGAGATCAAAGGCTTGCCACCACATGGGAGAAACTCCTCAGGAAAATTAAAATCTTAATACCCAGGTTAAGCAAGCTCATGAATTGGAATGGACATACCCATGTGAATCATGTAGAAAGAGTAAGGACTCTTCCATAACCTAGCTCTCCTTCCCAAGTCAGATACTCTTCCCTTCCATGCTACCGTCAATCATATCAATATAAGCAGCATATCAACATTTGTGCAGTAACAACTCCATTCAAACTAAGTGAAATACAAAGAAAACCACCTCAGGTTGACTAAATACAACTGATGTGCCTTTAAAAAGTTCAAGTATTTACTTGTATGCGCAATATGTTCCCACTTCAACTGTACAATTTGTCCACCCAAAGTGGCAATACCCAAATGAACCAACTCAGAGCAGAATGAGGATTGGACTTCCTAGCATGAAAAACGTGAAGGGAAAAATTCAGGTATTATTTAGCTTGCACTCTATCTCTCCCCATATACAACCAAAAAAGTATTCTGGATGGTCTCCCTTCAGTCTGGAGCCTTCCATTTACACCATACACTCAGCTCTGTTCTTCCTTCAAAGCACTTCAATATTGCTCATCTTCTAGAAGACAAATACAGAGGCTAGCTTAGGAACACGTCTGAGCTACATGCTTTGAGGATTATTTTAATAACATTAGGAAGTTTTTGATTCAGCCTGGTTACAAAACATACCCTGTACTGCAAATGAAGTATCTCAAACATTTTTTCACTCTGAAAGTGTTTGGAATATTCTGAAGTTTCCCAAGATTGTATTATTTGTGAAAAGTCTCCCCCTCTCTCCCCCCACCAATGTCTCAAACTGTCTCAAAATCAGAATAGCCACCGTAGTGGGGACTAGGGCATTTGATGTGGTAGAGCTCCCATTCCATTGTCCTCAACATAGCCTTCACCTCAGTTTCTCCTGTTAGAGCTCCACCACTTGCAATCAAACAACTCCTACCTCAGCAGATCACCAACACCCTAAGCCAAATGGTAAGAATGCTCACTGTGGCAATCTTGCCTGGGAGGACATTAAAAACTCAGTGTAAGAAGGGAGGACAGGACTGAAGCCAACCTACAGATCCCTCTCCTATTTCATTCTGAAATCACCTCTCTGAAGGAGGCAAAGTGAGGAACCTGTGGGTTTGCTATAATGAAGTTTACAAAAAATGATGAATGTTAAGCCCCTTAAACAAGAGAGTTTCTTCTCTGTTCTTTATACCATTTGTTCCTTAGGAAGCAGCTAAAACGGGAAATACATTTAAGCTGACCGCTAAATACATCATTTCTCCCCCTCTTTAATAGTAAATAAATGAATTTAAAAAAAATTAAAATAAATCAAAACTCACACTAACACAACCTGTGCCTGCAGTCATGCTCTTGAAGTGTCTGTGCTTCAAGGCCCAGGCTTGAACCTCTTTTAGTTTTAAAATATTAAACACAAAGAGCACCTTTATTTTTAAAGCAAATCATCTCAAGGCATTTGTCTTTCTTACCAGTTTGGTCTTGGACAGCCTATTTTCCGAGACGTATCCTTACAGATAAGGAGACAGTTACACTGACATCTAACATACTTCTTCCCTGAAGGAGGGTTTTTGATTGGCTAAACAAAACAAACACAAAAACAAACCACCAGAGAACACACATCAGAAGTTACAGCAATTTTTTTTTTTTCCCCCCTCATAAGAGTGTGACAAAGCAGAACAACTGCAATCATAGATACAATACAATACACCAGGTTGAAAGAGACCTTCAAGATCATCGTGTCCAACCCATCAACCAATCCAACCCACCTAAACAACTAAACCATACAACCAAGCACCCCATCAAGTCTCCTCCTGAACACCTCCAATGAAGGTGACTCCACCACCTCCACGGGTAGTCAATTTCCAATGGGGAATCGCTCTCTCTGTGCAGAACTTCTTCCTAACCTCCAGCCTAAACCTGCCCTGACGCAGCCTGAGACTGTGTCCTCTTGTTCTGGTACTGGCTGCCTGGGAGAAGAGACCAACCTCTGCCTGTGAGAAGTCCTTGCTACCAGAGAAATACAGTTCCTCTTCCAGTGGAAGCTGGACTCAAGATAAAATCAGAAGCTCTCTCTCTTCCCAGAGAAAGAAGTGCAAATTTCCTCACTAGAACACACCAAAAAAAGAGATTCTGCAAACTAATGGAAAAACCTTTCATATTTCAGCAATGAAGGACTCAAGGCTTCAGTTTCATTATTTTTCAAATGTGAGCTTAAATAGCAGTAGCTTTTTTTAAGAACCAGTCAAAATATCAAGCAAGCCTCCCTGCCCAGTGCAACAGCTTTATACAGCAGGGAAAGGACCACAGCCGGTTCTCAGTCACTGAAAGTATGTAGACATCACTGAACTGTAATGTCAGATTAACCTGTGCTGCAATTATCTTTTCTCTAACCAGGAGTCAAGTTTCCAAGTCCCTTTCATACAGCAAATCAAAGCTGCAAGATGCTTTGTTTAACTTGAAACATCATATATCAGCAGGGAAAGTCAGTATTGATGGCAGGTTCCCTACTCTGAAGTGAAGAAAAAAAGGAAGATGTTTTCTTACAGTCTTAAGGCTTCCTGTTTCTGGTCATACTTTAAAGTTACTTTCATAAAATAAACCCATTTTCATGCAAATGCACCTAGTAGCTGTGAAGTGCCACAGCATCAGATTCTGAAACTAAAGCTGGCAGGAAACAAGAAAGTAGAAGCAGGAGGCTAAATACTGAAGACTTGAATTAAGAAAGGGGGGAGGAGCAAAAAGGTCTGTGATCACTGGAAAAGAACAACAATGTATGAGTTTCAAAAGTGCTGTGCTGTGGTTTGTTAGCAAGCCAACAAATTGACTGAACAGCATTGGAGAAGAAAAGCCTACACTCAGGGAGGGGCGTGGGTTAGTTACTTCGTTTCTTCTACTCTCAAAGTAATTCCATTCTTCATTTCTCTTCATCCCACCAAAACCAGTTTCAGTGTGCTCTACAGAAGAGTAATTGCTTAAACGGACATCTTTGCTTTTTGTCCTCCCCAGAAGGAAACATCCTGTGCAGCCAGCTCAACAGCACCAAGATTTATTTCAACTGCTTAACCATCCTACTGCCAGCAGCCCTTGAACTTGCACGACAGCTACACCAGCAGTCAGCTGTGCTGACAGCTCCTGTGCAGGGATGGCAGGAAGGGACTCAGCCTTTTTAGATGAATGCTACCAACGACACATTTCAACTTCCAACAAAACCCAGCAAACACTGAAAAAAACAAATCCATTTTACCGTAGCTTCATTGCAAACTGTGCACTTCACAACATGCTGGTGCAGCTTGCCATCCAAATTGATCAGTGACTGGCACACACGGCAGTTTATGACAGGAACACCGCTGGCATCTGGGCTTGCAATGGCAGTATATGGAGGAGGAAGCTCTGCTGCAAGAGAGCAGGAAAACTCAGTTGAGAAACAAAAGGTTTAGGGGATCCTAACACACTGTCAGCAAAGCCTGAAGCCCCAACCTCAAAAAAAAACAAAAAAACCAAACAACAAAGAAACAAACAGAAAAAACCCAAACAAAAAGCTCATAAGTATAAACATAAAACAAACTTAAGTTGGTCTTCGAATAGAATAGAATTAACCAGGTTGGAAGAGACCTTCAAGATCACCAAGTCCAACCCATCACCCAACACCATCTAATCAACTAAACCATGGCACCAAGCACCCCATCCAGTCTCTTCTTAAACACTTCCAGTGATGGTGACTCCACCACCTCCCTGGGCAGCACATTCCAATGGCCAATCTCTCTTTCTGAGAAGAATTTCTTCTAACATCCAGCCTAAACCTCCCTTGGCACAGCTTGAGACTGTGTTCTCTTGTTTTGTTGCTGGCTGCCCGTCTCCACAGCTTTTGTGATCCAAACATCGATAGTACCTGAAAGCTTACCAGCAACAGAAATACATCATTAAGCCACACCAGAAAAAAAAATAGATCAAAAGGCTTTATCTATGCAACTGTTTTCGAACCATCTTTTTACAGTCTTTAGAAAAGGGGAAAAAACACCAAACACCAACATACAACCTCCCTCAAAATCCCAAACACTACACATTAGCAACAATCAAAGACTGGCTTCTGAAGAAATAAGCCAAGCAACCCAGAAGATAGAATAAGATGCAGGTAGGGCAAAGGACCATAACCAGCACTTACAAACACCTGGAGAGACCAAAACACACCGACAAGTGTTTATCATACACTAACAAGTACAGGTACAGATGCAGAGAAGTCCTGTTAAGGAAATAAATCTGGGATGGGAAGTGGCATGAAGAGCTGCTGTTTTGAGAGCAACAGACAGAAAAATTATCCTATCTTGAAGAAAACAAGATGAACTGAACTCTGAGCTTCTAAGACTTGCAGACATTTTTGTTGTCCAAGAGCCAATAGACAGATGAACAAGGAAGCCCTCAGTCACATAAGACAGGCTAACACAAGGGAGAACAGTGGCATCAGGCCCCTGTGGAAGGGCAGATTTCAGCTTTGCCAGGCCTGAGCCCATGACAAATCAGGGAGGGGGAAACACTCAAGATCCTTCTCAGTTTAAGAATCCATGGAATGAAAACAATTCGAACAGCGACCTCTCACATGCCTATTACTACAATTATTTGGCATGTAATAGCACCAGCTTTAATTTCATCAAGAAAAGCTCAGGGCTCTTCAGGTAAGCAGATAAGGAATGGGCATATTTTGTAGTTCATAGTTCATTTTTTTTGCACTGACAGGTTGAAACGGTCTGCAGCCTGGGACCTCAACAAACATATTTCCTAATTATTTCCAAGCAGCCAATACAATCTTCAGAAAAGCAACGAGCTCAGCCTGATTTCAGCTTACAAACAGCACTGAAGAGAGCAATACAGGCTGAGGGGTGGCAAGGGGAATCACTGGCTGTTATCAAAGCTGAAAAGCCCAACTTTAAGCTGATAAATCAGTGAAGGAGTGGTGAGTCTTTCTTAAAGTGACTGTCATAAGCTAGAGGGATATAAGAAACCCTACCTGTGCTTGATTTTAACTCAGAGGCAGCATAAGGAAAGTAGACACCTTGAGGGTCTCAGTATCACCCCCAACATATTTGAATTACTTCAAAAGAGAAACAAATCCAACTCATATGCAACAATAAGACTCTAAAGTCACATACAAACTGATACTCCATTACCTAAGTGAGCTTCAGACCTTCAGCTTGATATACTGGTTGTAGAAACCAAGATCATTGGCAAGATCAGGTCACTGAAAGAATGTTGCTTTGATTTATTCTGTTTCTGAGAAATTACACTGAGAAAACACACCATCCAGTCAGAAGTTTTTAAGAACAAGAGTATTTGGCAGTACTGTGATACCTTGTTTTCAGTACAAGACTGCCACATGCCACATTACAAGATACAAACTGAACGTACACAAGACAAAACTTCAACCCCTCACACTTTGGCAGCTGGAAACAATCTCAAGTCTACTAGATCACTGCAGAAACCAGGTTTGAGATTGAATGATGGGAAGAGAGTGTCTAAGTGGAAAAGCCAAGGCTGCTGCAAGGTGCTTTTAGCTGTGAGCAGGCTGCTCAAGCGCTCCTGCAGCCAGCAGCCGACACACTTTCTGGCTAGAATAGGTAGCCATAAAACAAAAGACATATGCAGCAGACCAAACATCAAACTCCCTGTCAAGATACCCCTGCAGCTCAATCCCAGCTTTGAGGCTGCTTTTTTGAGAAGCAATGATCATGTTGCAGGATTTCTTTGCTTTGCCCTCTCCATTTCAAGCACAACATCTCAATTCTATCAGTTGGGAACAGGGCAGATCTACTAAGGAAAGGGAAGAAGTATCTTGAAAGTACCAAGAAGCAAAAAGAGGAACACACAGAGAGCAGTCTTTCAGCTTTCCCCGATCCTGGATTGTTTAAGAAGCAGCAACCAGACCCTTTCAGACATTCATAATATTCTATGCCCTTCTTGTAAATGACAGCTCTTAGGATTTTAAAAGTCGGTTAACTCTAGGTGTTTGAGCACCTACAGATCCTCCCAGTCAATCCTCCAGCCTCACACTGGAGCTGCTCAGCTTCCAGGTAAGCAGCCGTGCTCTGCCTGTCCTGCTGGCTCAGCAAATTTCAGCAAATAATGGCTGCTTTTCAGCGTGGTGCTGCAGCAAATCACATTTGCTACAGAGTAGAAAGCCCGTAGGGATCTTGGCATTGCAACCTTCATGCTTAAAGAAAAGTGCATTTGGAAGGGTTCCAAAAAAACCCTACCAAGCAAAAGCCATCAAAATTAAGTTTAAAGAGAAGTAAACTGGAGAGTGGGGGAAGTGGTTAAAAAATAAAATAAAGGCATTGCCTCAGAATGTGCTGCTCATTAGATCTGCATAAAAAGGTGTCAAAGCCCATTAACACACTTTGGTATTATTATTCTCCTTTCTTTGACAGCTTGAATTTCAGGCTAACTGTAACATCCAACCTTAGTTCATAAAGGTCCATCATGTTGAATGGACTGGGTGGTACATGAATTTCACATACACACCAGGGGTTTCAGGACATGTTTAATGAGAGATTAAAACTTCCTGCAGCTGACATACTAGTTTACAGCTATATTATCAGTTTTTCTTGGGGAACAATAAAATCCAGCAGTGATTAGCTGAGCAAGATTAGCAGAGTACCCTACCATGAAGTACACCTGACTCTGACCTACAATCCCCTCCTCACCCTCACAGGATACAGATGCAGTGAAAGATACCAAAAGGAATTTCTAAGGTTGAATATGTGGTATTTGTACACTTTCCTCCCTTAGGATCTGAAGGGCACAGCCACAGGGAACCAACTGCACATTAACTAGGTCCAACAAAATTAGCTTGGTTTGGGTTTAGTTTATTTGGATTAAAAACCCCAAACCCCAAAATTCTTTACCCTACCATGAGAGGTAGTAAGTGAGGGAAGTTAAGAACTGAGAAAGCCTGAACCCAGCCCTCAACCCCACTGCAAAAAAGGACACATCCTACCAGAAAAAAAAAAAAAAAAAGACGACAAAACCCAGCCAAACAAAACAAAAAAAAAAAAAAAAAAAAAAAAAAAAAAAAAAAAAAAAAAAAAAAATCACTGAATAACCACCCTGCTACTGGGAGCAGGACTGATGGCCTCACCCTCTGTGAAAAGTTTCCCCAAGCACCATGATCTGTGTCCACATTAAAAATACCTTGCTTGCTTGCTTCCATCATTGGGAACAAACAGAGCCATCACCCATATTCAACCACCCACCTGCTTACACTGAGAAGGGTCAGCTGGGTCTCAGCTGTAGCCCAACAAAGGAAGAGGAGGATACTTTCAAACCATAGCCCCTCTAATTTAAAACTCCGGGCAACATATTTGGTGCAGTAGGTAATTACGGGAATAAAACTGTTAATGTGCATTCAGGTGGTAGTTTGGAGGGCAAAGGGCTTCTTCCTTCCTTTGAAGCTCAGCACCAGTCAGGTGATGTCAAACAAGGAAGCTCTGCAGAAAGGGGTTTGGGAGAAAACCCCATCTCCCCAAGAGAATGCTCCATCTCTTTGTGTCTAGACTTAAATTGCTAGGGAGATAAGGACTGCCCGTTAGCTAGAAGCAGCTTTCTAGCTCGCACAGATCCTTTCACTAAAGACTTTATCACAGACACAGCAAGAAAATCAGGTCCATGCCACAGCTCTGCAAAATTTTGTCCTGCAGATATGTTTTTGTAAGTTTTGAAGTAGCTACCTTGTTTGCTCAGTTCCCAAGCTAGCATACCAAGGATCCTCAACTTGTGAAGAGAAGCCTGACATTCAAGAAAACTACGGCTCCTCCTCACTTATCTGGAGCACCACACCCCACCACCAGAGCCAAGCTGGTTAGCAGGAGTTACAGACAGGGACCGAGGCCCAGCAGGGGACAGCTACCAGCTGAAATAAGCATTTGAGGTCCAGCCTGTTTCCAGGTGATGAGTCTCATAGTAGGTTCAAACAAGAGTCACTCCTCTGATGTGCTTTCACAACTTTATAAATCTGTGAGAACCTTCTTAGAAGACTGAAATCTATGCAATAGGAATAGTTACAAGATAAGGCCTATTTTGCACACCTGAATTTAAACTAAGGTGGATTCTGGATTTTTTTGAAATGACAAAACTTCAGAGGTGATGCCTACTCTACAGAATTTGATAGAGAAACAAACAACAACAAACCAACCAAAAAGAAAAACAAACAATCCCAGCCTCTGCTGTTTTCCAGGCTGATGTTCATTTGTGCAGTTCAAATGCAAGTGGACAGAGAGTAACAGCTACAGCACTAACTGATAAACATTTTCATCTCGAGGCAAAGAGAGCTTGCCTTCCACAAGTTTAAAATTTGTTCAAACCTGTCAGCTGCTCACACACAGCATCCTAGTTACATGCATATGCCACAAGTCCATGTAATTACATAAAAACCCTTAAGAAATGGCCAACACAAGGGAGCCAGTAAGATCAGGACTGCAATCTTACATTTTAAAGGCTACTGCTAGCAAAGCTACACTAATCTTATTTAGTCTTGATTCCTTCAGCTTTCTCCCCACCCACACCTTCTGCTCTAAAATATGTAACCAAACAGAAAAAAGGAAAAAAAAATCTATTAACATATTTTGAAAACCTCCTGATGTGTATATTCTAAGCACATTTTTTCACCTACTTACTGAATATTCAGTATTGATCAACAAGATGATTTTCTTCAGTCTGTGCAATGAAGTGAATACGTTATTATGAAAACACGGTTCCAGATTTGTGACTACAGTATCTGACTTGCTTGAAAAATAAAGCCAAAACCAGCGGTGGCCTTGAAACGTGTTTGCAAGGACATCCTAGTGGTTTTGGAGTTCCACTACCACACTGCAACGAGCCTTTTCCTTATCTGAGCTCGCCTGCCAGCGCAGGAGCCGATCAGCTGGCACCTCCGGCTCAGGCCACTGCGATGGTTCCCGCAGCCAGAGCGCACATCTGCGCACATCTGCGCACTGGATTCCGCTGGGCCGCTCCGGCCTCACACCTCTGCGACTGCCGCCCGCAGCGCCCTGCCCCGCTCAGCTGTGCACAGCAAGGGCTCTGTTACTTAATCCTGCTCCTAATTCACGGGGGAACCCAAGCCCAACAATTACCTTGCAAGCCCCGACATGCGAGTGAGTTATAACAAGCAGACCGGTTCGGGCTTGTTCTCACACTGCAAAGGTTTTATTTTTCCTCCTTTTCAAGAGTTCACGCCGGAGCGCTGCCGGAGCGGGGCCTAACCGGCCCTCGGCTGCCTTACCTGTTGTTCCCCACCTCGCCCTCCGCTGCTGGGGCAAAGCGAGGGCATCCCCTGCCGGCACCCCCACGGCCCAGCCCCGCACACCCAGCCCAGCCCTACCGTCCCCCACCGCAGCCCGCACCTTCGCCTGCTGACAAAGGTGAAGGTAGACCCGGGGGCAGGGGCTCCACGCCCCCGTCCCGAGAGCCGCGCCGAGTCCCCCCAGGGCCCGACACACCCCGCCGCCAGCCCCGCGGCGCCTCGGCCGGCATCAGCCCCCCTGTCCAGCACAGCTCCAGCGGTAGCTGCTCGACGACGCCGGGCTAGCAGAGGAGGAGGCGGCCGCCCTTACCTCGGGGACTGCTGTCCGGCAAATAGGGCGGCGCGGTCGGGGTGACATTGCCGGAGCCGGGCGCGGAGAGCAGCGGAGAGCGCTCGTCCACCCCTTCAGCGGCCATAGCTGCGGCGCGAAGGGCCCTTCCCGCTACCGGGGCTCTCAGCAGTGAGGGCGGGGAGGCGGCCGGGCCGGCAGCGCCGGGAAAGGGGAAGGAGCGCAGAGGAAGGGCTGGGAATGAATGGGACCGGGGAGGGGCCAAGAGGCGGCGGGGCGGGCGCTGAGCCAGCTGGACCTGCCTCCCTCCGTCCTCCCGTCACGGGCTAATGAGCTGGGCAGGCCGGGGCGGAGCTGGGCTTCCTGCGGCCGAGCAGGTCGCTGAGCGCTGCTACGGCCGGCAGCGCCGCTCCGGGGCCTCCCTGCCCGGGGAGCCGCCCTGCGGCCTGCCGGCAGCCGCAGCGAGCCGGGGAGGGTCCGTGGCGGGAACGGAGGGCTCGGCCCGCCCCTCGCTGCCCCGGCGAGCTTCAGCGCAGGGAAGACCCTCAGCCTGCCGGTCATGGAGCTGCAAATCGAGAGGGTGGGTTCAGCTGGAAGGTGTCTGGAGGAGAAACGGAACCACTTTTTTTTTTTTTTTTTTTTTTTTTTCTTTTTTTTTTTTTTTTTTTTTTTTTTTTTTTTTTTTTTTTTTTTTTTTTTTTCTTTTTAAAGTGCTTTTGGACTGTTTTTTGTGTTTCATTGTTCGGGGTTTTTTGGTGTGTGTTTGGTTTGGTTTTCTTTCCTGAAACGCCGTGGTTATAAATAGCAATGAGAGGGAAGTGCTGTAGTTCATTTTGCTGCTACCAGTCGCCTTTCCCGGGAGCGTGAAGATGCAGACCGGCAGGGAGGGACTCGACTGCGGTGGTACTCACTGAGGTGTGAAAATGGTAACCTTTACAGGCACTTTAAACGTGGGGAGATAAATCTACGTGTTATCAAATGTGCTGCTCAAACGAGAAGTCTCACCCCTGGAGTCACTGAGCTCTCGGAGGAGGTAAAGACTTAATTTCCTTCTGCCAGACAGCCCACTTGGGCACCATCTGGAAGTCTCCGGCAGAGAGGGAAAGTAGCCATCCTTGAGGGATTTTTCGGCCTGTATTGACATAAGACAGATGTTTGTTAACCATGCTCTGTGTCCTGTTGTTGTCCGTAGGTCTGCTATTGGCCGGCTGTAGTAACACCAGAAGATAAGCAGCTGCTTTGTACACAAGCAGACACGACTGCCAAGTGCCACTCAGCATCCTTGTGGCATGGTTACCCAGAGCCAAGCCACTCCTTTAATGATCCTTTTCAGGTTTCCAAAGGGAAAAAAAAAAAAAGTTTTGTTGTGAAACAAATTTTATTTGCTGCAATTATTTTTATTTGGGATGAAATTGTGGTTTTGAACATAGTTATTTTGTGAGAGCTCTGATACTTCCATGTAAGTAATAACACTCTACGAAGGCAGCTGCCAACTGTCTTCATCATGCAAAAAACCACAGTCCTGCCATCTCAAACTGCTCTTCCCTTGCAAAATGTGGTAACTAACTTGGAAGATGCTTTTTTGGTATAAGTTAGATGGAGGTTTCTCTTTTCAGTAAGCTTAAAAAGAACTCTTTCAAGGTGAAATCAATACTTAAAAGCTTGTTTTTGTGAGGATTTTTAGAGTTCCAGGTGTTTTGTGCCCCCAAATGCTTCATGAGGTACTGTGAGGTTACCTTAGCAGGTCAGAAGTAAATAATATTACCAGCTAGGATATATCTTCAGTGCATTTTCAGCCTATGATCTTGTTATCATGCCTTGTTTTCAACCGGCTGTAGGCTTTCTTTTGGAGTCCTGATGCAGGAGCTAGTGTTTGCAGTCAGGTTCTTTTAACATTTTTCTCGTCTGGGGACAGACAGGAGAGATTTTACATTTTGTTAAAGCTGCCAACTAGGCAGCACTGAGTTCCACCAAGACCATCACACTGCAATTAGAGCAAATTGCCTGTGTGGGACCTCCTTCTCCACTGACATGCTGTTCTGTGCCTCAGAAGACTGAAAACCTTGCGATTGCTCCCAGGGGCCTGCAGGAAAAGCTGTGTCACAACTCACTCTGACAGCTAAAGCCTGCATATGCAGCTGAGAATTATTGTTATTAAGCATCCCAGTATGCTGACCTATTTTTGGAAATAGGATTATCATCTGAGTAAGTACCTACTTGGGATAAAAAGTATATGTGCATCCCTTCAGCCCCTGCAACTTGAATCCTTTAACCATTACAGTCACCTGAGCTAGCAGAACTGAGTCATCACAGTGTCACAGTATCACCAAAGTTGGAAGAGACCTCAAAGATCGAGTCCAACCTGTCACCACAGACCTCATGACTAGACCATGGCACCAAGTGCCACATCCAATCCCTGCTTGAACACCTCCAGGGATGGTGACTCCACCACCTCCCTGGACAGCACATTCCAATGACGAATGACTCTCTCAGTGAAGAACTTTCTCCTCACCTCCAGCATAAACTTCCCCTGGTGCAGCTTGAGACTGTGTCTTCTTGTTCTGGTGCTGGTTGCTAGAGAGAAGAGACCAACCCCTTCCTGGCTACAACCACCCTTCAGGTAGTTGTAGAGAGCAATGAGGTCACCCCTGAACCTCCTCCTCTCCAGGCTAAACAATCCCATCTCCCTCAGCCTCTCCTCATAGGGCTTGTGCTCAAGGCCTCTCATCTACCTCTGGTTTTCAATATTTTGAGTCCATGCTTGCAAGGCAGCTAAAGGTCTGCAGGATTTGCCAATTCAAGTGTTGCAGCCTGACATATAGCTCTGCTAGTGCTGTCTGCAGTACCCACATGAAGTTGGGTGGACCCAGATAGTTGCAACAGAGGGTACCAAAAGGTGTACTGGGAAAGGGGGCAATGCCTTTGGCTGGTAATAAATCTTTGGATGTTACTTGGGTTGTAAAGAGAAGGATTCAAACATTACAGCATGCCAGGCTGAAGATAACTTAAGCAGTTAGACCACACTGCTTTTTCCTTATCTTCTTCCTCTGGACACAAATGCCTCATGATAACACCAATTCTAAAATTATCTAGCTATTGGTTAGCATATGTGGTTTGAAGTAAGATAATCCAACCAAATCTAATGAAGTATTCACTATGGAGTATCCAGGAAGAGTATTTGAAAGCATATTTTGACAGATGGGCAAGTCTTTTGAAACGCTTCTCACTTTTGCCCTTTGTGCTGTGTCACAACGTAGCACAGAGTTCTGACTCAGGACAGGACTGTGATTTGGCACTGATATGCACAACCCTTTGATAACCTCTGGAACTGTTAGTATGTTGGGATGTTTATTTCTTTTTCCTTGAATGTATGTGTCTGTAGTTTATTCACATGCAAAAGTATACAGATACCATATGTACTCGGGAAAGGGTTGATTCCTCTCCATACAACCCAAATTAGTAGGTCTACAGAGCACAGGAGCTAAATATGAACCTGCTATGTGCAGAATTTTCTCTCTAGTCCCATCAAGACTGCTCATCCTGTTAGTGTTGTGTGCTAAGTCACCCTCCCACTGGCAAAACACAGACAAAGAACAAGATGTCATTCAGTGATGACTTGGGAGGTTGACAGCAGCTAATGCTGCAGAAGGTGGATGTTCTAATGCACTCCTTCCCACCTGCAGGGCTCCAAAGGCAGGAGAGCAGCACACCACAGCAGTGGGAAAGGTCAGGTTGCTGCAATGACAGCCTCTGCTTGTCCCACCTTCTGTTCCCTACCCAGTGGGCAGCACTGGGCCAGGGACTGGGAAAGTCTGTTCTTGGTCACTTTTTATCCTGCATACTCATGCAAATGCATGCAGAGATGCTGCAGTTACACAGCTGCAATTTGCTGGATTGCATTGACTTTACTACAGTAGATTGTGACAGACAGAAATTATCATGTTAAGATGTCTTCATTTACACAAAGGAGACCTCTTCTGTTATTCCTACCTGGAACTGTGATTCTAGTACAGCTTATTCTTGTTTTAATCTTTTTCTGATTGCACATCTGTCATTTCTTTTACAGTCTTGGTGCTATTTCTAGTTAACCTTATTTTTAGAATAATGGAGTCTCAGTTCAGAAGCAGTTCACACTGGAAAATGTAATCTTGATTGGCAGGAAAATTGTTCATGAGGTTTAAATTCCTTTCCAGCCCAGGTCCTTGTCAGTGTATTACCATAACTGATAAGTGCTTTCTTGGTCATCATGAAGACACCAGCTGCTTTCAAATATCTTTATTTAATATATTCATCGCCTTTTAATCACATCAGAAGATTCCTTTATTATTTGTCAGAGGTTGCTACTCGATAAATACCTGTCTAGACCTCTTCCTTCTGTAGAACTGTTCTATTTGTTTACCAGTGCCAGCTAAATGGTATTTCATAGCAGCTTTTGAATGTTCTTGTAATTCCTTTTTTCTATTTTCTGTTCTTGAATGGTTGCATATTACAGAGATAATTAGATAACATCTAAATGTGTAGACACTTCTAAATGTTGGCATCATGCACAGTTGTATTTTGATCTCTGATTTTTTCTGAGAGTGGGGGTTTGGAGAGAACAAGGAAAAAGTTGTCTTATACTTTTATTTGAGCTTTTCTACCAGTTTCAATTGCAGTTACTTTTTAATCAGAAACAGCTCTGAGTCTTTGGTCACAAAACCAAGCAATGTCAGGCTTATTCACTACCTAGATAAGATACATCCAAAAAAGCCCAGGTAGAAGTTCTAAAGTTACTTCTGGTGCTTCAGTATATGGCACCCTTTGCTCTGAGGAATAGCAGAGCTGGTATTCCTGGTACCTTCTGGCACCAGGAGCAGATGTTGATCAGTTAGAGGGCAGACGGGATCTGCAGAGGGACCTCGATCGACTGGACAGATGGGCAGAGTCCAACAGGATGGAATTCAACAAGTCCAAGTGCCGGGTGCTGCACTTTGGCCACAACAACCCCATGCAGAGCTACAGGCCGGGGTCAGAGTGGCTGGAGAGCTCCCAAACAGAGGGGGACCTGGGGTTGCTGATTGGCAGCCACCTAAACATGAGCCAGCAGTGTGCCCAGGTGGCCAAGAAGGCCAATGGCATCCTGGCCCAGTCTGACGTGCTGCAAACAGTGGATGGAGATGGAGTTCCTGTGATTGCTGAGAAGAACCTGCTGGGGAAGTCAGTGTGGGTTTTCCCTGCTGCTGGTGGGAGCAAACCAACCCGAGGGGTGGTCTCTGCTGAGGGGCCTGGTCACACCTACTGGGTCATGTTAGAAACTGGGGACATTCAGTGTATCCCATAGCAGAATGTGACTCTGGCTGAGAGGGGATGAACTCAGAGGGGGAGGAGCAGATCAATGTATTATAGTCACTGTATAATGTAAGTTGTTCTAGGTTTTCTCTCTCCCAGCTTAATAACAGCTTAACATCCAGCACTCAACATGAACACACTGCACACCAACCCAGAGAGCTCCTGCATCACCTCACCTGCACCTGTACCTGATGTCCCTACAGCAATGGACTGCTCCTGTTGTCCCTACAGCAACAGACTGTTCCCAATATTTTCTTTCACTGCCTTTATAAAGACAGACTGATTCCTGATTCTTCTACACATTCCTGCCCAGTTCATGCACCACCTACACTGACCAGCACCAGAGTGGGAGAGACTGCCCTGAGAGAGAGTGAGCCGGGATAACGAGAGACTTGCATCGAGGATTTGAATGCCACGTGTCAAGATTGGATAAAGGGGGCTGTGACAGGAGAGAGGAAATGGAACAGAGGGGTGGATTGTGGTGGGATACGCCCATCCTGGGGGTGGTGTTCCCCACCCTGGGAAACTGACTTGGTCTGTTCCATTTCCCCGCCTCCTTGTCCATCACGGGTATAAGAAGGAGGAGAATTGTGGCTATTGCTCTCTTTTCCTGCTGCTTCCACACTCTGCAAAGGACTGGTTCTGTATCTTATAATTTTTTTTTTCTTTCTTTCTTTTCTTCTCCCATCCATCCTTGTTCCTTCCCCTTGTGAACCCTGCCTGTCATTGTTACATATATATATATATTGTTTAAAGAAAAAAATTCTTTGCCTCTCTACTTCCAAGACAAACCCTAATTATTTCTTGGTGGATTTGCTCCCCTCCCTTTCTTCTCTCTCTCTGTTGGGGAAGGGGATTCTCAGCCTTGCCCCATTACAGTATCACAGTAGTATCACAGTATCACTAAGGTTGGAAGAGACCTCGAAGATCATCGAGTCCAACCTGTCACCACAGACCTCACGACTAGACCATGGCACCAAGTGCCACATCCAGTCCCCTCTTGAACACCTCCAGGGACGGTGACTCCACCACCTCCCTGGGCAGCACATTCCAATGGCGAATCACTCTCTCGGTGAAGAACTTTCTCCTCACCTCCAGCCTAAACTTCCCCTGGTGCAGCTTGAGATTGTGTCCCCTTGTTCTGGTGCTGCTTGCTAGGGAGAAGAGGCCAACCCCTTCCTGGCTACAACCTCCCTTCAGGTAGTTGTAGAGAGCAATGAGGTCGCCCCTGAGCCTCCTCTTCTCCAGGCTAAGCAACCCCAGCTCCCTCAGCCTCTCCTCACAGGGCTGTGCTCAAGGCCTCTCCCCAGCCTTGTTGCCCTTCTCTGGACATGTTCAAGTGTCTCGATGTCCTTCTTAAACTGAGGGGCCCAGAACTGGACACAGGACTCAAGGTGTGGCCTAACCAAAGCAGAGTCCGGGGCACAATGACCTCCCTGCTCCTGCTGGCCACACCTTTCCTAATGCAGGCCAGGATGCCATTGGCCTTCTTGGCCACCTGGGCACACTGCTGGCTCATGTTCAGGCAGCTGTCGATCAGCACCCCCAGGTCCCTCTCTGTTTGTCAGCTCTCAGCCACTCTGACCCCAGCCTGTAGCTCTGCCTGGGGTTGCTGTGGCCAAAGTGCAGCACCTGGCACTTGGATTTGTTGAATGCCATCCTGTTGGACTCTGCCCATCTGTCCAGTCAGTCGAGATCCCTCTGCAGAGCCCTTCCACCCTCTAACTGACCAACATCTGCTCCCAACTTGGTGTCATCTGCAAATTTGCTGATGACTGTCTCAGTCCCCTTATCCAGATCGTCAATGAAGACATTGAAGAGGATGGGGCCCAGCACTGATCCCTGGGGCACACCACTGGTGACTGGCCTCCAGCTGGCTGTGGCACCATTCACCACCACTCTCTGGGCTCAGCCTCCAGCCAGTTCCTAACCCAGCACAGAGTGTTGCTGCCCAAGCCATGAGCTGACAGCTTAGCCAGCAGTTTGCTGTGGGGGATGGTGTCAAAGGCCTTGCTGAAGTCCAGGCAGACCACATCCACAGGCCTCCCCACATCCACCAGGCGGGTCACCTGATCATAGAAGGAGATCAGGTTGGAGAGGCAGGACCTGCCCTTCCTGAATCCATGCTGGCTGGACCTGAGCCCTTGGCCATCCTGCAGGTGCGCAGTGATTGCTGCCAGGATAATCTGCTCCATCATTTTCCCTGGCACTGAGCTCAGGCTGCCAGGCCTGGAGCTTCCAGGTTCCTCCATCCGTCCCTTCTTGTGGATGGGGACCACACTGGCCAGTTTCCAGCCATCTGGGACCTCACCGGTCAGCCAGGACTGGAGGAAAATGATGGAGAGCGGCTTGGCAGCTCCTCTGAAGCTCTCTCAGGACCCTAGGATGGATCCCATCCGGCCCCATGGACTTGTGAGTGTCCAAGTGGCTCAGCAGGTCCTGAACCAATTCCTCATGGATATCCAGGGCATTACACTGCTCCCTGACCCCATCACCCAGCTCAGGAGGCCAACCATCTGAGCCCCAGTTAAGGCTCAGACCACCCCACACTATAAGATCCAGTGTGGGGTCTGGCACTTTCTCTTTCTTCCCTCTCCATCACCCGCTAACTAGGGAGATGTCTCTGTGCCCAAGGCCACAGGGGATGGGCAGTCTCAGATCTGGCCAGCTGAGACTAGCCTAGCGGGGGGGGGGGGGGGGGAGAAGAAGGAGCCCTGGGGGTCTTGGGTGTACCCTCAGGTGGGGATGGGACGTTTCTGGGTCTGCTTTGGGATCTTTGTCACTGTGCTTCTGGCTCTCTGCACACACTCACCGCTTTCCATTTAAACTTTCCATCACTTTTACAATCCGTTTGTCTGAGTCGTTATTTTTGCCCGTGGTGGGGAGGGGGTCTGCCTCAACCTATTACATCATGCTTAGTAGATTCACAACCACATTGCAAACTGCTGCAGAGACTGTTCCACACAGATACTATGTGGATTGAAGTGGCATGATGCTGCTTTGTAAACTTGACTGCATTTGGTAACATGCTACTAAAAAGTGAGAAAGACTCCTACTGAGCTGGGGGTCTTGGAATCACCAGCACTTTGGAAGTAAACATTTGAAGTCAGACTGGGGGAGTGAAAATACTGGTGATGGCCTATCTCCAAGATGTGCTTTGCTACGGGGAGATGCCAAAAGAGATGTTGCTAAGGAAGGAATGTGAAGATGTTGGAAATGGGACTGAATGAAATTCTTAAAGAGCATTGGGTGCCTCAAGCTTAGCTCTACTATGGCTTTGACCTCTGCAAGACTTCTGTGAGGCATCTGAGAAATCTCCATCTCTCTTTCTGAAAGGGAAAGAAAAGAGGTTGGGGTAGATGAATTTACTGCAGGTACAGAGAAATTAAACTGTTTGCATCTAAATATTAGCTACACCTGCAGAACTCCTCTAATTGATTCTTTTCATAAAGAAGTAATTGAGGTTTAGAGATGTAGAGTTGTACAGTGTGTCTCTCAGCGTGTGATGCAAGGGTAGTAACAGTTAGTCTAATCTCAGCCACCAATAAAGAGGAAATTGTAATTAACTGTAAAACAGAGCAGCAATGAGAAACCAGATGAATTAAAAGCCTGGAGAGACTCCAGCTACCAGAAGGATGAATTTCCTGCTACAATAATAAAAATAAGAGAAATACAGGGGTTTTGGTGTTCATTGTTGGGTTTTAATCTCTATTAAGATCTTATCAGTACAGATTGTAAATAGAAAAGTGGAAACATGCATTATTCTCCCACTGCTAGAAAAGATGTGAGAAGCATGCCAATGCTATTGTGATCTTCAGCAGAAGAATTATTTGCAGCTTTTTGATACTAACCCAAATATCCTCCTGGGCAATGTCAAAACAGAGCCAGGAGCTACTTAACTGACCAATTTAAGATTGTCAGCAAAAGATGCAGGATGTGTAACAAGGAGAGAGAATGCAAAATGCTGCAATTAAGGTAACAAATAGGGGGAAAAAATCCCATTATAGGCACTACAAACAGGATCCATACAGGTGAAAAAGATGCAATGAAAAGAGTATTCTTAATGTCATCACAGCATCTTTATAAATAGTTCTCCATCTAATGAAGACCTAATAAATAGAAAGTCTTTGTACATTGTTACTCAGCACATAATGCATGAAAAATCATTCCTGTGATCGTTCTGTCTGGGGAAAAATAATAATCATTCCTGTGACCTTTTTATCTGGGAAAAAATGAAACTTGGTTGCTCCAGTGTACCTCTGCAAAAGCTATTTTGATGTGTGTCAGCTCTGGGAACTAATGACAGAATTTTGTTGTGATTTTGCTATCAGGTTGCTCGCTGAAGTGCTAATATTCTGCTTTCTCCCTGCAGAGCTGGAAGACCTTGCACCATGCTCCTATTTAATGCAGTATGGACTGATTCCGCTTCCCTGATTTCCTGCAGGCAGCTATTGCAATTCCAGCTGCGCTTTGCTTCCACAAACACTCCTGGATGACCTACACCATTTGAGGTCTTTAGTATGCATCTCCTACACAAAAAACTCCAACAACCTTCTGTAAGAAATTTATAGACTATTTATGTTTTCTGATACTCCCTTAGCATCTGGCACCTATCAGACGTGGCATCATCTCTCGGCACATTACCAAAACAGATGACAGAGCAGGAGTTAATACAATTCTCTGATATATTTTTGAGAGCATGGCATTGGATGTTGAGGAGTTTGGAGTTCAAAGGCACTGAACTGGGATTTCCAAGGAAACGAAAAATTCAGTTCTGCACAATTCAAGCCCTAAAAGCAGCTTTCCTCAAAAACAAAACAAGCAGAACACAAAACAGCAAGCCAAAACCAACCAAAAAGTAAAACCCCAAATAAACCAAACCAAACCAAACCAAACCAAACCAAACCAAACCAAACCAAACCAAACCAAACCAAACCAAACCAAACCGTACTCCCCCCAATAAAAAAGCAAAATAAACCAAAACCCCCAAACCACTCCAACCTCCCCAACTAAACCTGGAAGTAATAATATTGTTTCTGAAAGTACCATTTTCTAATAAGCATGGAAAAGGATTTTTGTGAAGTATTTGATAAGATGAATGGAAATACATGTCAGCTTTGTTTATTCATTGCTTTAGGTTTGGATTCTCTTTTTTCCTCTTCATGATAAACTGCAAAAGTATAGAGAGCTGTGGCAGATGCTTATTAATAGGTTCTATCAATCTACAGATAAAAAATCATGGAGCAATTTGAGAGCTGGATTGAAAGAGGCTGATGTTAAGCACTGACACTGGTCTGAAGTGTCTGCAGTAGTGCTTTTGTAGCTGCAGCCCCACAGTTATAATGGAGTTTTATGAGTCCTTTGACCTATCCTCTTCATTTACAAAGTGTTGTAACCTCCATATGTTCTGCACCTTTTCAAATAATTCAATTGTGCTCATTGCCTAATCATCTGTTGTCTTTCTCCACCTCATCCCTCTTCACAATTCAGCCATAAATCATTCCATGTGGAGTGTTCACTCCAACATGCTGCAAGAGCAAACGCAAGACTGCTGCCAAGCTCATCAACTATTTAATCAGCTCTTTGTTTGTAGATGTTGAATTCAGTGTGATAGTTTTCTTTGGGGGCTGTGCAGCAATGTCTCAGCATGGCAATCAGAACATTTCAGCGGCCTGCTTGCTTCGGGATTGCACTGCAGAGTGCTGGAGTTCATCCACTGGTTTTGTTAATCTCTTCTAACCATTCTCCTTGCCCTTCATAGTTTTCCACTCCAGATCCTTACCCTGTTTTACCTCTTGCTTTTGTCCTCCACATGCACAGTTCCTTGATTCTCTTTAGGTTCTTGCTCAGCTTATTCCTATTCTCTCTTGCAGCCTCACTTCTTGCCAGAGCTATCTCCCAAATCCATGTTACCTGTGACAGAGATCAGTGATTCTCTGTCTCCTGTCCGACTATTCCTACCTCCATTGTTCATCCCCGGTTTTGAAATTCATAGACTCACAGAATGGTTGGAGCTGGAAGGGACCTTTCAAGTCCAACCCCCTGCAATAAGCAGGGACATCTTCAACTACATCAGGTGGCTCAGAGCCCCATCCAACGTAACCTTGAATGTTTACAAGGATGGGAGCATCTACAACCTCTCTGGGCAATGTTTCACCACCCTCACTGTAAAAAATGTCTTCCTTATATCTAGCACCAACCCTCATTTAGTTCAAAACCATTACTCTCTGTCCTATCACTACTGGCCTTACTAAAGAGTCTGGCCCTTAAATTCCTCTCCATTTGTTGAAGATGCCTGCTCTGATTCCCTCTTCCACTTTGGTGGCTTTCTCATTTTTGTGCTCAAGCATTAAACTAGTAGGACAAAAACTTACTTCTAGCTACCAGTTCATTGCATGGCATTATAGATGAAGGTCCTGCTTACAGTACTAACCCTCAGGGGGGCAATACACCAGGTGGGATTTGAAACTATTCACAGATGTCCAGCATTTCGGATTGCCATCCAGCAGGTTTACTCTTGAACCCCCGCCTGTGACGTCCTCCATTGCTGCTGAGTGTGCATGCACGTGTAGGCTCTCTGCTCAAATAAATCAGGAGTTTGACATGGATAAATATTTTTGTTTGAAGTGTAACAGTGATGGAAAGAATTACCCAGTGGTCTGTATGCAGGACAGTAATGGTCTGGACTAAGGTGAAATTTTATTGATGCAAGAAATTCTGTTGCACTAATCATAGTACAAATACTTAGCCATGTATCTGTTCTGAAATGAAATTTTAACTGAAATGCTAATTACTGAATCTTACTTTGAGAGTCTCAGATTATGGTAAGTTTTCAGTTATACTTTTTAGTAGTTTAAGGAGTACCTCAGATCCTTTTCTTCTTTTTTGTTATCATGAGATTTGGGAAGATTACCTGCGGGGCAGGGGGAAGGCCTGTTTAACATGCCAACCTCTTTTTCATTGTTTTATAGCAATGAGTTATAGCTGCCAACTCCACAGTCTAGAAAGTAAATAAAGAGCATAGTGAAAATGACAGCAGCTTCAAGGGGTTTAGTAGAGCATGGATTATTGGCTGAGATTCTTGCCAAGACTACAACAGCAAAATGTGATGACATTCCGTGCTAACCCTGTGAAACCTGACTGACAATGTCTGCTGAAAGCATCGAGTGACTCTACTTAAGCATTGGTCATTCCAAGTGTCCAGTTTTTGTGTAAAATGTTTCTACTGGAGGGCAGTGTGAAGAGCTGGACCAGACCTTTTTCATTTTGCCTGCTGTTCCAGAGTATTTAGGATGCATTTAAGTCACCTTTTGTCACACACAGGTCGCAGCTCTCAATCACATAGCCAAAAAAAAAATAATTTCCAAACTCCTTTATTAATGAAATGTCATTATGCCAGCTGCTGAGTTTTAAGATAGCAAAACACTGCAAAGCTCAGAGCACATGTGCAGAGGCTGGCACTAACACACATTTCTCAACAGCAGTCTTCGAAGAAACCAAGACCGTCTCCAGGTAACAACCACAGCTTTGCTGCATCCCAGTGTTCCTAAGATAACCATGGATAATGAATGACCCTGGAGCTGTTTGCATTAACAGAGACCTGAGATTATTTTCATACTTTACGGTGCTGCAAATAAAAAAGGTAAATACACTGAATTCTGTGAGCTCAAAATTGGGCAACAAGGCTGGTGAGAGGCCTTGAGCACAAGCCCCATGAGGAGAGGCTGAGGAAGCTGGGGTTGTTTAGCCTAGAGAGGAGGAGGCTCAGGGGCGACCTCATTGCTCTCTACAACTACCTGAGGGGTGGTTGTAGCCAGGAAGGGGTTGGCCTCTTCTCTCTAGCGGCCAGCACCAGAACAAGAGGACACAGTCTCAAGCTGCACCAGGGGAAGTTTGGGCTCGAGATGAGGAGAAAGTTCTTCACCGAGAGAGTCATTTGCCATTGGAATGTGCTGCTCAGGGAGGTGGTGGAGTCACCAGTAGAATAACTATAAATCTTATTACAAATGTTTTATGGCATAAATTTTAGGTACTTTTGCTTCAATCCCTGGAATGAAGTGACCCCAGCTGAGTGCTTATGCAGTACATAACTCAGAAAACTCTCAGGAAAACCTCAGAGAAACAACAGAGCCAATTTCCGAGAGTTTTGTTTATGGCTGCAACTAGTCACTTTAGTGCACAGCAAGAAATAACCTTGGAGGTAATGGAGGGAATTCAGATTCCCACTGACCTAAAAGTAGTAAGGCAGCTTCTGTGCTTGACCGATGGTTTGTATTATTTAGCTGAGTAAGGTTTGGATAATCTTTATTGCTGTCACAAAAAGCATCTGCTAAGCAGCATTCACTTACTGGTTTTGCAACTGAAGAAACAAAATCAAGAGTGACAGAAATACTGGGGGTCCTGCCTTGGCTTCGCTTATGCCAGTGAAGGACCTTCCTGATTTTCAGCATGCTTACTAAGCAATGTGAAACTGCTGCAAGAAAGATATTTGAAAGGACATCAAAGTGTACTACTCTAAATGGCCATGCATGCTTTCCTAGCCAGAAAAGAATGGAAGGAAGAGAACTCAGCAGCTGGTTAATTTGCTGTCCCAAGCCAGCTGGTATCAAAGAGAACACTCAGTCATTCAGACTTCAGTGAGTAATGACAATATTCAGTCACGCATCTAAAGTATCCATTAGTTCTGAAAGTTTCAGTTTGCACAGCAAGACACAGGCTGTGCTTAGCACAGAACATCTTTTTACAGAGCAATACATTTTGTATAGAGCACAACTATAATATCAGAAAGGGCTGTTAAGGTAATCAGGCTGTCAATCAGGACCTGATTGACAGCTGCCTAAACACGAGCCAGCAGTGTGCCCAGGTGGCCAAGAAGGCCAACGGCATCCTGGCCTGCATCAGGAATAGTGTGGCCAGCAGGAGCAGGGAGGTCATTGTGCCCCTGTACTCTGCACTGGTCAGGCCACACCTTGAGTCCTGTGTCCAGTTCTGGGCCCCTCAGTTTAAGAAGGACATTGAGACACTTGAAGGTGTCCAGAGAAGGGCAACAAGGCTGGTGAGAGGCCTTGAGCACAGCCCTGTGAGGAGAGGCTGAGGGAGCTGGGGTTGTTCAGCCTGGAGAAGAGGAGGCTCAGGGGCGACCTCATTGCTCTCTACAACTACCTGAAAGGTGGTTGTAGCTGGGAAGAGGTTGGTCTCTTCTCTCAAGCAACCAGCACCAGAACAAGGGGACACAGTCTCAAGCTGCAACAGGGGAAGTTTAGGCTGGAGGTGAGGAGAAAGTTCTTCACTGAGAGAGTCATTTGTCATTGGAATGTGCTGCCCAGGGAGGTGGTGGAGTCGCCGTCCCTGGAGGCGTTCAAGAGGGGACTGGACGTGGCACTTGGTGCCATGGTCTAGTCATGGGGTCTGTGGTGACAGGTTGGACTCGATGATCTTTGAGGTCTCTTCCAACCTTGGTGATACTGTGAAACTGTGGTACTGTGATAGTCCAGCCTGGCTTTTAATTCCCAGACAGCAGCAGTAAATGGAGCCTCCATGGAGCCTCTAACTTTAAGCTGCCCTGTGTATCCATAGGAAACTATACAATAAAATGCATTTTATGGGACAATTTCATAGTGGCAAGGAGGCACGAATCATGGAGCTAGAAAAACAAGTGTCTTCTGGGGTATTTTCAAGTAACTTCAGTTTAAAAGCTTTCTCACACAGGGCACCGTATTTTGCACAAAACTGCACAGGTTATACAATTACACTCACGTATATTTGCTTAACCTAGTCAAACCCCTGAACCGATTCCTTTCTACTGTCTAGCCGCCTTCTGTAACAGGATTTACCTCTAGCTGATCTGTCAGCACCCTTGTTCCCTGGTGAAGACCTTACTGAGCAGCACCTACGCGCAAGTGCCTCCATAGTTAATTCTGCCGGTGGACAGAGTGTGTGCGTGGGGGTCCCCTTCCTGTCACCCTTTCCTGTCACCCTTTCCTGTCACCCTTTCCTGTCACCCTTTCCTGTCACCCTTTCCTGTCACCCTTTCCTGTCACCCTTTCCTGTCACCCTTTCCTGTCACCCTTTCCCTCCCCGCTGTTGTGGTCTCACAAGCAGAGCGCAAAAGGAACTCCCCAAGCTCAGGGCCCGCAGCGAACGGGCTAAGGAGCGGTGGCCGGGGCCCGAGCCCATCTTCCCCACCAGCCGAGGGCAAACAGCCAACAGCTTAGCCCTGTGAGGTTATGAAGCCGCAGAACGGGCGGAGCGCCGCTCGCCTGCAGTCACGGGAAGGGCGGTGGGCGGGGCGGAGCCGGCGGGGCGGAGCTGGCGGAAGCGCGGCGAAGTCCCGCCTGGCGCAGGGGTTGGAGGTCATAAGCGGCGCTGCCGTGGGCAGGGGCGACGCTGTGAGGGGTTATGGAGGGCTCCGGGGACGAGGAGTCGGAGGCCGAAGGCCCGCTGCAGCAGCTGGTGAAGCGGCAGCGCAGGGAGAAGCGGGAGCTCCAGGGTGAGAAGTGTCGCGGCCCGCCGGAGGCAGGGAGAAGATGGGGAGAAGGGGAGAGCGGCTCCCTTAGGTGCCGGCCTGACCGAAGCGGGTGGCGGGGAGACACGGGGTGGGCTCGGCGGAAGCTGAGCCGGGAAGGCTGGACGGTGGCTGGCACGGTTGCCACTGCGGGGCGTTGAGGGAGGCGGCAGCGCAAGGAGAGGAGGACGTCCGCCGTAAAAATACTGTGTTTTGGCAGAGGTGTCAGAGCCACGCTTTGCTGCTAGGTGTGGTTCTCGTCACGCAGGAGGCTCTTAAGTTAAAGGAAGAGAGTAGAATTAACCAGGTTGGAAAAGACCTTCGAGATCATCGAGTCCTGTGGTTCTGTAAGGCGTTTTAGATTGAAAAGCCTGGGTGTGGGGCTTTGCTGTCCGGACAGCCACCTTTTTGCTTTTGAGGTGCAGCTGAAGTGAATTTGCACCTTCTGTCCACACACTGGAAGGTATCAATAGAAGACCTTACAGGGCTACACGTGAATGGCTCATGAGCCACATTTTACATACCCTGGTACAGTAGATTGCTACAACTAAATCGTTCTGTTAGCTGCATTCTGTTTAGTTGTGGTTTTATAGTTGATTATAACCTTTTTGTTAAGCCTTTCTCGTTGCTGGTACGTTGATGTGGCCTTTTCTTTGCTTGGCTTTTTTGGTATGTAAGGAAACAGGCCTGTCTGCAGTGTTTAGTCTGAGGGCTGAAGGAGAGACACCCGGGCTGCATGTTGTCGTTCAATCTGTAGGACCTTAGTGTTTGGAGGTGCCTTTTCCACCCTCAAATTTGGTTGGAATTTAAAAGCAGGGTAGGAATCAAGCGTTGGGGTTTGTTGGCTGACACATTGGTTGGGAGAGGCTGAAGATTTTTCCACCTACAAAAGGTGGCAAGGGGGTATCTAATGGCAGCCCTACACTGCCTGAAGTGGGAGGGTATACAGAAGACAGAACCCCAGTCTTCCCAGTTAAGAGGCAGGTGACCTACAGGCACCCATTTTCCTTCTTGGAAAATACATTCCTGGTAAGTGCAGTGATTTAGTGTTTGGCAAATAGCACCACATTTTGTTCTCAAAATTTAACATAAGGTTAACTTCAGCCTTTGGAAATACAGCATCTCCTTCAGCTCATGGTCCTATACAGAGAGAGTGATTCCCCATTGGAATGGGCTGCCTAGGGAGGTGGTGGGGTCACCGTCATTGGAGGTGTTCGGGAGGAGACTTGATGGGGTGCTTGGTGCCATGATCTAGTTGTTTGATGGGTTGGACGTGATGATCTTGAAGGTCTCTTCCAACCTGGTTTATTGTATTGTCTCCAGCAGCCCCTATATGCTCTCCTTGTGTGTCTGTGTCTCTCTCTCTCTCTCTAAAGTTCTGGATTTCTTTTTCCCCTCATGTTAATTTTTATGAACAAAAGTGCTTTTCTGCCAGACATAGCTGATTCATCTCTGAGGATGAATGCTTAACATAAATATTTCTATGTGGGCATTCTTGCTGCCTCCTCTTGAAGTTTCTTTATCATCATCAGCTCAATTGTGTTCAGTCAAGTGTGAAGGACAGGAAAATGTTCCTGTGGTGAATAGCAAGCAGGGTGTTGAATAATAGGTGCTGTAACTCTAAAATGGTGAATACAGAAGTGATGAGAGATAGCAGGGCCTGTTTGTATAAAAGCCCAGTCTGTGGAAGCTGTTCAGACTGGAGAAGATGACTGGGGGGTCGGGTTGTAGTTCCCACAGCGTATTGGATGGAATGAGACTCGAAGTATCAGAGTTTAGAGAGTGGACTAAAGACAAGGGCTGAAAGTGATAGCACAAAAAAATACTCATGGGAGGAGGAAGGGAAAATATTTTCACAACAGTAATGGTTAAATATTGTGGAAAAAAGTGCCCAGAATGGTTGCAGAATGTCCATCCATAGAGACTTTGCACAGTCATCTGAATTAATGTAACCTGGTTTAGCTTTGAATTCAGCCCCAGTTTGAGCAGGAGGTTGAACAACGTGACCTCCAGGCATCCTTTTTAAACCAAATTGTTCTGTGATTTGAAAAATGAAGCCTTGACTTGCAGCTTGTGGAATTTTAAGCAGGTTGAGGTTCTTTCCTCAAATACCCATTTTGCTTTTAGAAACTTAATTTGACAGACAGGTAAACTGCTTTATTTGCAGTCCGCTGTGATTAAAAATGTAGGCATCTTTCCTGGAACAGGGTTTGAGACCTCAATGCCCAGATCTTCTTTTCGAAGGCACAATAGAATAGAATAAACCAGGTTGGAAGAGACCTTCAAGATCATCGCGTCCAACCTATCGCCCAACACCACCTAATCAACTAAACCACGGCCCCAAGCACCCCATCAAGTCTCCTCCTGAACACCTCCAATGAAGGTGACTCCACCACCTCCCTGGGCAGCCCATTCCAATGGGCAATCACTCTCTCTGTAGAGAACTTCCTCCTACCCTCCAGCCTAAACCTCCCCTGGCACAGCTTGAGACTGTGTCCTCTTGTTCTGGTGCTGGTTGCCTGGGAGAAGAGACCAACATCTGCCTGTCTGCAGCCTCCCTTCAGGTAGTTGTAGAGAGCAAGAAGGTCACCCCTGAGTCTCCTCTTCTCCAGGCTAAGCAACCCCAGCTCCCTCAGCCTCTCTTCATAGGGCTTGTGTTCCAAACCCCTCACCAACTTCGTTGCCCTTCTCTGGACACCTTCCAGCAAGTCAACATCCTTCCTAAACTGAGGGTCCCAGAACTGGACACAGTACTCGAGGTGTGGCCTAACCAGTGCGGTGTACAGGGGCAGCAGGCTGCAGTATTGATGAAGTTTACAAGTATTTCTATAGTCACCTGGCACAAGACCCTTTTTTGTTCTTTAAATATGATATTTACCTTTTTAAAGAAAAATGCAGCTGCTTTCAAATATGTTGGTTGTATCACAGGCAGTCTTACAGCTGAGCTGCTTAGGCATGCTAATATATTGGTACTTGTCATTTTTCCTGTGTGACTTGCAGTTCTCTTTTCTGCAGTGGTTGTGGAGTGCTTGTATTGAGAGGTAATGTTTTGTTGCACTGCTTCTCTAACAGCAAAAATTCAGGGCATGAAAAATGTTGTTCCCAAGAATGATAAAAAGCGAAGAAAACAGCTGGCTGATGAAGTTGCCAAATTAGAGGCAGAACTTGAACAGAAGCACAAGGAGGAATTAAAGCAGCTGAAGGAATCTTCACCCGAGCAGAGCAAGGTAGGTGCCTTCACTTCAGACATGAGATCTGTTAGGCCATCTGTAACTTGTAAAAATTACAATGAGGAAGCTCTAAAATTAATTTCTTCTGCTGTGTTGCAGTGTGAGGAACTCAGTTTTTGGAAAGGTTCAGCTGTTATGGTAGATAAGAATTGCTAGGAGGGATATTTGAACAGTGGAGGTTCCTGTTGTTGTTGGGCAGTAATGATTCCATAGTTCTCCTGCTTTAATCATCACAGAACTTAACTTGAATGCTTCAGCCAGCTTGTATTGTGAGGAGAGCTCTCCTTTTCAGCCATTAAGCAGTGTGCTTAAGTATGGAAGCTTGTAAGAGAACATAAAGATAAATATCTGAGATGCACAGCTCATGTATTGAGAGCACATAAAAAGTATTCAAGTGCATGGCAGTGGTTTGGGATGTGTAGTGCTTTACTTTTGGCTTTGACTGGTTCTGTGCTATGCACAGGCCTGCATGGTTAGACCTCATAAATACACCCATATACCTAGGAACATAAGTTAAGTGTTCCAGGAGCTGAACCTCTGAGTTATCATTTATACTAATAAGAACATTTTAACTTTTTTCTTTTCAGACAGATTCCATAGCTGATGGAGTTGCAAATTTAGAGCTTGAAGGAGTAGAGCAACAAATTCCCCATCCCCGAGTCTCAAAAGCACAGAAGAGGCGGGTATGGCTTACAGTGACACAAACATTTGGTGGAAGTTATATTCACTTTAATCACCAAAGTTACACAATTACATGGCTAATTTACCTACTGGGTGCCTTGAAAAATCTGTAAAGCATCTTACAAGTAGTTGTACTTTTTTGCCCTCTGCTGTGAGCTGAGAATTGGGACAGGTCAGGAGGAGATGGGAGCCAGAAAAAAAAATCATGTAAAGGCAAATGATTTTAAAAGAATGTCACTAGAAACTAATAAAGAAATAGAACAGTGTAAAATGTGTGGAAAACATGCAACTGGTGGGACTTTGCACTTTTGAGAACATTCTGGAAAATTTGAATTGGTAAGAGGCACTACCTGTTGTCAAGGCCATTAGAGTTAAATCCATTTAACATCTGAAGCTTCACTTGTGATGGATTTACATTCTCATTGTACCTGCATGAATCTTGGTTCAGGGCCAGAGGAGCACTTCTTTATTGCAGAAGCCATCTCATGGTGCATGATCCCTGCCCAGAGCTGCCTTGTAATTAACATGATAAAAGGATGTTCTTAATTGATCACACCATGGACACTAGAAACTCTGTAGTCTAGTTTTCCTGTATTGTGTGGTCACCTAAACCAGTCTGGTGGTGTAACCTTTTTTCATTTACTTGTTTACTTGACTCTTATTCCCTGGTTAACTTAAACTTACAAAGCATTCCATGAAAGTGGGGTTTGTGTTATGTAATATTACATCACCTCTAGTATTCTCTGAATGCCTTCTTACCCATCCTTTAGGACTAGTCTTTTATGGTCTGTAGTATCTAGCCTGAAGGAGTTTCAGTTTCATAACGTGAATGCCACTATGCAATCACATGCCAAAGTGGTAGATCTCACACTTACTGTGAGCATTATTTTCTTTTGTTTAATTAGAATTCCCATACATGACTGTTAGTGGCCTGACTACAGCTGTTGTAAAGTTTTACTGTGCCTGGTGATGCAACTTTCTCCTGTCACCTCATTTGACGTGTTGTGTCGGAGGCAGTTAAGGTACATTGCTCTCGACCGTTTGCTGAAGTTTGGGTTTAAGAGGTCTCTGATTTGCTAGTAGTCATTTGAAGAGCATTTCACACACATGAATGTACTGAGAAAACTGGAGTAAGCACTAAGCGGAGAGCTGTACAGGCATCATCTACGTTTTAACACTTGATGTAATTTTGATGTGCTCTTAATCTAAGGAGAAAAAAGCTGCCTTGGAGAAAGAAAGGGAAGAAAGGATAGCTGAAGCCGAGATTGAAAATTTAACTGGTGCTAGACATCTTGAAAGTCAGAAACTTGCCTCCCTGTTGGCTGCGAGGCACTTGGAGATTAAGCAGATCCCTTCAGATGGCCACTGCATGTACAGAGCTATTGAGGATCAGCTCAAGGATCGCCACAACTCCTGCACTGTAGCGGCTCTGAGGAACCAGACAGCAAAGTACATGCAAAGTCACTTGGATGACTTCCTGCCGTTCCTTACGAACCCCAGCACTGGAGACATGTACAGCAGAGGTAGGACTTAGGGCAGAAAAGATTTTTAAAGCTGCTACAACTCTTTCTGATAATTCTCAGTCTTGGGGACAGCTGAATTTGTTACTTTGTTAGCTCAGCTGTGGTCTGTGAAACACAGACTTGGCCACTATGAAACTTGGTACACTCAAATTGTTGTAATCTAGCAAGGATAACTTCCCACTAAAAATAAAGAAGTTGCTTCTGGTTACTAGATGTTCATCATGTTCTGGTGTGTGATAGAAGTTGTCTTACAAACAGCTTGTCTGACAGCTTTGGGAAGATTTTTGAGGTCAACTTTTATGTTGGTGTCCTCAATTGACATGGGAAAGCTGCTAAAAAATGAGTATGAAAGTATTTATTTATAGTAGTTTGCATAGATGCTTATTCAACCTTTATTTTCACTGTTTATGCTAGATCTTACAGTGCCTTTTCTTTTAAACAGACTAAACTAAATGATATCATAGAATGACAAAATGACTAAGAGATCATCTTCTCAAATCTCCCTGCCATGGGCAGGGACACCTCGCAACTAGACTTGGCTGCTCAAGGCCTCATCCAGCTTGGCCTGGATCACCTGGGCAGCCTGTTCCAGGGTCTCATCACCCTCATACTGAAGAACTTCTTCCTAAGATGCCAGTTTGAATCTACTCTCCTTCATTTTAAGACAATTTTCCCTTGTCCTATTGCTAGGCACCCTTATAAGTCACTCTCCAGCCTTCCTGTAGGATCCCTTCAGGTGTTGGAAGGCAGCTCTAAGGTCCCCCCTGAGTCTTCTCTTTTCTAGGCTGAACAACCCCAGCTCCCTCAGCCTGCTCTCATAGAAGAGGTCTCCAGCCCTTGGATTATCCTTGTGGCCCTTCTCTGAACTCACTTGGACAGCTCTGTCCTTATGATAAGGACATCAGAACTGGACACAGCATTCTAGGTGGGGTCTCACAAGAGCAAAGTAAAGGGGAAGAATCACTTCTTTTGACCTGCTGGCCACCCTTTTTTTTTTTTTTTTTTTTTTTTATTGTGGATCAGTGATGTAGGCTGAGTAAATGCAGCTAAATGGAGTTTATGTGCTACTTAATTTGAGCAGTGGCTTACTAATATCTTACTGCATGTTTGGAGTGCCATGTGAATCACTTCATAGATTTTTAACTTACTGCTCCATTCATTTAGTCATTGTTGCTGTAGGTTTAATTTAGTGTCTGGCTGCTGGTGTGAAGTAGGAAGTGTCTCTACCAGGATAATTGTCACAAGATAAATGTGTCCCAAGAGAATATTGAATGACATTCTGCAGAGCAGAAGGGAGTTGTGGTATTCTTATATCCCTTATTGTTAAAGTGGACTTATAGTAAATTCATCTGGCTGAATGAGCCAGCACTGTGCTCAGGTGGCCAAGAAGGCCAACAGCATCATGGCCTGTATCAGGACTTGCATAACCAGCAGGCCCAGGGAAGGGATTGTCCAGCTGTACTCAGCACTGGTGATGCCACACTTTGAGGACTGTGTTCAGTTTTGGGGCTCTCACTACATTGATGTGCTGGAATAGGTCCAGAGAAGGGCAGCAAAGCTGGTGAAGGGTCTGGAGAGCAGGGCTGGGGAGGAGCAGCTGTGGGACCTGGGGATGTTCAGCCTGGAGAAGAGGGGGCTTAGGGGAGGAGACCATTTCTCTCCACAACTCCCTGAAAGGAGGCTGTGGCAGGGTGGGTGTTGGTGTCTTCTCCTAACTAGTAAGTAATAAGACAAAGGGAAATAGCCTCAAATTGCACCAAGAAGGGTTTAAATTGGATATTAGAAGAAACTTTCAGTGAAAGGGTTCTTAAAGACTGGAACAGCCTGCCTAGGGAGGTGGTTGAATCCCCATCCCTGGAGGTGTTTTGAAGAGGCTCGACTTGGTAGAGGGAGATAATGGTGGGGCTCAGTGACCTTAATGGTCTTCTCCAACTCAAACAATTCTGTGATTTGGGGGATGTATGAAAAGCACTGCTGAGAAGTCTTCAGAAAATTAGCTCTTTCTTTATGAGAATTTATTGATATATTTCAGAAGCCTGAAGGGTTGTAATTTGTTAATTTGAAAGCTTGGTTTCGCTGAGCTACTGTAGGGTATTTTAGCTATTAACAGAGAACTACTGGGGATAAATACTTCAGAGGTTAAAGGCAGCTAATTTGGAAATAAAAAAACCCACCAAGCCAACAGCTTGGCTATATACAGTTACAAGATTTGAAAAACATGCCTCACTTTAGCTGGTGTGAGAAGTAAGCATACTAAGTGTTCCATGCAAGGCCTTTGACACCGTCCCCCACAGCAGACTCCTGGCCAAGCTATCAGCCCATGGCTTGGACAGGATCACACTGTGTTGGGTTAGGAACTGGCTGGAGGGCCGAGCCCAGAGAGTGGTGGTGAATGGTGCCACATCCAGCTGGTGGCCAGGCACTAGTGGTGTGCCCCAAGGATCAGTACTGGGCCCCATGCTCTTCAACATCTTCATTGATGATCTGGATGAGGGCATTGAGTCCATCATCAGTAAATTTGTGGACGACACCGAGCTGGGGGCAGGAGTTGATCTGCTGGAGGGCAGAGAGGCTTTGCAGAGGGACCTTGCCAGGCTGGACAGATGGGCAGAGTCCAAGGGCAGGAGATTGAACACATCCAAGTGCCGGGTTCTGCACATTGGCCACAGCAACCCCAGGCAGCGCTACAGGCTGGGGTCAGTGGCTGGAGAGCGGCCAGGCAGAGAGGGACCTGGGGGTACTGGTTGATGGTAGGCTGAACATGAGCCAGCAGTGTGCCCAGGCAGCCAAGAAGGCCAATGGCATCCTGGCCTGCATCAGGAACAGTGTGGCCAGCAGGAGCAGGGAGGTCATTCTGCCCCTGTACACTGCACTGGTTAGGCCACACCTTGAGTCCTGTGTCCAGTTCTGGGCCCCTCAGTTTAGGAAGGATGTTGGCTTGCTGGAATGTGTCCAGAGAAGGGCAACAAAGCTGGGGAGGGGCTTGGAACACAAGCCCTATGAGGAGAGGTTGAGGGAGCTGGGGTTGCTTAGCCTGGAGAAGAGGAGGCTCAGGGGTGACCTTATTGCTCTCTCCAACTCCCTGAAGGGAGGTTGTAGCCAGGCAGAGGTTGGTCTCTTCTCCCAGGCAGCCAGCACCAGAGCAAGAGGACACAGTCTCAAGCTGTGCCAGGGGAGGTTTAGGCTGGAGGTGAGGAGGAAGTTCTACACAGAGAGAGTGATTGCCCATTGGAATGGGCTGCCCAGGGCGGTGGAGTCACCATCACTGGAGGTGTTCAGGAGGAGACTTGATGGGGTGCTTGGTGCCATGGGTTAGTTGTTGAGGGGGATTGGATTGGTTGATAGGTTGGACGCAATGATCCTGAAGGTCTCTTCCAACCTGGTCTAATCTACTCTATTCATGTTCTTTTCAAGAGTCTCAAAACAGCTCTCTGAAACTTAAGAAAACATCTTGCTTGTCAGCAGCTCCCTGAATAAAGTTTAAAATGCAGATCTGTATTTCTTTTTATTCCCACACATGTTTTTATTTCTGTCTTCGGTCTTAATTTTAATTGTAGGGTTGGTTTTTTTCCTGGCCTGTGGTGTTTTTCTTCACATTTGTTAAAGAGAAAGAAATGAATTCTCCTGTAATGTGTTTGAACTTTGCAGGTTCCAGTTTTTCATTGTGCAGTTGTTTGCTTTTCCTTAGCTGCTTGGTCTCAAATAGGAGAAGGACTCAGTTTTGTTTTCTTTCCCTACAGAGGAATTTGAGAAATACTGTGATGATATAGCAAACACAGCTGCATGGGGTGGTCAGCTGGAAGTGAGTATTGGCTTGATTGTTTTTTTATCTGTGAAACTCTGAAGTAGGTGAATATACTGTCCAAAAAAGGCTTCTTGAGAAAGAAAGCTGAGGGAATGCGTTCATGAGTAGTTTATCCAGAGTTTTCTCCTATGGTCGTCATTGTTTTCCCAATGAGTATCTCTTCTGGTGGTGTGCTGCTGTTTTGCTGTACTTGATGACTTGCAAGTAATGAATTCAGGAATTCTAAAGATCATTAGGGAGACTGACAGTATGAGTGGGGGAAGACTTTGAAGGAGAAAGTACTTTGTTAGGCAGCAAAGCTGAGCAGAGTGAGCAGTGTTAGCTTTCAGTAATGTAAGCCAGTACTTGAGCTTGAGAAAGTACTTGTTTAGCTCATGTTCTATTTTCTGTTTTATGGAAGTTACCAAGTTAGTGAAGCTAATCCCATTTGACCTTGTTATATCATCAAAGTATAGAATAGAATTAGAATAGAAAAGGCCTCAGAGATCAAGTCCAACCTATCACCCAACACCATCTAATCAACTAAACCATGGCACCAAGTGCCTCATCCAGTGTCCTCCTAAACACCTCCAGTGATGGTGACTCCACCACCTCCCTGGGCAGCACAATCCAATGGCCAATCTCTTTCTGTGAAGAACTTCCTAACATCCAGCCTGAACCTCCCCTGGCACAGCTTGAGACTGTGTCCTCTTGTTCTGGTGCTGCTTGCCTGGGAGAAGAGACCAGCCCCCACCTGGCTACAACCTCCCTTCAGGTAGTTGTGGAGAGCAAGAAGGTCTCCCCTGAGCCTCCTCTTCTCCAGGCTAAGCAACCCCAACTCCCTCAGCCTCTCCTCACAGGGCTGTGCTCCAGACCCCTCCCCAGCTTTGTTGCCCTTCTCTGGACACACAACAACTCAACATCTTTCCTGAGCTGAGGGACCCAGAACTGGACACAGCACTGAAGGTGTGGCCTAACCAGTGCTGAGTACAGGGCAGAATGACCTCCCTGCTCCTGCTGGCCACTCTATTCCCGATGCAGGCCAGGATGCCATTGGCCCTCTTGGCCACCTGGGCACACTGCAGGCTCATGCTCAGCCTACTATCAACCAGCACCCCCAGGTCCCTTTCTGCCTGGCCGCTGAGCCACTCTGACCCCAATGGGTCTGGCCAATGTGCAGAAGTTGGCACTTAGACGTGTTAAATCTCATGCCCTTGGAGTGTTTCACTTAATGCAACCTGCTTTCAGTTGAAGTTTTTTTGAAAGTGAAAATAATTTTGCCGACTTTAATCAAGTTGATCATATTTGAAATGTCCTGCTCAAACTCCTGTCTGCCAAAACTAAATGTGGTGTCTTCCTCTCTCCTCCCTACGCTGGATTTAATCCTATCATCGGGATGCTTTGATGCCTCAAAGCTAAGGGCTTTGTCACACATCTTGCAAACACCTATTGAAGTGGTGCAAATGGATTCCCCTCCCATCATCGTTGGTGAAGAATATTCAGGCAAACCAATAGTACTTGTGTAAGTGTCTAATTTTATCCCTTCTTAAAAACATTGTGCACTTATTTCTGTCGCAGGGTGCTCAACATTGATTTATTTCACCTGCTCTTTTGTTTTCTGGTCCATATCTGACATTGGAACTGCTTGAATGGTGATCTGGCAGGTCAGAAATTGATTGACACAGTTTAAAGATAGAGTTCTTAAAATGCTGAAAACCAGTTTGAAGTGTGATTCATTTATTGCTTTTTAGAATACTACGAGGTCAAGCTACAAGATAAGGTGACATGTAAATAAGATGCTGCAAGAAAGCTTTTGGTTGGTTTGTGTCTGAAGTCTCTCAGTCTGTGCCTGGAAGTCACCAGAACTAAAAATTATCTTAAATGCTCTCATTTAATGACATATTTTCTGTGGTAAAACTTGTCTTTGTTTAGCTATCTTCCACTGCTGTTAGTGTTTGGCATGGCATATATTTTTAGTAGGCTGAGCACTAATTCTGTAACTTGCTTCTTGTTTTTTTAGGTACATGAGACATGCCTATGGATTAGGGGAACATTACAATTCTGTCAAACTTCTAACAGACACTGCTACAGAAAATGGCAGCTAGCATAGAAGAGTCATGAATCCGCATGGATAAAAGTTGCATCTTTGAATGTTGGGCTCCAGGCAATTCCCAGACAGACTGGAAAGTGAAACTGAGTGGAGTGGATGAAAAATGGAGGGGGGGGAGGGGGAAGGACATAAAAGGTTTGACTATAAATGAAAAATAGCTTTAGATTTGAAACAGAGCCAAACCAAAACCACACAACAGTATTTTGAACTTGTTGGTATGAATCTTGTTTACACAATCTCTAGAATGATGACTCTGCAGATCAGAAATCCAATTTTAATGGAGTTTCATCCCTTGCTGCAGTGAAAGTAACCAGTAGTAAGTGTTTTGGTTGGTTTGCATTTCTGCTGGAGAGTCCAGGCTACCCAGAGGTTCCTATCACGTTATTTCTGGCAGGTTTTGATGATCATGGAACAGTTAAGGCATTTTAAATGAGTAATTTTATTTTGAGTGATGGAATATCCTCTGCAGTGCTTTTTTCAGTTCTATCCAGGTCTAGCCCTGATTTCAGGTTTTATCAAGATGCTGTAGGAGGACTACCTATTTTGGTCTGGGCAGAGAAGAGCTGCAGACAAATCTAGCAGTAGAATGTCTTGCTTAGCTGAAGGAATTGCACAGTCTTTTTATTTTAAAGGCTTTTGTCTTGAATTTATACTGAGGGTTGAGGACTATACTTGACAGTAGGAAGTGAACACTTGGTGCTGTTCCTAGTACTGAATCTGTAGGGAGAGCTGTGTCGTTTATAGCTACACACCATAACACTGCTGCGAGTGAACCACGCTGTTCAGCCTTCAGAGTCTTTCATCTGTGCATTTCTGTGGTATGGAAACCATCCAGACAAAAAGCTCTTCAATGTCCTCACTTCAGGTAGTGAAACTCCTCTGAACTTACCTTTTATGGATCCGCTGATCTCTAAGCACTTTGTGAAGCAAAATGGGATGTTTTAAAAAGCTTAAAACAGCTGGTTGCATACAAGTGTAAGCATATCCACCTTGGGTTTTGTCACTGTCTTTTGAAGGTGGCCTGCAGAAGAATGAAACTTGTTTTCCTTGCTCCATATGATGCACCAAGACACGGTGGAATTTTTTTTTATCTGGCTTGACAGTAGAAACTTAGATTTTGGGGTTTTTTTGTCTTCGAGTCACTGTAAATGTGACTCCACAATTAGCAGCCTACTGAAACCAAAGCTGTAATGCAACTGTTTTTGAACAATACAAGTAATTTATTTATGGGCTTTTTTAAGCCTTATTCATTAACCTAGCTGTCTCTATTTTAGTCCTGATGAGCTGGAGAAAAGCAATTAATGTCTGAAGTTGAAGCAGCTTTGCCCTGATTTGAGGATTATGAGCTACCATATGCATCTTGTAGTCCTTCAGTAAAGCATACAGCAGAGGGACATTTCTGAGGCTTATAAGTTAGAAAAATCTGCTCTTATTTGAGAAGGAGAAGATAAGTGTTCACTTTGTGGATCATATTATGACTGATTTAAAGCACTTTGAGAAAGAGAGGTGGGTGGAAACAAATAGTGAGAAAATTACAGGAGGGGATTTCGAACAAGAGGACTCGAATCGTGACTGGTGCCTGCCAGGCAAGCAAAGTGTTCATGGGATCAGGAGTTTTCACTTCCTTGTTTATCTGATACAGTATAGAAATACAGCTCTGCTTATAGCAGCTGCTTTACTGTCAAACTTGGTTTGCTGCCTCAATTGTATAAAACTATATTTTTAATTGCAATTAAAATGTTGGATGCAACAGGATGGGGAAAAAGTGTCTCTCTTCGTAATAACCACTATGAATGTCACTAAAAATAATGATCAGGCATACTCTGCTCTGTGCTGTTCAGAACTGATGTGATACAAAAATGCACATGCTGCATTTTATAGCTACTCCATGAATAAAAGGTCTTTGGTTTATTGGATTTTTCATTCTGACTTGAGTGAATGATAAAGAAATGCACCCCCAGCCCCTGCCCAGGATTGTGAACCACCTGTAACAACAGCTTGTCCTGTAGAAGCTGTTTACAATTTGTATGAAGCAAAATAATGGTTTAATATAGTGAGTGAAAGACCCTTGCTCATGCTGTATGGGACCTGCCAAAAAATAATAAATTGGTTTATTTGTGGCAAATCTTCCTGTGGTCACTTCTTTCTTAGACCGTTTCTTCTTAATTCCTAGTATTTATGAATTCACCCATTTTAACTTTTATGGGCTTCAGGGTCCTACTGTGATATGAATTCTCCCAACAACTGACTATTCTTATCTAAGCAGGTAAAGCTTTAGAAACATTTCCATAAAGAATAAACAAACCCAGTATTTTAGCTGGCCTCCTCTGGACCTGTGATCCAGTTCTGGGCCCCTCAGTTTAGGAAGGACATTGAGACACTTGAATGTGCCCAGAGAAGGGCAACAAGGCTGAGGAGAGGCCTTGAGCACAGCCCTGTGAGGAGAGGCTGAGGGAGCTGGGGTTGTTTAGCCTGGAGAAGAGGCTCAGGGGCAACCTCATTGCTCTCTACAACTACCTGTAAGGTGGTTGTAGCCAGGAAGGGGTTGGCCTCTCCTCTAGCAACCAGCACCAGAACAAGGGGACACAGTCTCAAGCTGCACCAGGGGAAGTTTAGGCTGGAGGTGAGGAGGAAGTTCTTCACCGAGAGAGTCGTTTGCCATTGGAATGCGCTGCCCAGGTAGGTGGTGGAGTCACTGTCCCTGGAGGTGTTCAAGAGGGGATTGGATGTGGCACTTGGTGCCATGGTCTAGTCATGGGGCCTGTGGTGACAGGTTGGACTCAATGGTCTTTGAGGTCTCTTCCAACCTTAGTGATACTGTGACCTGCTCCAGCAGTTCCATGTCCCTCTTATGCTGGGGCACCAGAACTGAATGCAGTACTCCAGGTGGGGTCTCACCAGAGCAGAGGGGCAGAATCCCCTCCCTCATCCTGCTGGTCACACTGCTTTTGATACAGGCCAGAACATGGTTGCCTTCTGGGCTGCAAGCAACCATTGCCAGCTCATGTTGAGGTTTTTCATCAACTAACACCCCCAGTCCTTCTCAACACCGCTCAGTTCAGCTTTTGAATGCACAACAGCAGCTCTCATCACTTCAGCTTCCAGAAAGACCTCTCCCAGCATCTGTGCTCCTGTGAAGTCAGAACTCTGCAGCCACAGGCATAGCAAAGACTCTGGCACACACATGCAAGGTAAAGCTAAGTATGCCTGCAGACACTATTGAAAAGATTGGCAGGACAACATATGGGCCCTCATTTTTGGCTTCTGGTTTTAGTCCCAGTGCCAGTCCTGTCAGCTTCTGCCACAAATGCTGAGCAGGCTGCTCTTGGTGTTGTCAGTGTGCAGAAGCCTGCCAGAGCAGGGCGGGCACTGTACAAGGTAACCCAACAGTAGGAACTAGGGCACTTAAAGTTTGCAATGCATGGAAATTCAGGGCTGGTTCCAGTCTAGCCTCCTGGGTTCAACACTTCCACCTATGACTGTTCTCCACAAACTTCTCCTAGGAGCAGGAGCCCCTTCAGTGGGCTGCAGTCCTCACAGGCGCTGTCTTCTTAAAGGTGCTGATTGGCTTGGCCTTGGCCAGAGACAGGTCCAGCTTGGAGTGGAGGAAGCTTCTGAAAGAGATGCCATAGCCCCAGCCCCACTACCACACCCAAGCACATCAGTTAAAGCTCAAAAGTGTGTTGAATTTGTCTTGGAGGTCCTGTGAAAGTTCACTGATGTTTTCCATGAAGCTGCACCCCCTGATGCGGTGTCCCCATCCCCCACTGCCCAGCCAGTAGGGGACTCCCTGCACAAGCTGCACCTACTGGCACCAGGCACAACACAGCCCCTCTGCCTTGCTTCCTGTGCAGCCCTTCACTCCTATCCCAGCTTTTGTTCTCTTCTTCCACTGCCTCAAACCCACACTCAGCCCTTCTCACCTCTCCCAGCACCTTCCTCATGTATCTGTTAACATCCCATTGAATGATGGAGTGTTGGAGAAAGAGGAAACTTGTACTGCTGGAGTTCAGCACCCCCTAACTGCCTGGGCAGGCAGGAGCAGGCACCCTGGGGATGGGCACCCTTCTCTGGTGTAATTGGCAGGGCAGGACCCCTGAGTGTCCTAGGCTCATGCCACAGGGATGCTTGCCGGAAGCAGATGTCTCCTGCCCACAGCCTGAGCTGGTGCCTCTTCCGCCCTCTTTCCGGGCTGGAGCCTCAGGGTCTCAGGCCTCCCCACAGTGCAAGACAGAGACGAGAAGCCACCAGTGCAGGGTAAGGAGCTTCTAGGTGCCAAGGCAGGCATGAGGCTGGGGTCTGTGCCCAAGACCCCACGGGGGGCAGTGATCAGGACCACTCACCCCTACCTGCTCTGCTCTGGCAGAGCCAGAAGAGCTCGCAATTGTCCAAGCAGATGAGGAAGAAAGAGAGTTAGAGGACAAGGTAGCTAAAGAAGTGGGCTTGTAACTGCCAGTGGGTGCTGGTGGTGAAAGAACCACCCAGCCTCTAGCCAGCGCCTGCTGGGGACATGCTCAGGGGCCCCACTGCCTCATAGCTCTTGCCAGGCACCAAAAGGGGGCAGAGGTGCTGAGTCCTTGCTTGGATGGCCAGGGCAGGACCAATGTACTTTCCTGCTTGACTTTTGGCTTAGGATGTGCCTAGGAAGGTGCAGGGAAGAGGAAATGGCTGTGTGGCACGGAGGATTTTTTACAGACTCCAGTGTGGTGATTTAAGACATTGAAGACAAATTTATTAACACATCTCAGGGCTTTATATATGCCCAAAATAGCTGATGTAACATATGGGCAAAGATACAAAAAGCAGAGCTGTGCTAATTTAACAAACTCACATTCTTTCACTTATCTACAAGGTCAGGGCACTCACAGACAGCTGCCTCCTTTAGACAGATACCAGAAAGCTTTCATCCCACAGTTTCAGGCTCAGAAGCACAATACTACTTTGTTTATCTGCCTCATCTCTTAAAGGGGACTTAGATCCTACTCGTCCCAACTCACACAGATGTAGATGTGAAAGAAGATGGTGGTCAGCAGATGGAAGTAGATATGGTCAAGGAAGAGGAGATGGAGGTGTGTGGATATTCAGAGGAGGAAATGGAAGTGGATTATTATGGAGAGGAGCTGATGCAGGTGGGCCAGGGCCCCCCCCCCACCAAAACCAGGCATGTATTCCCCATCCTGGGCCCACCGCTGGGGTGGGTCACCCCCTGTCAGGCTGGGGGTGTGGCTGGGGTGGGTGATCCCTACTACAGGGACACAGCGCCTTGTCCTCGTGGCACCACTGCCACCACTGTGCTACCCTGAGCACCTATCCTGCCCCCATGTCCCAGTGACACCACTGCCACCATCATGCTGCCCTGAGAACATAACTACTTTGGGCAGGGGAGTGATTTCTTAGGGTTCAGCAACCCAAGCATAACCTGAAGGTCAGCCTGGGCTTAGTGCTGGCAGCAGAGTTGCACTCTGCCCAACATGTCCCAGGGCTGTGGCACATCCAGTGCCTGTCAGGACAAAGCCCAGCTGCAGCTGAGCCAATCAGGAACCTCCATCTCTGCTGGGCAAGGGGCTGCTCGTTGGGCCAGCAGCTGTGTTGGTGGCTTTGCTTCCAGGTTCATTGGAGTCTGGTGCAGAAGGAAGTAGTTGAAAGAATATTTATTGTTTGTTTGGGTTTTTCCCCAGTCATTTATTTAGGTCTTTCTGTGAATATATTTGTTTATGTCTTTCTGTAAATATGTTGATGTCTTTCTGTATCTTCATAGATTGGTTTGGGTTGGAAGGGACCTTAAAGATCATCCAGTTCCAACCCCTGCCACGGGCAGGGACACCTTCCACCAGACCAGGTTGCTCAAGGACTCATCCAGCCTGGCCTTGAACACCTCCAGGGAGGGAGCTTCCAGCATCTCACCACCCTTACCGGAAAGACTTTCTTCCTTCTTGGCAGTCTTTATCTGCCCTCCTCAAGCTTCACTCCAGTGCCTGTTAGCTTATCACTACAAGCCCTTGTAAGAAGTTCCTTTGCAGCTTTCCTGTAGGCCCCTTCAGGTACTGGAAGGCTGCTCCAAACCTTTTCTCCAGGCTGAACAGCAATGTTTATGTATTTCTGTAAATATACTTGTTTCTCTTTTCCCATAAATATAGTTATTTCTGGTTTTCCAACCCAGGCTCTGTCTCATCCTTGCATTTTCTTTGGGCACTAGTGGGGTTTGCTCAGTTGTGTTTTCCACCTGCTCTGATTTCCCGGGCTGGGGGCGGGTGGAGGCGCAGGGTGGGGCTGGGGCAGATAAGCAGAACAGGGAGAGTGCCCCACGTGGGGACGGAGTCCCCGATGGCACCTTGTCGGTGCCGCACCATTGCGGGGTGCAGGGGCCGGGGGTGCCCTCGGGTACTCGTTAGCCGCAGCCCAGCCTCTTCCCTCCCCAGCCGTTGCTGGAGCCGCTCATTAGCGGCAGCCGCGGCCGGACCCTCCCCGCGGAGGGTAGGGGCAGCGGCAGCGGCAGTGGCAGCGGCAGCGGCAGTGGCAGCGGCAGCGGCGGATCTCAGCCGTGCTGCTCCTCGTCCTGGGTGAGGCTGTCCAGGATGAGGTTGGGAATGGGGTGCCCGGGCTGGGACAGACCCACTTCTCCTGCAACTCCCGGTGTGCGCTGTCGGGGAGGGAGTTGGAGTCGCCTCTGTCACTCCTCCAGGGACCGTTCGTTTCTGCCCGGCGGCTGTTAGGTGCCGGTGCCGCCCCCGCCACGGCTCCCTGCGCCCAGAGGCTCCCTTGGGCTCTCTGCAAACGCTGGCAGGTGGGGAATGGAGCGAGGACCATGCGTGTCTTGCGTGGAGGAATCTGGGGGAGTCTATCTACATCACAGAGCGCTAGTTCCAAGAACTGTGGAATGTTTCTAGCAGACTTTGTTATGTGGCATCAGAAACTTAGCTGAACATAAACTACAGCGATTATTGCATAGAAATCACTAATTTCACGTCCTTTTCACCTCTTTTCCATTTCAGGAGGCACTGATTTCTCTGCATGTGCAGTTGTTGCTGCCTCTGCCGTGACTGCCAGGAAGGGTCACAACCATATAATGACTTGTTGTTTTTATTCTCAAAAATCTGGACTTCAGCCAGGAGTATCTCAACGCTGGCCAGGGAGTAAACATCAAACAGTTTGTAGTAACAATGCTTGATTGTTACCCAGAATTACATGATGAAAAGAGTGACTGAGTAATGGTAGGTCCTACATTCTATTGCCGCCTCCCTCAAGCCATGCAGTCTTCTCAGCACACGCTTTCATATACATTTACTTCCTGTAGCACTGATAATTCTAGTTTTCCCCTAGATCTTTTTAAATTAAGGAGATGTTGTGAGCAACCTTAACTTACCTGAGCCCCTAGCATGGTTTTCATGGCGCTGGCTTCAATTTGCTGTGGAAGTTCCGAGTGGCTGATAGCTGTTTGTTTTGTCATCTCCGCAGCTGAAATCTGGTGTGTCCTGTTTATTGGTCTAAAGTTTGAGGGCTTTGAAAAGGGATTTGCTCATCTTCTGAAGGGTAACATTTGGGAGGGTTTCATTCTTGCTTTTCTTGCTTGCAGGGGATATTTGACAGAATAACAGCAGTTTGTTTGACCTGTCACTTGAACCACAATGTTGGCGCACCTGGCTCAGTCCTGGCTCAGTAAGTATGGTAGCTGGTGTAGCAGATTTTAATAAACTGGTGTCTATCATAGATCCTCAGAAGAAAGTTTTCCAAAGGGTAGATGCTGGTTTGTTCCCCCTCCCTTTTAAATGCTGATAACGATTCATTCTACACCTTGTGTTGCCATCCAGATCTAGTTGGGGATGTCCCTGTTTACTGCAGGGTGTTGGACAGGATGACCTTTACTGGTCCCTTCCAACCCAATGCAATCTGTGATCTGTAAAATTTACAGAGTTTGGGAGTAGAGGATTTGTGTGTAGAATAATGAACTTTCAACCCCATATTATATGATGTAATGCAGTTAAAAACTGCTCTTGAAAGAGACTGAGGTGGATGTGCCTCATTTCAAATGTGACTTGAAGGGTCCCATTATGGAAAAATAAATGCAGCTTCATAGCCATAATTACTTTAGCTGACATGTTTAGCTAAGCAGCAATAAAACATACATCATTTTAATGTGTATGGTTAATCTTGCCAATGATTGATACTGTGCAAGCTGAAATTACCTCACCAGGTTTGATAGAATGAAGTCAGTGAAAACCAGCTAAGCTTGGTAATTAAACTGGACAAAGTGGCAAGTAGGTTTTTTTACTGTTTAATTTATGTTATTGACATTCATTGAAGTAGTACTAGATCATAGAATCAATAAGGTTGGAAAAGACCTCAGACATAATCAAGTCCAACCTGTCACCCAAGACCTCATGAGTACTAAAAAATGGCACCAGGTGCCACGTCCAATCCCCTCTTGAACACCTCCAGGGACAGGGACTCCACCACCTCCCTGAGCAGCACATTCCAATGGCTAACAACTCTCTCTGGGAAGAACTTTCTCCTTACCTCCAGCCTAAACTTCGCCTGGCACAGATGACATGGAGTTCCTGGATCTGTTTAAACAAAACAGCTATCTCAGATATTTTGAACAGAAAGTACACAGTTTTAATTTCATTTGGAGAGGTGCATTGGAATGTACTAAGATTTTGGTTGAAGGAATGGGATGGGATGGAATGGAATGGAATGGAATGGAATGGAATGGAATAGAATAGAATAGAATTAACCAGGTTGGAAAAGACCTTTGAGATCATTGAGTCCAATCTATCATCCAACACCATCTCATCAAATAAACCGTGGCACCAAGTGGCTCATCCTCCAGCCTTGAAACTCTGCAGGTAACTCAGGGAAGCAAAGCAGCAAACTTCAGTGTTTGTTGATTTGTGTTTTAAATATGTTTTGTCTGTACTGCTTGGAGGAGAGCATTTTTGTTTAAGTGCTGTTCTTGCTATCTTCTCTCCTCTGAGGGAAGTCAGTCTGGTGGTGACAGGAACCGGGAACTTTCATAATAACAGAAAAAATCAAATTGTCTGTTCATCTGCCTTTTCCATTTGAGGGCAATCACTATTTAGATTAAAAATACAGCATTTATACTTAACAGGATGTTTTGAAGCCCTTTAGCATAAAGTGAGGTAATTATATTTCATCAGCCAGCAATATCCTTCATCTGAGTTTGGCCTTTGGGACAGTTTTTGTAGAATCATTGTGCAAGGCGGGCTTGTCGGTTGGTTAATTTATTTTCTTTCTAAAGCATTTTATGATGGAAATCAGATGAGTAATTTAATTAAAAAAAAAAAAAAAATAGTTATAGAAGCAGAAATCCAAGCCTAAAATTTGGAGCAAAAGAAAACCCATATGTTTAATTATGGTTTTTTTATCATTGTTATTTGGCATTCTGTAACTACTTGGAGCAGTATCGTAGTCCAAGATTTCCAACAGCTGTGTGGTTACTTCAGCACATTAGCATTTCACATTTTGTATGCCAGTGAATGTAGGAAAAGACAAATCTCCTCAAGACAAAGGCCTGATTTGATAACCCACTTGCACTTACTCCTAGTTTTTGTTTTGTGACCGAGCTTTGAATTAATGGTTGCTCTTTCTGTGCTGTCAGTGGAACACAGGTGCATCTTTGAGCTCATGCTACAGGCCACCGATTTGCCATGGTAGGTAAGGTCATAGAGGTGAAATATTTGTCTGCAATATGATGAATTGTAGAACAAGAAAGAGAATGTGGGGTGAGAAATTGAGACGGAATTGGAAATCTGTAGGAGGCATTTGGGTGTGCAGTACTGAGAAAGAGGAAACCCTGAGACAGTATCACAGTATCACCAAGGTTGAAAGAGACCTCAAAGATCGAGTCCAACCTGTCACCACAGACCTCAGACCCCACCTAGAATGCTATGTCCAGTTCTGATGTCCTCATCATAAGGACAGAGATGTCCGAGTGAGTTCAGAGAAGGGCCACAAGGATAATCCAAGGGCTGGAGACCTTTTCTATGAGAGCAGGATGAGGGGACTGGGGTGTTCAGCCTAGAAAAGAGAAGACTCAGGGGGACCTTAGAGCTGCCTTCCAACACCTGAAGGGATCCTACAGGAAGGCTGGAGAGTGACTTCTTATAAGGGTGAGTGTGCACTGTTCAACACAAGCATGCATTTCTATGGAGGTAAATGAACTTCACAGTGTTCTTAAAGCTCCTAATTCTCTCATTCTTGATGCTCCTACATAGGAAGATTTACAGTACTCTTCACAGTACTCTTCACTGAAGGACTTCACGTTTGATTTGTTTCTTCTACAGCGGCCTAATTAAAGTTCTTATTCTGTTTCATAATTTCTAGGTTTATAAAGCATTTTAAAGACACCAAATATAAACAAATTTTGAGTCCCGATGCAGGCATCAGAAATGAAGGCTGAAGATGGTCAGCACCTTGAAAAGCCAAATCTCTTGAGACATTTTGAAGTGGAACTTCTCTCAGCCACCAGTAACACCTGGATTTCACAACAGTTTAAACGACTTCCCAGCAGGATTTTGTTCTGCTCCTATTTCTGCAGGCACAGTTAAAGTTATGGAAAAAGAGAGTGAGAAACTTAAGGATCTGTTTATGGCATCTATGTAGTGCTTATTACAGTATCACAGTATCACTAAGGTTGGAAGAGACCTCAAAGATCATCGAGTCCAACCTGTCACCACAGACCCCGTGACTAGACCATGGCACCAAGTGCCACATCCAGTCCCATCTTGAACACCTCCAGGGACGGCAACTCCACCACCTCCCTGGGCAGCACATTCCAATGGCGAATGACTCTCTTGGTGAAGAACTTTCTCCTCACCTCGAGCATAAACTTCCCCTGTTGCAGCTTGAGACTGTGTCCCCTTGTTCTGGTGCAGGCTGCTAGGGAGAAGAGGCCAACCCCTTCCTGGCTACAACCACCTTTCAGGTAGTTGTAGAGAGCAATGAGGTCACCCCTGAGCCTCCTCTTCTCCAGGCTAAGCAACCCCAGCTCCCTCAGCCTCTCCTCACAGGGCTGTGCTCAAGGCCTCTCCCCAGCCTTGTTGCCCTTCTCTGGACACGTTCAAGTGTCTCAATGTCCTTCTTAAACTGAAGGCCCCAGAACTGGACACAGTACTCAAGGTGTGGCCTAACCAAAGCAGAGTACAGGGGCATAATGACCTCCCTGCTCCTGCTGGCCACACTATTCCTAATGCAGGCCAGGATGCCGTTAGCCTTCTTGGCCACCTGGGCACACTGCAGGCTCATGTTTAGGCAGCTGTTGATTAGTGGCAAGTAATCAATTTCATAAAGGGGGAATCACAGAATCATGATTGAAAGGGATCTGCTGAGATCGTCCAGTGCACTGCCCTGCTCAGGCATTTGAAATCTCTCGGTATGTTAGCTGTGGAGAGAAAGGAGGTTCAATTTTTAAAAGTTGTTAAGATGAACGTTGACCAGAAGGTAATATTAACAGTATCTTGAATTTTGAGGTGAGGAGTTACTAATCTGCTGCATTCATCACACAGCTGGACCTTGATGTGGAAAGCTGGGCAGAAGGCTGCTTCAGCCCACTGCCAGGAGTCAGGGTAGTCTTCCTGTTGCCACTCCATCTTGTCTCTTTAGCCACAGGCTGTTTGGGATCAAACCCACCTCTAGTTATACATGTAATCAGCTCCAGACAAGTGGCACAGGCTGGCTGGTGTCTGTGTTGCTCCTCACAGCAGCCTGTCCAGTGCTGCGTGGCACAGCAGTTGGTTTTGGCTCGCTACTGGACCCTGTGTGGTGTGCCTGTGGCTCCAAGAAGAAGCCATTGTTCTTCCTGCCCTCCTCTCAGGTTAGTTTCCCACATGAACTGAGGGCAATTTATTGGGCTCCCCAGGGCAATGTTTTTATAGGATGGAAGTGAGGGTATGCATGTGTGTTTGAGTTCAGCAGGGAGATTGTTCTGGGTTCACGGGGATGGAAACACTTCTGGGCTATAGCATTGAAGGAGTGGCTGTGCAGAAAGAGACAGAAGTGGTGTAACCTTGCTTCCTTTTGACCTGTTTGTGAAATGAACCCTTCTCCAAACTTTGCTCAGTTACCTGGAGCAGCTGAAAACATCCAGGGAGCGAGTGAAAAATGAAGCAATGTGGACACTGAAGGGTGCAATGCATAAACTCATTTTCTGGCCCTCATTTATTTATTGGTGTGGATATTTTCAATGAATTCCTATCTCTGTTAGTACTGTACTGCAACACATACATCAATTAGCTCTTTCTTCCTAGTTTAAAAATAATCCAAGTCACTTTTGTGCTCTCAGACAGCTTCTGTTTTCTATGGCTACATTGTTGTCTACTCCTTGCTCAGTGTTGCATATGACACAGCAGATAAGTGGCCTCTGTCCTAAGGATCTTTGCAGCTAAGTATTAGTCTTGGTGACAAAGTTGGTGTTTCAGTTGTTCCCTTGGGAAACCTTTCCGCCTTCTAGATGGTTTGACAAAAGATCCTAGGACTTTACAGGATATTTGACAGAATAAAAGTTCAGGAGGATTTGGGGAAAGTGATTTTGAAATACGGGTGTTACAGGCTTCTCTTCAGCAAAAAAAGCCTCTTATTTCTCAGGAAACAAACAAACAAACCAACAAACCAACAACAAAAAGGCAACCCCAAAACCCCCAAACAAACAAAAAACCTAAACAAAATAAGCTGAAATGTAGACCTGCTGCCCACAGGGATGATGCTGTACTTCAGCCCACCATGGCTGCTGTGCCACAGGGCAAGCAAGCAATGTGCTCTGTAGGTCAATCAGATTGCTCTCTTTGGTATTGTTTACCATAATTATTAATTAGTTTCCTAGGATAGTGCTTCATTTGTGGTCAAAATTAAATGCACACCAGATGGAGAGAAAAAGAATTCCAAAGTAGTAACCTATCTGTACATGTAATTATTATTTGTAACTCAGTAATGGTGGTGGGTTTGGCTGTTTAAACTCCAGCCACAGACAGATCAAGCAGATGATGTTGCTAAAACATTATTCAGGGGTTTACTGAGTACAACACAAGCTATTGATATGCGAGTGCTTTTTGACTGACTTTTCCATCTCTTGCACTTTGATATTGTGATTAGTGTTTCTGTTTAGAGACTCTGACTTAACCCAAGTTTATAACGCTCGTTCTGGTAACGAGGCTGTCTGTACAAATTGTCCCAAGATGTGTATTAAAGCAAGATTTTTTGAGATACATACATATGTAATTCCCCCACTCCAATGACATCCTGTTACAATTTCAGCTTTGGCAAAAATTGAGGCAATTAGAGTTTGAACCCACAGACCTGTTCTGTGTATGCCTTTTTAATGCGCTGTTCTGCCTACTGCCTGTCTTAGAAACACTGCAAATTTCTGAATGAAAGATTCATTTGAGGGAAGTGATTCCAAACTGGGGAAGTGCAAAACTGCTCCGTGACAGAAAAACGAGAAAAATCAGCATCAGCACATATGAGCATCTGGGACAGGTTTTAATGGGGTGAAAGGGGAATGTCTGTACGGAGTATGAGAGTCAGAATGGAGAGCTCTTGCATAAGAGGAAGAAAAGGAATTGCAAACCAGTGGAAGAGAAAGCAAAATCAACACGAGCTAAGAAGCCTAAACTTGAAAAGTTGTGATAGAAAAGGAGCTGTGAGGGGGGAAAGGCACAAGAAAATGGTTTGTGTTATTTGTGAGAATCAGGCGCTAACCAAAAAGCAACTGCTGAGCACCTGAGTCAGCAAACTACCCAGCCATATGCTCAAGTGCATTTTTCTCTAACAAAGCAGTCCACAGTCAATTAAGCAATCACTGGGCTCAGGAGAAGTCTTTCCATAACTGCTACGAGAATTTCATCGCTTCGATGTTTTTGGTTGGTTCGAATTCAGCAAGACGTAAGGCTGGGCGCTCCCATTGCTCAGGGGGCTGCAGGAAATGAGCCTGAGGAAAGGGTAAGAAAAGATTTTTCAAAGGCATGTGTAACACTTTAAATTCATATACAATGACAAGCTCAGCCTTCCCGATTGCCTTCTAAAGCGTAGTTGGAAAAGGACAAATGGAATTGATTGATGGTTTTCTGTTTTGGCAATACATCTTAAAAATACAGGTTTTAAAGTGTTTAGGAGAGAGTGCTGGCATGGAGCAGGCTCAGTTGCCTATGCTCCCTCACCGTCTCAAGGGAGGGTGACAGTTTCCTTAAGGTTTGGGCAGATATTTTGGAAAATAAGTGGAGTTCTGTAGCAGCTGTCCAGTTGCAGTGGTATATTTCTCTTGCCCTGATGAGCACGTTTCAAACAGACTTTACAAACCTCTTAGAAGGCATGATTTAATTAAAGTGTGCATGGTTCAGTGATGTTAATGAATTCACCATTTCTTATTAGTGAACCATGCTCTTTTTCCTTTCTGCTTCCTCAAGCAAGATGTACACTGCAAGCATCTTGTACCATCTGTATTGGCTGCTCTTCACCCTCCGTTCTCGTACTCCTAGGAAAAAGGAGACCTTGCTGTGTTGTACAATGTAGATCATGTTCCTAGAACCCCAGGGAAGGGATCATGTTTCAAAGCTGTAAGGCTTTTCCTGAGGCTACCTAATTTGCTGCTATCTGATGTTAGATTGTCTGATCTGGGTAACAGCCAACACTTAAGAAAGCAGCAAAACAACAGCCCTCATCAATGAGGTTATTAGCAATCACATAAAGGAAAACAGGAGTATATCTTAATTAGCGTGTGAAGCAGAGGTAGGAAGACAGAAAACATTGCTCAAGATCACCTAGAAGAGATTTTCCTGCACTAATTACAGTATCACAGTGTCACTAAAGTTGAAAGAGACCTCGAAGATCATCGAGTCCAACCTGTCACCACAGACCTCATGACTAGACCATGGCACCAAGTGCCACGTCCAATCCCCTCTTAAACACCTCCAGGGATGGTGACGCCAGCACCTCCCTGGGCAGCACATTCCAATGACGAATGACTCTCTCGGTGAAGAACTTTCTCCTCACCTCCAGCCTAAACTTCCCCTGGTGCAGCTTGAGACTGTGTCCCCTTGTTCTGGTGCTGGTTGCTAGAGAGAAGAGACCAACCCCTTCCTGGCTACAACCACCTTTCAGGTAGTTGTAGAGAGCAATTATAGACCAGTAACTATTAGGGCAAAAATGTCCAAATGATAGAGTCCAGGCTGTGTGAATCTGATGGATGGAATGACTTCCTACATCTCCAGTTGTATGAATGTGCAAGGAGCTGCATTTGGCTGGGCTGTCGTCTCAATTATTCTGTACTTTTGATACAGAATGAAACGGTCTGTGGCTTGGGGATCAGGGAATATGGATTTATGTAGTGGGAAATTTGAATGAAGTATATGGAGTCAAATGACTTTGATTGAGCAACCTCCGCTTTTTTTTCACAATAATGATTCCAGTGGCTTCTTAAGGACCTGGCATGCGAGTCCCTGTGCTCGGAGATACTGACCCCAGATTTGGGTTGGTTTTTCCCCTGCTGCTTTGGATGAAAGTGCTGGAGAAGCAGCAACGAGGTGCCCGGGTTCAGAGAACGTGGCAAGTATAGAGGGGGATTTAATTTGGCTTATTTCTAAACTGTTGGAATTTGGAATTGAAATAGTGTTTTTTTCCCCCCATAAGCCGTGGACACATGTATCAGGTGCTCCCAAATATTTTCTCTCAGACTTATTTTTGTGTGTGTTTAGGGTTGGGGTTTTCTTTTTGTATGTGTGCATTTAGTTCACTAATTCCCAAGCAAGGGTGAGAGTTTTTATTGCAATAAACTATGAGGACAGACTGAAGGAGTTGGGGCTGTTCAGTCTGGAGAAGAGAAGGCTCAGAGGTGACCTCATTGTGGCCTTCCAGGATCTGAAGGGGGCTACAAGAAGGCTGGGAGGGACTTCTCAGGCTCTCAGGTAGTGATAGGACTAGGGGGAATGGAATGAAGCTGGAGGTGGGGAGATTCAGGATAGATGTGAGGAGGAAGTTCTTCCCCATGAGAGTGGTGAAGCCCTGGAATGGGTTGTGCAAGGAGGTGGTTGAGGCCCCGTCCCTGGAGGTGTTTAAGCCCAGGCTGGATGAGGCTCTGTCCAGCCTGCTCTAGTGTGGGGTGTCCCTGGCCATGGCAGGGGGTTGGAACTAGATGATCCTTGTGGTCCCTTCCAACCCTGACTGATTCTATGATTCTATGATTCTATGAAACAGGTAGCTTAGTGTGACTGCTTGCAGTGTGAGCTGTCTGAAGTCACTCTTCTTTTCTAGCAGCAAAGTTGTTTTAAAAAAGATGTTCTTATTCCTCTCTCTATCTTTCAGCTTGTTTCTGCAGCCAGCCAAAGCTGATGTTACAGCTCAGATTACTATTAGCAGAGAATTTTTTTGGTCTTGTCGTTAACTTCTTAACCACGAGGGTAGCAGCGTGAACAAGACCCTGGGTTTTCATGTGTGCTTGCTGATGATTGTTAAATGGGTTTGGCAAATGACAATTTTTGGGCTGGGAAAAACACTGAAGTCTTTCTGGGCTCATGTTTGAAAAGTGACCACTTTTTAAATGTATTATGAACATTTTAATGGGAAACTCTCCATGTGATATATGCAGAATGCAAGGTAGCAGGCTCAGAAAGTACCTTTTCAGAGACTTCAAATTAAAGTTACAAAACCAAAAAATGAAGTGAAATTATTACTGCTTTTAGATTGGGTTTTTCAAGAACTATTTTAGCTGTCACAAAGGCATCATAGAATTTGCTTGCCTGTGGCCCTGGGATTCCAGCAGTTTGCCATCTCTGAGGGCAGCATGATCCTAGCTATTGAAACACTAAGCTTTAATTAATGAAATTCATAGTTTGCTGTTGTTTTGTTGGGTTGTTTTTGAACGCCCTGTGTTGTAAAATTAATTTCTACTGTGATTTATATTATGACATGCTACAGATCCAGATTAAGATGCTGCCTTGCAATTCCCCTGTTCATTTAAGTTCCTCAGTGAGGTGATAAAATGTCCAGCTGGCAAAAATTAAGCCAATGAGTGAAGTGTGGACACTCTAAAAGTGCAGGTTTTTTCTCATTGACTCTTGCACTGAATGATCTGTCTCTGTAAAATACCTAGCAGCAGCACAGTGCCAGTGGGCAGAAACAAGGCATTTTGAGGCATTTACACAGAGTGTAATAAGATTGTAATGGGATGCAAAATAAGAGGTTTTATCTAGTACAGGGATGATTAAGTGACTTGAATATCTCTTCTATGAAGAAAGACTGAGAGAACTGGGACTGGTTAGTCTGGAGAAGAGAAGGCTGAGGGGGATCTTATTAATGTCTATAAATATCTGAGGGGTGGGTGTCAAGAGGAAAGGGACAGCCTCTTTTCAGTGGCACCTGTTAATAGGACAAGGAATAATGGACACAAGCTAGAACACAGGAGGTTCCACCTCAACATGAGGAGAAACCTCTTTACTGTGAGGGTTATGGAGCCCTGGAACAGGCTGCCCAGAGAGGTTATGGAGTTTCCTTCTCTGAAGACTTTCAAAGCCAACCTGGACTTGTTCCTGTGTGGCCTGCCCTAGGTGATCCTGCTTTGGCAGGGGGTTGGACCCAATGTTTTCTGGAGGTTCCTTCCAACCCCTAACATTCTGTGATTCTGTGCTGGAGGGTCTGGAGGAAAGGCATCAGTGATTATTAAGACAGTGGTGTCTTCTCCTTTAAGAGCCTCAGAGCAGAAACTATTGAAGGAAAGCTGTGCAAATTGGGATAATCTTTGAGTTAATATCTGCCATAAGATGGTGTAACACTCAAAGAGAGAATGTGGAAAACTTTCTGTGTCCCCACAATTTTTAACGTAGTGTATGGCAGGTTTTTTGGAAAGAAATGGTAACCCAGAAGATGTGATTCTGGGAACCTATGGAAGTGACTTCAATTCTGCCCAGGAAATACATTTGAAATGGAGGGAGTAAGCCTTTTTTCAGTACTACAGATCTTTGATTTTTATCATACTGGTGGAGTAGCTAATATTATCCAGTTCAAAACCCGTCATGGACTCGGTGATCTTAGAGGTCTTTTCCAGCGGAATGAATTCTATGATTCGATGTCATCACAGAATCACAGGGGCTGAAAGGGACCTCGAGAGATCATCCAATCCAACCCCCCTGCCAGAGCAGGAACACCTAGGGCAGGTCACACAGGAATGCATTCTGGTGGGTTTTGAGTATCTCCAGAGAGGGAAGCTCCACAGCCCCCGTGGGCAGCCTGTTCCAAGGCTCTGTCACCCTCACAGTGAAATAATTCTTCCTTCTGTTTCCATGGAACTTCCTATGCCTCAGCTTCCACCACTCCCCCTTGTACTGGCATTGGGTATCACCCAGCTGAGCCTGGCTCCAGCCCCTTGGCACACACCCTTCACATCTTTATAAACATGAATGAGGTCACCCCTTAGTCTCCTTCTCCGACCTGAAGAGCCCCAGCTCCCTCAGTCTGTCCTCTTAAGGAAGATGTTCCATTCCACCATTTTCGTGGCTCTGCGCTGGTAGCGTCAGACCTAAACAGGGGTCTTGGACCCTGCAAGAATCTAAGGAAAATGCCAAGCGCCGCCACTCGATGTCAGTGTTGCCTCACGCATCGCTGTGCAGCGGAGCTTCATCAAGGATGCTGCAAAGCCCAGTGTTGGGAGGAGAGCACAGCCGACTGCTGTGCTGTCAGGATGCTCACTTTTCTTTTGTGATAATTCCGATGGTGGCGAAGGAGCTGTTAGTGTCACCATCGTGGCTCCTAAGGGTCCTGTATGGTGAAGGGATGGAGATTTTAGCTTAATCTGACTTGTGAAGGACAGGAATCTGATTTTCTTCAGCTCAGATTCCCATCTGAGGATCCAATTACTGGAATCAGGAGTACTCGTAATGTTAGGTGTTATCGATAACAAGTGCATTGCATCCAGCTGTGGAAAATATATTGTCAAGCTTCAGAGTTTGTGAATTGTATCTGGTTGTGATGCAGGAGAATTTCAGAAAGGGAAGGTCCTTAAATGTCCTTCAAATTATGGGACTTAATTTTTAAATCATTGTACGCTACTAGAATCATACTTTTGTCTATTCCCCAGGAAAAAAAAACCCACCAAAACAAACTCTCTAAGCCCTTGAAAATAGGCTTTACATACACAAGATCATCAAGGGAGCTAGTTGCAAAAAAATATGAGCTTGCAACAGTGTGTGTGTGAACACACTGATTAAAATGTACTGAAAGGTTCCTCACACTTGTCCTCTGGTGGTCCAGAAAACTAGGCTCAGGTATAGTTTGAATTAACACAAGTCTTCATACTCTGAGAGCTGCTGCTGCTAGGTTTAAAGGCTGATGAAAGCCACCTGATGGGGAAATGTTTAAACATGCTCTGTGTGTCATACAGGGGGTCGATCTGCTTTTGGAACATTGTTTTTGATGTTTAAGACTCAAATGTTTGCCTTCTGTGCTGTAAGGTCCAGGCTTGCTGTCATGCCTACCTGTACATCTGTTTTCCCTTACAACTTTTGCTTTGTGTCATTGCTAACTAAGAGTAAATAATTCATAGAATCACAGAATCAAAAAAGTTGGAAAAGACCTCAGAGATCATCGAGTCCAACCCATCACCCAACACCTCATGACTAACTAAGCCAAGGCTTCATTTCAATGCCCATGTTTTGAGAGATCACTGATGAGGTTATCAGCTGCAGATTTAAATATAAAGCCATTTTTTAACTCATCAAAGTAATTGCTGGAGCAAAGAAGAACCTCTTCACAAATTCCATGCTGGCATGGACATCCCAAAGACTTTGCATGTGCAGTTCTGGCTGGGTCTAACAGGGCTTGTTTGCAAGTGCTAGTTGTAAAATGTTTGCACGCACCCATAGAGAGCAACCATCCCTTGTAATTGGTGTGGGACAAAAGCCTGTTGATGGAGCTAATCCTAAGAGCTCAGATACTGACCTGCATTTGATGTAAGCTGCCCAGATTTACTGAGTCTGCAAATATGAGGTGGGAAAAAATCTCAATTGCAGGCTTTATTTTCAGACAGCTTTGGCATTTTGATGTGAAGGGTTTGAGGGATGGAAGAGCGTGCTCTTGTGTGTTTAGTGATGGTTCTTAGGTTTTGTAGTGCTGGGAATTTATTATTTTTTTTTTTACTGTTTCAGAGTATTCAGAATATTTGACTAGCTGGACATGGACAGAGTCCAATGGGATGGCATTCAACAAACCCAAGTGCCAGGTGCTGCACTTTGGCCACAGCAACCCCATGCAGAGCTACAGGCTGGGGTCGAAGTGGCTGCAGAGCTCCCAGACAGAGAGGGACCTGGGGGTACTGATTGACAGCTGCCTAAACATGAGCCAGCAGTGTGCCCAGGTGGCCAAGAAGGCCAACGGCATCCTGGCCTGCATTAGGAATAGTGTGGCCAGCAGGAGCAGGGAGGTCATTGTGCCCCTGTACTCTGCATTGGTCAGGCCGCACCTTGAGTCCTGTGTCCAGTTCTGGGCCCCTCAGTTTAAGAAGGACATTGAGACACTTGAAGGTGTCCAGAGAAGGGCAACAAGGCTGGGGAGAGGCCTTGAGCACAGCCCTGTGAGGAGAGGCTGAGGGAGCTGGGGTTGTTTAGCCTGGAGAAGAGGAGGCTCAGGGGAGACCTCATTGCTCTCTACAACTACCTGAAGGGTGGTTGTAGCCAGGAAGGGTTGGCCTCTTCTCTCTAGCAACCAGCACCAGAACAAGGGGACACAGTCTCAAGCTGCACCAGGGGAAGTTTAGGCTGGAGGTGAGGAGAAAGTTCTTCACTGAGAGAGTCATTCACCATTGGGATGTGCTGCCCAGGGAGGTGGTGGAGTCACTGTCCCTGGAGGTGTTTAAGAGGGGATTGGATGTGGCACTTGGTGCCATGGTCTAGTCATGGGGTCTGTGGTGACAGGTTGGACTCGATGATCTTTGAGGTCTCTTCCAACCTTGGTGATAGTGTGATACTTTGAAAGCTTCTAGTGCACTGTCATTTATCTATTTATTTATTTGTTTGCTTAGATTTACCAAACAGGAGACCAGTCTCTCTTACACAAGCATCCATATGTGGTATATTTTTGTCCCTACATATACATGTGAGAATGTACTTTAATACTATTTTTTTTCCCTAGCAAATGCTATTACATTTAAAAATACTGAACATTTCTTCAGAACTTGCAGCTGAATAAATCTTTTTGTAGCTGGAAGGATTCCTGTCCACTTCTGATCACTGAAAGTAGGGAAAGGTCTGTCTCATGAAGGACTTGGCAGCCGCAAAAGCCTTGATTATGGAGTCCTTGAACTGTACTTTCAAGCTGAAAGCTGGGACACACACACAAAAGCCAAAACACAAACCCCACATTAAAAAGAAGAAACAAATAAGTCAAAAAGGAATCTATGCTTAGAGGTTTATTCCAGTGAATGCAGTAAAATAAACCTGTCCTGCGTTTCTTCTGTTCTTTACAAAGTCTACATGGTTAAAGGAGGGGCAGAGCAAGGAATAAGTGTGCCTGGAACAGCTGAAAGTGGGGGTCTGTCTTAAGCAATCTTTTCCTGTTGGTTTGGGTTTGGGTTTGGTTTCTTAGTTTGTTTTTGGTGTTTGTTGTGTTTTTTTTTTTTTAAGTTTAATTTTATTTCTTTTGCACTTCCAAAGGACACAAAATTGAGCACCACCTGCCTGTCACTCAGTAGAGCGAGCTCCGGTGCATTTGGCCCTGTGTTTTCCTTCCTGTTGCACTTGGATACCAATTCTGATTTTTCTAAAGCCGTTTTGGGTGGGTGCTGCTTCAGCTTTGTTCATCTAAACCTCAAAAAGTAAATTCATTTATATTACAAAATTGGAAATATTTTGAAAAATGTGTTTATATTTGCTGCCTGCTGCAGAATAGTGATTGGGAGGGCACTTCACCCACATGATGCATCTCAGATTTTAACTTAAATTCCTTTCCCATGCTGGGATACAAAAAATTTAGAGGAAAGCCGCTGTGTCATTGCTCCATATCAGACAAGGCACTTCAATGTCTTCTCCTGTGCAGCTCTTTCATGCTGTTATCGCTGTGTCTGAGCACTTTGTATCATGCTCAAGGAGCGTGATGTTATACAGCAATACAATACAATACACCAGGTTGAAAGAGACCTTCAAGATCATCATGTCCAACCCATCAACCAATCCAACCCACCCAAACAACTAACCCATGGCACCAAGCACCCCAGCAAGTCTCCTCCTGAACACCTCCAGTGAAGGTGACTCCACCACCTCCCCGGGCAGCCCATTCCAATGGGCAATCACTCTCTCTGTATAGAACTTCTTCCTAACAACCAGTCTAAACCTCCCCTGGTGCAGCCTGAGACTGTGTCCTCTTGTTCTGGTACTGGCTGCCTGGGAGAAGAGACCAACCTCTGCCTGTCTACAACCTCCCTTCAGGTAGTTGTAGAGAGCAAGAAGGTCACCCCTGAGTCTCCTCCTCTCCAGGCTAAGCAACCCCAGCTCCCTCAGCCTCTCCTCATAGGGCTTGTGTTCCAAACCCTTCCCCAGCTTTGTTGCCCTTCTCTGGACACATTCCAGCAAGTCAACATCTTTCCTAAACTGAGGGGCCCAGAACTGGACACAGGACTCAAGGTGTGGCCTAACCAGTGCAGCATTCAGGGCACCCTCCCTGCTCCTGCTGGCCACACTGTTCCTGATGCAGGCCAGGATGCCTTTGGCCCTCTTGGCTGCCTGGGCACACTGCTGGCTCATGTTCAGCCTACCATCAACCCGTACCCCCAGGTCCCTCTCTGCCTGGCCGCTCTCCAGCCACTCTGACCCCAGCCTGTAGCACTGCCTGGGGTTGCTGTGGCCAATGTGCAGAACCCGGCACTTGGATGTGTTCAGTCTCATGCCCTTGGACTCTGCCCATCTGTCCAGCCTGTCGAGGTCCCTCTGCAAAGCCTCTCTGCCCTCCAGCAGATCAACTCCTGCCCCCAGCTTGCTGTCATCTGCAAATTTACTGATGATGGACTCAATGCCCTCCTCCAGATCATCAATAAAGATGTTGAAGAGCATGGGGCCCAGCACTGATCCTTGGGGCACACCACTAGTGCCTGGCTGCCAGCTGGATGTGGCACCATTCCCCACCACTATTACACGATCAAAAGCTCTTTGCTGAACTGTTTTCTTTGAGAGACCCTTTGCTGGGTGGACTACCAGGAGCAGAAAGCAGTAGATCTGAAGAGGGATCATCACCAGTGTTCTTGGCATGTGGAGCTGACAGCTTGCAGTTCTTCACTGAGTTTCACTACATTACACTAGAGTCTGAGGCTTCAGCCCACAGGGAGGATCTGCAAATGTTTTCAGCAGGACTTATTGCTACCTGATGTTCTTCATTTTCTACATAAATAAGCTTTGCTGCAGTCGTTTAGGAGACAAAACTTTGATTGAGTAAAACGAATTTGCTAGCAAGGGGGCTGCTGAGGACTTCATGCCTCTGACTGTGGCCACAAAAGCTCCCCCAGGAGAGGCAAGGCTGCTCTCCTGGGCTTGGCAAGGAGATGCCTGCTCTGCTGGGCACTTCCCGCTTGTATTAGCATAGCCCAGCCTATATCTCACACCCCCCAGTAATACCTCATTTTGCCACTGGACTGAGGCCAAAAGCACAAGCATGACAGGGAATATAAAGCGGGAGGTTACTGGAAAGAATCACAAATGAACGTGAGACTAGACCAAATTCTTGCAAAGAGCAGAAAATGTGATCTTTGCTGTAAAGGCTTCTTGTGTTTCATGGATCTGTTTATACGATGGGAGTCTTTAATAAGTGGTTTTATTGAGTAGAGTTAGAGAGCAGCTGCAGAAGCCTTCAGTACTTCTGGTAATTACTCTTTTTCTCTGTAGTTTTGGAACTGCAAAATCTCAGAAGACAACTTCAGACTCACACAGATCAGGGTGATTCCTCAGCTGTGCACTCCTCTGAAAGAGAGGTGGGAAAGATGACAGGAGCAGAAAGGAAAAGAAATGCAGTCTGGAGGAAGATCCAGGCTGTTCGCTTGGAAGATATCAAAGCCTGGTGTCTGGGAAGGCTGCCCATCGTGCAGTGGCTGCCCGTCTACAACTGGAAGGAAAATCTGGTTCCTGACACAGTTTCTGGGATGATGCTAGCCATCCAACAGGTGACTCAAGGTATGGCAAACTCAGTTCAGATTGATCTTTTGGAGTCTGCTCCTTCCCACACCCTACACCCCCCCCCCGCCCTTGTTTAATGTTATCCTAAATCCTTGCTTAAAACGAAGGCATGCTTATGTATCTAATGAAAATATTCATGTGTAGTCTAAATAAAAATACATAGGGAAAAAATGGAAGTCTGAACTCTTATCTGAGGGTGACAGAGCCCTGGAGCGGGCTGCCCAGGGGGGTGTGGAGTCTCTCTCTCTGGAGGTACTCAAAACCCACCTGGATGTGTCCCTGTGTGATCTGCTCTAGGAAATGCTGCCCTGGCAGGGGGTTGAACTGGATGATCTCTTGAGATCCCTTCCAGCCCCTAACATTCTGTGATTCTGTGGTTCTGTGAGATGCTATAGTAGTTAATTTCTGTGAGCTGATTTTCACTAGTTCTCTCATTCCTCTGACAATTCTTCAAAGGTTTAATATAGGAGAGAGGAGAGCAGTAACTCTGCCCAGTGTTTTACCAGTTAAGTGACCACCTCTCCCTCTGTTTCATATGGAAAACACAATACATCCACATGGTCAGGGCATTGTCAGGGATGCTGGCTTGGGAGAAGCATTGGCAGTATGCCAGTATCTGTGGAAGCCCAGAGCACAGCAAATGAAAAGCTTTCTGTGCAGAAAGGGTTTTCTCTCACAGCCATGGGGTTGTTTAGCCTGGAGAAGAGGAGGCTCAGGGGTGACCTCATTGCTCTCTACAACTACCTGAAAGGTGGTTGTAGCCAGGAAGGGGTTGGCCTCTTCTCCCTAGCAACCAGCACCAGAACAAGGGGACACAGTCTCAAGCTGCACCAGGGGAAGTTTAGGCTGGAGGTGAGGAGAAAGTTCTTCACCAAGAGAGTGATTCGTCATTGGAACGGGCTCCCCGGGGAGGTGGTTGAGTCACCGTCCCTGGAGGTGTTCAAGAGGGGACTGGATGTGGCACTTGGTGCCATGGTCTAGTCGTGAGGTTTGTGGTGACAGGTTGGACTCGATGATCTTTGAGGTCTCTTCCAACCTTGGTAATACTGTGATACTGTGATCTTCCTGCATCAGTGGCTTGTGTGCTTCTAGGCTGATGTAGTGCTGTATGACACTGTCTGCATGACACTGTCTGCCACGTCTATTGTCAAGCAGCAATACAAAGTAAGGGTGGAGCTATGCTCAATATGGCAGCATTAAAAAAAACAATCGAAACCAAACCAAACTAAACCATCAAGCAAAAAAGGTAAAAGCTCCCCAAAACAAAAGCCTGCAGAAACTTAAAGTCTATGTGATCTGGGTTTGTAAAGCTAATGGGAAATAAATGCTTTTGTCATTTTTTAAATGCATCTTTCATGGTATGACCTTCTTTTGGCAATGTTTTAAACTTGTCTCAGGCTAATCACAACTTCTTATCTGCCTTAGATGGACTTTAGCTCCTTCCCTGGTGTATAATATATGTGATATTTCATTACCATTTCCTATATTGGCTATGCTTAACTATCAGTCTCGGTGTCACATTATAAGCACTCCTCTGACTGCATTCTGCTGGAGGTGGAAGCCACCAATTTGTGTGAATATTTGTACTTTTAAAGTAATTAGGAGCGTGCACACTGGCATGATTTCACTGTTAGTACCTTAATGCCACAACACTGCAAAGTATCTGATTTCAGCAGTATGTGTGTATAGAGCAACTGTAATTAAAATGCTACTAATAACAGTATGTTGAAAGTCATCAAAAACATGAAGTTAAAGAGCAGCTCTGCACTGCTGGTGGTTTTAGCCAGGTTTTTCCTGTTTGAGTCTTGTAACAAGAAGCAATTGAATGTTCCAGGCCTGTGTAAGAAGACAGGAAATATTTGTTTTGGTTTTCTAAATTGTTATTAAGCACACTAGGAAGAATTTTATCCTTTTTGTGTGCTATTTAAAACCAAATTAATTAAAACTGCTCCCTCCTGCTCACCTGTTTTTCCTCTCTCTCTCCTCACTGCTTCTCAAGATGTCAGGATGATTGTAGGGGATGGAAAAGGAGAAGAGTTAGACACAGCAAAACATTTGATTATCTTTGTGATACATTAACTTGAATGCAACATATTTCTTTTGACCCTGCTTGCACCAGCTCTTTCCCTGGTGGAAAAAAAATTGAATTAAGCAGGTTAGAAGAGACCTTCAAGATCGTCAAGTTCAACCTATCACCCAACACCATCTAACCAACTAAACCATGGCACCAAGTGCCTCATCCAGGCACTTTTCAAACACCTCCAGTGATGGTGACTCCACCACCTCCCTGGGCAGCACATTCCCATGGCCAATATCTCTGTCTGGGAAGAATTTCTTCCTATTATCCAGTCTGAATCTCCCCTGGCACAGCTTGAGACTGTGTCCTCTTGTTGTGGTGCTGGTTGCCTGGGAGAAGAGACCAATCCAATCGCCACCTGGCTACAACCTCCCTTCAGGTAGCTGTAGAGAGCAAGAAGATCTCCCCTGAGCCTCCTCTTCTCCAGGCTAAGCAACCCCAGCTCCCTCAGCCTCTCCTCACAGGGCTGTGCTCCAGACCCCTCCCCAGCTTTGTTGCCCTTCTCTGGACACCTTCCAGCAGCTCAACATCTTTCCTAAAATGAGGGGCCCAGAACTGGACACAGTACTCAAGGTGTGGCCTAACCAGTGCTGAATACAGGGCAGAATGACCTCCCTGCTCCTGCTGGCCACACTGTTCCTGATGCAGGCCAGGATGCCATTGACCTTCTTGGCCTCCTGGGCACCCTGCTGGCTCATGTTCAGCATACTATGAGCCAGTACCCCCAGGTCCCTTTCTTCCTGGCTGCTCTCCAGCCACTCCGACCCCAGCCTGTAGCACTGCCTGGGGTTGTTGTGGCCAATGTGTAGAACCTGGCTGTTGCAAGCCTCCCCCTTACAGGACTACCTTTAAAAGTTTTTGGCAGAGAGAGTTGTGTAGCGTCATAGAACCATAGAATGGTTTGGGTTGGAGGGGACCTCCCAAGGCCATCCAGTCCCACCCCCTCTGCAGTCAGCAGGGACATCCTCAACTAGATCAGGCTGCCCAGAGCCTCATTGAGCCTCACCTTGAATATCTCTAGGGATGGAGCCTCAACCACCATCCTGGGCAACCTGTTCCAGTGTTCCACTACCTTTGTGGTAAAGAACTTGTTCCTAAAAACAAAAGTTTCCATATTTTGTGTGGCATGACTGGAACCCCCCACATTTTAGGAGGCTTTACTGTGTCTGTTTCCTTCCACCTGCAATATAAATCAAGACATTTTGTAGTACAACAAAAGGCAGAAATTCTAGCACTGGTAGGAGCACTCAGTAAGGCAGTGGTAACTGAGATGCAGAGCTCAGCATCACTTAGTGCTGCAGCAACGTCTTGAAGTAAATTCAGTTACATGGAGATGAACCTGAGCTGTGGAAGTATATGGAAAAATCTGCATTGGTGTGCAAGATTTTTCGGTGTGATGAAAGCTGCATGCTCCAGGGTAGAGAGCAGTCCAGTAGCTTGAGAATAAGAAGAAAGATCATCGAGCTGAGCTGTGGTTGTCACTATTTCCCAAAATCACAGAGTGGTAGAGAGATCTCCTAGTCCAACCCCCCTGCCAGAGCAGGTTCATCTAGAGTAGGTTGCTCTAGGTGGGCTTTGAACAAGACAGAAACTCCACCACCATTCTGGGCAGCCTGTTCCAGTGCTCTGCCACCCTCAGAGTAAAAAAGTTCCACCTCCTGCTCAGCTGGAACTTCCTATGTTCAAGATTGTGCCCATTACTGTGGGATTTCTTACTCATCTGGCACCGGCCATGCTCAGATTCTTCAGGTTGGCAGCTGCTCTGTTCTGGTGCAGAGTGTCCATGGTCCAGCCTCTAATCTAACTTTTGGATGATATATCTGGCTTCAATTTGTGAAGTAAGGGGGGAAAGAGGAAAATCACTATGCCATAGTGAATGAAACAAAGATAATGGCTCATCACTGCTCCTCACAGAGCTTTTGTTTTCTGGAGAATTCCTGTGCCACAGCAGGTTTTGGTGTATGCTTATAAGTGGGAGCAGGGGGGAAGGGGCAAGTTAATAGACATGTCAGGAATCAGTCTATGCAGATAATGTTTGCTTGTAAAAAGTCCTTTATAAAGGTATAGAATGGTTCAGAAGAGCTGTTCTAATGCCATCTTTAATGTCAGACAAAGATTTAAAGAGCTACTACCATTCATCTTCTGATTTTCAGGGTCAAAACTGCTAGTTTCTATGTGTGATGTAAACCTTCAAGCTCCTCTAGGATACCTTCAGGTCAGTTACTTGAGACACATGAGCTCATACATCGGTTTAGATTTAAATGTCTTCCATCATGACATATATGAAGTAGAATCTGTGTCCTGTGGTGACAGAGTGTAGGAAAGGTGTAGAAGGCAGCTGTGCTGAACATTCAGTTGTCTTTACTTCCATGTACAGTGTGGAAGAGCTGGGTCTTTAGAAAGTCAGGTGTCAGGGAGCAGTGTAATGCCCTGGATATCCATGAGGAATTAGTTTGGGACCTGCTGAGCCACTTGGACACTCACAAGTCCATGGGGCTGGATGGGATCCATCCTAGGGTCCTGAGAGAGCTGGCAGGTGAGCTGCCAAGCCGCTCTCCATCATTTTCCTCCAGTCCTGGCTGACCAGTGAGGTCCCAGATGACTGGAAACTGGCCAGTGTGGTCCCCATCCACAAGAAGGGACGGATGGAGGAACCTGGAAACTATAGACCAGTCAGCCTGACCTCAGTGCCAGGGAAAATGATGGAGCAGATTATCCTGGCAGCAATAGCTGCGCACCTGCAGGATGGCCAAGGGCTCAGGTCCAGCCAGCATGGATTCAGGAAGGGCAGGTCCTGCCTCTCCAACCTGATCTCCTTCTATGATCAGGTGACTGCCTGGTGGATGTGGGGAGGCCTGTGGATGTGGTCTGCCTGGACTTCAGCAAGGCCTTTGACACCATCCCCCACAGCAAACTGCTGGCTAAGCTGTCAGCTCGTGGCTTGGGCAGCAACACTCTGAGCTGGGTTGGGAACTGGCTGGAGGGCCGGGCCCAGAGAGTGGTGGTGAATGGTGCCACAGCCAGCTGGAGGCCAGTCACCAGTGGTGTGCCCCAGGGATCAGTGCTGGGCCCCATCCTCTTCAATGTCTTCATTGACGATCTGGATAAGGGAACTGAGACAGTCATCAGCAAATTTGCAGATGACACCAAGTTAGGAGCAGATGTTGGTCAGTTAGAGGGCAGAAGGGCTCTGCAGAGGGACCTCGGCTGACTGGACAGATGGGCAGAGGCCAATGGGATGGAATTCAACAAGTCCAAGTGCCAGGTGCTGCACTTTGGCCACAGCAACCCCATGCAGAGCTACAGGCTGGGGTCAGAGTGGCTGCAGAGCTGCCAAACAGAGAGGGACCTGGGGGTGCTGATTGACAGCTGCCTAAACATGAGCCAGCAGTATGCCCAGGTGGCCAAGAAGGCCAACGGCATCCTGGCCTACATTAGGAATAGTGTGGCCAGCAGGAGCAGGGAGGTCATTGTGCCCCTGTACTCTGCTTTGGTTAGGCCACACCTTGAGTCCTGTGTCCAGTTCTGGGCCCCTCAGTTTAAGAAGGACATCGAGACACTTGAAGGTGTCCAGAGAAGGGCAACAAGGCTGGGGAGAGGCCTTGAGCACAGCCCTGTGAGGAGAGGCTGAGGGAGCTGGGGTTGTTTAGCCTGGAGAAGAGGAGGCTCAGGGGAGACCACATTGCTCTCTACAACTACCTGAAAGGTGGTTGTAGCCAGGAAGGGGTTGGCCTTTTCTCTCTAGCAACCTGCACCAGAACAAGGGGACACAGTCTCAAGCTGCACCAGGGGAGGTTTAGGCTTGAGGTGAGGAGAAAGTTCTTCACCAAGAGAATGATTTGTCATTGGAATGTGCTGCCCGGGGAGGTGGTTGAGTCACCGTCCCTGGAGGTGTTCAAGAGGGGATTGGATGTGGCACTTGGTGCCATGGTCTAGTCGTGAGGTTTGTGGTGACAGGTTGGACTCGATGATCTTTGAGGTCTCTTCCAACCTTGGTAATACTGTGATACTTTGAGACTGTGATACCTTGCCTAACCCTGAGCTAGGGCAAACCTCTGTGCTTCTGCACCTGAGGTGTCACCTTCACACTCTTACCACTCCACCCAGTGAAGCAGCTGCCTTCTGAACAGATATTTCCTTCCTGGGAAGCTTTGAACTGAGGTGTATCTATTGATAAGTTGAGACAGATGGGTGGGCTTTTCCCAACTAAAATACTGCCACTGCATGTCTGGATTTGATCTCTCTCAAGTTCCTGGTGTTTGCCTGTATTCATAAACATGATGCTGCTTGTTCTGAAATAAACACCTGTCCACCTATTCACAAGCTGTCCCTGTGGAAGTGTGAGGGTATAAGATCCCAAACTTCCAACATTTATCAGATTTGGGCATATATCAGTGTCTGGAATGTTCTGGAGAATACCCCTTTGAGGTCAGCTAACACATGGTGATACTCTATATAGAATTTCTGTATTGCTGCCTTTCCTGTGACCTACCATCAGCAAGAAGTGCTTTGGCTCAAGCAGGTTTGGGTGGGCTGCTCTTTTTTCTGGGGCTGAAGGGCCCTTGAGACGTATTTCCTTCTAACAGTGAAATACGTAGATGGCATCTGATGAAATTCTTGCCAACTTCTTTCTTCATCCTGAAGGCCTGATAATAACTCACTGAGGATTGCTGTGTTGTGTGTGTTTTAATTAAAGTGAATTTAATGTCGAGCTGGATGTATTGCTGCACAACTGATTCCTTAACACTAGCTGGAGACCTTGCTATTCAAAAATGAGCTACACTGCCTTCATGCACCCCAGAGCTGCTGCCCAGTGTTTTGGAAGGCGTGATGCCAAAACTCTGTATTTTTTTTTTATTTTTTGCTTTTTAAGGTTTTTTTTGTTTGCTTTAGCTTTCCATGGTGCAACTCCAGCTGTGTCTTCTTGAGGGTGATGGCTCTATTTTTTTATTTTCTCCTTTTCTTTCAGCTTTTTTTAATTTTTTTCTCTTTTACCTTTCCTCTTTTCTTTTTAATTTTCTTTTCTCTTCTTTTTTCCCCTTCTTTTTCTCTTTTTTTTTTTCCTTTTCTTTTCTCCTCTCTTTTTTTTCTCCTCTCCTCTCCTCTCCTCTCCTCTCCTCTCCTCTCCTCTCCTCTCCTCTCCTCTCCTCTCCTCTCCTCTCCTCTCCTCTCCTCTCCTCTCCTCTCCTCTCCTCTCCTCTCCTCTCCTCTCCTCTCCTCTCCTCTCCTCTCCTCTCCTCTCCTCTCCTCTCCTCTCCTCTCCTCTCCTCTCCTCTCCTCTCCGAACCTCTCCTCTCCGAACCTCTCCTCTCCGAACCTCTCCTCTCCTCTCCGAACCTCTCCTCTCCGAACCTCTCCTCTCCTCTCCGAACCTCTCCTCCTCCCTCTCCTCTCCGAACCTCTCCTCACCTCTCCTCTCCTCTCCGAACCTCTCCTCTCCGAACCTCTCCTCTCCTCTCTGAACCTCTCCTCTCCTCTCTGAACCTCTCTTCTCGTCTGTGAACCGCCCCTCCCTTCCCCTTCTCCTTCCCTTTCCCCTTCCCCTTCTCCTTCCCTTTTTTCTTTTCTTCTCTTGCTCTGACCATAGACGGAGACATAAATGTCCTTTGAGCAGACTAACTGGAGCTAATAATTCTATTCAGGAGTGGATCTGTCTTGTCAATACACATCTGGCATGCGACTAGCATGTGTGGATGAAATTGAATAAGCGCTTTTGGAAAGAGAGCCAGAAAAATCTCTTGGAGAATGTATTGGAGCTTCCATGTAGTTCACAAGTGATTTATGGAAGAGGTGTCCAGCTGAACTCCGTTGCAGTTCTCCCACACAAAGAATAATGATGTAAGCTGATCATGGAATGTAACACGTTAGCAAGTCGATGTGAGGCAATGGTTCATGCTTATAAGCTTTCCAGCAGAGGAGAAAAACACTGGTGCTGCTGTGCATGCAATATGTCATTTCTAATGCCTATAAAAATTCCTCCAAGGGAATCCAGCTTCTAAATGACCTCTGAGTCCTCTGGAGCCTTAGTATCAAGCTACCCTTGTCTCAGCATGACCAGAGAAGCTGTACAGATCCCTGCACCTGGGGGGTGCCTGAGCACCATGGACAGAGACTGACCAACCCAGGAGATGTGAGTTGCCTGAAGAAGAAATATCATCACCTATAATCCTCCAGGTCAGAGAGATCAGGAAAACTCTTGGCCACCAGTTTAACCACACAGATTCTCTTCTCATGGATTTTCATCTCGGCTAAGGCCTTCTTAAGTCATTTGTTGGTCTTTGTTTTCCACAAGGTTGATGCTTCTCAGAAGAGTACCTCATAGTTACGTTCTTGCCAGAACCTTCTTATTGGTTTCAGTCCCCATTTATTCTTACTGAGAGGCAGAGGAGTTTCCCTAGAATTCCCTTTCAGCATGTGTCTTTAACTGTATCTTGGAGATGGCCAGATTCTGCAGGTATTATGGCTGGTTGACGTATGACAGGTCATAGAATTCTGTGCCTAATAAATTCTCTGTGGTGTTCAGATACCATGCCAAATTCATCCTGAACAGATCTAAACATTTAATCTCTGGTTGTCTGTCAAGAGTCATATCTCTTGAGGACAGTCATATCCCTGTGAGGAGAGGGAGCTGGGGTTGTTTAGCCTGGAGAAGAGGAGGCTCAGGGGAGACCTTCTTGCTCTCTACATCTACCTGAAGGAGGTTGTAGCAGGTGGGGATTGGTCTCTTCTCCCAGGCAACCAGCACCAGAACAAGAGGACACAGTGTCAAGCTGTGCCAGGGGAGGTTTAGGCTGGATGTTAGGAAGAAATTCTACACAGAGAGAGTTATTTGCCATTGGAATGTGCTGCCCAGGGAGGTGGTGTTTAAAATATGACTGGATGAGGCACTTGGTGCCATGGTTTAGTTGATTAGATGGTGTTGGGTGATAGGTTGGACTTGATGATCTTGAAGGTCATTTCCAACCTGGTTAATTCTGTATTCTATAATTGTAGACTTTCTACTCTGCCTGCTGCTTCACTGAAATTTCTGGTTTGTATATCAGATGTCCAAAAGGCATGGTTTAGCTTTCCTCAGAACATATGTATGCATCATGAGCATATTTCCAGATGCAGAAAATTGTTAACTACTTGACCATACTCTGATGATTTGTAGCTCTTTCTGTGGAAAATATTTTTTATTGCTATAGGTTTGGCATTATGCTGATTAGCAGAAACCATCAACTCAGACTGAGGCCTTTCTCCTGTGTTTCTATTTGCATCAGCCTCGTTGTTTTTGTAGTTACCTGCATTTGACATTTACCAACAGTGGAGTAATATCTCATGTTCTTAACTGTGGCATGCTAGAGTGTTGTTATGCACCTGGTGCTAGTCGGAAGACACGATTTCACAGTATCACAGTATCACAGTATCACAGTATCGCAGTATCGCTAAGGTTGGAAGAGACCTCAAAGATCATCGAGTCCAACCTGTCACCACAGACCCCATGACTAGACCATGGCACCAAGTGCCACGTCCAATCCCCTCTTGAACACCTCCAGGGACGGTGACTCCACCACCTCCCCGGGCAGCACATTCCAATGGCGAATCACTCCCTTGGTGAAGAACTTTCTCCTCATCTCAAGCCTAAACTTCCCCTGGCGCAGCTTGAGACTGTGTCCTCTTGTTCTGGTGCTGGTTGCTAGAGAGAAGAGGTCAACTCCCTCCTGGCTACAACCACCCTTCAGGTAGTTGTAGAGAGCAATGAGGTCTCCCCTGAGCCTCCTCTTCTCCAGGCTAAACAGCCCCAGCTCCCTCAGCCTCTCCTCACAGGGCTGTGCTCAAGGCCTCTCACCAGCCTTTTTGCCCTTTCAATGAAACTGTGCCCCAGATGTTATCTGATGACAAAGAGGCAGTTAAAACAAAGAATCACACTATTAATGTCCTGGTACCTGAACCCACTGCCCATTCATTTTTTGCATTTCTTTCCATGGGATTGATGTTCTTATTTGAAAACCTTCATGGCACTGCCATTGAGGCTTCTCTATATTACCAGTGAAGATTATCTGGGAGCCTTATTTTATGATCCATTTCCTTTGAGTGTTATTACTGCTTGGAATGGAAAAAAAAATAATGATGTTTCCTGTCTTTTGACTAGATCTTGAGCATATGCAATGCATTGAAGCAAAGTTTAATATGCAAATGCATCAAAGGAGCTGAAATGTGCTGCCCATTCTGTCTTTACAAATATGTGAACCATTAGAACTTTCTATAGCCACCGAGGAAGCCTTCATTCTTTACGAAGTTTGGTTTATGATGGCTCTCTGGTTGCGCACAGAATAGATATCCTTTAGTCATGGGGGCAGAAAGGTGACAAGCAGAGCCAAGACTGGAGTCAAAGGCTGGTAATTTTAGCTCTCTCCTGACTCTCATGACCTCACCATGAAGAAAAACAAACAAACAAAAGAGATCCTCCTAGAAACTTAATGCAAAAAGACTGTGGAAGCTCTCTGCATGAAGGGGAAAATACAAGGGCTGGATTTATGTTTACATTATTTTCCTCTGAACAAGAGATTTCTCAGCAGACAGTTTGTGGATAAAGCAAATTCCCTGTAGGATGCTGGGGGTTTGCAGGGCAGGGTAACCCCTTTCCCACAGTTTTACAGGGCTCACACCAGATTTCTGTTGCCCAGTCCTTCTGACCATAAGGTTTCATTGAGCCCTGGGGTTCACCTCTGAGAGCTGAACTGAAACGTTGACACAGTTTGTGTGTGCATGATCTAGGGCTGGGCTGATCTTCTTGTGCTCTACCCACTGCATATACAGTTTATGGCTGTAGTTGTCAGATGTTTCAGATTTAGAGGGTCTTAAGAAGCATGAAGTAAATGCATGAAGAGAAGGAAGACTTGGCTTTTACAGCCAGATGGTGACAGAACATTTTGCGGTAGCAGAACCCTTGTTTTCCTTGTAAATGTTGAGAGGAAAGAACAACGTATGCTGTCCCGAATCCTGGAGTGATGGGAAATACTGAGCAGTAAAAGAGCTAAGAGTCCTCTGGAAATATTTCAGCATAGCCTTTGGTTTTGTTCTGTACAGCTTGTAAGCTAACCTCCTCTTGAACTGAGCGCTAGGCTAACCTTGGGTGAAAACCTGTTACGAGAGAAGCCGGTGGATTTTACAAGGAAAACTTCAAGGCTCAGAATGTGAAGCAGAGACTGAAAGATGGTCTGAACATTATCTGGTGTCTACAGAATGTATTTGATCTTTCATGTGTATTTCAAAAGTGTTAAGCTTTCCAAGCAAGGAGGGGGTTTGTGTTTCCATTGTTATGACTGATGGATTCCAGAGTAGGCTGAGGACTGACCTGTTGGAGAGTAGTGCAGAGGAGAGGGACCCGGGGGTCCTGGTTGTTAGAAGATCATGAGCCAGCAATGTGTCCTTTTGGCCAAGGCCAAAGCTATCCTGGGGTGTATTAGAAGGAGTGTGGTTAGTAGGTTGAGAGAGATTCTCCTCCCTCTCTACTCAGCCCTGGTGAGGCCACACCTGGAATATTGTGTCCAGTTCTGGGCCGCTCAGTTCAAGAAAGACTCAGGGAACTGCTTGAGAGAGTCCAGCACAGAGCCACAAAGATGATTAGGGGAGTGGAATATCTCCTTTCTGAGGAAAGGCTGAGGGAGCTGGGGCTCTGTAGCGTGGAGAAGAGGAGCCTGAGGGGTGACCTCATTCGTGTTTATAAAGATGTGAGCGGCAAGCATCAGGAGGGCAGAGCCAGGCTCTGCTCAGATATACCCAATGACAGAACAAGGGGCAGTGGGTGCAAGCTGGAGCTCTCACTGTGGGGGTGACAAAACACTGGAGCAGGCTGCCCAGAGTGGTTGTGGAAGCATCCTCTGGAGATTTAAAAATCTGCCTGAACACGTTCCTGTGTGATCCTGCCCTGGCAGGGAGATTGGACTCGGTGATCTCTCAAGGTCTCTTCCAACCCTTAATGTCTGTGATTCCAAACATTAGGAAAAAAAGCAAGGAGGAGAGCAGGTGAAGGATCTCACCAAGGGGACATCTCCATCCATTGTGCAGCTGTTCTGCAGTGTGTGAACGGGAATTTTTGGAAATGGGAATATTTTTGGATGGAAATGTTCTGTATTTGTTATACTCTGGTTCAGTATGAGAGAATGTCTTTCATTTAATGAGGGAGTATCTTAAACAGAGAGAATTTTGCAGATCATCTTAACCAGGATTTGTCTTCTTCCCAACAGTGCTTATAAAATACACATCTGGCTTAGCACTCCGTACTGAATCTGGGGTGTTTCCCTCGTCCACACAGAGAGGTCATTTCATTTCAGCTATGTTGTTCTAATTGCAGTGTGGCTGAAGTTAAACAGAATTTGCTGCTTGCTTTACTGTTCAGAGCATAATAAATTAGCTTTGCAGAATGCCTTTTTTCTTAAGCAAAACCAGAATATCTGTGAGGGAGGTATTCAAGTAGCAAATTGTAAAGCTTTTTGTTTGTTTTGCTTATGAAATAGTTACAATGGCAAAGCTTTCAGTGGTCAACAAGCCTTAAAATATCTTTTTCTTTTTCTTTTTCTTTTTCTTTTTCTTTTTCTTTTTCTTTTTCTTTTTCTTTTTCTTTTTCTTTTTCTTTTTTTTTCTTTTTCTTTTTCTTTTTCTTTTTTTTCTTTTTCTTTTTCTTTTTCTTTTTCTTTTTCTTTTTCTTTTTCTTTTTCTTTTTCTTTTTCTTTTTCTTTTTCTTTTTCTTTTTCTTTTTCTTTTTCTTTTTCTTTTTCTTTTTCTTTTTCTTTTTCTTTTTCTTTTTCTTTTTTTTTTCTTCCCCTTTTTCTTTTATTTCCTTTTTTCCTTTTCCTTTTCCTTTTCCTTTTCCTTTTCCTTTTCCTTTTCCTTTTCCTTTTCCTTTTCCTTTTCCTTTTCCTTTTCCTTTTCCTTTTCCTTTTCCTTTTCCTTTTCCTTTTCCTTTTCCTTTTCCTTTCTTTCCCTTTCCCTTTTTCTTCCCCTTTTTCTTTACCTTTTTCTTTTTATTTTTTCCCCCCTGCTTAATTTTACCTGGATAGGGTCATGCAATTTTCTCATGTGCTGTTTTTATTCTCCTCAGACATACCCTTCTGTGTTGCTTTTGGTCAGAATCCTCTTTTGCATCTATTGGGAATGTGAACATGGATGTAGAATTTCAAACAATTTCTGGTTCATGATGATGGTGTGCTAGGAGGAAAAAGCAGAAGGCATGATCAGTACTTAAGCTAATTAAAAAGCAAAAGTGAAATGAAGTCTATTCTGATGTTTAAAAAGGCATCAAAGACATGTTTCAAGGTCTCTCCAAGTTGTAACTGACGGGTAATCCATGTAAGATCCATCTTAGCAAAATCTTCACTTTCTAAGAAGTTGTTTTTCTAAGAACAAGTGAATTGCTAGGCCTTGTCTGCTTTACAGGGGCCTTGACACTTCTTGCCTTTTCCCATTTTATTGCCTCCCCCAGCCATGTGCTTTTCCTGGCAGTCTCAAATATAGATTCAAGAAGAGAGGTCTCGAATCAAAATGTTAAGAACTGCCACTGAAAGCTTATAAGCAAAAATACTCTTTGGCACCCTCTGTGTTATTAGACCCCCATACACCAATGTTTCAGGTAAAACATTTGGAGACTGCTCAGACTGGAGCAGTCTGGAAAGTTTTATTGGAACAGATTGAATTTTCTTTGGAGATTTCAGTTGTAAACAGAAGGCAAATTAATTTCATAGATCTGAATGACCTCTGGTACAAACCATGCATGGCCAAGCACACACACACAAACCAGCTCAGACTGGTTATGGTGGACCTCAGGAAGGCACCTTCTGTGTTACCCAAACCTGTCTTGTCTTCCCTACTGCATGACAAGGTATTCACCAGGATTCGTGGAGCAATTTTGACAGATAATTTCTGCTACTTTAAGTTTCTAGGAGCAAAAGCTGTGAAGCGCCAGGAGAGGTTGCTGGTCGGAAGCATAGTCTGGGCAGTTTCTCTTGCAGCTGACTTGCTTGCTGTCTTGAAAGCTGAACAGTGCCCAAAGCTGCTTCTCTGCAGGAATGTCTCTGTTAAAAGATGATTTCTTGGTATACTCTGAGACTTTGTAAGGCAAAGATGGGTGCTGTCCCCTTTAGCTAAGCAATGAAGGTAAATCCTAACCATCTCAGTTCATTCTCCCTCCCAACATGGAAGTCAATCATTTTCCTTTTCTGGACTGACAGCTTTACATAACAAAAACAATATGTTAATATCTAAAGGATTAAAACCCCTAGGCAATGTACTCTTTAGTTTAAGAAATTAGGAGAAAGCAGAGTGAAGGGGCTCCATCCAAACCAAAATTATAGGTTTTGAACTGCTTGTAAGAAATAAGCATCTGACTGCCTGGAGCCTTGGCAGTTTCCAACCCATCTTTGTGAGGATCATCTATTAAAAAGAAGTTTGGAACTGCTGAGGGAGATGACTTGAATATATGGGAGCTGGTGCCACAAATTGTATCTGTGACCCATTTGTTTCTGCTGGTAACCAAGACTCAGAAGGAAGTGTGAGGACTCTGATACCAAATAGTAGATGAAAAAACCTTTCACAGTCCTTTCTGGCCCTCACTGTGCAGTAGCTGGCTTATGGTGAATGAAGGTAGGTTTTTATCTGCTCTTAATAAAATTGTAGGTGTTTCCTCTTAAATAAATGAATGTACAGCAGTTTTATCTTAATATAATGAAGTAATTCCATTTATCTTCCTTTAGGGCTGGCCTTTGCAATTCTGTCTTCAGTCCATCCAGTTTTTGGTTTATATGGCTCTTTCTTCCCTGCCATTGTCTATGCCATGTTTGGAATGGGACGCCACGTTGCCACAGGTAAAGGGCTATTTGCTAAACACATGCTCAGAACAAAGGAAATGGGAGCTGAACATTGCTGTTATAAGATCAATAGAGTGAAAATGATCCAAGACTAAACAGTTAAGTCTCATGCTTTATCCTTGTGCTAGAGGATCCTTGTTCAGAGGATGATTTGCCGAGTCCCACAGCACCATAACTGTGAGTTCCGGCATGGACCTTGGTGTGGAAACCTGTTCCTTCCACAGGTGTCTATTTCAGAATTTAATCTTAAGGAAAAAAGGAAACGAACCAACATGTTTTAAAATTAATGTGTGTGATATGCTGTTGATCCTTTCATTAGCCTCATGCACTCACCCCACCAGCTCCAGTCAAGGAGTTACAATGTGCAAGCTGAACTGGAGCTGTCCCACCTGCTTCAGATCCATGAATGCTCCATCATTCCTCACATACACTGTTCACAATCTCTTCAACCAGCGTTTTCTGTGAGATCAGAAGAGCTCTCCGTAGGTGTACAGGCTGTAGAAGTGCCCTTTGCTCGTGAAGTCAGTTGTGTTAATATGAAATGGAAAATTCATCAATGACGCAGTTGGGTCATCTTTCACTTACCTGAAATGTCTCTTCTGTGACATAGCTGATCTATTTTAGAAGACATAACCAAGTAACCCCGACACCTCTTCCTTGACTATTTTTGGAATAGTTGGTCTTGAAACATCCCCTGAGACAGTTTCATCTGTCATAATACCACAGCTAGCTCTTACAGTTGGATGTAAACTGTTTTCAAGTCCAGTTGGATGTAAACTCTCTCTCTTTTTTTTTTTTTTTCCTAAGTAAAAAGTAGAGAACAGGTTTAAAAGAAAAAAAGATCAATCTGAAAAGCACATTACCAACAATTGCCCTGAATGTTGTTTGGGAAACAAACAAACAAACAATCAAAACCATTTTAGGCCCAGGTCAAATGTGCATCACGATTCAAAAAAGAAAATGTGATTGGAGCAAGCTCTTCACACTTCAACAACAAAATTAAGGGCACTGCCAGAGGGAAGAGTTTGGCCCTTGAAAAATGGAAAGCTTGACCGTGTCACAGAATCACAGAATTTCAGGGGCTGGGAGGGACCTCAAAAGCTCATACAGTCCAACCCCCCTCCCAGAGCAGGATCACCTAGAGCAGACCACACAGGAACACATCCAGGTGAGTTTTGAATATCTTCAGAGAGGGAGACTCGGCAACCCCCCTGGACAGCCTGTTCCTGGGCAGCCTGTTCCAGCGCTCTGTCACAGTTTTTCCTCATATTTATGTGAAACTTCCTATGCTTCAACTTCCACCAGTGCCCCTTGTGCTGTCACCAGGCACCACCGAGCAGAGCCTGGCTCCCGCCTCTGGGCACTCACCCTTTACGTATTTATAAACATTGATGAGGTCACCTCTCAGTCTCCTCTAAGCTACAGAGCCCTCAGCTCCCTCAGTCTCTCCTCATATGGAGGATGCTCCATTCCCTTCATCATCCTCGTGGCTCTGTGCTGGACTCTAAAGCAGCTCACTCTTTCTTGAGCTGAGGGGCCCAGAACTGGACACAATGTTCCAGATGTGGCCTCACCAGTGCAGAGTAGAGGGGGAGGAGAACCTCTCCTGACCTACTGGTCACACCCTTTCTAATCCAGCCCAGAATAGCATTGGTCTTCTTGGCCACCAGAACACATTGCTGGCTCATGGTCATCCTTCCATCCACCAGAACCCCCAGGTCCCTTTCCCCTTCATTGCTCTCCAGCAGGTCCATCCCCAACCTATCTTGGTGCAGGGAGTTGTTCCTTCCAGGTGCAAGAAGGTTGAACTTCATCAAATTTCTCCCTGCCAAGCAATGAGGTGAGCAGGAAAGCTGTGAAACATGGCAGGACAAACATAGGCAGGATGTTTAGAAGGCTAAAAAAAAGGAATGTGAAGATTACCATGAAGAAGATGAGGAACTGGTGGGACACCTTTCTGACAAAGGTGTAATGGGGAGGTTGTGTGACGAGGCCATAGGGCTGTCAAATTATCCCTGTAATTGCAACTGTCAGAGGAAGGGATCTTGGGAACTGCAGACTTCTCTTGCACCCTGTTATTGGTAGACTAGAATACAAAATAGGATCGCTAAATGATATATACAATCAGATTCTGTTGCAGAGGGGTTACTGTGACTGCTGCAAAGGAAAATCCTGCCAATCTGACCTCCTATGTATGAGTAAGCACATGAAGAAAGGAAATACTTTGAATCTAAGATATCAGAATGGCCAAACAGTTACTGATAAGGTTCCACACCAAAGGTGACTAAAGAAACTAAGCTGCCCTTGTGACAGAAGTTCTTTTATTAATGATTAACAGGTTAATACACGAGAAACAAAAGATAGGACTCACTGGTAATTTTTCAGTGTGGAGGTGTCCGTGGCAAAATCCTGAAGAATTCATACTGGGAGGTGTGCTCTGTGAAGGCCAAGGTGAAAGTAGAACTGTCCTGCAGTAGTAGACTTAAGGAGACCTTATTACTCTCTACGGCTTCCTGAAAGGAGGTCATATACAGGTGGGGGGTTGGTCTCTTCTCCCAGGCAACCAGCACCAGAACAAGAGGACACAGTCTCAAGCTGCACCAGGGGAGATTTAGGCTGGAGGTGAGGAGAAAGTTCTTGGAATGTGCTGCCCAGGGAGGTGGTGGAGTCATCATCCCTGCAGGTGTTCAAAAAGGATTGGATGTGGCACTTGGAGCCGCATGGAACCACTTGGAGCTCTGCAGAGAGCAATAAGGTCTCCCTGAGCCTCTACTTCTCCAGGCTATACTGAGTTATCATTCCTATTCATCTATGTGTCATTAAACTTGCTTTACCTCCCTCAGCAAATAAAAATCTTTCTTTCATAACCTGGCTTCGTTTATTAGAGTTCAGATTGTTGGGTTTTTGAGCACATTCAGCTGCTAACTTAATGGGCTAGGTACTATGTACGCAGCATGAATCTGGGACATTTGGGATCTCCAGACAAAAAGGAGTCTCATGACACCCAGGGTGAGTTAAAAGCATTTCTGATAACTTGAAATCATGGCGAATTGTTGCGTTGGAACCTCGTTTGTAACACGTGTAAATGAACATGCTCATGATGAAAGGTGTGTCACATAAAAGGTTTACCTTAGGAATTGTTCTTACTATGAGAGGCACAGTGCCCCAAATGGCAATTTCACTCAGAAGAGCCAAGTTTTGAAAAACAGACCAAGGGTCATGAGGGGCTTTTTAGGATGTTGGGTAGGAATAGGACTAGGGGAAATGAAACAAAACTGGAAGTGGGTGTATTCAGATGGGATGTTAGGAAGAGGCTCTTCATCATGAGGATGGTGAGGCACTGGAACAGGTTGAGGCCCCATATCTGGAGATAATCAACAGGACTCTGGGCAACCTGATCTAGAACCCCATCCCTGGAAGGTTTTAAGGCCAGGCTGGATGTGGCTGCGCGCAACCTGATCTAGTGTGAGGCGTCCGTGCCCATGTCAGGGGTGTTGGAACTGGGTGATCTTTGAGGTCCTTTCCAACCCTGACAGTTCTGTGATTCTGAGAGTACAGACAGGCATAGAAATATGGTGACTAATGTGTGGCTGCTTCTTTTTTTTGTTTTCAATAGGGACCTTTGCTTTGACTTCTTTAATATCTGCCAACGCAGTTGAGCGTCTTGTTCCCTCAGTCAGGATGAATTTCACCATGAACAATAACTCCAGAGTGCTGGGCCTCTCGGAGTTTGAAATGCAGAGGATTGGAGTTGCAGCAGCAGTTTCGTTTCTAGGAGGCATCATTCAGGTCAGAGGCAAACACACATTCTTTATGCTACTGCTGCATTGCATTGCTGTCAGTTAAGACTTTTGTAGTTCCTTCCCACCCCCCCCCCCCCCTCCCATGAGAAAAATGACCGTGGCTCTGGTCTGGCATTCAGGAATGATGGAATGAATGTGTTTCAGGAATTTACTGCTCCTTTGTTAAGATGTGGTAATTGTCTGTGTACATGCTCCTAGGGTGTTGCAGTATGGGGTAAAATCACATTCAATCCACCCTAATATAATAGGCAATTGTTGGTGGTGCTCCCATTTCTTTGGAAACAGAACATGAATCAGCTCCTGGTAAGCACTGACATATTCCTGGGGTGTACTATTGCTCTTGGCTTGAAGAGAAATACTATACAATATTAAATAATTAAAAACAGTAGGGAATGCATTATTAAATTCTCTTCAGAGTTCACACACCCATCATTAAAGTGAAATAAATTAGTAAAACAGATGTCTACAAATGATTCTCCAAAGCTTATTCAAATGATCAGAGGTCTTTTAAATTTCTTTTCTTTTCCTGTTCTGACCACAAGCACTGAGTTCCTTTATCCACTGCCAGTTGCTTAGGTCTTCAAAGAAGGCTTCCCTCTTTCCTTGTAAATATTTAAAAAGAAGAAATGTTCCAGCACTCAGCATTGCAACACCTCCTGGGTACAGTTCCTCCTGAAAGAAACCCAGACCCCTGCGCTTGGTGCATTGAATTCCTCTACCATACAGAGGACGAGGCAGGGAGTCCAGAAGGGGATCTCCAATGGCCTGTGCACTTGGCAGGAGCTGGGTCGTGTGCCCATGTTAGTCAGTTTGAAACACCAAGAAGTATGGTCATTTCTGTTGCATTTTTTTCGTTCTTTTACTGGTTACAGAGTTATGACTGGATAGCAGCATGAGGGAAACCCCACAGACAGCACATGGAGTAGAGCTGATACTGCTTGTGCGTGGCTGCTGCTTGTGCTGTCTCTTTGAACCCGTGTGTGCAGCACCACACTGTGCAGGATGCTGGAAACAGCAGTATCCTCTGTGCATGCACAGAGCTCTTCATGCAGGAGTGCTGTCCTCACAGCCTGACAGCCTCTGATGCTGTCCCCAGCAAGCTTGGAATGTTAAAGGTCAAAACGTGTCAAGTGGGAAGCTGGTGGCTGCATTTGATCTAACTTCAAAATGTGGTGCAGACATCTCTTGCTTAGCTGCTTAAGGTGTGTAAATCCACTACACCTCTTGCCTTTCATTCTGAAAAGTTCTGCTTTTTCATATACCTTGAGCTGCACCAACTGATTTAACTCAGTCTATGTCCTATTTAAGCCTGATTGGAATGAGAAGAACCAGAAAATTCTCTGCCTGCATCTTCAGATCAGGTTTGGTAGGGGAGTGTGTCATGTGCATGGGCTCCTCTCCCAGGTGAGTAATGGCCCTTGCATTAGAGTTATGCAGCTGGTGATTGTAGTGCTGCCACTAGTGTTTTATGCAAGTTTAGTGGTTAGAGGCCAGATTGAAACCTCCAGGTTGAAATTCCCAACAGGAGTGCCTTAAAGCAACTGATCCACAATATTCAAGTGAAAGCCTGGATCAAGGCTGTGATTAAACTTTGCCATCCTCCTGAGTGCTGTTAAGCATGGGAATCCATGTTTCTCATCACAATCCCAGCCTCCTGGCTAACACTTTCTGCAGTTCCCAGATAAGGTGACAGGGCACATCTTGCTGGTAATGGAGAGTTAAGTTAGTGATCTGCTTCTACTTCCCAAACTAAATTAAAACTGATGAATAAGCTGGGATAGAGGAGGTACTCTGGGACAAGAAGAACAAATATGACGTATCTGGGGACAGCTGCTTTCTGTTGAAGTTATCCTGGATAGCAGTGGAGCCTTAGCACCTACCTCACCTTTGGACCTGCTTTAGTTAATGGTGCTCTGCTGTGCTGATGTCCTTGTAGAATTTATTATGGTCATGTATTTGAGCTGGAGACAATGCTGGGCATTGCACAAAGACAACTTCTACGAGTCCACTTCTCACAGAATCACAGAATTTCAGGGGCTGGAAGGGAACTTGAAAGACCATCTAGTCCAACCCCCCTGCCAGAGCAGCATCACCTATACCAGATTACACAGGTGATTGGATTAGTGACTTTTGTCACTCAACTAATGCTAGACTCTCGCAAACCAGTGATGTGAGTAAGACAATGCAGGTGAAAATGCAGAGCTTCAGTGGGCTCCATTTTCAGCTACGGTTGCTCTTCAATGGACTGTTTATCTTTACCTCATTTATCTTAGTTTATTAAAAGGACCCTGGCTATCACCAGACATCTGCATTTTTATTATAATTTCTGATAATCATGCCTTTTTTGCCTTTCAGGTAGTGATGTTTGTGCTGAAGCTGGGCAGTGCCACTTTCTTGCTAACAGAACCAGTGATAAGTGCAATGACGACAGGAGCAGCTACACACGTTGTGACTTCACAAGTGAAGTATCTGCTGGGAATGAAAATGCCATACATATCAGGGCCACTGGGGTTCTTTCATGTGAGTCCAGTCAGTGACATGAGTTATTCCATTAGCTAACGTTTTCTTGGACAGCTATGATAAATTTGTTATACATGCCTGTGAATGAACAGGGAATGGAATAGCAAAACTTTCATCTTCCTAGCTCTGTTTGTAAGAACAAATTGAGCCAGCAGTGTGCCCAGGTGGCCAAGAAGGCCAATGGCATCCTGGCCTGCATTAGGAATGGTGTGGCCAGCAGGAGCAAGGAGGTCATTGTGCCCCTGTACTCTGCTTTGGTTAGGCCACACCTTGAGTCCTGTGTCCAGTTCTGGGACCCTCAGTTTTAGAAGGACATTGAGACACTTGAACATGTCCAGAGAAGGGCAACAAGGCTGGGGAGAGGCCTTGAGCACAAGCCCTGTGAGGAGAGGCTGAGGGAGCTGGGGTTGTTTAGCCTGGAGAAGAGGAGACTCACATGTGACCTCATTGCTCTCTACAACTACCTGAAGGGTGGTTGTAGCCAGGAAGGGTTGGCCTCTTCTCCCTAGCAACCAGCACCAGAACAAGAGGACACAGTCTCAAGCTGCACCAGGGGAAGTTTAGGCTGGAGGTGAGGAGAAAGTTCTTCACTGAGAGAGTGATTCACCATTGGGATGTGCTGCCCGGGGAGGTGGTGGAGTCACCGTCCCTGGAGGCGTTCAAGAGGGGACTGGACGTGGCACTTGGTGCCATGGTCTAGTCATGAGGTCTGTGGTGACAGGTTGGACTCGATGATCTTTGAGGTCTCTTCCAACCTTGGTCATGCTGTGATACTGTAACAAATTCATAGAATCATAGAACGGCTTAGGTTGGAAGGGGCCTTAGAGATCATCGGTTCCAACATCCTTTCCATGGGCAGGGATGTCTCAAGACTAGACTCGGCTGCTCAAGGCCTCTCCCATCCTGGCCTTTAACGCCCCCAGAGAGAAGGCATCCACAACCTTCCTGAGCAGCATATTCCAGAGTCACACCACCCTCATAATGAAGGACTTCTTCCTAAGATCCAGTCTAACCCTACTCTCCCTCAGCTTAAAACCATTCCCCCTTTCCCTATTGTTTGACAGCCTTATGAGAAGTCCCTCTGCAGCCTTCTTGTAAAGCACCTTCAGTTCTTAGAAGGCAGCTCTAAGTTGCCCCCAGACTCTTTTCTCCAGGCTGAACACCCCCAGCTCCCTCAGCCTATCCTCATAGCAGAGGTGTCCCTGGCCATGGTGGGGAGGTTGGAGTTGATGGTCTGTAAGCTCCCTTCCAGCCTAAGCCACTCTGTGGAAAGGAACATGAGCTGTGATTTGAGGATCTCCTGCGCAAGAGTGACCCTACATACGTTACTTACTGCTTGATGCCATGATATCACTCTGCCATGAGCACTCTATGTGCAGAGCTCTAAGGTGAGTTCTATGAAACGCACTTGGGCTTTCAGACACTGTCATGGTTACTCCCTTGGGAAAGCAGATATCATTGGCTGAAACCTTAAAGGGCAAAGCTGTAGAATCCTATTGCACAAAAGATAGAAGAACATATTATTTATGGTAACTTATTCCAGCAAACCTTGAGTTTAGGTGTTGTGAGCATAATGGCAGAAGCACTAACAGTACTACAACAGTACCTGTCAAAATGATATTTTGCTTGTAACAAATCTTTAGTTACTTGCTGAGGTGATATTTACATTCAGCTGCTAGCAATCAATGAACTGATCACCAGATGAAGTGAGGCTTCATCTAATTAAGCACTCAATGAGGACAATTAATTAAGTACTGACTATATTTTCTTGCATTGCTCTACAATTTATTTTTTCCTATTAATTTCTTGAAATTTGTTACTGTGAGCTCTGTAATAAGGAGATGTTGCTTTTAGGATGTTAGTTCACTGTATTTTATAAAGTTGACAGCATTAAGTGTGGAGGATCCATTTGTGTGGAGGATCCATTCCCCTTTTTGGAGGGGAAATTTATTAATGAGAAGTTATTAACAAGAACTTGCTAGCAAGAATGAGAGGTGTGTAAGTAAATAAAAGTAATTTATCTTGTTGGGACTTCACTACAAGTCTCATATTCATTTTTTATGAGCAGTCAGTTGGCCTGCAAGTCTGTTACAAATGATTCATCATATATTAACATATTTAGAATCCTGGAATAGTTTGGGTTGGAAGGGACCTTAAAGATCAGATGGGCAGAATCCAAGGGTGTGAGATTTAACACATCCAAGTGCCGGGTTCTGCACATGGGCCACAACAACCCCAGGCAGTGCTACAGACTGGGGTCAGAGTGGCTGGAGAGCTGCCAGGCAGAGAGGGACCTGGGGGTACTGGTTGATAGACAGCAGTGTACACAGGTGGCCAAGAAGGCAAATGCATCCTGGCCTGCATCAGCAATAGTGTGGCCAGCAGGAGCAGGGAGGTCGTTCTGCCCTGCGCTCAGCACTGGTTAGGCCACACCTTGAGTCCTGTGTCCAGTTCTGGGCCCCTCAGTTTAGGAAGGATATTGACTTGCTCGAAGATGTCCAGAGAAGGGCAACAAAGCTGGGGAGGGGTCTGGAGCACAGCCCTGTGAGGAGAGGCTGAGGGAGCTGGGGTTGCTTAGCCTGGAGGAGAGGAGGCTCAGGGGAGACCTTCTTGCTCTCTACAACTACCTGAAGGGACGTTGTAGACAGGTAGAGGTTGGTCTCTTCTCCCAGGCAAGCAGCACCAGAACAAGAGGACACAGTCACAAGCTGTGCCAGGGGAGGTTTAGGCTGGAGGTTAGGAGGAAGTTCTACAGAGAGAGAGAGATTGCCCATTGGAGTGGGCTGTCTGTGGAGGTGGTGGAGTCACCATCATTGGAGCTGTTCAGGAGGGGACTTGATGGGGTGCTTGGGGCCATGGTTCAGTTGATTAGGTAGTGTTGGATGATAGGTTGGACGCGATGATCTTGAAGGTCTCTTCCAACCCGGTCTATTCTATTCTATTCTATTCTATTCTATTCTATTCTATTCTATTCTATTCTATTCTATTCTATTCTATTCTATTCTATCATCTAGTCCCAAGCCCCCTGCCATGGGCAGGGACACCTTCCACCAGACCAAGGCCTCATCCAACCTGGCCTTGAACACCTCCAGGGAGGGAACATCCCTGACCTCCTGGGCAACCTGTTCCAGTGTCTCACCAACCCTCACTCTAAAGAATTTCTTAAACAGTTATTAAAAAGCATTTTCATAAATGCTTCTTAACACACAACGTAACTAGCTTTGTTTTTGTGGTGTGTCCATGGAGACTATCCTTACACATAGGAATATCGTGCAGAGGTGGCTGGTGTTAAGTATCACAGCCAGGACATAACCAAAACATACATTATGAGCAATAATAATGGAACAGCAGTGATACAAAGAATTATTTCCACATTGGTGTGTTGATGATATCATAAATGAGGTCATCCAAATGCTTTGAAAGAAATATATTCCCTTAACCCTTGTATTTTTTAATGTCTATGAAGCAAGTTCTTTGCCCTTCACTTCACTTCTGAAATCAAACCCCTTTAAACATTTGGCAAAGAAGAATTTTCATGAATTTTTTTGTTTGGAAGTTCTGCATTGCTCTGTAGAACAGTGTGAAAATAAATGAACAAACACACCTCAGCAAATCACACAGGTCATGGAACCTCTTGGCAATCTGAAGGGACAGCTTTACCGTACGAGTACTTTAAAAGGTTTCTTGTATCAGTTCAGACTTCAGGATTTCTTAAGAAGGTTCAGTATCTTGGTCAGAAGAACCAGACTGAGATTTAGCCTGGAGATTAGGAAGAAATTCTTTAGTGAGGGTGTTGAAACCATGAGACAGGTTGTCAGGGAGGTTGAGGATGCTCCCTTCCCTGGAGGTGTTCAAGGCCAGGGTGGATGAGGCCTTTAGCAAGTCGGTGTAGTACAGTACAATACAATACAATACACCAGGTTGAAAGAGACCTTCAAGATCATCACGTCCAACCCATCAACCAATCCAACCCACCTAAACAACTAACCCATGGCACCAAGCACCCCAGCAAGTCTCCTCCTGAACACCTCCAATGAAGGTGACTCCACCACCTCCCTGGGCAGCCCATTCCAATGGGCAATCACTCTCTCTGTATAGAACTTCTTCCTCACCTCCAGCCTAAACCTGCCCTGGCGCAGCCTGAGACTGTGTCCTCTTGTTCTGATACTGGCTGCTTGCCTGGGAGAAGAGACCAACCTCTGCCTGGCTACAACCTTCGTTCAGGTAGTTGTAGAGAGCAAGAAGGTCACCCCTCAGTCTCCTCTTCTCCAGGCAAAGCAACCCCAGCTCCCTCAGCCTCTCCTCATAGGGCTTGTGTTCCAAACCCCTCACCAACTTCGTTGTCCTTCTCTGGACACCTTTGAGCAAGTCAACATCCTTCCTAAACTGAGGGGCCCAGAACTGGACACAGGACTCAAGGTGTGGCCTAACCAATGCAGTGTGCAGGGGCAGAATGACCTTCCTGCTCCTGCTGGCCACACTGTTCCTGATGCAGGCCAGGATGCCATTGGCAACCGGATGGTCTTTAAGGTCCTTTCCAGTCCAAACCATTCTATGAATCTATGATTTTAACTTCCCCCACACACCCCCACCCCGTGGTGGTAGTTTGAAAATTATACTAATCAGACATATGTTGGTGTGCAGATGTAAGTGGACAGTGAAAAGCACATTTGGTGTGTCTTTCCAGACGTGTTCTTTACATTCTTGAAACCCAAAGACTGGCAATTTTGCTTATATATACATATACTTTTTTTTTCTCCACTCCAAAACACCTCCCACTCACAGAGCTGATTGCTTTGCCTCAGGCAGCCTTTTGGGTTGGAGAAGCAAAAATACGAATGTCTAATAAAGTGTGATAGGAGAGCTAAAAGTAAAAGCAAGCCAGAGAAATGGATTCTTTATAGCAAGTGAGATCATGTCAAAATGAACTTTGCACATGGAGAACAAATCTACTACACTGGCATGGAGCCTATAGGATTTTTCTATTTACACACAACTTATGTAATTTTCCCTGTATATGATTTGTGCCTCTGCAACTGGGCTGCACTTTGCAGCATCATTTGATCTTTTGCAAATGAGAAGAGCAAGGTGAAGAAGAATGATGGTGAAGGCAGATCACGTGTGAGATCTAATCTTCACAAGGCACAAGAAAAGCATTGAGTTGTACTTAGCATCTGAAATCAGCAAAGCATTTCTACATTTGCCCTTTACCCACTTCTTGGTATAGTTATCTTTCCACAAATTTCTTCGAAATGCAGCACTGCAAAATGAACTGCAGCCTCACAAACCTTGCAAAACGGAGACTTTTGTGGTTGTGTTGCAAGTTCCTTGCAAAATCCTTGTGGTTGTGCTACAATTAGCGGAAAAAAACCTTCACGTTCCCACTATCAAGACTCTTTTCTTTCCCTCCCTTCTTTCTTTTCTTTCCCTCCCTTCTTTCTTTTCTTTCCCTCCCTTCTTTCTTTTCTTTCCCTCCCTTCTTTCTTTTCTTTTCTTTTCTTTTCTTTTCTTTTCTTTTCTTTTCTTTTCTTTTCTTTTCTTTTCTTTTCTTTTCTTTTCTTTTCTTTTCTTTTCTTTTTTTCTTTTCTTTTCTTTTCTTTTCTTTTCTTTTCTTTTCTTTTCTTTTTCTTCTCTTCTCTTCTCTTCTCTTTCTTTTTCTCTTCTCTTCTCTTCTCTTCTCTTCTTTCTCTTTTCTTTTCTTTTCTTTTCTTTTCTTTTTTTCTTTTCTTTTCTTTTCTTTTCTTTTTTTTCTTTTCTTTTCTTTTCTTTTCTTTTCTTTTCTTTTCTTTTCTTTTTCTTTTCTTTTCTTTTCTTTTTTTTCTTTTCTTTTCCTTTTCTTTTCCTTCCTTCCTTCCTTCCTTCCTTCCTTCCTTCCTTCCTTCCTTCCTTCCTTCCTTCCTTCCTTCCTTCCTTCCTTCCTTCCTTCCTTCCTTCCTTCCTTCCTTCCTTCCTTCCTTCCTTCCTTCCTTCCTTCCTTCCTTCCTTCCTTCCTTCCTTCCTTCCTTCCTTCCTTCCTTCCTTCCTTCCTTCCTTCCTTCCTCCCTCCCTCCCTCCCTCCCTCCCTCCTTCCCTCCTTCCCTCCCTGCCTTCCTGCCTTCCTCCCTTCCTCCCTTCCTGCCTTCTTCCTGCCTTCCCCACCTACTCTGTTCCTTATACAGTTCACAGTGGCTGCCTCTACTTTTTACCCCTAGTGTGATGTATTCGTCTAACAAACATCAGAAGGAAGGTACAAGATGGAGTACAGGAGGTTCCACCTCAACATGAGGAGACACTTCTGTATGGTGAGGGTGACAGAGCACTGGAGCAAGCTGCCCAGAGAGGTTGTGAAGTCTTTTTCTCTGAAAACTTTCAAACCCCTGCTGGATGTGTCCTGTGTGACCTGCTTGGTCAGGAAGGTTGGACTCGAAGACCTCTGGAGGTCCCTTCCAAACCCTAACATTCTGTAGTGCCTGTCTGAAAATGCTTCTTCTGCTCTTAAACTCTGTTAGGTGTTTTAACTCATATGTTTCTTCAATGCTTTTGTTTGCTTCAACCTCGATACTAATTTTTAGAACTAATATATTGGGGGTTTCCTGTATACATAAAAAAACCCAAAACAAACCAAAAAGCAAAGCCCCAAAAAAGAGAACTCAGAACATTTCATTAATCATATGATCATAGAATCAATAAGGTTGGAAAAGACCTCAGAGATCATCAAGTCCAACCTGTCACCTAACACCTCCTGACAACTAAACTATGGCTTCAAGTGCCACATCCAATCCTTTTTTGAGCCACTCTGACCCCAGCCTGTAGCACTGCCTGGGGTTGTTATGGCCAATGTGTAGACCCTGGCACTTGGATGTGTTCAATCTCATTCCCTGAGACTCTGCCCATCTGTCCAGACTGTCAAGGTCCCTCTGCAGAGCTCTCCTACCCTCTCACAGATCAACTCCTGCCCCCAGCTTGCCGTCATCTGCAAATTTACTGATGATGGACTCAATGCCCTCCTCCAGATCATCAATAAAGATGTTGAAGAGGATGGGGCCCAGCACTGATCCCTGGGGCACACCACTAGTGCCTGGCTGCCGGCTGGATGTGGCACCATTCACCACCACTCTCTGGGCTCAGCCTCCAGCCAGCTCCTAACCCAGCTCAGAGTGCTTCTGTCCAAGCCATGGACTGATAGCTTGGCCAGCAGTTTGCTGTGGGGGACGGTGTCAAAGGCCTTGCTGAAGTCCAGGCAGACTCCATCCACAGCCTGCCCCACATCCACCAGGCAGTCACCTGGGCATGGAAGGAGATCAGGTACATCAGAATGCACATTCCTTGTAGCGTGTAGACCATTACAATAGTCCCTATTACCATATGGAAATATGTGAAAATATAGTGGAACTCGAAGCCTTTCATTTCCCACGGGGACAGGGACATTCAGTGTCTGTCAAAATTGGAATATTGCTTTTTTCACTTAATGTACAAATTTGCATCAGTTGCCAGAAAGTTCACTGACTCCTCATAATATTGCCAGATTGTTTCCATTAAAAACCTTTACACACAAAGCTAGCAACAAAAGTACAAAACAAGATGCAGAGCTCAGTTACTGTACTAGTGCTGTGATTTTATATGTTGTTAATGATACAATGACACCAAAAAGAATTACTTTGTGCACTGCATAATCGAACTAAATCCAGCTTTCTAGTTTCTCATTTATTTCAGTAAGTGCATCACCAAGTTATGTGAAATACTGAATTTACAGTGAAGTTTGTGATGAAAACACTTCAAATATTTCTTTGACAGCAGATGCCAGCTATCACAAACTTGAGCTGCAGGTGCTTGCATTTAGGATTTACACTTTCACCTCATATGTGGTCAGGGCTTGAGGTGAGGAGAAAGTTCTTCCCAGAAAGAGTGATTTGCCATTGGAATGTGCTGCCCAGGGAGGTGGTGGAGTCACTGTCACTGGAGGTGTTCAAAAAAGGATTGGATGTGGCACTTGGTGCCATGGTTTAGTAGCCATGAGGTGTTGTGTGATGGGTTGGACTTGAAGATCTCTGAGGTCTTTTCCGACCTTATTGGTTCTATGATTCTATAACTGTAGAGTATGGAAAGTTCTTTTCCAGTTAGATTGTAAAGAAAGGCACAAATTCTAAAAGCTTATGCATATTTCTTTATAATCCTTCATCAAGATTATCTTAATTCGTCTTCTGTCTCACTTTGTCTAGGAAAATTAAATTAACTCCCATAAAAATGTAAGTTAAGTCCCATCAACAGAGACAGCTAAAGATCACACTTCAGTAGTCACTCTTCATTTCAAAGCAAGCACACATCTTTGACTTGGCAGTCAGGAGTCAGTCTCTTTCCTTCCCGCTTCACCTTAGATCTTGCTCAGCCTTTGGTGAGTGTGTGGGCACAGTTTGTACTATAGTTTTCCAGGTTGCCTCCTTTTGTCTTAATTAATCACAGTTTCTGTTTGGGCACAGAGCCCAGTCTTGTGCTCTCTTGAAAATGCATTCTTGGAAAATGATGGGTACAGAGCCTGCTCCCAAGCCACTCAAGATGCAATCCAGTTTCCCACGGCAGTGAGGCAATATGTGGTTAAAAACTGTGGCTTGATTACCATTCCTCAGGTTTATGACATACAGATCATAGCATTTAAAAAGCTGATTTGAAATGTTTTCTGGAGTTCTGAGAAATGTTTGTTTTGGGTTGTGCAGTGCACCCTTAATCAAAACTCCAAGGCTTGCACTTCCTCTTTATGAGGAAAATTGCGTTTTCTTTCTCTCTCTCTTTTTTTCCCCCCCACAACCCTTTTTAGAGAGTGTTTTACTGTTGTTCGTTTGGCTTTTGTTCCCCTTAAAGACTACGAAAATATACTCTTAGAAATGATGAAAGAGTTAAAATCAGGAAGCTATTTTAAATCATTGGATCTCCAAAATGAACAGAATCTTTTCAAGGAGTGACAGAACCAAAGTGGTGAAAAAGTATTTTCTCATCACATTGACCACCTTTCTGCTAGCACGGGGCTCATGCCTAAGATGATTTTTTTTTTCCTAGGACTTTTTCCTGTCCAATATAAATACATGAGTTTAAGCTCCAAACTGTCAAACCTTGTTAATATTATACATGCATTTCACAATAGGTCCTCTGGGGTGGAAAATTATTAATCTTTATTTTGATAGAACTGCAAGTGTCACTTTTCATTTATTTTAGTGATCTTAGATGTTGCTAGAGAAAACACTTAGAAAAATAATATATTATTATTTCAAGCCTCAGTGGCTTGATTTTACTATGCTTAACCTTGTGGTTTAAGAAGAAGTTACTTGTGGTTCAATCTAAATCTGTATCGTAGGTTTTAGCTTCTGCTCTCTCTCTGGTTCACATTTCAGGCTACACAATAGTTCCCAGAACATAAATGCAGAATTCAAAGGATTGTGCCTGGCTTGTTTGTTCTGGTTTTGTTTAGGATGTTTTAATGCCTGCAGCTTTAGTAAGCACATGTAGTTCCTCTGTTTCCGTGCCTCTCTGTTCCTCCAGGCGATGGACTGCTGCTCTTCTTCATGAAGCCTGAAAATAACTTTTGATAGGGTCTGATTATTTGTTTATTGGGACTGAAGTTCCCTCAACTTTCTTTGCCCTTTCTAAGTCTTCCAGTAAACTTGTACATAGAAAAATAAGGTTGGAAAAGACCTCAAAGATAATACAATACAATAATACAATACAATACACGAGGTTGGAAGAGACCTTCGAGATCATGACGTCCAACCCATCAACCAATCCAACCCACCTAAACAACTAACCCATGGCACCAAGCACCCCATCAAGTCTCCTCCTGAACACCTCCAATGAAGGTGACTCCACCACCTCCCTGGGTAGCCGATTCCAATGGGCAATCACTCTCTCTGTATCATCAAGTCCAACCTGTCACCCAAGACCTCATGACTACTAAACCATGGCACCAAGTGCCACGTCCAGTGCCCTCTTGAACACCTCCAGGGACGATGACTCCACCATCTCCCTGGGCAGCACATTCCAATGGCCAATTGTTCTTTCTGTGAAGAACTGGCTCCTCACCTGTGACAGTTTTAGGCTATGCCTTTAAGAAAGGGACAGTTACTGAGACATTCTGGCTGAATGTTTTGGTGTAATAAGGAAAACAAAGACATTATAAACGAATTTAATTGGTAGATTGGTAGAATGCAACTTTAAATTTTAGTTTTAGTTCAGTTTGTGTTTCAGTCAGCCTGTCTGTTTCAGTCTGCCTGGGCAGTGGCTGTCTCTCTGACCTTCAACTAATGAGATGAGAAACTTATTATTTTCTTCCCTTAACATACACTTTGAGCTATCAGAATTTCCTCCTTAATAATTACTTTCTCTCTCTCTAACCCTTTTTGGGAAAAAAGGGAAGAAGAAGAAGAAGGGAGTTTTGGGGGGACCCTCCTCAATGGAGGAAGGAAAGGTTTTCTGTGTTACATTTTTTGCTGTATATTTCTGTATATATTGTAAATACTGTATATTGTACATACTGTATATATTCACAGCATTTCATCCTGCTTGTAAAATATAGCCCCTCCATTGTTGCTTCTCCAACTGAGTTAGCTGTGGTTTCTGTGCGTGTGTGTGAAACACACACACACAGAGAACCAGCAACCAGCAACCAGCACCAGAACAAGGGGACACAGTCTCAAGCTGCACCAGGGGAAGTTTAGGCTGCAGGTGAGGAGAGTCATTCACTGAGAGAGTCATTCACCATTGGAATGGGCTGCCCAGGGAGGCAGTGGAGTCACCGTCCCTGGAGATGTTCAAGAGGGGATTGGACGTGGCACTTGGTGCTATGGTCTAGTCATGGGGTCTGTGGTGACAGGTTGGACTCAATGATCTTTGAGGTCTCCTCCAACCTTAGTGATACTGTGATACTGTGAAACTGAACTTTCTCTCACCACTACATAAATTATTGGCACCCAACGTGGGGCTTGTGGTTAACTGCTTTCCAGAAGCAGGGCAAAATTTGCTTCATTTATTGTCTACTCAGATCAGAAGAGCAACATGAAAGTGTTTTGGATTTTAGAGCATCTAATCTTCTCAATTTGCTGTGTATTGATTTATTTATAAGTATTTGCTAGGACTGATTTGTGATTGTTTAGGCAGGTACTTAATGTACAAATTGTATTTATGGTTTAAGTATAAGATTCAGCTTCTCTGTGACCGGTTTCTGGGATTCTTTTGGCTTAATAGATATGGAAATATAACTTCTACCACTCTCCCCATTGAGATGCAGGAGTTTAAGATTCCAGTAGCTGAAACAGTAATTTTGAGTGATGGCTGGGATCCAAAGGTGATTTATTTGATGTGTGTAATCGGACTGCTGGTGACAGTGATTATGTACTTGTTATATGCTCTGTACTGGGAGAAGAAGGTATCTAAAACTTGCTTCATTATTAAGTGTAAACCAAGGAGGAAAAAGCAGAGTTCTAATTTGACCCCAGAGATTTCTAGTGATGAGGAGAATGGAGAATCTGTATCAGTTAAGAATCGAGCTAAACAGGCTATTGGAAAAGCTGCTTTGAACCGTGCTGTTGGTGATTCTGGCAATCAGCCAGCAGCAGTGGCAGCAGCAGCTCCTAACATGGCGGCTCCCGTGTCCTCAGCAGCCATTAGAGAGGCAAAGTAATTTCCTTCTTCTTCAGCAGGACTGGAAATGTCCTCCACGGCAGCTGATCCATCTCAAAACCTGTCAGCTTCTGTTAAGGCAGCTGTAAATTCAAACACAGATCCAATTAAGCAAGTAGCAGTTTTAGATAAGAGAGGTGGAAGGCGCAGAGCTGATCCAGGAGCTGATGGGGGAGAACAGCAAGATACTGCTGCGGATGAAGGAACTTCTGCTAAAAAAGAGCCTGCTGAGGAGGAAGAGAAGGTTTGTCTCAAAGATACAGCTGAGTTATTGAGACCATCACAGGATGGAGATCCAGCAGGGCAAATTGCAGGTCCCGGTAGGGCAGCAGCTAGTGGTGGTGCTGCTGAGCTTTAAGAGATCCTTAGGAGAGTGTCAGCAGGATTATGGGGACAACATGTTCAGGAAGATGAGACAGATGAGGAAGAGGATGATATTCAACATTCCTTGGCACTGAGACAAGAGTAAGACACAAGCAGACTGATTACATCAGAGCAGAGAATGAGCCAGTTCTAGCTTGGCTTGGTAGATGTTTCGATACAGGTGCACTAGCTCTAACAGTGGGAGACAAGTCAGCATCTCAGCTAGGCACTCTCTCGAAGGATAATGGAATAGATAGACATCTAGGCAGGTCTCTCGGCAAGGTTTCTCTGTGGATACGCCTTTTAATGGCAGCTCTCATGAGATACCCATCCTGAGATGATCTTCCATGGAATCCTAAACCCTGGACTACCATGGATGAGGGAATTAAGTGTCTGAGAGAATTTGCTGTTTGAGAGGTACTCTATGGTAACCATGAAACTCTGAATCCCGATGAAATTCCTGTAGGAACTGGTTTTGCTAAGAAGCTCATCAAACTTGCTCCTCCTAATTATGCAAATATTCTGGCAAGCAGAATTGTGGCAAGAAATTATGGCGGAGCTCCTCCTACGGTTGACCAATTCACTGATCAAATGAGACAATTGGAGGATAGCCTGACATGTGTTTCTTTGGTTTCAGCCATTGAAACTCTGTCTGGTGAGATAAAGAATTGCATGAAAGGGCTTAAAGATGAATTTAAAAATTCCATATCCCAACTGACACAAGGAAATAATTCCAATTCATCCTCCAGATGGATACAAGTTTCATCTGTGAGGAACAGACATCCTCCAAGGAGGTCATTCCAAAACAGATCCAGCCAAAACAGACCTCCAAGGCAATCACGTGCGAGTATTTGGATAACTCTGCGTGATCAGTTTGGTGAGAACATGAACAGATGGGATGGTCAACCAACTGCTAATCTTTTCAGGAGACTGAGGGAACTGCAAAGTGGCAGAACCCGAGGTAGCAATACCAGAAGGGTAGCTGTTACTTCCACAGTTCCCCAGGACAACTCTAATAGCTCCAACAGTGGCTCCAGCTCTAACACTGCACCATGTGCTCATTGCACATGTGGGCATGTTCCCCATAACTAGGGGTGCCCTGCCTCCCGCCAGGGGGAGGAGAGGGGTAACAGAGATAACAGAATCTATTGGGATGTGAACATCTAGTGGCCTGGCACTTCATAATTCCAGAAGTACAGGGCCTTGGTTGGCCTTGGTTGACACAGGGGCTCAGTGCACCATAATGTCATCAAATTATCAGGGATCAAAGGCTATAACTATTCTGGGAGTCACTGGTGGATCTCAAGAGTTAACTAAGGTGGAGGTTGATATAAGTTTAACTGGTAAACAGTGGAGGAAGCATACAGTTGTGACCGGACCTGACGCACCTTGTATTCTGGGAATTGATTTTCTGAGAGAAGGGCGTTTCAAAGACCCTAGAGGTTACAAATGGGCTTTTGGAGTAGCATCTGTAGAAATTGATGGACAACAATTGAAGCTGCCTGTTAGACCTGAGCTTTCTGATGAATCTGCAGTTGTGGGACGTCACCTCAAGCCTAAACTTCCCCTGGCACAGCTTGAGACTGTGCCCTCTTGTTCTGGTGCTGGGTACCTGGGAGAAGAGACCAACCCCCACCTGGCTACAACCTCCCTTCACGTAGTTGTAGAGAGCAATAAGGTCTCCCCTGAACATCCTCTTCTCCAGGCTAAACATGTTTTCATGACTTTCTGTTGATCTGTTATGGTACTGATTTCTGCCTTATTTTCTGGACCCTCCAATTCAGAGCAGAACTGAATAGAATAGAATAGAATAGAATAGAATAGAATAGAATAGAATAGAATAGAATAGAATAGAATAAACCAGATTGGAAGAGACCTTCGAGATCATCGCGTCCAACCTATTATCCAATACCATCTAATCAACTAAACCACGCAACCTAACACCCTATCAAGTCTTCTCCTGAACACCTCCAGTGATGGTGACTCCACCACCTCCACGGGCAGCACATCCCAATGGGCAATCATTCTCTCTGTGCAGAATTTCTTCCTAACCTCCATCCTAAACCTCCCCTGGTGCAGCTTGAGACTGTGTCCTCTTGTTCTGGTGCTGGCTGCCTGGGAGAAGAGACCAACCTCTGCCTGGCTACAACCTCCCTCCAGGTAGTTGTAGAGAGCAATAAGATCTCCCCTGAGCCTCCTCTTCTCCAGGCTAAGCAACCCCAGCTCCCTCAGCCTCTCCTCATAGGGCTTGTGCTCCAAACCCCTCACCAACTTTTGTTGCCCTTCTCTGGACAAACTCACAACTCACTGTGTTGTCTGTGCTAGTGTGTAGGTAACTGAAAAGGGTGATCCTTGTTGCTTTTCTTCCCATCCAGCCACTACATTTTTCTTTCTCATTTCTTTCTTCCTTCCTCCTTTTGTTTTCCTCTCCTTTCTGTCTTTTAAATGTTGGGGATTTTTTTCCCCCAAAGTAACTGTATCTATTAGAGCTGATGGACTCTATTGAGCCATAAACACTGAAAATGAATCATTGTGCATGGAAGATCCAACATTCTTTTGTGCAACACATGTATCTCGCTGAGTTTATTGTGGCTACATAAGAGAAGGATATACACTACAGGTACTGGAATTTTCTTTCTTTTTTCTACCAATAGAAATTTGCATATTCATATATGAAAATATTTTCTGCATCTTTCAAAAGTTCATATTAGCAGTAAACTGATTCGTTGGAAGGAACCTCCAGAGATCATCAAGTCCAACCCCCTGCAAACCAGGCAACCCAGGCAACCAGCACCAGAACAAGAGGACACAGTCTCAAGCTGTACCAGGGAGGTTTAGGCTGGAGGTTAGGAAGAAATTCTACACAGAGAGAGTGATTGCCCATTGGAATGTACTGCCTGGGGAGGTGGTGGAGTTACCATCATTGGAGGTGTTCAGGAGGAGACTTGATGGGGTGCTTGGTGCCATGGGTTAGTTGATTAGGTAGTGTTGGATGATAGGTTGGACGCGATGATCTTGAAGGTCTCTTCCAACATGGTTTATTCTATTCTATTCAAAGCACTGTCACTTAGGGCAGGTCACATAGAAGCATGTCTAGATGGGTTTCAAACACCTCCAGAAGGAGACCATAAGCTCTCTGGGCAGCCTGCTCCAGAAGGAGCATTGAGGAGCACCCTCAGGGTGGGTTCTCACAGAGAAGGAAAAATGTATGCATCAAAGCTGTGGCACCACAGTGAAGAGTCTTAAACCCTCTTGTGTGGGGGATGAATCCTTCCTCCAGCTCAAATCCTTCCCCAGTATGGTCCCTGTCTCTCCTGGGGCACTCCTTATCCCCTCCAAAGCCACCCAAACCTCCACCCCTCACACCTCACCCCAGGCTACCTGATGTGGTGAACTGTTTTGCCACATTTCTGAAGCTTCAAGGGTTCAATCTGCGATGTGGGTCTTTGAGTGAGCCTTCATGTTCCCCACCGTCTGAAGCTGTGTAGAATATGCCACAGCATATGACCCAAAAGGTTTTTGTGGGCTTTTTCAATCTGTGGTTGTTCTTTGCTGTAGATTTATGCCTACGTCGTTGAGAATATCAGGTCCGTTCAGTTGGAGGCCCTGCTTCTCTCCTTGCTGAGCATCGTGGTGCTTGTTCTTGTTAAAGAGCTCAACGAGAAATTTCAGAGAAACATTAAAATTGTTCTTCCCATCGATTTGTTCTTGGTAAGTACAAAAATCCAAGACCAGTCTTTATGCTTGCAAAACTTTTGGTGGTGGAAATAATCTGCTGAAGTTTACTGTGTTGCCTATAGTTCCCCCCAACACCTGACACTTGTTAAATGGAGAGCTGACTGTCAGGGCTGCATGCTCGATGTCAGAACAGGAAACGATTTGGCTAAATAATGAGGAAAGAAGTGACATATGTTCCCAATTTGTATAATATTTTCTTATGTTTGCTACTTTTTACATAATCACAAGAACACAAAGCCTAGAATCTTAAGAGTATAAGAAGTCTGAGACAGAAAATGGAAATGAACTGGCACGTTGTAGCTCCAGGGTAGTTGCGGCTTAGATGTTGCCTTAGATGTAGCTCCAGGGTAGATGTGGCTTAGATCTAAGTTAAATAGCTATGGTATTGCTTTCAGTCCTTTGACACACACTTTTCCTTTCACATGGCTTAGGCTAAATTGAAATTAGCTATTGCATTGTAAAGCCCTGCTACAAGGACTAAACAGTAGCCAAATAATCAGTAGCAGGACAGATAGTTTCTGCCTTTTCTCTAGATCTCTAAAGTAGAAATGGAATAACAAAGGGCAGGGTTTTTTGCGGTGTGGATCATTACAATTACTCTTCTTTTGCTTTGTTATTGACAAATGAATTTTTCTTGGGAAAAATGCTGGAGAAGGAGGTAGTGTGGCTCTGGTCCCTGCTCTAAGAACTGTTTCTGTGGTAGCTTTTAAACAGTACTGGATAAAATGTACCAGCAAAATGAGGATCACGGATTGGAACCTGTGCCTGGGCTACTGCTATTTGTGTGTTCACCTCACAAAAATTACGGGAAATGAGTTTAAACCTCCTCGGGGCCAAAATGTCTGCTTCTTCAGCAAGGTTTTTACCTGCTGGAACACAGAAATAAGAGGCAGCTCAATCTTCACCTGTTTTGTGCTGAAGTCAGTGCTGCCATTAGATGTTCTTGGAGAGCATCAGCTGCATTACTTTAACCTGCTCGTGGAGTGCGGTGCATGGAGGCTGTTTGGATGTTGATTGGCAAGGTTCCTGAGGCTCTACAGAGCCTTTCGTTAACATAACATGCACAAACTCCATCACAGTCCTTCTTCAGTTATCCTTTCTGGATTCATTATTGTGTGCAGAGATTAGTTTCTTTTGACTATCTTCCACATTAGCAAAGATTTTCATAATAACATTTGTCAGTCTTACTGGATCTAAGTGTACATACCTGAACCCTTCATGTGTTTGGCTATGACATTAACAGAGACCATGTGAGAAGCTAAAAGCAATAGAAGCATAACATCTTTTTCTGTGTTGAATCAATAGATAATTGCTACATCCATTGCTTGCTGCTATGCTGATATGGAATACGTCTATGGACTAGAAGTTGTGGGACATATCCCTGAAGGGTAATGTGGGTTTTATGAGCTTGTGGCTTTTAAATATATTCACTTCTGAGAACACTTTCTGAGGAGGTCAAAGTACTTTCCTGAAATAAGAAATGGCAAAAATTATTACATTAATTTCCAGCCTCCTCTAATACTCTTGTAAACCAGTGCCATGTTAAACAGGTATATCTGTATAGAGATCAACATAAAAACACAGACTTTCCTGTACATTTTCATAACTTCTTAATTACTTTATGGAATAAAATATAGGTACTAAGCACCTGATGGTGGCTGATAGCAGTGTGGCAGGAGGACAGGCGGACCTGATGGAGTGAGTCCAGAGGAGGGACATGAAAACATTCAGGGGGCTGGAACATCTCTCCTCCAAGAGCAGGCTGAGGGAGCTGGGGTTGTTCAGCCTGGGGAAGAGAAGCCTCTGGGGAGACTTAATAGTGGCTTTCCAATACCTGAAGGGGGTCTATAAAAAGGTTGGAGAGTGACAGTTTACAAAAGCCTGTAGTGATAGGCTGAGGGGCAATGGTTTGAAATTAGAGCAGATTTAGGTTGGACGCTAGGACGAAGTTCTTTATGACAAATGTGATGAAACATTGGAACAGGTTGTCCAGAGAGGTAGCTGAGGCCCCATCCTTGAAGATATTCAAAGTCAGGCTTCACAGGACTCTAGGCAACCTGATCTAATGGGGGATGTCCCTGTTCACTGCAGGGGGGCTAGACTAGATGGCCTTTCAAAGCCCCTTCCAACCCGATGCAGCTATGATTTTATGATTCTCTGACAGAGCACCCTACAACCTGCTTTTTGAGGGCTGCCCTGGGATACTTTAGCAGAAATGACTTGTAATGACATAAGGTTTGTAGATTACTGCTTCTGATTCTTCTTCGCTCTCTTACATAGCAGTTTTAGAAATTGTGGTTTCTGAGGAAGGGTGGAGGATTTAGATATGCTTAATCTAGAAAGTAGCCATCTGACTACAGATAGTGATTCTGGTTTCTCCATGACCTTGAAGAGAAGGGAACAACAGAATCAGTATAATTAGCTGGAAGGAGAAATCAGATATCAGAGAGACTGTTCAAACTCTAAGGGTTGGTTAGGAATAGCATAGCTGTTGGGTGATTTCTTCTTTAGAAACTGCAGTTTCCCTGAATTTCATAACTACAAACCCAAGACAGCATGAGTGCATGCATGGCAGCTTGCACTGATAGAAATAAAACCAGAGAAGCTGCTGAGATGGAAAATGGGTTTTATGTACTTTGTATCAGATTAAAACAGGGCTAAGAATGCCCTTGCAATAGGTGTTATGAATAGCTAAGTTGTATTCCTACAGATTTAATTAGGTGCTTATTTTCTGTTTAACATCTCATGAAAAGATTCTATACTATTGAAAAAGAGAGGGAGAGCCTAGATCATCCCTATGCATTTTTAGGCATTTAGCTAAATGTAATCAATGTAGGTAAATAACAAGTTTAATGAATTTAAATTTAGTCATTTGCCTAAAATAGCTAACTGCTTTGTTAGTGGGGAACATTAGAAACCCTAAAAGCACAGCTTGGATTTTCGGTAGTGTGATTTGTGCTCTGGAGAGAAAGGAGACTTTGTGCAGCACAGAGACAATCTGGGGTGCTTCAGCTCTTAGCTGAGGCATTTCACAGTATCACAATATCACAGTATCACCAAGGTTGGAAGAGACCTCAAAGATCATCAAGTCCAACCTGTCACCACAGACCCCATGACTAGACCATGGCACCAAGTGCCACATCCAGTCCCCTCTTGAACCCTTCCAGGGATGGTGACTCCACCACCTCCCCGGGCAGCACATTCCAATGATGAATGACTCTCTCGGTGAAGAACTTTCTCCTCACCTTGAGCCTAAACCTCTCCTGGTGCAGCTTGAGACTGTGTCCTCTTGTTCTGGTGCTGGTTGCTTGAAGGAAGAGACCAACTCCCTCCTGGCTACAATCCCCTTTCAGGTAGTTGTAGAGAGCAATGAGGTCTCCCCTGAGCCTCCTCTTCTCCAGGCTAAACAACCCCAGCTCCCTCAGCCTCTCCTCACAGGGCTGTGCTCAAGGCCTCTCCCCAGCCTTGTTGCCCTTCTCTGGACATGTTCAAGTGTCTCGATGTCCTTCTAAAACTGAGGGTCCCAGAACTGGACACAATACTCAAGGTGTGGCCTAACCAGTGCAGAGTACAGGGGTATAATGACTTCTCTGCTCCTGCTGGCCACACTATTCCTAATGCAGGCCAGGATGCCATTGACCTTCTTGGCCACCTGGGCACACTGCTGACTCATGTTTAGGCAGCTGTCAATCTGCACCCCCAGGTCCCTCTCTGTTTGGCAGCTCTGCAGCCACTCTGACCCCAGCCTGTAGCTCTGCATGGGGCTGTTGTGGCCAAAGTGCAGCACCTGGCACTTGGATTTGGATTTCATTGCAGTCCTCATTAGGCGGCCTCCATTAGATGGAATAAATGCTCTGTTTGAAACGGTTACATCTTCCACAAATTCTCCTCTGCACTTCCCTGCAGACTGAGATGTCATTAATCTAAAACATTGACAATTGTCACCTTCCAAGTGTTACAGAAATTAGCCGTGCGTGCAAAGCTGGTTTCTTGTCTGTTGCCATGAACTGCAGGTGTATCAAAGCTGTGCACAAAGGACTCTCTTCATTTTGTGTAGGTTGCCATCACCAAAAGTACCACCCATGAATGTCCTGCCTGAAGTAGTCACTGAAGCTTTTGGAGTGGCACTGGTTGGTTATGTAGCGTCACTAGCCCTTGCCCAAGGCTCTGCTAAGAAATTTAAATACACTGTGGATGACAACCAGGTAAAGCTCTTCAGCTCTTTCTCCTTGCTGTCAGTAAACCTTGAAATCCCCTCACCACTTTGGAAATATATGTAAGCTCCACATGGCATCCTGCAACCTGTCAGTGATTACAGTAAACCCCATGGTATAAATATGGAATGAAGCACGGTTGGTTTTACAGCTGATGGTCTCTTTGAACACCCAATCTAGGCAGGTCAGTTTTGCTACGTCAGTTCATGCCCTTTTACATCAGTAGAAAATATGATGTGAATGTTCTCATCCATCAGGCCTTTAAACACCAGAATTAGTGCACTGGGCCATGGATTTCTGTGGATGATTCAGAGCTGTGTTTTCTAAGAAGCAGAGGAAAAACGCTTTGAACTTAATACAGATCAGATTTCAGGGTGATACTCTGCATTGTCTTGAGGGCTCTAAATAGAGCACAGCAGCCTCTGTGCCTTCCTGCAGCTGTGGAAATCTTGCAGCTTGCACATCTTAATTACTGAGCTGTTGGAATCTATGTGTATGCACCAAATAATGGAGTACAAGAGCAAAACCTCCACAACAACAGAGGCTACAATGGCAGTGGGGTGGTGTAGCTGTCCTACATCCAGGGGACAGGCAAAGGGCTCTCCATGGAGGCATGTGGGTGTGTGAGTCTGTCTGGCAAGCTCTAAAGTGGTGCTGTCCTTGCTGAGAAGGCAAACTTACTATCAGGCCCTGGCTACATACAACACCCTTTGTGTTCTAATCACTTTCAGTAGCACTGAGATCTTTTCCTGCACATTGCCCTCAGCAGATGAGCAAGCTTCTTAGAGTCTGGAGAAGCAGCCTGATGCTGGGTAGCCAAGTTGGGGCACTTCACTGTTCAGCTTAGGCTGAAGGTGTCTTCTCCACTTCCATAAATCTTCATTCAGACACACCTGCATTTTGACTGTGAATAGACACCAAGTACATCTGTAATGAAAGGCAGCCTGCAGATAGCATTGCTACCATACTTCACTTTCACTAAAGCATACTCCCAAAGAAAAAGAATCAGTGGCTCTCTTTTTCCCAGTAGAGTCATAAGCCAGAAACAACCTGGATGCTGTCCAGATCCCACTACTTCAGGCTCTGGCTTGTTAAAAAGCAGATGTGGATCAAGATGTAAATATTTTGGCTGAACTTTATCTTCAAAACTTAGCAATGTCATTTATTCTGTGAACAAAATGTGCCTCCTGCTTTTAATGAATCTGGTTCAGCAGCTCTATCATGCAAATTAGCTCTGAATTGTGAGAAGATATATTATGCTTAGAGATCTTTTATCATGTATATGTGGGGTTTTTTTTCCTCCTTCAAAAATATGGCCATCCTTTGTCATTGCTAATATTTACCTAGAGGACTCCTTTGTTGGCAAGAAGCATTAACTTGGCTAGAAGCATTAACATGACAGAGCAACAAGAAAAACCCCTCTATTCTATTTAACAACTTTGCAGGAATTTTTGGCTCATGGCCTCAGCAACGTGATTCCTTCATTTTTCTTTTGCATACCAAGTGCTGCAGCGATGGGAAGGACAACACTTCTATACAGTACTGGTGCCAGAACACAGGTAATGGGCTACAGGGGAGCAGGTAGGAGAAGAAAGGCTGTGATAATGCTCACTGGAACCTCTCTCCTTGGCAATGACTCTGTCCTGTCATTTTTATCCATCTGCATGGAATTGCATCTGATTAATAACGTCTTACTAGAAAAGTTAATGGTTCCATTTATACATTTTTACCTGTTTCATTCAATCTCTAAAGCCTGTGGTAATAAGGAACTTGGGAGGTGTGTTTTCACACTGCAGGAAAACTACACACAAAGCCTCAGTTTCATGAGACCCTGTCAGCAGTGTAGCCAAAGTGCCCTCTAATGGCGTTGAGTGGATTTAGCTGTACAGGGTAAAGTGAAGCTTGGGGGGAAAAAATCAGATTTAATTTAGTGCTTCTCTGATATTCAAAAGAAAAAGACAGCAGCCTTAAAAGCTACTTGTTAAAAAACCAAAACAAAACAAAGCAATAAAACCCAAACCAAACCACCACCACCAACAAAACCACAAACCAAACTCACAAAGCAATCTCCCCAGGTTCTGTATTGTGCCAACGTGTTCTTGTCCTGTCTCTCAGGACTCTGAGCCCACAGAGATGACACTCTCATTATTGAGGATTTTTCTTTTTTTGGGTGTTTCCTTCTGCTGGAAATCAAACCCACAAACTGTTACTGCAGTAGCTAAGAAAAGAGGGATCTGCAATGGATGAAAACTGTGACCTTGTGGGGCTGCTTACTGTCCAAATTGTTGCTTGTGAATAAGAGTGGTAACCAACTGTTCATCTGTGACCTTTGAGTGTTATGGCACCACATGAGCCACCAGACCTGGGGCAGCCCCAAAAGCACTGCCTCTCCCTCCTTCCTCTGAAACTCAAGGGTCCATCAGTGGCATCCTGCCATGTAAGTGTTATGTCCTTTGGAATTCATTGCTATTGTCTTTGTGCTCTTGCCTGTGTAAAGGAATTCATTGCAAGGAAAAAGGGCAGCAGAGGTCCAACTGACAGGGCTAAGTACAGTCTTGTGGATACTGTTTCACCCTGACCATGGTTTGCAATTTCTTCTCGTGCAGACACCACAATGCTGAAGAATTATACAGGGCTTTATTTCAAAACTCTAGATGTTAATTACTTGTTAATTAGCCTACACAGCATTCTGAGCTTGATTAATCATGAGTGATTTATCCAATAATAATCTTTAAAAGCATTTATATGCAAATAGTTTAGCTGTGGCTTTGCTATTAGCAACTTCATATCACAGTGACATATTCAATGTCATGCCATGTGCCCTCATCCTCACAGACAGCTCTTACCTCTTCACATATTGATTGTACAATTTGCAGTTGAGCTGCAGCAGGGCTTTTACAAGGGAGCTTCAAGGTAGCCTGAAGACCTATAACCTGAAGGTATATAGGTTATCTGAGCACTTTGGCTCTGGTACATGCGGGCAAAGGCCCTTGCAGCATATTCAATATGTGAAATGAGAAAAGAAACCACCACACTTTGATCTCAAAGCAGGAAGTTCATGGTAAAAATGTCAAACATCTTCTTGGTTTTGCCCATTGCTTTCAGAGTGTGGCAGAGAGAGTACATTAATAAATGTGACATTCTTTCTTGCCTTCACATTTCCATTTAATCCTCTGCTTTTGGGGCTATCTAGGCAGAATGAAGAGATAGGAATATCACAAATAAACGATGGTCAGATTACAGGCAAAAAGAAGGGTCAGTACACGTTGGCATACACCATGCAAGACAAGCAAAGATCTTTTCAGGGGTTCAGAACAGCCCATTTTCCTCCAAAGCTATACCTGGGATTCAGTGTTGTTTATTCCATAGGGTATCTTCTCCTGAGAGAAAAAAAAGAAGTGAGGGGCTGAATCCTTCAAATAGAACCAACACTTGTTAAAAAAATCTTTTGGGGAAGGCAGAAAGAGGGAGAAGTTCTCTGTGACTTTACCAGCAGACTTTGTGTTCCTTTCTCTGTAAACACTCCGTCTATCCTTCTTGATGGTATTTTTAAGCATACCATGGCTTTAATTTTCTAGTGTTTTAACAACTTGTCTGGTTTTGTTTTTAACAACTTGTCTCTTAAAATGAAGCCTAATTATTTTAGTAAAGAAACATATTATCAATATAAAAATAAAGTGATCATCTGTCTACTTATCATCAAAAGCCTTCTGGAAATCTGGATTGTATCTTAATGAGGCCAGAAGTACTCCAGTTTGTGAGCAGCCAGAGTGAAGGAGGAGACTGCAATTTTAGTATGGTTTTCCATCAGATTAATACCACAGAATACTGTGAAGAAACATATAGTTCTTAGACCACGTATTTGTCTGCATGCATGTCACATGCATTAATCCTAATTTTTAACATTTAATTTTTTAAATTGCTATGTTTTCTAAAGGCCACTGATACTAGCCCAAAACCATTGGTGCTTTCTGGCCGAAGCCAATAGTTTCCTTTTAGTGTTGTTCCCAGTCAAAGAAGTCGGAAAACTTGTGCAAAAAGGATGACACAGATGTAATTTTCAGTCAGTGCTGTGACAGATCTGATCTTCAGTGCAACATAGGGTGCAGGGCTATAAATAGGCTTCAGAATGACAGTGGTTGCTGTGAAACTGCTGGGATGAGATACTGCATACCCCCCTTCCTTCTAATAACCAAGTGTGGAAGTGATGCTGTGGTCTGTGTCTGTGCTGTCAGCTAGGTTGAGCACAGATGCTGACAGCACAGAATCACAGAATCACAGAATCACCAAGTTTGGAAGAGACCTCAAAGATCATCAAGTCACAGTCTCACAGTATCACAGTATCACTAAGGTTGGAAGAGACCTCGAAGATCATCAAGTCCAACCTGTCGCCACAGACCTCATGACTAAACCATGGCACCAAGTGCCACGTCCAGTCCCCTCTTGAAGATCTTTTACTCTGTTTTCCTTATAGTTGACTGAAGAGATTCAAACTGAAATCATAGAGTCACAGAACTGTCAGAGTTGGAAAGGACCTCAAGGATCCTCCAGTTCCAACCCCCCTGCCATGGGCAGGGACACCTCACACTAGAGCAGGTTGCTCACTGCCACATCCAGCCTGGCCTTAAAAACTTCCAGGGATGAGGCTTCCACCACCTCCCTGGGCCAGTCTCTCACCACCCTCCTGGGGAAGAACTGATGTGCATCTGCAATCCATAGATACATTAATAGCTAACATCTTCAAATTTTTTTCCTTGCCTTTTCCTACAATATTTGGGAAATTGGCCTATCCACAGATTTTAAGGCAAAAAAACCACAAACCCAAAACAAAACAAAAAACCCACAAAACCCCAAACAAACCAACCCACAAAACCCAAGCAAACAAAAACCCCCAAAACAAAACAAAAAATCAGCAGACCTGAACCATAGCTCTATTGCCACAACTTGTAGTGACCACTGCCATGAAACTTTTGAGCAATGATAATTCTGATGATGTGAACAGCTGCCAAAATCAGTAGTCAGTGACAAAGAAGAGCTCATGGCTAACATCCTACGTGTGAAAAGACATGAACTCTCTCAACAGTGCCTAAATATCTGATAAGGAACAGTGAAGAAGAAGGAGCCAGGCTCTTCTCAGTGGTGTCCAGTGAAAGGCTAAGACACAATGGGGCCAAAATGAAATACAGGAAATTCAATTTAAAGTTTTTAAAAATGTAATTCACTCAGGGTGATTAAACATTGACAGAGAATGTCCAGAGAGGTTGTGGAGTCTCTGTCCTTGGAGATACACAGAATTTGTCTGAGTGTGGCCCTGAGCAGCTTTGGAGCCCTCAATACAGGAAGGACATGGAACTGATGGAGCGGGTCCAGAGGAGGGCATGAAAATGATCAGGGGGTTGGAGCAGCTTTGCTAGGAGGCCAGGCTAAGGGAGCTGAGGATATTCAGCCTGGCAAAGAGAAGACTCAGGGAGACCTGAAAGCAGCATTCCAGTACTTGAAGGGAGCTACAAGAAGGCTGCAGAAGAACTGTTTGCAAAGGCCTGTGGTGACAGGATGAGGGGCAATGGTTTGAAATGAGAGCAGATTTAGATTGGATCTTAGGAAAAAATTCTTTACAATAAAGATGGTTGAGCACTGGAACAGGCTGTCCAGGGAGGTGGTTGAGGCCCCAGCCCTGGAGATATTCAAGGTGAGGCTCAACAGGGCTCTGGGCAACCTGATCTAGTTGGGGATGTCCCTGCTGAGTGCAGGGGGCCTTTAGAGATCCCTTCCAACCTGCATGATTCTATGGTTCTTTGAACTTGCCATACTTGACCCTGATTGTGTTAGGTTGGACTAGATGATCTCCAGAGATCCCTTTCAGCTTCAACCATTCTGTAATTTTTTAATGCTTGGGGGTTTTTGGTTGGTTTGGTGTTTTTTAGACTTAATGATCTGTTTTTCATGTTTATTGTTTTAGGTGGCTTGCCTTATCTCTTCTGTGTTAGTCCTTGTGGTGATCTATGCAGTTGGACCTCTGCTGTACTGGCTGCCTATGGTATGGTACTTGATATTCTTTCTTAAAGGTTGTCTCAGACATTTTCTAATGACCTGATTTCTTCCAGGGAAAGAGAGTGTGATCTTTAAAGTAACTCTGCTTAATTCCAGTGGGAGAAAGAGTGGTAAGAGCACAACAAATCATTTCCACACATATATAGTTTCATATGCAGGCTATCACATAAGTAGGTAAGAAAACATTTCTCTTCTGCTTACTTTTGGCACACAGTTTGTGAAAAATATACATCCAGGTTGATGTGGATTTGTAAATTGACAAAAGTGTGCTAGAAATCAATGCAGATCCATAATTTTCCTCTAGTCATGTGTGATGGTGTCTGACTGATTTTCGGATTATTGCAGGTAGTGATCAAAGCTTGATGACAGAAAGGTTATGAAATATTCTTATATCTCAGTTTTGGAATGTATCTTCTACACTAAGAATCCAATGTGGTATTACAAATTAATAGTTAATTTTAGCTGTAGGCACGTCAAAGATGCAAAACAAAGCTCCAAAGTCATCTGCAATTCTGCCATGTTTCCACAAGAGATTTTAACCCAACTGTTACTGAAATTTACTTTGTGCTATAGTTTACACAGTGTCATGTGAAGGTTCTCACTCTTCAAGCACAGATCCTTTTCACCATACAAAGGAAGGACACTTGAGGAGGGGTACACAATATCTCCTTTTCTTTCTGTACTGCATTCCTCCCTTATTTTTTTGACGATCAGAGACCTCTCCTAAGAGGACAGACTGAAGGAGTTGGGGCTGTTCAGTCTGGAGAAGAGAAAGCTCTGAGGTGACCTCATTGTGGCCTTCCAGGATCTGAAGGGGGCCTACAAGAATGAGCTGGGGAGGGACCTCAGGTAGTGATAGGACTAGGGGGAATGGAATGAAGCTGGAGGTGGGGAGATTTAGGCTGGACATGAGGAAGAAGTTCTTCCCCATGAGAGTGGTGAAGCCCTGGAATGGGTTGTCCAGGGAGGTGGTTGAGGCCCCATCCCTGGAGGTGCTTAAGACCAGGCTGGATGAGGCTCTGTCCAGCCTGCTCTAGTGTGGGGTGTCCCTGCCCATGGCAGGGGGTTGGAACTAGCTGATCCTTGTGGTCCCTTCCAACCCTGACTGATACTACACCATGTACATTTTTATCTGTTTTTTTTTCTCCCCATATTTTAGATAAAACCATTTTCATATGTTGCTTTCTTGGTATTTTATTTCTTCTCTGCTATACTTTTTAAATCCTGCTTTGTACTACAACTTCTTTGGCTTCAGATGATACTATTTTTATTTTCTTTCACTGATGTCCTTCCTGTTTCTGATTTGGAGAATAAGACATTGTTTTCTTTGCTCAATGCTAATGCATTTTGTACTCTAGGTGGTGAAGAATGGGACCTAAAATGCTTCAGTGTGCAGAACTTGAGTGCTGATTTGCTTCTGAGTCCCCAGGATAGTAGCAGAATGTAGCTGGTCTGAGAAGTCCTGAAGATTTTATCATTTTCTTCACAATTAGGTGGCCTATAAATTGCCTTCAGGAAAACCAAACCATGCCAAAGCAAACCAAAGCAAACCAAACCAAAGCAAATCAAACCGGTTCGATACCGTCATGTTTGTGTTACAAACCCACCTGTGCTTATCCATTTTTGAGACACTGACTTCAGATGTTGTCAACTTAATTACAACATTGACTGCTAAACTGAAGAAAACGTTTTTGTACACTGCCAGTTCTGCAGCTTGCCTTTGATTTCTTTTCAGTGTGTGCTTGCAAGCATTATTGTTGTGGGCTTGAAGGGGATGCTGATGCAGTTCCGTGACTTAAAAAGGTATTGGAACGTGGACAAAATCGACTGGGTAAGTGAAACTTACTCTAAGGAGGTTTTCCTGAGACTCTCTAACAAATACCTGCTAAACAAACTTTTACAGTCCTGTGCAAAATGTTATTATTAGGGTTGTGTATCATAGAATGGCTTAATCTGAAATGGACCTCAGAGATCATCTGCTCCAAACTCTCCTCTATGGGCAGGAATCCCTCTCAATTAGACTCAGCTGCTCAAGGCCTCATCCAACCTGGCCTTGAACACACCCAGGGAGGGGGCAGCCAGAACCATCTTGGGGGATCTATTTCAGGGACCCAGCACCCTCATACTGAAGAACTTCTTCCTAAGATCCAGTCTAAACCTACTGTCCCTCAGCTCAAACCCATTCAACTTATCCTATGGCAAGACACCCTTATGAAAAGTTGCTCTCCAGCCTTCCTGTAGGATCCCTTCACCCCCAGAGACTTCTGTTCTCTAGGCTGAACCCCCCCAGCTCCTTCAGCCTATCCTCATAGCAGAGGTGCTCCAGCCTTTGGATCATCTTTGTGGCCCTCCTCTGGACTCACTCCATCAGCTTTGTGTCCTTCTTATGCTGGGGACACCAGAACTGGAGGCAGTGTTGGAGGTGAGGTCTCACAAGAGCAGAGCAAAGGGTCAGAATGCCCTCTCTTGCCCTGCTGGCCGTAAGCTGCCTAAATGCATTGCTGGCTTACATTGAGCATCTCATCAATCAATACACTCAGTATAACACCATCTATAATGTCAATTGTGTCTTCAAAATGGAATTTCAGCAAATTGCAAATAATCAAATGTAATTTAATGGTGAAATTATGTCTGCAGACAGAGCAGGCTAATCTGAGCAGATGTGTGTCTGATTTTGGCTGCCTTCTGTAGCCGGGTAGCATGCTCTTGCTCGCGTAGTGTTATGGAAGAGGCTCTGGTTTCTTTCTCCTCTGGGGATGTGGAATGACTGTAGGGGACAAAGAGACCTGGAAAGCCTAGAGATGCAGAAAGATGCATGCCCTGGTGTGCTGTGGGTAAATGGCTTGAACCCCTTTCAAATTTTGCCAAGTGAGTATCGTTTGATAGCAATGAAAGATTCTGCAGGAGGAATAGAGCAGAAAAAGCAGACAAATGGGAAAAGGCCTAGTATGAACATCTAGTTTAAGACTAAACAGCCTGACGCCCATTTCTCTTCAGATGTTAAAGATGAGTCCATGTTTAGTAAGACTCCTAGTGTAGATGGAGGGAATTTTTTTCCCGCGGCTCGGACATGCGACCAACTCAGTATGACTGATAAAACAAGTACAACTTTATTTTGGTTTGCATCAGACTTTATAACCAACATGGGCCTGCCCGGCGCAATCTTATTGGTTCTAACCTAAAGGGTCTTGATTACATACTCCTCCCACCTATGGTCTTTCACAGTGGCCCCCACCTCTTGTCTTTCAGGGCAGTTTGTTTACCAAGTTCTCAAGGACAGACCGTCCTTGAAGGCTTGCTGGCTGACATCCAGCTCAGCCTATACTTATGGTAACAGCCCAAACTTACCAACTTACTTACATACTTATTTACTTGATCACCGTCAAAGCCTGGGTTGTGCAGTGCTTCTTGGGGTCCCTGTCCTCTCTCTTTAAGCCGTTCTTCAACATCCTAGATTTATCTTAGAATAGAATAAGAATAGAATAGAATAAACCAGGTTGGAAGAGACCTTCAAGATCATCAAGTCCAACCTATCATCCAATACCATGTAATCAATTAAACCATGCAACCAAGCACCCTATCAAGTCTCCTTCTGAACACCTCCAATGAAGGTAACTCCACCACCTCCCGGACAGCCCATCTCAATGGCCAGTCTCTCTCTCTGTGTAGAACTTCCTCCTAACCTCCAGCCTAAACCTCCCCTGGCACACCTTGAGACTGTGTCCTCTTGTTCTGGTGCTGCTTGCCTGGGAGAAGAGACCAGCCCCCACCTGTCTACAACCTCCCTCCAGGTAGTTGTAGAGGGCAATGAGGTCTCCCTGAGCCTCCTCCTCTCCAGGCTAAGCAACCCCAGCTCCCTCAGCCTCTCCTCATAGGGCTTGTGTTCCAAACCCCTCACCAACTTTTGTTGCCCTTCTCTGGGCACATTCCAGCAAGTCAACCTCCTTCCTAATCTTCTGAGGGAGTTTTTGAATGTGCTGCCCAGCAAAACCTCTGACCACTTAGACAAACACATGGAATTTGGAATTTCTGTTTAAGCAGTTTCAGTGAACAAATATTCAGAAGGGTGTTTTGGCCATATCCCTCTTCTCTGTGGAGGGAGATAGAGGTTACTGGATCTCATGTTGGACTTTGCTGAACTCACCAGTGACAGTATTCCACAGCAGCAACGGTAGGTCTAGACTAAATAAAACATTTAGCTGGGGTTTTTCAATGCAGTACTGGATTCCAGCATGGACAGCAGAGCTGGGGAAATCAAATCAGGTTTGGCAATGTGGGATTTTTCACATTTCCTCACAGGAGATTAGAGTTACTGGTGTTGTGTCATCCACGAAACAAGAATGTATCTTTCATTAAACCTTATGTTCCTCAGGCAGCAAAACCCAGCAAATATTTTCTACCACTTGTCACTGCTTTTTGTCTTCAGCTTAACCCATAGTGCCAGGGACACAGATGTTGGATGATGTGGATCAAAATTATTCTGGGGAGTGGATTTAAGAGAATCAGTAGTTAAGGGAGAGAGAGACAGCTTCCCTATTAGCACATGGAGATGATAAATAGTTAAGTTGTTCAGTAGGATATTCTGGAATCTCACTAGACTTGCTGCATCTCCACAGATAGACTAATCTGACTGATCTTTTGCTTTTAAGATTCTGGCAGAAAAAGGTGGGTGCATAGTCAGTTACTGCACCTCTGACATCTGTCATTATTTCTAGGAGGTTATAGAAAGGGGGAGGGGTTATTTTTATTTTGGTCAAACATGCTTGAACAATGATTTATCTTCAAGTAGTGGTGCCATCAGTCCTCAGCCTGACAGGGTAAATCATTTTACTTTAAATATAATGTAAGGGAAGGCCATAGAGGTTGATTTTACATTGCTGCCTGGTCTGAAGAGACCCATGAAGTTCAGCTGTTTGAGCAACTACACTGGTGTTGGCTTTGGCCCGAAAAATTCACCTCAGAAAACTGTCAGTACCTTGGAAATGAATCAGTCCTATTACCCAGGTTATCCAAAGCTTTCTGAAGACAGAAACTCTAAAAAAACATTTGGAAACAATTAGCAGCTGTCATTTCTGGAACTGATTCTTTGAAGGGTGTGTGTCATGGAGCACAGAAATCAGGTTTGTTAGAGATCTGGCAAAGAAAAGTCCATGGAAATGGAATATTATGGGGATTTTAACTTTGTCCCTTCACACTTCCTTAAGCTTCTCATTGAACACAAATAGGATGGGTAATACTTATTTATTGATCAGTTCTTTATAAAACATAATCTTTAAATCCATAAATGTAAAAATAACAGCTTGAAAAGCAGAGCTCAGGAGTTGGGTGGTGATTCTCATGAGACTCTGCCATCTCAGGATGTTCTGTGATATCATGGAATCTCTCCTTTCACCCGTGGATTGCTTTTCCTTCCTGATTTAATATTGAGAGCAGCTGTGTTCAAAGGAGCTGCTAGGATGACAGACCCAAGTAGCTAACACTAAGTATTATCAGCTGAATATTATTGCACATGTGTTTGTTCTGGTTTTCTTTCACTTTATCAGTCATCAGGAATGACCTGGTTTTATATCCCTCCTCTCAAATCACAGTCAATTTCTTTCTAGCTAGAACACCACAGCCCTTATTCAAAGAGCCATGTAGAATACAACAGAATAGAATTAACCAGGTTGGAAAAGACCTTTGAGATCATCAAGCCCAACCCATCACCCAACACTGATCACTAATCATCTGAACCTTGATCAACTGAACACTGATCACTAATCAACCTGGACTCATCCAATCCCCTCTTAAACACCTCCAGTGATGGTGATTCCACCACCTCCCTCGGCAGCACATTCCAATGGCCAATCTCTCTTTCTGTTCAGCTGCTGTCAACCAGTACCCCCAGGTCCCTTTCTGCCTGGCTGCTCTCCAGGCACTCTGACCCCAGCCTGGAGCACTGCATGGGGTTGTGGTGGCCAGTGTGTAAAACCTGGTACTTAGATGTGTTAAATCTTACACCCTTGGACTCTGCCCATCTGTCCAGCCTGGCAAGGTCCCTCTGCAGAGCTCTCTACCTTTCCTGCCTTTCTCAGCATTCACATGAGCCACAAAGGTCTGTTGCTTCAGTGAAGGTCTTCTGTTAATCCTTACACCTCCTTGGATTATTTGAACAGTTTCAGATTAGTAATTTCTCTGTTCCATTATAGATGTTCTATGCATACAAATGTTCTGTGCATACAAACGTTCTCTGCATAAGAGCGTTTGCCTTTCCTCTGCTGTTTTAATCTTTTGGCTGTTTCAAGGTATAAGGTGTTGATTCTTGTGTTATCTGTGTTTTCAACATTAACCAGAAAACCATTTGTCTTGAATTTTTTTGCCTCTTTTGGTGGGGGGAACTACCAGGGAATTTGATCTGGAATTGGTCTGTAGGTGTATCTCAGTTTTCAGGTCCATATCCTTCTCACAAGCCTGATTTTTTATAGTCTCTTTATACAGGTCATTTGAGTCATGTTAGGGGATGATTCATCTCTTCCTCAAGTAGGCATCACCATTATCAAGTAGGAGTTAGACAGACCACATCCTAAATTCCCTTCACGCTTATAACCAGATGTCCATGATTATGGGGGGAATCTAGACGGCATGTCCAGCTGCAGACATCTGTGCTGTGGACAGCTAATGCCAAGTGAAATGTCCCAAATCACTTCAGACAGCAGCTGATCATCTCTTTAGATTCCAATGAAAAAGGAAGTTTGTAATCTGGTTTCCAAGTGGTACAGAAACATTTAGTATCACAGCACCTCAGTCTGCATTGTTCAGCCATTGCCTCAGAGGATATTCTCCCTATTTGTGTGTTTATTTTCCTAGCAAGTTTCGATTTCAGATGTCCCTCAATGGTGGATCTGTAGGCTCTATGAAATTAAAGGTCTAGGTGGAAACACACTGTCCACAGATGGAAGCAGCTGCTTTATACACAGAGTCTCTGTATCTCTCAGTGCTTCCAATGCTTTCTGATATATGCAGGGTTCAACATAAATCCGGTTCAACATCCAGTTGAATCCAGTTTCTGCTTCTTTATATCCTGCACCTTCAGATTTTTAATTTTTCTTTTGATTAACAGAGTGGAAGCCTACTTTGAGAGTGGATTTTGTTTTGACTTGTGAGAATAATGCCTACTTACAACAAGCTACTGCTAAGAGTGGAAGAATGATTAGTTTCTGTCTGTCCTGGAGTATGTAAGAGCCATCTTGCAGTAAGCTGCCACAAAATCTTTGATCTTTTTATCAATTCTTTGCTGAACCTTCTGACAACCCATGGATTAAAAAGTCTGCCTGTCAGATCAGCATAACCCCTTCCTACAAGTTTCATGCTCCCCTGCCTGCAAAATTACTGACTCCAGGCCAGTACAGCGCACGGAAAGGGTGATCGACAAAGGAGAATATGATTCATCTGCCTCAGGTTCTAGAGTAACGGCAGTCTCTGGTTACAGTTAAGATATAAGATGCTAGGCTGCTGAAGAGGCAAACAGCCAGATTTCTCAGGTCTCAGCAGTACTTCAACATTTTTGGCTTTGATTCTTCCTATGTAGAATTTGTGTTGGGCTGTCCATGCCTCCTGTTTTCTTCTGAGAAGGTTTTGCAGGTCTTGCATCAGCACTTTAGTTGGATGTGGTGAGGCTCAGAACTGGAGCTGAGGTAGACTTCTTGGTCTCAGGTGTTGCCAAGGGTTCAGCCTTATCAGGATGGGCTAATTCTTGATCCTGCCTGAATGTCAGGTTTGTTGCACTTCCATTAGCCTTTTCATGTCCAGCAAGCTGCTGTTATAAACATACAAATATACATGCCTGGGCAGGCTTAGGCTGGATGTTAGGAAGAAGTTCTATGCAGAGAGAGTGATTGCCCATTGGAATCGGCTACCTGTGGAGGAGGTGGAGTCACCTTCATTGGAGGTGTTCAGGAGGAGACTTGGTGGGGTACTTGGTGCCATGGTTTAGTTGTTGGGTGGGTTGGAGTGGTTGATGGGTTGGACACGATGGTCTTGAAGGTCTCTTCCAACCTGGTGTATTGTATTATTGTACTATTATTATTATATATTGGATTTGCAAATCTTAGAATTACTTTCTCATTGGTTAATCAGAACTCAATATTTGTTGCCTGTAAAGATATTCTTTGCAAACATATACACAGTACAAAATGCCATTTTAAAAGGTAACTGGAGCTTGAGCACTAGTTCAAAGAATGAACTACCTCTTTACCTGCTGTGGTATTGAAGAGACTGCAAAACCTTTTGCAGTGGTTTAGAATTATGAAGATATGGGAGGAAAAGGTAGAGCCATGTAACACCCTGCCCTCTGTGAAGCACAAATGAGTAGGGCATGAGTTACATTTTTGTAATTCATAAAATAACAGTTCTGAAATCTGCCCAAGCAAAGTTCCTGTGGTTGGGCTGAAAGTAGTCTATTGTCTCTGGCTTTTCTGAGCTAAGTAAAAGCAGCAGAAAGGATAATTTTGACACCGATTGTGCCATTGTAATGTGGTCTGTTCCTCTGGGAACACTGACAAGGAGAACTGCAATTGTTGACACGGGCACCAGTGGAGATCAGTATGTCCAGAGGCCTGAAAACACTTTCCATTCTTCTTTAACACTTTTAATTTAAAGGTCAGGTAGCAGTCTTTGCTTAAGGCTCCCTGAAGGAAAGGAGTATGTGCTGCCATTGGGTTGCTAGAAGAAATCAAGGAAGTTGTACCTTTGACTTTTTCATTCTAGAATCTGGATCTCTGGGCATCCTGATCTAATGGAGGATGTCCATGCTCCCTGCAGGGAGGTTGGACTAGATGACCTTTGGAGGACCCTTCCAAGCCATTCTATGATTCTATCTCTCTCAACCATGCACATTGTTGTAGCATGAAAATACAAGAATTCCTTTCTATTTAGAAAATAAAGAAGAAAAAACATTGAAATGTTTAACTCTCTGGGCTTTTAAAATATGTTAAATTACTTTTCAATGTGACTTTTGTTTCTTCATATTTTTTTAACTGTATTTAAAACTGTTCTAAAGTTTTGTTAGTGGAATATTGAAAGATGATGAAGTAATCTGAAATCTCACCATTTCCATGTGGAGAAATTCATTCCTCAGTAATTTTTATTTGGTTTAGAGTTGGCTTGGTCACCTGTACTCTGATGAGGGCCATTTTTAATTAACCTCCTCGTAAATGATCATTCCCACTTATGCAACTAGTGAGAGGAGAATTCTCTGTGTATGGAAAGGAGGCTTTTGAATGTGTGCAGCAAAGAAGATGGCAACAACTTGTGAAAAATAAAGTGTAACAAACCATCTGAGGTCATTCTGCACTCTCCTGTTAGTGCAGCTGTATGTGTTACTCTAAGGGACTGAAAAAAACCTCTCTGAGCAGTGGGGTGGGTAGTGCCACATCATGTGTGTCATGGGCCCCTCACTATAGGAAGGACATTCTGGTGCTGGAGCATGTCCAGAGAAGGGCAATGAGGCTCATGAAAGGCCTGGAGCACATGGCCTTTGAGGAGCAGCTGAGGGAGCTGGGGGTGTTCAGGCTGGAGAAGAGAAGGCTGAGGGCAGACCTCATTGCTCTCTGCAGCTCCCTGAAGGGAGGTTGGAGTGAGGAGGGGCCAGCCTCTTCTTGATGACAAGAGACAGGACCAGAGGAAATGGTTCCAAGCTGTACCAGGGGAGGTTCAGACCAGATGTTAGGAAGTATTTCTTCATTGAAAGGGTTCTCAAACCTTGGAATGGCCTGCCCAGGGCAGTGCTGGAGTCACCATCCCTGGGGGTGTTTAAGCAGCCTGTGGTGTTTAAGGGACATGGTTTAGTGTTGACCCTTCAGTGCTGGGTCGAAGGCTGGACTGGATGATCTTTGAGGTCTCTTCCAACCAGATACATTCTGTGATTCTGTGACTGTGGGGCAGCCTTATTTTGACTGCTAATTAAGTTCTCCTTATTTGCCCGTTCAACGATCCAAATGTTCACCTCTGAGAAATGATCTTAATTTTTAAACCCCACATTTCAGATTCATAAGATATACATTGTCACAAAACAAACACACAAAAATTACCTCTTTTTTATTCTTCCCCCCATTGAAGAGCATATGGGTCAGCACCTATGTGATCACAATATGCTTTGCTGCTAACGTGGGCCTGCTGTACGGCGTTGTCTGCACTGTGGTCATCGTCACTTTCCGCTTTCCCAGGTGAGAAACGATTGACTGAAATGTTCTAGTGGCACATCCTCATGTGTTCTTTCTGGCATGCTGCTTCACATGGACATGCAGCACCCTAAATTCAACAGTGAAGCTTCAGGTTGCAGAAGGTTACAAGGCGAGACAATAGAAAAGGAGAAGTCCCAACTGTACATTTGCTGTAGGCTTAGGATCCCTGAAATAGTTCATCTTTTGGCAGTTATTTTTTTTTAATCTTAGCATTACACATCTCTGTGGTTCATTAAGTGAATGTAGCATCAGATCAACATAAAGATAAGCTTTATTTAGGGTTTTTCCATTAGATACTTCTTTTCTCCTTAAGGATAAGGTATGTCTGGCAAGCCTTATTGACTGAGCACCTTTATAAAATCCTAGATGCTGTGTTGTACAGGAATGCTAGATGCTGTGTCCTAGACCTAGATGCTGTGTTGTACAGGAATGCTAGATGCTGTGTCCTAGACCTAGATGCTGTGTTGTACAGGAATGCTAGATGCTGTGTCCTAGACCTAGATGCTGTGTTGTACAGGAATGCTAGATGCTGTGTCCTAGACCTAGATGCTGTGTTGTACAGGAATGCCAGATGCTGTATCCTAGATGCTGTGTTGTACAGGGTTGACATTTGCAGTGATAACATACCTTAATGAAACAGAAGTGCACAACTAAGATGGAATAGTGGAGATTTAGCCTGGAGATTAAGAAGAAATCCTTTCCAGTGAGGGTGGTGAGACACTGGAACAGGCTGCCCAGGGAGGTCATGGATGCCCCCTCCCTGGAGGTGTTCAAGGCCAGGCTGGTTGAGGCCTTGAGCAACCTGGGCTGGTGGGAGGTGTCCCTGCCCATGGCAGGGGGCTTGGAACTAGTTGATCTTTAAGGTCCTTTCCAACTCAAACCATATTATGATTCTTTTTTGAAGTTGCAGGTTATATATTAGCTACTTGACTTGAGAGTAGCTCTCTGACCAGATATAAACCATTAATGAATCACAAAATTAAGATTTGATTTAGCAGAAAATTCCATAATTCATATTGTCAGTGATATTGTGATTTTTAAATGTGATTTTTACTCTTGAACTGGATCATTATCACAAAAAATAAGCTCTGTAGGCAGGAATAAACATACAGAATGCCTCACTGCAACTTCAGATGTCTCTGCTGCAGTTTTGTGGTGTGTATCTCCCTGTTCCTGTTCCAGACTAATAATGATTTGCCTTACAGATTTTCTCTGTGTATTGTTTACAGAGTAAAGACACTAAATCTGAAAGATGTAAAGGAAGTGGAATATAAATACAAAACAGAGGACAATTGTGTAAGTTAAATCATCTCTTTGTATATGTGCTACACCATTTCACATTTGTTTATATTCTGTAGTTAATTACTGGATTGTAATCGGTGAGTCGAAGGAATATTTTTATGACACGGCCATTTGAAATCCAAAGGCAGTTTGATGCAGTAAATACAAAACTAGTCTGGCCATCAGAAACTGGAAACTGTTCCTGGTTCTGCTGCTGACCTGCAAAATTAAATTAGGCGTGGCCTCTGAGATCTGTCAGTGTTAGTTTATTTGGTACTTTTAGTTCAGCAATTGTTCTCTGTAAAACTTTCCTAAGTCTAAGAGAATCTCTTGGCAGCAAGGGCAAGGGCCATCTGAGCAGGCAATTGTTGTCTCTATATTCATAGCAGATTTTCTCATTTCCTGGAAGCCCTTTTATATCCCCATCCTCCACAATCTCTTTTCTCACCCCTTTTCTGCCACCAGCCCCTTGCGATTGAGGTGTGTGGCTGGGAGAGGAGGAACAGCAACATGATGTTCTCAGGCTGCTTCACAGATTACACCACCCTGTACTCAAACAAGGGCACCTGCACCTGAGAAATGGATGGAAGAATCTCTCCCAATGACTATGCTTTAAAAATCTGACTTCTTGCCACTTTAAACCTGCCAGTCAGAGGTTTTAAATTCTTTCAGTTATTTTTATTGCAGTTATCATGGAAGTTGCTTGCTGTGAAGTCTGTTGATAAGAAGAGAAGGGTAATGATGCAGAGAGGAGAACTCCCTACCAGTCAGCAGCCAACAGAGATGCAGAACCATGTGTCCTTTCAGCACAGACTCCTAGCACCAGAACAGCCTGCCTTCTCCACTCTTCCAGTGTCTACCAAGTCCCCTTTCCTTTCCTAGTGCTTATGAAGGGTCTTATGTACCAAATGGCAATGTACTTAGCAGTCTTTACCTCACTATTAAGATGCTCTCCTCTGAAGAATTTATTCTTTTCAGGCAAATGTTTCCCATCAGAGCTACCTTGGGCTGAAAATCAGAAGTTGGCTCAGGGGCATTTTGCTGCTTTGGCAAAGGGGCAGCTTTGCTGCTGTGAATGGTACATGAGAATGGGGAGGACTCTGCAATGTGAATTCAAAATACTGTAATTGAGGCTGGCCCAGCTGCCAATTATTATATCACTTCTTATCCTTCAGCAAAATGCTGGGGGAACTTTGTCGTGGATGGGTAACCAAAATTTCACCTTTCTTCTTTCCCACCCCCCCACCAGTTCGTGCAAATCTCTTTGCATAGTTTTTCTTTCCCCAGCTAATTGCTCTGCTGCTTTTTTCTTTCTTCAATCAGTAAGATTAATACCAGTAACCAAGTAATAACAAACTAGTGTCTGCAGACAGTGGGGAAAATAACATTTTGTTAAGAAAGCAGATTGCTCAAGAGCTCATTACACAAAACAAAGAAGGAAAATATTTTTTAGGTTTTGAAAAATGCCTTTAATTGGATTTGGAGTCACTGGGTTGCAGCAGGCATTTAGGGTAATTTTTAATGTATGAATGTTAGACTGATCCAAGTTCCCCTGGTAAAAAAGAGCTTAGACATAAATAACAGGACTTTTAAATATGGAAATAGGCAAGCTTAATGATCTACCCTGCCATTAAGGTCTGTGGATTTATAGGAGTTAGTTCATCAATAGGAGAAAAGGCATTTTAATGCAGAAAAAAATCAAGAGGATATTTAGAAGCTTCTGTGAAACACATTTCATCACAGGCACTCTCCGTGCTGAACTATCACGCAAGCACAGACAGTGCTGTGCAGAGTGCAAGGGACAATTGCTGCTGTCATTCTAAGTGACAGGGGGAATAGGCCACCCGAGAAAATTTTGTTCCTTTCTTAACAAGGACACACCAAAGAGGAAGTCCATTTGTCTCAGAGTAGTTCTTATTAAGAAAGGAGGGAGATAGAATAAGGAATTCAGGAATAAGTGAAACCAGTTTGGTACAGCTGTCCTTGCTCGTCCTGGACAGAGCATTATAACTCTGTCATCTGCTTGCTTTGGCCCTTACTATTTGAGCCTTTCAAGTTTTACACCTCGTATTTTTGGAAGCTTATTAGCTTATTGATCATCATAGATTTTAATCCTTGCACATCAGTCTTCCTTTTCTTAGTTTTCATCTTCCAGTTTGCCAGTTCTGGTATGGCACCGAAGTGCCCACTTATCTCCACACCAAGCTGTGTGTAGTACCTTTTTTATGGGAAGCTGTGGGATGTCAAAGTGTTTCTTCATTTAAGCGTTAATTGTCCTTAATTTAGAGCTTTGGTTCATGTAATCCCAGCCATTTTAACTGCTAGTAAGGCTTTGCCTCTAGTCAGCCCAAGGTATGTTGGTGATGTGCTATTTACCACAATCACATTCATAGGTAAATTGCCAAAAGTCCCCATACACAATCTGGGCTGCGTCGCCTCAGTTTGGGATGTTTGAACTGTTTCTTTCGTCTGTGTGATGGTCACTGTGGTGATGTCTGGGACATCATCTGGTTCCCAGAAGTCTGAATAGCAGTTTACAATAAAGAGGTAGTTTGTGTGTTTTGTGGTGAAGATTTCCATTCCTGGTTTGCTTGAAGGTCTGTTGGGAAAACTGCATCTCTTCAACACAACCCCACGCTGTAGTGTCTGTGTCAGCTTCACTTACTTGTGTTTGGTTGTGACCTGGTTGCATCTCTCTGACATTTGTTACGAAGAAGAGAGGCTTTTTGAACCCGTATTATCTTGTGAATTCTTGGTTTTCACTTGTAACCCATTGCCACAAGGTCGATTTACAGGCAGTTTCAGGATTTTTAAAGAAATGAGCTTGGGTTTTAGTCTCCAAACCCCAGACAACCTTTTCAGCATTGTGTTATTTTCACTCCACAGGAATCATTAAAACAGATAAAGATAATTTCAGTCAACAACCCATTAGTCTTTCTGAATGCCAGGAAATTCCACACTGACCTGTCAAAGATAATCCAAAAGGATAGCAGGAGCAGCCAGCCCTGTGAAGACATGAACAAGGTAGGGTGTGCTATATGCCTCAGTAATCCTGGTGACAGACCACCTCTTGGAGAATGCAGTCAGATTCTGAGACAGGTATAAAAAGGCAATATTGTAAGTGATTAATTTAGTCTAGAATAAAGTTAATCCTCATCTTGATTAGATTCAATATTACTTTGAAGAATATCTCTACTAGTTCTGTATACGCTCCTGTAAGAGGCAGTAAAGCATTGATCCAAAACTCTTCTCAATTTCTGCTGGAGCTAGCATAATGTCAGCTGCTGCAAGGTTGAGATTTTGACAAGGTAATGAGTAGCTACAAGCTAGTTGAATAAAATGTGGATTTTTTTATTACAATTTTTTTCTTGTGGACCTGAGTCCCCAAGAGCTGGACACTTCATTGCTGTTTCTAACCATAAACATTGGAGAGTTCATTTTTGTTTGCAACTCTAAACAATTCCAGAAGAATGAGGAAGAAGGTGCAAACTGGCTGAAAGTAGTGCTTCTTTTTCATTTTCTGCATGGATTTTACTGGAAAAACAAGCAGTGCATAAATGATGCATAACTCATGGCTTGGACAGGATCACACTGCGTTGGGTTAGGAACTGGCTGGAGGGCTGAGCCCAGAGAGTGGTGGTGAATGGTGCCACATCCAGCTGGCAGCCAGGCACTAGTGGTGTGCCCCAAGGATCAGTACTGGGCCCCATGCTCTTCAATATCTTCATTGATGATCTGGATGAGGGCATTGAGTCCATCATCAGTAAGCTGGGGGCAGGAGTTGATCTGCTGGAGGGCAGAGAGGCTCTGCAGAGGGACCTCGACAGGGTGGACAGATGGGCAGAGTCCAAGGGCAGGAGATTGAACACATCCAAGTGCCGGGTTCTGCACATTGGCCACAGCAACCCCAGGCAGTGCTACAGGCTGGGGTCAGAGTGGCTGGAGAGCAGCCAGGCAGAGAGGGACCTGGGGGTGCTGGTTGATGGTAGGCTGAACATGAGCCAGCATTGTGCCCAGGCAGCAAAGAGGGCCAATGGCATCCTGGGCTGCATCAGGAACAGTGCGGCCAGCAGGAGCAGGGAGGTCACTCTGCCCCTGTACACTGCACTGGTTAGGCCACACCTTGAGTCCTGTGTCCAGTTCTGGGCCCCTCAGTTTAGGAAGGATGTTGACTTGCTGGAGCATGTCCAGAGAAGGGCAATGGAGTTGGTGAGGGGTTTGGAACACAAGCCCTATGAGGAGAGGCTGAGGGAGCTGGGGTTGCTTAGCCTGGAGAAGAGGAGACTCAGGGGTGACCATACTGCTCTCTACAACTACCTGAAGGGAGGTTGTAGCCAGGCAGAGGTTGGCCTCTTCTCCCAGGCAGCCAGTACCAGAACAAGAGGACACAGTCTCAGGCTGTGCCAGGGGAAGTTTAGGCTGGATGTTAGGAAGAAGTTCTATACAGAGAGAGTGATTGCCCATTGGAATGGGCAGCCCAGGGAGGTGGTAGAGTCACCTTCATTGGAGGCGTTCAGGAGGAGACTTGATGGGGTGCCATGGGTTAGTTGTTCGGGTGGGTTGGATTGGTTGACGGGTTGGACGCGATGATCTTGAAGGTCTCTTTCAACCTGGTGTGTTGTATTGTATGAGTATAGTATTTAAGTTTATCTGCACATAACTACGGCAACCTCCTACAACACTTCCTAAAAGGGATTAAAAAAAAAGTGTTGTTTTTGCCTGTCATTGCAATGAAGACACTTCAGTACCATACAATGCTTGGTGTGGACATATTGTCAGTTTGGCAAAGCGGGCAGTGGAAAATGCAGCTGTTTCTTTGAGGGGTTATTAAAACAGTGCCCAGCAAAGTGTGTCTGCTGCCTCTGCTGGCTCCTGTGCTACCTGTGCCCACTCTGATGGTGGCCTCTGCTTGTTGCCCAGAAATTCAGCTCAGAAATTTTGCTGCTTTTTCTCTTGGCTCTGCTAGGCTAACTGATGTGGATTAGTAAGACAACAAATGCCTGAACAGAGAGAAATTACTTAGGATTTGCATGGAGTTAATTTATGAGTTAATTTAAGAAGTTTAATAAGTTAATTAATAAGTGATCTAGGAGGCAGATTTTATTGTTAGTCTCTCCTGTAAGGTCCTTGTCAGGACAGATGCCTGAAATACTGTGGTATAATTACTTTTTTCTGTGGAGTAAAATTCTTTCTGTAGCATGGGGTAATGGGAGAAAAAGAAATCACACTTTGAATTTTGTTTCTGTGAATTATTTCTGGTTTTAACTCATATTTCTACCGAGAACTTCGCATTCATATTGAAATCATTATTAAAACAAACCTTCAGATACAGGCAATTAAAACACTCGTGTCAAAAATGTCGTCACTAAAGTATTTGCGTGGCAGATGAGGTTGAAGCAAGAACAAAATGAATCAAAAGTTAATCTTACCAAAATCACTGGCTAGAACTTGTCTTTGCAAGGTAATTTTCCCTATCTTTTGACCACTTCTTAATCAGTCCTTGCTTCCCCAAAAGCATTATTTTCATCATATGCTTTCTAATGCATCCAGACTCCACAGAGGTTGAGTCATCTCAACAGTAAGATAAGAAATATCAGTTTGGTGTAACTGTAGAAGAATACAGACAAACACACTCAGCAGATATATATCCAACAGAGTGTTGCATGATTTGGGAGAGAAGAGATTCACTTTGAGAAACTGAATTCTTATATATTGCACTGATTTTTCTTGGTGGTTATATATTTGCCTATTTTTCCTTGGTATTTTAATAACTTGTTGCTTTTATTTCAGTGCGAGCACAACACATTACTCTGTTCATTTTCCAATGGAAGTTGCCATGGTGAGTTGATTATCTATAAATGATATAAGTGATATGAGAGCCACTGATATAAATGATACAAGAACCAAGAGGTGCAAATGGCCTCACTTTTTTTTTTTTTATTTCTAGGTGAATTGAAGTTGTCTGGAAATTAATATTTTCAGTTAGAGCAAACATTCAGTGAAGCAGGGGGGCTAAACAGTAGACTAGACTAGACTAGACTAGACTAGTCTAGACTAGAATTAACCAGGTTGGAAGAAACCTTTGAGATCATTGAGTCCAACCTATCATCCAACACTATCTAATCAACTAAACCATGGCACCAAGCACCCCATCCAGTCTCTTACATCCAGTGTCTACCTCTGCTAGTCTTGGCCTAATGGTTCCTGTTTTAATACAGTTCTTGACTGACTTTTTGAGACATCAAAATCAGGGAACCCATGAAAACACCTAAACACCTTTTCTGCAGCAGTCTCTGCTTATTTCTGTGTGCAGAAATACTGGGACAAGTATGCAGTAGTGGGAACTGCTTCCCATGTCACTACCTGGACTGGTCATCAAACAATGACCTAAGAGGCTGTTTTGCTAAGTTCTGATGTAGGTTTTTTGTATTCACAGTGGGACTTGAATGCTAGTATGCAAAAGTTAATATAGGATAAGATTAAAGCCATGTTAAATCTTTAAAGCCACTTAGGAGAAAATCTCAGAAAATCTCAGCTGAATTATCAGTGACATGATGGCCACCACTATTGTACCATATATCACTAACATAGTATCATAGTATCATAGTATCAGTCAGGGTTGGAAGGAACCACAAGGATCATCTAGTTCCAACCCCCCTGCCATGGGCAGGGACACCCTGCACTAGAGCAGGCTGGCCAGAGCCTCATCCAGCCTGGGCTTAAACACCTCCAGGGATGGGGCCTCAACCACCTCCCTGGACAACCCATTCCAGGGCTTCACCACTCTCATGGTGAAGAACTTCCTTCTCATGTCCAGCCTGAATGTCCACACCTCCAGCTTCATTCCATTCCCCCTAGTCCTCTCACTACCTGAGATCCTGAGAAGTCCCTCCCCAGCTCATCCTTGTGGCCCTTCTCTGGACACCTGCCAGCATGTCCCTATCCCTCTTGCAATAGGGACTCCAGAACTGGAGAGTGTACTCCAGGTGGGGTCTCACCAGGACTGAGTAGAGGGGGAGAATCACCTCCCTTGGTGATTTACAGAATAAAGGGGGAAAAAAGCCCCCAAACCTAAGGGTTTGCTTTCAATTCAGGATTAAACTGGCTAATTACACTCTTCCCACATTGTATAACACTTAAACTAGAGCACACACATTCCTATGGGAGATGTGTGGCAACCTTTGCAGAAGATACTTTATACAGATGACTTCACTGTGGATGGATTTGGAACGTCGTATTTACTTAGTGCCATTATAAATCCGCCCCTTGGATAAATTCTAAAACACCTCAAGAGTTTAAAATCTTTATCTCTGCTCAATCAAAATCGTTTAGCTTAACCCATCTTTACATTCAGAATTCCTTTGCTTCATTTGTTTTTTTTAAATTGCTTCAGTTTTGTGTGTTATGATAACTAACATTTGCTCCCAGAGCAATGTGAATAGGATGTGCATTATTTTCTGCTTTTCCCTTTATGAAAGCCAGGAATTATTTATCTATGTGCTGGCTCAGGATGCATTTACTACAGAGTATGCTTAGTTTTGATGGCCTGAGGCAGTAGATTGAGTATATGACCTTCACATATCTTACTCATCATTTCTTTTCTCTCTATCATTGACACATGACAGTCCATAAAAAAAAAATAACCAAACAAAACCCAGCACTCTAAAACGTTAGGAAAATGAATCATTCCACTTACAGATTCTTTCTCCTTTTGGTTGGAGGTTGGTTAAGCCACAACCATAGGCACAGCAGAAAGGAATGCCATATCAGAACTTCAGAAAGTGGTGTATACTCTGTGTGTCCCATGTAAACCCTTCCAAACAAGCCAAGATATCATCCTGACTCAATTAGAAATGGGAATTTGAAGGAATGATGTAATTCTTGAGACGCTATTCCTCTCTGAACCATCTCACTAACAACGTTGTGCCTGTCGCTACTTCATCCCATTGCTCTGAACCTCCTTCATTTGTGCATGTAAAATGTGCCATTTGCTTGACTAATACCCCAGTACATAATTATGAGATGTTAATTGTGAGAGTTTGGGCTTCATTTGTTGAACTATCATTATTCTCATGTGCATTTCTTGATGGTACTCTCTTTAGCTGAAGTGTTTCATTTCTCAAATGCGTAGGTGAGGCTTTGCGATCCTGCCACAGCGAGCCACGTATTTTGATACTAGACTGCAGCGGACTGAATCTCTTTGACTACACTGGAGTCTCAGTGCTGCTTGAGGTATTCATCACTCCAAACAAATTCTGTGCAGAGAAATATAATTACAGATATGAGTTACCGGAGCAGGCTACTCATCAGCTCACCTATGCGAGTGGATAAACATATTGCTTGTGGAAAAGATGAATGAAGATTTGGTACTAAAGTGCACTGTACAGAATAAATACAGAATACAGAATTAACCAGGTTGGAAGAGACCTTTGAGACCATCAAGTCCAATCTATCACCCAACACCATCTGATCAACTAAACCATGGCTTCAAGTGCCTCATCCAATCTCTTTAAACACCTCCAGTGATGGTGACTCCACCACCTCCCCGGGCAGCCCATTCCAATGGCCAATCTCTCTTTCTGGGAAGAATTTCTTCCTAACATCTGGCCTAAGCCTCCCCTGGTGCAGCTTGAGACTGTGTCCTCTTGTTCTAGTGCTGGGTGCCTGGGAGAAGAGACCAACCCCCACCTGGCTACAACCTCCCTTCAGGGAGTAGTAGACAGCAAGAAGGTCTCCCTGAACCTCCTCTTCTCCAGGCTAAGCAACCCCAGCTCCCTCAGCCTCTCCTCACAGGGCTGTGCTCCAGACCCCTCCCCAGCTTTGTTGCCTTTCTCTGGACCCATTCCAGTACTCCAACATCTCTCTTAAACTGAGGGGCCCAGAACTGGACAGAGGACTTGAGGTGTGGCCTGACCAGTGCTGAGTACAGGGCAGAATGACTTCCCTGCTCCTGTTAGCCACGGTAGTCCTGATGCAGGCCAGGATGCCATTGGCCTTCTTGGCTGCCTGGGCACACTGCTGGATCATGTTCAGCTGCTGTCAACCAGTACCCCCAGGTCCCTTTCTGCCTGTGTTTATATATAAAATGAGAATAAATTAAGCATAAATTTTGGGTTCAAATATAAGTACCTGTATGTGATATGAATATGTTTATTAAAAAACCAACTAGCAAACCAATCCAAATGAAACCAACAAACAACAGAAACCCAACCCAAACAAACAAACAAACAAACTCAGCCAACCAACAAACCAAAACCCAAACCAAACCCCCAAACCTTTATAGCTTATTGAATATTTAGTCTCTGTGAAGGTGAACACTTGCAAGGAAACAATAAAGAACAATTTATTGCAGAATGTGGCATGATGGTTGTGGTGCTTTTCTGAAAGGCTGCTGGTAGTCTTAAAGTTTCCCAGGTCTGATTCCTGTCTTTGTGAACTTGTAGGTAAACACATGGAGAGGAGATGGGAAAACTTGCAGAAAAAGGAGAACTGGGAAAAAAACCCAAACAACATCTGAAAAATGGAATAAAACTTTCAAGATTTTAAATCCAATTCAGATTTAGTTCTTAGCAGAGTCGTGGAATACTTTGCGGAGGGGGTAGGAAGTTAGTGTGGGTTTGTGGTGTTTGCATTATGGAAGGGCTCGCTCTGGTGGCTGCTGGCAGTACCGCTTCAACGGCAGCTTCCCCTCTTTCCTCCTGCTCTGAGTAGTCTCCTTGTGCCTGCTTCACTCTCTGTCGGTGTTTTAACCAGTACTTTTGGATTTCATCTTTTCACACCTATAGGTTTACACGGACTGTAAAAGCAGACGCATCGATATGCTGCTAGCACACTGCAAAGGCAAGTATCAGCTGCCAGCAGCATTTGTAATGGGATGGTTTCTACGTCCCCATTACCTTATCAGTGCTCATGTGTTTGTTCTATTGCAGCTTCCTTGATCAAAGCAATGCAGTATGGTGGGAATCTGGAATCTGAAAATCCTATCTTCTTTGAATCCATTTCTTCAGCAATCGATGCCATTCGGATTCACAGAGTGAGGCTTACAGCAGGGGTAGGTGAAGGCTGGAGAGCTTCCAGGGTGCTCACAGCAATTTCTTAAAGTCTGGGGAAATCTTATTTACTTGGTGAACCTTTTGTGTAGAAATATTATCTGTCTATTGTCTAGAAGGAGTCCTCAGCCTCTGGAGCGCAGCTATCAAGCCTTCCCTGCCAGCACTTTTCCCCCTGTCATAGTTTTCTCCTTTCACAACAACTTCTTGGTCTTCCACGCTAAACCCAGAGGTGCTGTGTTGTGGTGCATTAGTACGGGTGCATTCTCCACTGGAAAGCATAATGTCATACAAAGACACCTAACACAGTCTCTTGGTGAGGCAAATTAACTGGTACCCACTTCTGCAGTACTGAAGCCACACTGCTCTGCTCCTCAGCCTGGGGTGCTTAAAGCTCCTTCACACAGCACGGTGACCAAACGCTTCTGGGTCCTTAGCAAGTTTGTTTTGAGCTAATGAGCTTTACCCTGCCCTGCACTGTAGTGTGCTGTGATGGCTCACTGGTGGAAACTGAGGAGAGGAATTGCAGAAGGTGGAAGAGAGAGCTAGAAGGAGAAAGAAGGCTTGGCTCAGAAATGGAGGCTTGAGCATGCATTTCCTCACTCTGTAATGTTTGCATTCCTTTTTAAGAGGCTACAGACCTGGGCTTCCCTCGTGAACTGTGTGAGCCTTTTGCATTCCAATCCCTGTGTGATGTAACGGAGCATGCATTATAAGTACCGTGCTTTCTCATGGCTGTATTTATGATTCCAAACACCACCAGAGCTTGGCTCAGAGCCTTCTCCAAGAGACACTTCTCCAAAATCACTTTCCTTTGATTTATCCAGATAAAATGGTTTGGCCCAGTTGGTCAGTGCATTGATGAGTCAGACATGCTCTCACAGCTTTCCAACATGCTTTTATTTTATGGCCCTGCAAAAAATAAGTTACTGAAAGGGTAAATGCAAGACAATAATAATGGAGAGGGTTTATGGATTATTTTGTCTGGGTCTGATTAGATTAATTAGGGTGATTGTTGCATTATAATTAACCTTCTTAACATTGTTTGGTAAGACAGTTATGTACTAGCAGTCCTGGAAATGGGACATACAGAGACCAAGACAAATGTTCAAAGTGAAAAGGGGGACTTAGAGTTCAGAAAGCCACTTTTATGGGAACTGATCCTGTGTTTCCACCATGGAATCATAGAATCAGCCAGGTTGGAAAAGACATCAGAGACCATCAAGTCCAACCCATTACCTAATACCTAACACCTCCTGACTAATAGCTGGAAGACAGATCAACACTCTGAATGATGGCTTAGCAGATGAATCTGGAAGGCTTGCACAAAGCCTCCAATTATCAGTGTAATTGTGCACAATGTATGTGTGCTGCTGATGCTTCTTCAGTATTCATTGTATGTGATTTTGGTATTATGCTTTCCTTGTGTTTAACCCCTGAAGATAAGATGAACAGGAGTAAAAAGGCAGGTTGTGGCAATAGCAACACTGCTCTGTCACTTACAGTCTATGTACTTCTGTGCCATTTTAAGATGCTGAACTCAGAGGCACTTTGAGTGTTTACATGGAGGAAAAATAGCACCAGGGGGTGGGATGGGATAGGACAGGACAGAGTAGGGTAGGATAGGATAGGATAGGATAGGATAGGATAGGATAGGATAGGATAGGATAGGATAGGATAGGATAGGATAGGATAGGATAGAATAGGATAAGATAGGACACAACAAGGTAGGGTAGGGTAGGATAAGAAAGGACAGGACAGGCTAGGTAGGGTAGGGTAGGGTAGGGTAGGGTAGGGTAGGGTAGGGTAGGGTAGGGTAGGGTAGGGTAGGGATGGGATGGGATGGGATAGGATAGGATAGGATAGGATAGGATAGGATAGGATAGGATAGGATAGGATAGGATAGGATAGAATAGGATAGGATAGGATAAGATAGGACACAACAAGGTAGGGTAGGGTAGGATAAGAAAGGACAGGACAGGCTAGGTAGGGTAGGGTAGGGTAGGGTAGGGTAGGGTAGGGTAGGGTAGGATAGGGTAGGGTAAGGTAGGGTAGGGTAGGGTAGGGTGGGATGGGATGGGATGGGATAGGATAGGATAGGATAGGATAGGATAGGATAGGACACAACAAGGTAAGATAGGGTAGGATAAGAAAGAACAGGACAGGACAGGACAGGACAGGACAGGACAGGACAGGACAGGACAGGGTAGGGTAGGGTAGGGTAGGGTAGGGTAGGGTAGGGTAGGGTAGGGTGGGATGGGATGGGATGGGATGGGATGGGATGGGATGGGATGGGATGGGATGGGATAGGATAGGATAGGATAGGATAGAATAGAATAGAATAGAATAGAATAGAATAGAATAGAATAGAATAGAATAGAATTACCAAGGTTGGAAGAGACCTCGAAGATCATCGAGTCCAACCTGTAACCACAACCTCACAACTAGACCATGGCACCAAGTGCCACATCCAGTCCCCTCCTGAACGCCTCCAGGGACGGAGACTCAACCACCTCCCTGGGCAGCACATCCCAATGGCGAATCACTCTCTCGGTGAAGAACTTTCTCCTCACCTCCAGCCTAAACTTCCCCTGGTGCAGCTTGAGACTGTGTCCCCTTGTTCTGGTGCTGGTTGCTAGGGAGAAGAGGCCAACCCCTTCCTGGCTACAACCTCCCTTCAGGTAGTTGTAGAGAGCAATGAGGTCGCCCCTGAGCCTCCTCTTCTCCAGGCTAAACAGCCCCAGCTCCCTCAGCCTCTCCTCATAGGGCTTGTGCTCAAGGCCTCTCACCAGCCTTGTTGCCCTTCTCTGGACACGTTCAAGTGTCTCAATGTCCTTCTTAAACTGAGGGGCCCAGAACTGGACACAGGACTCAAGGTGCAGCCTAACCAAAGCAGAGTACAGGGGCACAATGACCTCCCTGCTCCTGCTGGCCATACTGTTCCTAATGCAGGCCAGGATGCGGTTGGCCCTCTTGGCTGCCTGGGCACACTGCTGGCTCATGTTCAGCCTCCCATCAACCAGCACCCCCAGGTCCCTCTCTGCCTGGCTGCTCTCCAGCCACTCTGACCCCAGCCTGTAGCACTGCCTGGGGTTGTTGTGGCCAATGTGCAGAACCCGGCACTTGGATGTGTTAAATCTCCTGCCCTTGGACTCTGCCCATCTGTCCAGCCTGTCGAGGTCTCTCTGCAAAGCCTCTCTGCCCTCCAGCAGATCAACTCCTGCCCCCAGCTTGGTGTGGTCTGCAAATTTACTGATGATGGACTCAATGCCCTCATCCAGATCATCAATAAAGATGTTGAAGAGCATGGGGCCCAGCACTGATCCCTGGGGCACACCACTAGTGACAGGCCGCCAGCTGGATGTGGCACCATTCACCACCACTCTCTGGGCTCGGCCCTCCAGCCAGTTCCTAACCCAACGCAGTGTGATCCTGTCCAAGCCATGGGCTGCCAGCTTGGCCAGGAGTCTGCTGTGGGGACGGTGTCAAAGGCCTTGCTGAGGTCCAGGTAGACCACATCCACAGGCCTCCCCACGTCCACCAGGCAGTCACCTGATCATAGAAGGAGATCAGGTTGGTCAGGCAGGACCTGCCCTTCCTAAATCCATGCTGGCTGGGCCTGAGCCCTTGGCCATCCTGTAAGTGCTGTGTGATCGCACTCGAGATGACCTGTTCCATAACCTTGCCTGGCACTGAGGTCAGGCTGACAGGCCTATAATTCCCCGGCTCTTCCAACTGGCCCTTCTTATGGATGGGCACCACGTTGGCAGCTTCCAGTCTTCTGGGACCTCTCCAGTGAGCCAGGACTGCTGGAAAATGATGGAGAGCGGCCTGGACAGCTCATCCACCAGCTCCCTCAGCACCCTAGGATGGATCCCATCCGGTCCCATGGACTTGTGGGGGTCCAAGCGGCTGGATAGGATAGGACACAACAAGTTAGGATAGGGTAGGATAAGAAAGAACAGGACAGGACAGGGTAGGATAGGGTAGGGTCAGGTAGGGTAGGGTAGGATAGGGTAGGGTAGGGTGGGATGGGATGGGACAGGATGAGATGGGATAGGATAGGATAGGAAGGAGATGGAGATTTATGGAGAGAGATGTGTTCCAATTTACATTTCAACTTCCCTCCACAGCAGGAAATTTTCTTTCCCTGGTGGAAAGGCAGAGGCAAGAGGGTTTTGTGGTCTTTTTTTTTTTTCATCTTTGCTGCTCTTATCTACATCCTCCAAGGAAAATGTTGTGTATTTCCCATTTTTATCTTGCTGAGTTGATAAGAAACTCATCTGTTGCTTTATGCAGTTCATCCTCATCATGAATCACTTTTTTTTTTTTTTGACTTGTTGGTCTTTATAATGGTTGCATTTTCAAGCCAGCACTGCTTCATCTGCTGATTTTACATTACATTCTAGGAAAATATTATAACCTTTTTTTTCCCTCTCTCTCCCATTTTAGAATTACAGCAAGTTCAGTGAACAGAGTGAAGTTTGATATCGAGCCACTGAATATGGCTAGTTTCATCTACTCAATGAGAATGAGCTGCACCATGGTTTCTTTTGTATGCCATGTATATTTACTGCATTCAGTAATGACAGACCTGCCATTCAGAATCAAATAGTCTTTCAGCTGCCATCAGCCAGAGTGCTCATGCAATTGTTCTACAGTGGTCTTACACGATATTTTTGTATACATTTAAAGCCACATTATTAGAGAGCAGACCTGAGGTACTAGCTGTGTTTACCAGTGAAGTGTATTCTTCTAGCTATCTCCTGTTGTAGCATTAGTTGTAGCATGCATCAGTAGTTTTGTGCATGGAATAGTGAGACATTATGAATTCTTAAACCCAGCATGTTATAGGCGATGCAGGAAGCCACATACCAGTGCATACTTTGATTCTAATGCCTTTACTTACCCTTTCTTCTCTTCAGGACAGCCATTTGCATCATATCACAGCTAATGCATTCTTCCATTTCTTGTACTTGGCTTTGTATGCTTTTTAATGCCTGACAAGGTCAGTGAAAGCAGAGAAGAGAGATGTTATGCTGACTAAGTGCACCAGGTTGTCTCCTGCTCTACTAGTTGTTGTGAGTTGTTATTATGGTCTCCTATGTTATCCAAGCCATAGGTATTCTTTAGCTCAGATTGAAGAAAAAAGAACAACCGGTAATACTTCTCCAAAACTTGTTCTCGTTTCCAGCACAGAGTAGTCTGCTTTGCCAGTCTGAGCTGTGATACTCTCTTTTATTATTATTTTTTTTGGGTGGTGAAATAGTCAGGTGTGGAAGCTAAGGATCACAGAATCACAGAAGGTTAGAGGTTGGAAGGGACCTGCAGAGACGATCGAGTCCAACCCCCTGCCAAAACAGTGACAGAAATGGCAGTAGAGAGACGCAGAAGGGCTGTGCCACATTTCAGCCCCGGCCCCCAGGTGAAGTACTGTGAGCAAGCGCACAAATGGGGTGGAGGAATCCAGTTTGAGTGTTTGGCTTGTAATTAGGGGTTGAGAGCAATCAGATGATTTTATTCTGTCAGTGTCACGTTCGGTGGCGACACATGTAACTTCTTACCTCTTGCCTTTGCTGCCATTCATGAACACTAGCAGTAAAATATGAGCTTAACAAAAACCAATCAAACCATGGGAAAGGATGGGGAAGCAAAATTTTCCCTCACTGACTTAAAAAACATTGTGGAAGCTAGAAGGTAAACTTCGATAACACAGACATAATGGCCTTCTTGATACTAGGGGGAGAAGGATTTTCTTCTGGTCTTGGTGATTCCACACTACTAGGAGACAGTGTGAGAGAGCCACGGGGGTTTTACCCTTTCAGTTGCAGGTGACTCTTGGAGTTATTGCCCACTTTGTCCCATGGATGACCAGAAGTGTTACACATGTTCTTCTGAGACTGCTTTCACAGTTCCTACAGAAAGGAGTGGTTAGTAACTGAGAAGCTTGTTCTACACAGCAGAAATAAGTTCTGTCTATTGTCCCAAGCACATTTCAGATGCTGTAGTTGATTGCAAATGACTCATTACATCCTCAGACTGAAAGCAGGCTATAACATTTGATTAATAATTTCCTCAAATGGTTTTAGTAATTTATTAATGCTTTAGAAACTATTTGCCATGTACTTTAATTGTGGAAGCATCAATTTTATGTCACAGCTGAATGGACTCTCCACTTAACTGCAAATTGAATAAATGAGCAAATGGTATCTTTTCTACTGTGTTTGGTATTTATTCTTTGACAGCTGAATGTTTTCTTTCTGAAAATAAACAGATAAGTTGATTAATGAAATGGTTTCAAATAAGGGCATTAGCAAAGACAGCAGCTACCAGGGGACTTCTGGGTTTCCTCTGAATGATCATGGACATGGGAAAAAAGAGGTACTTTATAAGAGCCCTGGAGCAGGCTGCCCAGAGAGGTTGTGGAATCTTCTCCTCTGGAGACTTACAATACCCTCCTGGAGATGCTCCTGTGTGGCCTGCCCTAGGTGATTCTGCTTTGGCAGGGAAGCTGGACTGGATGACCTCTGGAGGTCCCTTCCAACCCCTAATTCTGTGATTATGTGGTTTCCATTTTCAAATGCTTTCAAAAGGAATAACTTTCCCACATCAAACTAGCTGGTTTTTGGATGGACATCTATCTCACATAAGCTCGAAGGCCTTTTTTGTGCTTGTGACCACTGTGATACAGTGTCCTTTCACAAAGTGCTTGATCAGCATAGGATTTCAGATTCAAAATGTCTTAATGCTGTGATTGCTGCTTGGTTGTCTCTCAGGGCAAAGCCAGGGATTAAATAGATTTCTTTCCTTTGAGCATTCAATAATAAACCTAAATTTCTTAACCTTCCAACACTGGGCTGTGGGATACTTGTGATATTCTTGTAATGGATTTTACCATATATAATGAACCTCATTTTCTTCTGTTCCTGGCAATATGTATGGTTAATTAGATACTCATTCTGGCAAGTGGCACCACTTAGGGTAGCTGATTCTCAGCAGAGCAGAGCACTCAAGACACCCACGAAAATAGCTGTCCGTCAATTGCTTCTCAAACACCTGGAGGGAGTTTAAGCTCTGTCAGACGACAACTGCTTTACAGAACCGTGGTTAACGGGTGAGGGAGGTCCATTTTTCTTTCACCACAGACCTAGAAGTGCATCACTACTGATGCACTTGCAGAGTCAACTGACCAACAACTGCTCAGTTCTTTGGTGAAGATCTAAGGAACCATCCTAAGCCTGGTAGATTAACTTTAGTACTTTAGTATAAATTGCAATCCTTTCCTCAGTGCTTTTTTGTATAGACTGTCCTCCGGCTTCCCTCTGGGTCTCAGGAAGAAATACTGTGTAAACAGATAGGAGCTTAACCCAAAATATTCTGATTAGCTGGAATGGAATGGAATAGAATAGTTGAAACTATGATGATCACCTAATTCAACTGCTGTGTAATCTAATAGGACAGACTACGTATACTCTTTGGATTCAGAAGGGTGAAGTGAGCCAAACTCACCCTGCAGAGTTTCTGCTCACAGCATTGCAGGCCCTGATCTTGCCCTCCAGACAGAGGTCAGCTACAGCCAGCAAGAATGAGGGGTTTAGTTATTGTGCCCTCCTATACAGATGTTCATCCTTGTACCTTTCAGCCTTATTTACCTGAGCATCCCCAGGGAGTTCTCAGAACAAGGGAAGGTTTTATTAAGGGTGCTGGCACACACAAGTTTGTGCAGTGTTAGCAACAAAGGCAGAGACCTGCAGAGTGCAAAGCTCCCTCAGCTCTTACTGATTTCTAGAGGATTGAGAGGCTGCACCTTCCAGCAGAGAGCCTCGGGCAAGCCTCTCATCTATCAACATGTTTCAGCTAATGAACCCAACACGTTTACTGTTCTGAGTAGTAAGCAATCCTGGCAAGCTAGCTGTTCACTTTGATCCCTACATGTGTGCTTCGATGCCCAGATTTTACATTCCTGAACTCAAAAGGTATGAGTCATCTAGCTCAGAAAAATCAGTTCTTCAATTCTGCACTTTTTGGTGTATTCTGAAAGATGTTAACAGCAAAGAGTTTTCAAGAGGTGGCCTGAGAGTTTCACTGAGGGTTTCAGAGATGGGACATTAGCTTGACGTGTTTAGGGATTTTTAGCTGTTTCTTAGGAATTAATCCTAAACCTTAGATGGTACAGGGGAATGGAAGGGTTACCCACAAACTTCAGGATGTGTGAATTGGAATATATTAAAATGAGGACCTGGTTGTATGCTCCTTACAGAATTTGTGTTTCACACATTCCAAAACAAAGCAAGCAATAAGGACACAGAGAAATAACATAAAAAGGAACGCAAACTGATGGCGAGACATGAACATAGTGGCAGTTACAAATTAGGCTTAAAATATGTAATAAAGCAAAGACTGTTAACATTATATTTATGCAAATGAAATGTTCCTAATTCTCCTCATATGGCTTCCATTTTAAAGGTTATTAGCCCTGATTCTACGATTCAAGTGTCACAAGGTCTGGCTTCAGCTGCTTTGACAGAATTTATTTGACAGCTCTGTGTGTCATAAATACATAATGCAATAAGGAAAGGTATCTGTGCCACTGAATGAAAACATTAATGAGTGTGAGCAGTGCTTGACATTTACTAGTTGCAAAAATAAAACCTACAGTGTGCCTTGCAAAGATGGCACTCCTATTTTTGGAACACACTTTCTTTGTCTCAGAAAGTAGCGTCTCATAAATAAAGGAAGGAGCGCAGTTCCGGCGTGGATGCTGAGTGGTACTTTCATCACGGAGATGGATTTTGGGTGAAGATCACTTAATCTGTGTGTTTCCATATGTTTTGTAATGCATTTAAATATTTTCCTCTTGTTTCAATTCTGTGTATTAGCATATGCAGCAATAAATTTATAGGGAAATAAATTGGAATATGAGATCATTTACATGTAGCAGGAGGAGAATGCCCTCATTACTTCCATGCTTAGCAGCTTCTCTCTCTCTCTTTTTGCATTCTGTACTAACCCATCTGTAATAAGATATGTTGCCTTCCCCAACCTCAGAGTGCATTAAATCTTAATAATGAAAAGAGGAGAAAGTGCGCTGCATTCAGAAGTTTGATTTCACAGTACTTCTTAGGGGAGTATGATGTCTAATGGTCTTCTTTATTTCTGCAAAAGACACAGGAATCTTGGGCCAAATTACCCAGTGCTGCCTCTATCAATGCACGGTTGTGCACTGCCTCTGCAGGCTGTGCACCTCATGGCCACTGATGCTGTTGCTCATTGTGCACTGCCTCTGCAGGCTGTGCACCTCATAGCTACTGATGCTGTTGCTCGTTGTGCACTGCCTCTGCAGGCTGTGCACCTCATGTCCACTGATGCTGTTGCTCATTGTGCACTGCCTCTGCAGGCTGTGCACCTCATAGCTACTGATGCTGTTGCTCATTGTGCACTGCCTCTGCAGGCTGTGCACCTCATGGCCACTGATGCTGTTGCTCATTGTGCACTGCCTCTGCAGGCTGTGCACCTCATAGCTACTGATGCTGTTGCTCATTGTGCACTGCCTCTGCAGGCTGTGCACCTCATGGCCACTGATGCTGTTGCTCATTGTGCACTGCCTCTGCAGGCTGTGCACCTCATAGCTACTGATGCTGTTGCTCGTTGTGCACTGCCTCTGCAGGCTGTGCACCTCATGGCCACTGATGCTGTTGCTCATTGTGCACTGCCTCTGCAGGCTGTGCACCTCATGGCCACTGATGCTGTTGCTCATTGTGCACTGCCTCTGCAGGCTGTGCACCTCATAGCTACTGATGCTGTTGCTCATTGTGCACTGCCTCTGCAGGCTGTGCACCTCATGGCCACTGATGCTGTTGCTCATTGTGCACTGCCTCTCAGGCTGTGGCCACTGATGCTGTTGCTCGTTGTGCACTGCCTCTGCAGGCTGTGCACCTCATGGCCACTGATGCTGTTGCTCATTGTGCACTGCCTCTGCAGGCTGTGCACTGCCTCTGCAGGCTGTGCACCTCATAGCTACTGATGCTGTTGCTCGTTGTGCACTGCCTCTGCAGGCTGTGCACCTCATGGCCACTGATGCTGTTGCTCATTGTGCACTGCCTCTGCAGGCTGTGCACTGCCTCTGCAGGCTGTGTACCTCATAGCCACTGATGCTGTTGCTCATTGTGCACTGCCTCTGCAGGCTGTGCACCTCATAGCCACTGATGCTGTTGCTCATTGTGCACTGCCTCTGCAGGCTGTGCACCTCATGAACTTCTAAAAGAACTAAGGGAAAAAAGAGGGTGTACCATCTTTGGAAGAAAGGTGAGGAAACCCATAGAATGTTTAAGGATGTTGGTAGGTCATGTAGGAAGAAAATTAGGGAGGCAAAAGCACATTTGGAGCTCAGACTGGCCTCTGCTGTAAAGGACAACAAAAAATCCTTCTATAAATATATGAATAGCAAGAGGAGGGCAAGGACAACCTCCACTCCTTGGTGGACACGGAAGGGAACATAGTGACAAAAGATAAGAAAATGCAGAGGTACTTAACACCTTTTTTGCCTCAATTTTTAATATCAGGACAGAATGTCTTCCAGACAGCTGGCCTGAAGAGCTGGCAGGTGGAGCCAGGGAGCAGCATAGTACCCCTGTGTTCCAGGAGGAGGGAAGTAGAGATCTTCTCAGCCAGTTGGATCCTCTCAAATCCATTGGACCAGACGGTATCCACCCTAGGGTGCTGAGGGAGCTGGCAGATGAGCTGCCAAGACACTCTCTCCATCACTTTTCACCAGTCCTGGATCACTGGAGAGGTCCCAGAAGACTGGAAGCTGCCAACGTGGTGCCCATCCACAAGAAGGGCTGGTTGGATGAGCCAGGGAATGATAGGCCTGTCAGCGTGACCTCAGTGCCAGGCAAGGTTATGGAACAGGTCATCTTGAGTGCAGTCACACAGCACTTACAGGATGGCCAAGGGATCAGGCCTAGCCCCTGGGGAGGGGTTTGGAACACAAGCCCTATGAGGACAGACTGAAGGAACTGGGGTTGCTTAGCCTGGAGAAGAGGAGACTCAGGGGTGACCTTATTGCTCTCTACAATTACCTGCAGGGAGTTTGTAGCCAGGTGGGGTTGGTCTCTTCTCCCAGGCAAGCAGCAACAGAACAAGAGGACACCGTCTCAGGCTGTGCCGGGGGAGGTTTAGGCTGGAGGTTAGGAAGAAGTTCTATACAGAGAGAGTGATTGCCCATTGGAATGGGCTGCCCAGGGAGGTGGTGGAGTCACCATCACTGGAGGTGTTCAGGAGGAGACTTGATGGGGTGCTTGGTGCCATGGGTTAGTTGATCAGATGGTGGTGGGTGATAGGTTGGACATGATGATCTTGAAGGTCTCTTCCAACCTGGTCTACTCCATTCCATTCCATTCCATTCCATTCCATTCCATTCCATTCCATTCCATTCCATTCCATTCCATATCCACTGATACTGTTACTCATTGTGCACTGCCTCTGCAGACTGTGCACCTCACATCCCCTGATGCTGTTGCTTATCTACTGCCTGAGGCTTGCCACAGTAGAGAGGAGTTGATGAGCAAACCCTCTGACCCCCCCAAAAATGTGATTAAAATTACATGTTTAAACAATTTGGCCCTCAAAGTAACTGCTTCATTTTCCAAGCTTGGTAGTTTGTGAGAGCATTTGCTCTACCAGGATTAATGCCATTTCTGCACTTTTGATTGTATGGTGGTTTGCCAAAGTACAAGCAATTTGCAGTGCCATAAATTCCTCAGTGCTTTACAGCTCAATATTCTTAATGATTATCCTGGATTCAGCTAGCATAGGATTAAGGTTTTGCTTTGTTGCTGTTTATTTCCCTAGCAAGGAGCTGGGTGGGGCCAAAGGCAAGACAAGCAGCTGAACCAGACAATGGGTATTAGAAACCATGCTGCTGTCAGGACTGCTACATAAGGGCAGGGTTGGCCTGGGCAATTGTGGGTGCTTTGAGCAGGTCACTGCTGGGGGGCTGGGAGCTGCTTAGCATCATACCTGAGCTACTTTCTGCAAAGCTCTGATGAATGGTGGTTTTGCTTCACTTGCAGAGTCAACTGAGAAACAATTACTTCCAGTTATATGGAGACATCATAAACCTTCTAGATTAAATGGAGGAGTTTAGTATCAATTTCCACCCTCTCCTCAATGTATCTTTGTACAGACTGTCCTCTGTGTTCCCTCTGGGTCTCAGGAAGAATTACTGTATAAACAGATAGGCCCTTAAACCAAAATAGCCCAGTTAGCTTCAGTGGAACAGAAGAGAATAGAGTAGTCCAGTTGAAATGGACATACAATAAGGATATTTATTCATCAGAATCAGAAGGGTGAAGTAAGCCAGACTCACCCTGCACAAATTCTGTCTCCTTACAACATTGCAGGTCTTGATCTTGTTTTCCACACAGAGGTAAATTACAGCCAGTAAGAACGAAAGGCTTAGTTCTTGTGCCCTCCTGAGGCACACATTCATCTTTGCACCTTCCAGCCTTATTTCTGCGCTTTGGGTTTTATAGTGCCTTGCAAAAGTATAAACAATTTGCAGTGCCATAAACTCCTAGATGTTACACAGCTCAATATTCTTAATGGTATTCTTAATGGCAAAGTCTATTTTCTAGAGCTATGATTCTCAATTACACTCAAACAATAACAAGGAAACTATTTTGAAGTGAGATGGCTGAACAACATCATTCCTGGCTCACTGGAGAGGTCCCAGAAGACTGGAAGCTGCCAACACAATGCTCATCCACAGGAAGGGCTGGCTGGATGATCCAGGGAATTCCAGGCCTGTCAGCCTGACCTCAGTGCCAGGCAAAGTTATGGAACAGGTCATCTTGAGTGCAATCACACAGCACTTACAGGATGGCCAAGGGCTCAGGCCCAGCCAGCATGGATTTAGGAAGGGCAGGTCCTGCCTGACCAACCTGATCTCCTTCTATGATCAGGTGACTGCCTGGTGGATGTGGGGCAGGCTGTGGATGTAGTCTACCTGGACCTCTGCAAGGCCTTTGACACCATCCCCCACAGCAAACTGATGGCCAAGCTGTCAGCCCATGGCTTGAACAGCAGCACTCTGAGCTGGGTTAGGAACTGGCTGGAGGCTGAGCCCAGAGAGTGGTGGTGAATGGTGCCACAGCCAGCTGGAGGCTAGTTATCAGTGGTGTCCCCCAGGGATCAGTGCTGGGCCCCATCCCCTTTAACATCTTTATTGATGATCTGGATGAGGGCATTGAGTCCATCATCAGTAAATTTGCAGATGACACCAAGCTGGGGGCAGGAGTTGATCTGCTGGAGGGTAGAGAGGCTCTGCAGAGGGACCTCGACAGGCTGGACAGATGGGCAGAGTCTCAGGGAATGAGATTGAACACATCCAAGTGCCAGGTTCTGCACATTGGCCACAGCAACCCCAGGCAGTGCTACAGGCTGGGGTCAGAGTGGCTGGAGAGCAGCCAGGCAGAGAGGGACCTGGGGGTGCTGGTTGATGGTAGGCTGAACATGAGCCAGCATTGTGCCCAGGCAGCCAAGAAGGCCAATGGCATCCTGGCCTGCATCAGGAACAGTGTGGCCAGCAGGAGCAGGGAGGTCATTCTGCCCCTGTACACTGCACTGGTTAGGCCACACCTTGAGTCCTGTGTCCAGTTCTGGGCCCCTTGGTTTAGGAAGGATGTTGACTTGCTGGAATGTGTCCAGAGAAGGGCAACAAGGTTGGTGAGGGGCTTGGAACAGAAGCCCTATGAGGAGAGACTGAGGGACCTGGGGTTGCTTAGCCTGGAGAAGAGGAGACTCAGGGGTGACCTTCTTGCTCTCTACAATTACCTGCAGGGAGATTGTAGCCAGGTGGGGGTTGGTCTCTTCTCCCAGGCAACCAGCACCAGAACAAGAGGACACAGTCTCAGGCTGCACCTGGGAAGGTTTAGGCTGGAGGTTAGGAAGAAGTTCTACACAGAGAGAGTGATTGCCCATTGGAATGGGCTGCCTGGGGAGGTTGTGGAGTCATCATCATTGGAGGTGTTCAGGAGGAGACTTGATGGGGTGCTTGGTGCCATGGTTTAGTTGATTAGGTGGTGTTGGATGATAGGTTGGATGTGATGATCTTGAAAGTCTCTTCCTTCCCTAATAAGAAACTTCTGTCTCCCTGGCATTTCTGGAAAGCCTGAGATGTGAAAGCAGAGAAACAGTTGGTTGATTATTTATAATTTTTATTTTCTAAGGTGTTTTCCAGTAAAGAATCTTTTGTGCTGGGTACACTCAAGTGGTTAAGAATTAGGAACTGAGGGAGTGGCTCATAGTGCTGCTCATGTTGTCATGATACAATAGAATACAATACAATACACCAGGTTGGAAGAGACCTTCAAGATCATCGCGTCCAACCCATCAACCAATCCAACCCACCCAAACAACTAACCCATGGCACCAAGCACCCCATCCTGAACATCTCCAATGAAGGTGACTCCAAGCACCCCATCCTGAACATCTCCAATGAAGGTGACTCCAAGCACCCCATCCTGAATCTCCAATGAAGGTGATCCAAGCACCCCATCCTGAACATCTCCAATGAAGGTGACTCCACTACCTCCCCAGGCAGCCCATTCCAATGGGCAATCACTCTCTCTGTGTAGAACTTCTTCCTAACATCCAGTCTAAATCTCCCCTGGTGCAGCCTGAGACTCTGTCCTCTTGTTCTGGTACTGGCTGCCTGGGAGAAGAGACCAACCTCTGCCTGGCTACAACCTCCCTTCAGGTAGTTGTAGAGAGCAATAAGGTCACCCCTCAGTCTCCTCTTCTCCAGGCTAAGCAACTCCAGCTCCCTCAGCCTTTCCTCATAGGGCTGTGTTCCAAACCCCTCACCAACTTCATTGCCCTTCTCTGGACACCTTCCAGCAAGTCAACATCCTTCCTAAACTGAGGGGCCCAGAACTGGACACAGGACTCAAGGTGTGGCCTAAACCAGTGCAGTGTACAGGGGCAGAATGACCTCCCTGCTCCTGCTGGCCACACTGTTCCTGATGCAGGCCAGGATGCCATTGGCCTTCTTGGCTGCCTGGGCACACTGCAGGCTCATGTTCAGCCTACCATCAACCAGTACCCCCATTGCTGCTCTGACAGGCGTGGTGATGACAATGACTGTATATCCCTGCTGTGCTTAACCGTGATGTTGTCACAGTTTAACAATGCAGCCAAATCTTGAGAATTCTCACAACCTCAACAATGCTAATTCTGAAAATCTCTACAATGCTAGGTGAAGCTGCTCCCTGTACATCCATTTCAATTCCCCAAATTATATCCCACTAATTGTGAACAGTGTTGTATTCCCTTTGAGAGACAAAATTGTTTGAACCCTTAGTTGCTCTTTTGATTAATATTTGTAGGGTTTTGATACTTTTTGCACATTTTTTTTCCTTGTTGAGCCAATCACAAAGGTTGTTATTTGTAGACCCAGGTAGTGTAGTCTGAAGTACTTACTGCTTGTCAGTTCAGGAAATGAGGTCTGTATTAGTCCACAGGCAAAGCACTGGAGTGTCACAGAGTGACACATAACATCCCTTGGAAGGCTTCGGGTTTGTACCACTTGCAGCTCCTGGGGTGATTGAACCAGCAAACTGACAGGAAAACTATGTGACTTAGAGAGGACTGGAAATGACCTGTTCCATCACTGACTTCCATTTGCTGTATGACCTTGTAACCATGCTTTATAATCTCAAAGAATGGTCTTTCAACTCATGAGTGCTTGGGGCAGGACTTTGATATTTCAAATGTCTGAAGGCTGAGCAGTCTCTTGTGGTTATAGAAACAATTCATTTGTGGCTTTCCATGGATGGTGAGATATTTCTTTTAAATGAAAAGCAGTATTACCCAAAGAGCAGTTGTACATCTCCACTTTGAAGTAGTGCATGCACTTCCACTTGTGATTACCTGTCTTATTCCAGACTGACTTCCACATACACACGTTCCTCATGCAGCATTTTCCATCTGTAGAACTGCCGGGCCAGACTCTAAATCTGCCTGCGAGCTGTGGGGGATGAGAGCCAGGTCTCTTTTTCCCCTCCTGCATTGTATAGAAACAGGACAGAGCAGGTGATATTTGCTAATTCAGCCTTGAGAACGCAGTGATTGGCAGACCGCATGCATCCTGCATGCTCCCTATGGCAAAGGGAGTGTTCTGTTAGTCCTGCAGTTTTGAGGAAGACCTTCTATACATCATGGATCAGACACTGAGCGTCACAGCTGCCATGGGATCCAACTTCTCTGTGGTATCAGTGGTCATTATTTTGATGCAACATCTATAAGTGATTTCCCATTTTGCTTCTGTGGACCTGCCATGGTTTTATCCCTAAGAGTAGAGTATTTCTGGAGAATATTTTAAAATAACATAATTATATGTCCTGTCCAAGAGCATTTAGTAGTCACAGTAGGGGAATAGTTGATACTCCAGTGTGGTTAGTTTACACCTCATCATGGACTAATAATTTCAAGCACTCTCAACTTTGAGTTTCAATTTCCTTTTTCTCTTTGCTCTCTCTCTGTATGTTTTTAAATCTCTGGAACTTCACTTCTATCTGTTTTAGCCAAATTCTTAATTCAGAGTACCTCCATAAAGGAAGGTGCATTCTGAAAGAATGAGGGCAATCCTAACTGATAAAACCAAAACTGTGAATTGTTTTCTTTTTCTCCCTTGGAGTGCTTCTGTTTGAAACAGGTTTTGAAATACTGCATTTGCAATCGGCAATTTATGATCATTTCCATTTTATTTTCAGTAGTAAAATTGTGTTTAAACCAGCTAATTAGAATAGGTGTAGAATAGGATAGGATAGGATAATAGGATAGGATAGGATAGGATAGGATAGGATAGGATAGGATAGGATAGGATAGGATAGGGTAGGGTAGGGTAGGATAGGATAGGATAGGATAGGATAGGATAGGATAGGATAGGATAGGATAGGATAGGATAGGATAGGATAGGATAGGGTAGGGTAGGGTAGGGTAGGGTAGGGTAGGGTAGGGTAGGGTAGGATAGGATAGGATAGGACAGAATAGAATAGAATAGAATAGAATAGAATAGAATAGAATAGAATAGAATAGAATAGAATAGAATAGAATAGAATAGAATTAACCAGGTTGGAAAAGACCTTCGAGACCATCAAGTCCAACCTATCATCCGACACCATCTAATCCACTAAACCATGGTACCAAGTGCCTCATCTTCCTAAACACCTCCAGTGCTGGTGACTCTACCACCTCCATGGGCAGCACATTTCAATGGCCAATCTCTTTCTGGGAAGAATCTTTTCCTAGCATCAGCCTAAACCTCCCCTGGTGAAGATGATCCTTCCACAGATTCAGTGCTAGCCTAGCTCCACAGCTGACCCCATTTGACACATCTCCAGTATGCCTGCTCTCTTCACTTCCCCATCCCATGAAACAGAGATGGTGACCTATAGAGGTCTGTGATACTCTGCAGATGAGGAGGTAGCTGCTTCTGTCCTTTTCTCTCCTGCCCTACCAGGTGATAGTCTCCTCTACAGACTGCATAGTCTAAGGTGGGGGTAGTACTGACCAAACTACACATGGGAGAGTGTAGATGTGGAGCTGGAGGCCAAGGCTAAGATGCTAGTGAGCTGAGGCTGTGGTGCATGGAACCAGAAGGGCACTGGGGTGGGCATTAGGGTGTGGGAAGAGGGTATGTGGGGGAAGAAATCTCAGTGGAATGAGACCAGGTGATAACGTGCACGGAGGAAGAAGCTGAAGAGCACAGGGTGCAGCTGGGATGTGAAGCTGCACGGAGATGCTGGATGAAGCAGGAACAGATGACACAGATTTGAACCAATCGCTATTGGTGATCAGCACAGGAGGTAATTTTCTTCAGAAGTGCAGCCAGCCTCACACACGGGTTGTTTTTCCACACTGTCACTGATGCTAATGTGGTTTTAACAGCAGTTCAGTGACTTCATAGCAATAAAAGAACAGTTTGGGTTGGTTTGGAGGTTTTTGGCTTTGGGGTGTTTTTGTGGGTATTTTTCTAGAGTAAAACTTTCCTCAGCCAAAATGCAGCATTTCTAGGTGTTTCATCCCTCTGAGCAGGAAGTACATGTATGCACAGCTCACATCTGCCTCTTTTCAACCTCATAGACTACACCTTTTCAGAGACAGGTGGGCCATAAGCAGGAACAGGTGTCTCTTGAGCATTATCACCTCCATATTATGGACAGTCATTGCAAACATTGCGCTCAAGGCACTTCAATCACTTCAACATGAATGTCACCACTCAGATCCTCCATCAGGAGCAGCAGGGGTACTGGCAGCTCCCTTCATGGCACACATCCAAGAAAATGTAAGGTAGAACTAGAAGTGTGTTAAGCAATAGAGAGGAAGGTAAAGAGGGAATACTTGCAGTCAGAAGTTCAATTTGAGGCTAGGATAATAGTTTTAGAATAACAGTCAGTTAGCTATGAACAACATTGACAGTTGCATGAGCGTATGGCTCCCTGTGCTGTGTGCCACCACTCTGCCTGTGCAGGTGAGTAGCAGACAGTGCACCTTTATTACCCTTGGTGCACCCTCAGACCTGCACAAGGGTACCCCTAGACATGTGCAGACACTACACAGGGGACTACTGAGACCCACTTAGCACAGGGCAACCAGAGGCGTTATTGCACTATTTATCAGGAGAGAGACATCCATGTAGGTTTGAGCAGCTGCTGAATTTGTCTTCTGCATGGTCCTTATCTTAGAAAGGCAACATCCTGCCTGCCTGGATTGTGTGCACCAAGGTGTGGTCTGACCACCAAAACCTGCTGTGCACAGGTCTAGGCTTCCCAGTAGAAAAGGTGGTCCCACTTTGGCCACAAGAACCCTGAGAAGCACTAGAGGCAGGGGACAGAGTGTCTGGAGAGCAGCCAGGCAGAAAGGGACCAGGGGGTGCTGGTAGATAGTAGGCTGAACACGAGCCAGCAGTGTACCCAGGTGGCCAGGAGAGCCAGTGGCATCCTGGCCTGCATCAGGAATAGTGTGGCCAGCAAGACAAGGAAGGTTATTCTTCCCCTGTACACTGCACTGGTCAGGCCACACCTTGAGTCCTGCGCCCAGTTCTGGGCCCCTCAATTCAAGAGAGATGTTGAGGTACAGGAATGTGTCTAGAGAGTGGCAACAAAGCTGGGGAGGGGTCTGAAGCACAGCCCTGTGAGGAGAGGCTGAGGGAGCTGGGGTTGCTTAGCCTGGAGGAGGCTCAGGGGAGACCTTGCTCTCTCCAACTCCCTGAAGGGAGGTTGTAGCCAGGTGGGGGTTGGTCTCTTCTCCCAGGCAGCCAGCACCAGAACAAGAGGACACAGTCTCAAGCTGCACCAGGGGAAGTTTAGGCTGGAGGTGAGGAGAAAGTTCTTCACTGAGAGAGTCGTCGAGGTGGTGGAGTCACCATCCCTGGAGGTGTTCAAGAGGGGACTGGATGTGGCACTTGGTGCCATGGTCTAGTCGTGAGGTTTGTGGTGACAGGTTGGACTTGATGATCTTTGAGGTCTCTTCCAACCTTGGTGATACTGTGATACTGTGATGCTGTAAAGAGGATGGCATCAGACCCTTCCCAGCAGTGCCCAGGAACAGGACAAGAGGCAACATATTGGTCAAATGTAAGACACAGCCTGGTTATGGAAACTATGGTTCAATAGCTTCTATTTCCCAGTCCCAACTTCATGAAGGACTTTTGTGCTAACAAATGAAAAAGAGGTCAGGCTTTCCTTTTTCAAAACACAACTGGAGAAGGACTTTGGCTTTCTGTGCCCTTTTACAAGCCATCATGGTTCAACCAACTTCCTGAGAGCTGAGATGTCCAGACTTAGCCACTGTTTCTGGCTGGATATTGTCAGTCACACATTTCCTGTTCCTCCCTCAGGAGGGTGCCTTCAGTTTTCTTTAATTTCTTCTTCTTATGGTTGTTATTCTGCTGTGTACAAAAGAGGGCAACAAAGCTCATTGGAGCCAAGGGCAGAGACAACAGAGGGTGTGAACCAGTGACATAAGATGAAGTTGCTGGGATCTGGTCTTTGTAGCCGTGGTTTAACATTAAATATATAAATTGTCCTGGGAAGAGTGTTTGGTGGCCAGGAGTTCCCTATTCCTATGACTTCTCCAGGCTCTGAAATAGAGTCTCTCCTTTTCCCAGGCTGCTCATTTCCAGTTTAAACTCTTCCTGATGTAGCTTTGGTGAAAGGTGTCCTTATTCACTGGTGAAAAGGTTCTGCTCCTGAAGGTGGAGTGGTTGATTTTAATCTTAACTAGGCTGAGAAGGAGGTTGTTTCTGGATTTCTCACCTTTTATGGCAAAAGCTGGGCTACTGTATTGAAGGAGATGCCCCAGCTTTTGCCACCACTATACTTTGTTAAGCTTTCTGCTCACTAAATGGGGGAAACCCTCAACGACTGATGGGGAGCATCTTTCTATTTCTTCAGGGAGTTAGAGAAATGCCTCACTGCTTGGCCTGGTCAGTAATGGGACAGCTCTGGTGCCACCAGTGCCACAAATCTGGGCACCAGGTAAAGGCAAATAGAGTATTCTAATACCACAGTAGCCCACCAAAGACAGGAGTAGCCACCAAAACCTTTACCAGGCGTTGGAGGTGTTGCCTATGCCCATGCAGCTGTCCGAAAGGATCTTTCCACAGAAATACTGTTTCCTTTAGCAAGCACCAGCAAAAGGAAAAAGTGATGTTTAATTCTGTGTCATCTAAAATCTGTCTGCATCAGTGGCTTCTTCCCCACGGAAAACAGCAGGTACCTTTTGGTGGCAGCCAAGCTTAGGCTTTTTGTTTTGTTGTTTTCCTTGGGTTTTGGGGTTTTTTCTGTTTTCCCCCTCTAGTTTCCTGGCTTTTGTTCATTTAAGATAGGTCCTCAGTGTTATATTAACATAGATTTTTATGTGTCAATTAGGAGATAAATTCATTATGAAAACTCATTTAGAAAAGGGCTGACACCAGACAAAGCCTTGAGGCAGCTGTGGAGTGCTGGGATGCAACATCTGCTCCATCAGATTGCGCTCAGATGCTCCCGTTCCTCGGCTGTCCCCCACCGCCCTGTGCCGTCTCAAGCAGCTCCTTGCTGCCCCGGGACATACAAGCTTGGACACAGACCCAGAAAGGCCAAATGTCTCCATTAATTCTCCTAGGCATAACCAGCTAAAGAAAGTTGTCAAGAGATGCAACCCTTTGACACTGTGAAAGGAAAAAACCAATCTGCACAAGCTCCATGCCGTGTTGGTTTGTCATGTAAGATTTGCTTTCATTCAGTTATTTGCTAGCTATTGAATTTGACATCCATCTGAAAGCCCCAATCTACCTTTGGAACCTACCTATTTTCTCTGGTATGAGGCCCATTTGGTAATTTAAAAATACTTTCCACTACTAGCAGTGGTGCTTCTCATGACATAACAGAAACTGACTCAGAACGTAGCATATGCTGTTATCACCCATAATAGATCAGCCACAGCTCAAAGATTTGAAGCCAAAATTACCATTTGGCACGTCTGTAAATTCAAATACGCCGTCTGTCCCAGGCTGAAAATTAATGGAAGTTTATCTGCTCTCTCTCTCTCCATATATATATATATATATATATATAAAATCTCAAAGGCTTTGCTTGCACTAGTGCCATACAAGATTTTTCATTTAGTGTTTGTATTACAGTGACTCTCTGCATGGGTGTATAATGTTGTTGAAGAGCTCATCAAGCTACAGTTTGTAAAACACATCCCCTTCTGCCTCGCTGCAGATTTGCTCCTTCATATTGAGGTTCAGTGCTTCCAGAAACAGAGGTGGGAGAAGGACGCTGGAAGGCTGTTCCTTCATCTCCCTGTCTCAGGGCAAGCCCCACCAAACCATCCCTAACAGGTATTTGCTAATAAAATAAAAGGTAATGCTAAATAGAATAGAGTAGAGTAGAGTAGAGTAGAGTAGAGTAGAGTAGAATAGAATAGAATAGAATAGAATAGAATAGAATAGAATAGAATAGAATAGAATAGAATAGAATAGAATAGAATAGAATAGACCAGGTTGGAAGAGACCTCCAAGATCATCGCATCCAACCCATCAACCAATCCAACACCACCTAAACAACTAACCCATGGCACCAAGCACCCCATCAAGTCTCCTCCTGAACACCTCCAATGATGGTGACTCCACTACCTCCCCGGGCAGACCATTCCAATGGGCAATATATATTGCATACACACTCACATCTCACCGTATATGTGTAGTGTATGTCAAAAATTCTCCCATATGGGCTGGAAAGTGTCCAGAGAAGGGCCACAAGGGTGGTCAGAGGGCTGGAGCACCTCTCCCCTGAGGACAGACTGAGCTGAGGTGGGGCTGTTCAGTCTGGAGCAGAGAAAGCTCCAAGGAAACCTCATTGTGGCCTTCCAGTATCTGAAGGGGGCTACAAGAAAGCTGGGGAAGGACTTTTCAGGATGTCAGGGAGTGATAGGACTGGGGGGAGTGGAACAAAACTAGCAATGGGTAGATTCAGATTGGATGTTAGGAAGAAGTAGTTCCCCACAAGGGTGGTGAGACACTGGCACAGGATGCCCAGGTAGGTGGTGGAAATCTCATCCCTGGAGGCTTTTGCTGCCAGGCTGGATGTGGCTGTGAGCAGCCTGATGTAGTGTGAGGTGTCCCTGCCCATGGCAGGAGGGTTGGAACTAGATGATCCTTGAGGTCCCTTCCAACCCTGACAATTCTATGAATGTATTTAAGTTTTAAAGGGCTGATCAGTCAGGAAAGGAGAGCTCCTGAGCAGGAACCTTATCTGCACAGTTTCAGAAATGAAAACTCCCTGTCAGCAGGCAGATTTCCATGCATGCACATGGCAGCGTCAGAACTGTCATGGGCAGCTCGTTTCCATACCTGTAGCTGTGCATTTTCAGCCAGCACACAAGCTCCTTTGGAGGGTGTGTGGTGTTTGGGTTTTTTTGCCCAGTTGAATTCACAGCCTTTTTTTCCCCAGGCCGTCCCTGCCACTCAAGTGTTCTCGGGGAAGGCTTCTGTTTGACACCTACAGTTTCCAAAAGGGACAAGTTATGCGTCCAGTCCTGCAAACCTGCCTGCACTCAACGCCTGGAGAGATGAGTGGAGCTTTCACATGGCAGATGGCTCCCCAGCACCGAGCTCTACATAATTTTGTGATATTTTAGCTGGGGATATTTTAGTGGCTTTTTCCCTATGCATGACAGCATGATTTGCTGGCTGCTAGAAAATGTCACCAGACCCTTTCTCTTTCCACAGTGAAACCTTTGGATTTTTATTGAGCGAGTGAAAATGTTTTCTTTCCCTGTTGCACAGGGACACTCCTAGCTGATGAAAAGTATTTTCAGATAAAACCAGTGACAGTAGAAAGGTAGAAGGGCAAACCAGTCGTGTTATGCTTCAAAATAAACCAAACCAGTCATGTTATGCTTCAAAATAAACCTAAAGCCAAAAGAGAGCTTTGTCTCAAAACCTTTACAGAAATGTCCTACTATTTTATCCTTTATAGTCCTTTCAGAGAACTCTTTCTTTATTTAATTTGTGTTGTCACCTGACTACTCCTACAATACAATGAAGACCAAAATGTGATAAATTCACCAGGTTGAGGTTTTTTATGTTCTCTCAAAGAGGGTAATTGCTTAAGTGTAAATTCAGTGGTCAGTGTGGGTCAGTCCCCAGCCAGCCTGCCTGCTACAGAAATACAGAAAAAGGGGAAAAAAACCCCACATCAGTACACTCCTCTCTCTGCTTGCCAGCATTTGTCTCAGTTTCAGAAAGAATGAATTAACCCTGTCCAGGCCTATATCTACGTGCAGAGGTTGCAGGGGATTACCTTGCACTGGTTCTGCTGATAGACTTTGCGGTGCAAATACTTTTCCTTGAAGTTGCTCACACAAATGATTAGTGGTAACAAGACACCCTCTGGCCAGCTACTGTAGTGCTCAAAATGGACTTTTTGTGCCCAACAGATGTTTAAGAGAGCAGTGAAACGCAGGTTATCCAGCTCCCTGGGCAGTCTGACAGGGGAGTCCTTCTCAGACAGGTTATATTTCACGGAGTGCCATGGCCATTAAATGTATATGTAGCTGTGATTTACTGACTCTGGCTAGGGAGATTAATTCTGCCATCAATGTTATTGGACGGAAGATATAGTTCTAAGCATCTGTGTCTGTATTATAGATCAAAATAGGTAGTCTGAATCCATGTCACTCCTCCCTAGACCTCATCATCTGTGACAGCATTTACAGCATACAAAACCACACAACTTCCTTTGTAGTTTTTCATTCTGGTCTTTGTGAATAATTATTTTCTTGTTTTCATTAGGCATTCATTTTTCCTTTGACCCTGTTCTATGATGGGAATTCGAAAACCCCCAAATTAATCTGGCTTCCTCATTTCCTTCTTTATACCACAGTGTAATCAATGACTGCAGCCACCTCTGGAGACAAGGAAGTTAACCTTCCTTGACACTCCTGGCTGAACAGTGGCCTGGCTTTGCAGGCTGTAAGATGTTGCAAATTACAGAAAAAATAGTGGCTGTCCTTAAAAGTATGGGAATGCAACAGAGATACTAACAGCAGAATGTTTTGGTTCTTTGTTCATATTCATTGCTCACATAGTATACACTTCAGGATTTGAGTCTGGACAATCAGAGAGGCAGGATTTGAGTCTGGACAATCAAAGAGGCTTTTTGTTCAAAATTATTCTTAACCATTGGACCAATGGCATTCTGAGCACTGCATCAGGCACTAGATCAGGCACTAGATCAGAATGTTCTGGGGGCTTGGAGGAGTAGTCAGAATCCCACCTGGATTTGTATTTCCTGCCTGTGCCTGGAAATTGAAATGGGGAGGGGAAAAAAACCCCTCCCCAGAAATACAATACTAGACATGATACAGGATCAGTTTTTCCTTTGCAGGATGACAAGAGAAAATTATGGCACAGGAGAATGAATAACAAAGAATTTGCTTCTGCTGTTGAGAGTTGTGAACTTTTTTTTGCATCTTGTAACCAGCACAGCCAGGCAGTAAGAGTGCTCCCTCTTGCACCAGTGACAAAGAGGCAGTATGTGAAGAGTTAATAACCCCAGTTTAGAAAACTAGGGAAATGGGACCTTGAGGAAGCACTCTAAAGTCAGTTTTTCTAATCAAAGGGGCACTGAGAATTTGGCTGACATTTGCTTCAGTGAAAGACTTTCGTTATTGTCCAGCTCCTCCACCTCCACCTCGAGTGCTGTGTTCAGTGCTGGGGCACTCTCTGCAGGAAGGACGTTGAGGTGTTGGAGCCTGTCCAGAGAAGGGCATCAAGGCTGATCAAGGGCCTGGAGCACCTGGGCTATGAGAAGGGAGCTGGGGTTGTCCAGTCTGGATTAGAGGAGGCTGAGGGGAGACCTCATTGCTCTACGCAACTACCTGAAGGGAGGATGCATATCAAGGAGTGGGCAGTATCTTCTCCTTGGTGACAAGTGACAGGACCAGAGGACATTGTTCCAAGCTGCACCAGGGGAGGTTCAGACTGGATATTAGGAAATATTTCTTCACCAAATGGGTTCTCAAACATTGGAATGGTCTGCCCAGGGCACCTGCTGGACTTTCCATCCCTAGAGGTATTTAAGCAGCCTGTGGAGTTGATGCTTAGGGACATGGTTTAGTGTCAACCCTTCAATGTTGGATCAAGGATTGGACTGAATAATCTTGGAGGTCTCTTCCAACCAGATGTATTCTGTGTTTCTGTGATCCTGTGATTATTAATCTCCATGCTCCAAACTCTGCCCAGGCAATGTGGGTGACCTCTTGCTTGCCTGGATAGACTTGCAGGCCTCTTTTAGTTCATGAGGATGAAAAATGAAAGTAATTTTATTTGTTTTTTTTTTATAGAATGAATGCATCAGAATTACCATTCTTTGTGCAAACTTACTGTCTCCCTTCCAAGTGCCCACCATTCCAAAGTATCCAAGCACTCCTCTCATTCTGGAGGAGCCTACTTTTTGACACCTTGACATAGTGCCATCTAAGTAGTAACCTTCACATACACTTGTCCTAAGTAATACTCCAGTGAAGAGGCAGTCTTGTAGGCTCCTTTTATATTCCAAACCCTAAAGTACATATGGAATTATAACAGCAAAACTAATACCTCTAGTAAAGATACTGTCTGCTAGAGGGTCTTAAAAAGTTTAATTAGGACAGCTTACATCAAAATTCAGCCATAAGGGAGAGGAATTAGGGAATGGTTGGCAACAGAGGGAACACTTTTTGGAATTGTCATAATTCTAATAATAATTTGTTTTGTGGACTCACATCTGGAATAGTGGCAGGGGTGGTGCTCCTCTCCAGTGTGGGGTTTGAGGGGAGCTAGTCCTTGTAGTGGCAGAAAAGTATCATAGTATCAGTCAGGGTTGGAAGGGACCACAAGGATCATCTAGTTCCAACCCCCTGCCATGGGCAGGGACACCCTACACTAGATCAGGCTGGCCAGAGCCTCATCCAGCCTGGGCTTAAACACCTGCAGGGACGGGGCCTCAACCACCTCCCTGGACAACCCATTCCAGGGCTTCACCACTCTCATAGGGAAGAACTTCCTCCTCACCTCCAGCCTGAATCTCCCCACCTCCAGCTTCATTCCATTCCCCCTAGTCCTATCACTACCTGAGATCCTGAGAAGTCCCTCCCCAGCCTTCCTGTAGGCCCCCTTCAGATCCTGGAAGGCCACAATGAGGTCACCTCTGAGCCTTCTCTTCTCCAGACTGAACAGCCCCAACTCCTTCAGTCTGTCTGTGGTGGAGTAGGAAGGTTCCCCCCCACACACAAAAGAATTCCACAGCTAACTCAGCCGGAGAAGCAGATGTGTGGCTCGGTTGGTAGGGCATGAGACTGTGAGTGCTGGAGGTCACATTCCCATATCTGTTAAGCCAGAAGAATCCCAGGCACCGGTCGTAAAGAAGCTGAATCTTATACTTAAACCATAAATACAATCTATACATCAAGTATCTGCCTAAGCGATCGAAAATCAATCCCATGAAGTACTTGTAGACCAGTACCGAACAAACTGAAAAGACCAAACGTTCCAAAAGCCAAAACACTTTCATGTTTGCAACTCTGACTCGAGCAGGCAATAAATCAAGCAACCTTTTAGCCCAGCTTCTGGACAGCAATTATCCACAAGCCCCACGTTGGGCGCCAATTAAAAATATGTGGTGGAGTAGGAAGGTTCCCCCCCCCACACAAAAGAATTCCACAGCTAACTCAGCCGGAGAAGCAGATGAAAGCTGTATTTTACAAGCAGATATGGAATGCAATGAATATGTACAAAAATATACAATATTTACAATATATACAGAAATATACAGCAAAGTATGTAATACAGGAAACCTTTCCCCAACCCCCCCCCCCGTGGCCAGGGGGGTTCGGCCTTTTCCCCCCCCTTCTCCCTCCCTACCACCCCTTTTTCCCAAAAGGGTTAGAGAGAGAGAGAAAGGAAGGTAATTAAAAGGGGAAAACTTTGTTAAAGCTCAAAGCGAATGCAAAAGTTAGTTTTCTTATCTGGTTAGAAGGAATCGTAGAGAGAAATGAGCCAGCTCACAGCACAGGGGGAAGAAAAAGACGACTACCTGACTGACTCCCTGACTGAAAGACTAAACAAAAATTTACAGCTGGGTCCCACCAATGAAATTGGATTAGCATATCTCTTGTTTTCATTCCAATATCAAAACATTCGCCCAGAGTGTTCAGAAACTGTCCCTTTCTTAAAGGCACAGCCTAAACCGGTCACACTGTCCTCATAGGAGAGGTGCCTCAGCCAGGAGCACCTGAGGCAGAGGATCCTTGAGACACTAAGGAATAGTTCATTGGTCATCAAAATATCTCATCAAAGGTGTGCTGGATTCATGACTTGACTCCTTCAGAAAAGCTGATGTGCCTGAGAGATTCTCTCCTCTGGAAGGTGAATTCAGACATTACCCAGCAAAAACCAGAGGTGGTTAAATAGAGGATAAGTATGCCAGAGCTGATTCATTCTTAAATTTTATTCTGAAAATAAATAAAAAGAAGTAGTCTATATTTCAATTCCTTTAGTATAGATTGGGAAGAGGAAAGAGAATGTCTTGATGAAAAATAACCTCACATTCCATCAGTTATATTGATTTGATGTCTAAAACATGAAAGTGAAGTGGGGTTTTGTCCTCCAGTAAAAGAAAATTAGATATTTTTTTCCCCTATTGTTAATGAAAAGGATGAAAATTCCTGAATTCTTTCAGCACAACTTTCATGGTAATCCCAAAATAATTTTTCACGGGGGAAAACATTTTGACAGAAAATTGTTGATCTAGCCTGATGTAAATGGGAATTAAATCCTTCCACGTTGGTAGAGAATAAAGATGATGCAAATTAAATACAGTTTTCTAGGGAAAATCGAGTTTAATTGATGGGAGTCAAAAGCCTCAGTGGCTGTTTGGCTGAGCATCCTTAGCATCCTTCCAAAGGCTTAGTCTGAGCTGCGTCCGATGGTTTAGCTGCTTACGAGCTCCAGATTTTAATTCAGAAGATGGAACTGTGTTGACTGAAAGTTCTGCACTGTGACCCTTCCAGGTTGTTACCCATTCCAGCAGGTGACCATACAGGGAAATTGTGAAGGGGTGACACCTTTGGATACTTTAATGTTGTTCCATGAAGATTACCAAAGCTGAGGTTTTATTACTTTATTCATTCATTCATCTTCCAACTATGACAAAGAGGAAACTCAGATAATTTATCCATGAATTCTTTGGATAGACAATATTGAAAAGATATGGGGTTTGGTCAATATTGCACACCTCTTTGCTTGAACAACAGCCCTGCACAAATGCTCTGCTTCATTGATAATTAGCTCTTTACCATGAGGGTGGTGGAACACTGGAACAGGTTGCCAAAGGAGGTGGTTGAGTCCCCATCCCTGGAGATATTCAAGGTGAGGCTCGACAGGGCTCTGGGCAACCTGATCTGACTGCAGAGGGGGTTGGACTGGATGGCTTTTGGAGGTGCCTTCCAACCCAAACCACTCAATGGCTCTGTGAAACATATCCAGCTATGCTTGGACACTATTCCCAAGAATGAAATCAAAAATAAAAATGCTCTTAATCTGAGGAGAGCAACAATGCCACTTGAATGCTTTGGTCATTTGTCCAGGGGCAGGTGCAGTGAATTATGTGAGGGGGCTGGAGAACAGGTGAGGATCAGCTGAGAGATGCAGGGTTGTTTAGTCTGGAGAAAAGGAGGCTGAGGGGAGGTTTTGGTTGGACATTAGAAGAAAATTCTTTACTGCAAGGATTCTTAACCACTGGCACAGGCTGCCCAGGGAGGTGGTGGAATCCCCATCCCTGGAGGTGTTTCAGAGAGGCAGAGATGTGGCACTGAGGGACACGGTTTAGCCCCAGACTTGGTAGACTTAAAGAACGGTTGGCCTGGATGATCTTACAGATATTTTCCCAATGAAACCATTCTGTGATTTACCCTGGATCCTTCTAACAATAACATTGAATGTACAAATAATGCATTATTATGAAACTGCCACTAATCCTATTGATTACATTAGTTTTTTTAATAGTAAGTCGATTTCTGCTGCAAACTGTTTGCGCTGGTGGTGGAGCTGAACCAAGACTGAGTAACAACCTGTGTGGGAATTTTACTAACCAGTCTTGTGATTTGCTAGCTGAGACTAATACTGCCTGAAAACAGTTTTCTGGAACAACTTGCTGAGAAATATGCAGTTTCATTATTTTCAAGACTTGATCTATGAATTTGAGAAAATGTACCATGAGGAAAGTAAGCCCAAGTTCCACAGAACCACAGAATCACCAAGGTTGGAAGACACCTCAAGGATCATCAAGTTTTATTACTTCTTTAATGGATTTAGCTTTCTACCCAACCCAAATGCACTGAATATTATATTGATTGTAACAAACCTTTTACTATAATACAAAATCCAAACAAAATACAATACAATACAATAAATACAATACAATACAATACAATACACCAGGTTGGAATAGACCTTCAAGATCATTGCGTCCAACCCATCAACCAATCCAACCCACCCAACAACTAGACCATACAGCCAAGCACCCCATCAAGTCTCCTCCTGAGCACCTCCAATGAAGGTGACTCCACCACCTCCACGGGTAGCCGATTCCAATGGGCAATCACTCTTTCTGTGAAGAACTTCTTCCTAACCTCCAGCCTAAACCTGCCCTGGTGCAGCCTGAGACTGTGTCCTCTTGTTCTGGTACTGGCTGCCTGGGAGAAGACACCAACCTCTGCCTGGCTACAACCTCCCTTCAGGTAGTTGGAGAGAGCAAGAAGGTCACCCCTGAGTCTCCTCCTCTCCAGGCTAAGCAACCCCAGCTCCCTCAGCCTCTCCTCATAGGGCTTGTGTTCCAAACCCCTCCCCAGCTTTGTTGCCCTTCTCTGGACACGCTCCAGCAAGTCAACATCCTTCCTAAACTGAGGGGCCCAGAACTGGACACAGGACTCAAGGTGTGGCCTAACCAGTGCAGTGTAGAGGGGCAGAATGACCTCCCTGCTCCTGCTGGCCACACTGTTCCTGATGCAGGCCAGGATGCCTTTGGCCTTCTTGGCTGCCTGGGCACACTGCAGGCTCATGTTCAGCCTCCCATCAACCAGTACCCCCAGGTCCCTCTCTGCCTGGCCACTCTCCAGCCACTCTGACCCCAGCCTGTAGCACTGCCTGGGGTTGCTGTGGCCAATGTGCAGAACCCGGCACTTGGATGTGTTCAATCTCCTGCCCTTGGACTCTGCCCATCTGTCCAGCCTGTCAAGGTCCCTCTGCAAAGCCTCTCTGCCCTCCAGCAGATCAACTCCTGCCCCCAGCTTGGTGTCATCTGCAAATTTACTGATGATGGACTCAATGCCCTCATCCAGATCATCAATAAAGATGTTGAAGAGCACGGGGCCCAGTACTGATCCTTGGAGCACACCACTAGTGACTGGCGCTTTACATGGTACCTAGAAACTCAGAAGTTGCAGTCTTAAGTTGAGGGGCTTCTGTGTTGTTAGAGTGGTGCAATTTAGGGTAGAATAAATTTGTATTGGATTGCTGAAATAAAAAGCTTCAATGAGCATGGGATGGAACTTTCTGGAATTTTTATTCCCTGGGACATTGTGGAGTACCAGCCCACCATTTCAGCTAATTCACTGTAGAGAAAAGGGAAAACAGCACTCAGAATTGAATACAATTTAAAAACTGTGAAAAAAGGAAGACTGAAAATCTTGGTCTGTGAGGTTGCACATGCACATAAGGCCAGGCAGTGCTTCTTACATTAGCAAGTCTCTTAAATGAAAACAAGGGTTTTGTCATGACAGTTCATCCTCTGTCTTGTCTTACCTTGTAGTATATATTTATCACTTTTATGAGGGCACTTAATTTATATCTACTCTTCACTTGACCCAAGCCACTAAAGCAAATGGATTACCATCAGTCCAAGTCAATTTACACAAAGGCTCTTTTCTCTGACAATGCACTGCTCCGGCACAAGGGCCCAACAGAGGCCCCACAGAAAAGTCTTTGCAGTGTATTTTTAGGATTCTTTGTATAATTTTGATCTACTTCAGTGTGCTTTGCATACCTTCTCTATGTTGATATTATTTGGGTTTTAACTACAATGGGCTTTGTATAATAACTACAGAGGAACCAAACTGGGAATTAAAGAAAAGAAGAAGAAGGACAAAAAAAAAAAAATGGGGGGTGTGGGGGGCTGGAAGAAGAATCCCTTCCATGCTTTCATTTGTGGTCAGTCCCCACTGTACTCCCTCATTTCTTTTGAGCTTTGTAGCCAATAGCAGATCTACGTCCATCTGTTTTTAATCTGCTATTCAGAATGATAGTCTGTGGATCAATGAACTCTAGCCATAGTCTATAGAGAAACTGCAAATCTTTTTGGGATAATTTCCAGAGGATAATAATATTCACATGAGACTTCTTTTGCCTTCCTTATCTCCACTACAGTTTTTCATAAAAGAATGGTATCGTAGCTGCCTGTTTCAACAATTGCTTCTGTCATGATGCATTATTGCCAGTGAGCTAAACAATTGAAGTCATAAATCTTTGAGCTTTTAACTATGCTACTGCTGCCCAAAGAAGAATCTGTGAGACAGCAGTGAGTTAAAGAGAGTCAAGAGACTAAATGCAAGAGGCTAAAATGGGACAGACAGGCTTTCCTTATAAAACACTGTTTGGATTTTCTTGCAAGAAAAATGTAGCATGAAAGAAAGCTGCTTGGCAAGTCTGAAATGAAACAGGGTACACTTGCTTCGGTTAATGCCCAGCAGACACTAGCCAGGCTGACATGAATGAGTAATTCTACTGACTGTACACTATGGTGAGAAAAACATTCCAGCAGGAAATAAAAGCTAGTGGTGCTTTCCTGGTGCCCACGGACTTGGCCTTTGCTGAGAATAAAATGCATAAATGCATGCAGTTGAAAGTTCTGATTGCCCTGATGCTGTGCACTGCTCCCCTACACGCACTTCCGTGCATGACCTGCAGCCATCCTGCCATCCTTCCAAAGCCAAAAAATGCATGGCCTAGTGAAACCCTGAGAGGGGTCTGCAGTGCTGCTGCTTCTCTGCTCCCCTCCCTGTCCTGAAGATAAAAGGGGACAATATTTTGAACTGAGGGAGATATGAGTTCACCATTCCTCAACTGATTTCAATACAATACTGGTAGTCAACACAGAGCTGTCCCCAGAGTGAGATGAAATCCCTTGGCTTTGAAGGATGCTCATTACTGTGTATGCATTGTTTTTCCTTGCACAGGGGCATGAAGGCATGAAAGTCAGCCTAGGAAACTGCTCCAGATAAAAATATATGAGCAGCAAGTCCTCAGCCATGAACTCTCCCAATATGCTTTGTTATTTCTTTCAGAAATCTGTCTGGAATTAAACGGGTATAAATTCAGGAGCACTTCCCCATCTGAAATGCAGCCTTGCTATCTGCATTGCATCACAGCACTCACAAATCCTTGTTGACATGAATACCCAGGTTTTAAAACTGTTGGGACATACCCCATGTAAGCTGCAGCATCCTGTTCCTTAAGCCAAACTGAACAATCCTGTTTCTTTCCTAAACATGCTGTTTCTTAAGCAAATGCTGAGCAACGTTAAGTATGTTGAGATTCTGCATTTTAAATATGAGCAGCTGATTTCTCCCCTTGGACACAAAAATGCAATTCCCACTGAAGTCAATTAAAGCTGTCTTCAGTTCTCACAGAGTTACCCTGACCTTTATATCCACTTGTATCTTGGAAGTAATTGGAGATATATCAAGTGAATTGTCTAATGGAATGATGAATTGCCTCCATCTCACTTCTTGGAGGGAGAGTTTGGGCACTTTTCATTTGCTGCAGATTTTCAGGACTGCTGCCCCTCTGTACACTTCCATTTCTATAAATTATTTCAATCTCATAGTGCTAATCCTCTTTTTCTTCCTTTTTCTTTTTCTTTTTTTTTTTTTTTCTTCTTTTTTTTTCTTTTTCTTTTTCTTTTTTTTTCTTTTTCTTTTTCTTTTTCTTTTTTTTTTCTTTTTCTTTTTCTTTTTCTTTTTTTCTTTTTTTTTCTTTTTCTTTTTCTTTTTCTTTTTCTTTTTCTTTTTCTTTTTCTTTTTCTTTTTTTTTTCTTTTTCTTTTCTTTTTTTTTCTTTTTTTTCTTTTTCTTTTTTTTTCTTTTTTTCTTTTTCTTTTTCTTTTTCTTTTTTTTCTTTTTCTTCCTCTTTTTTTTCTTCCTCTTTCTCTTTTTCTTTTTCATCCTCTTTTTCTTTTTCTTTTCTCTTTTTCTTTCTCTTTTTTCTTTTTCTTTCTCTTTTTCTTTCTCCTCCTTCTCTTTTTCTTTCTCCTCCTTCTCCTTCTCCTTCTCCTTCTCCTTCTCCTTCTCCTTCTCCTTCTCCTTCTCCTTCTCCTTCTCCTTCTCCTTCTCCTTCTCCTTCTCCTCTCCTTCTCCTTCTCCTTCTCCTTCTCCTTCTCCTTCTCCTTCTCCTTCTCCTTCTCCTTCTCCTTCTCCTTCTCCTTCTCCTTCTCCTTCTCCTTCTCCTTCTCCTTCTCTCTTTCTTTCTTTCTCTTTCTCTTTCTCTTTCTCTTTCTTTCTCTTTCTCTTTCTCTTTCTCTTTCTCTTTCTCTTTCTCTTTCTCTTTCTCTTTCTCTTTCTCTTTCTCTTTCTCTCTTTCTCTTTCTCTTTCTCTTTCTCTTTCTCTTTTCTCTTTCTTTCTTTCTCTTTCTCTTTCTCTTTCTCTTTTCTTTCTCTCTCTTTCTCTTTCTCTTTCTCTTTCTCTTTCTCTTTCTCTTTCTCTTTCTCTTTCTCTTTCTCTTTCTCTTTCTCTTTCTCTTTCTCTTTCTCTTTCTCTTTCCCTTCCTCTTTTTCATTATCCCTTTTTCTTTCCCTTTTCCTATAGGAAATATAGTAATAGTAATAGCCTCCTGCTGGTAGGCAGGCAAGGTATTTGCTGCAATGAGAATTGTCTTCAAAGCAGAAGATATTGATCACCTGCAGTTACAATATCAGGATGATTCCTTTTGCAGGGCGATTGGTGGTGACACAATGATTGTGATTGATGAATGCTAGTACACAGAAGACATGATGGTTTAATGTGGTTACTCAATAGCAGACCTCTGCATAGTTCAAATCAGAGTTGTCCCTTTTGGGATTTAAGTAGGTTTTAGAAAACTGTGAATATTTCTTCCATAGAACAGACTTTCCATTTAAAGTACCATATGATTTGGATACTTCTTAATCAATGAGCTTAATTACAATAATTTCAAATTCTTTCAGTAAATGTTTCCTAGCAATAAAACAATCTTACTAATAAAGTATAGTAAAGAAAGAAGAATATTTTTTTTGCATTATAGAATCACAGAATCTTAGGAGTGGGTAGGGACCTCCAGAGATCATTGGGTCCAAAATCCCTGCCAAAGCAGGATCACGTAGGACAGGCCACACAGGAAAAAATCCAAGGCAGTTTGGAAAGTCTCCAGAGAAGAAGATTCCACAGCCTCTCTGGGCTGCCTGTCCCAGTGCCTGCCACCATCACGGTAAAGAAGTTTCTCCTCATGTTGAGGTGGAATCTCCTGTGTTCTAGCTTGTATCCATTATTCCTTGTCCTATTACCAGGTGCCACTTAAAAGAGCCTGTCCTCTTCCTCTTGACACCCACCCCTTAGATATTTATAGACATTAATAAGATCCCCTCTCAGCCTTCTCTTCTCCAGACTAACCAGTCCCAGTTCTCTCAGTCTTTCTTCACAGAAGAGATATTCAAGTCACTTAATCGTCCTCGTAGCTCTTTGTTGGACCCTTGCCAGTCTTTCTTGAATTGAGGAGCCCAAAACACCCACAAGACATTCACCCTTTCTTAACATAGATGTAAAGTATATGAAAATGTACTCCTTTAAAGACAGGTGGGAAACCCCAGATTCATGCTGGCCATTTTGTGCTGAAAGCTGTAGACAGGATGTCCCTTTCAATGAAAATATTAAGAATATTTTTTTTCCAATTGATCTTATGGCTTGTTCAGGAGGACTCAGTGTATCTCAGGAGCCACTGAATGCGCCCTAAATATTGTGATTTATCAGTTATCCAAAGTTTTGGGCCATTCTGCCCTGAACAGAACAATACAATAATATTGGGTAAATGTGCTTAAGCATTTTTATCTGCCTCTTTATTGAATTTACTGGGGTTTTAACATATGTGGAAAAATTGTTTGCTTCCTGTAGCCTGTGATGGTGGCTTGTGAGCTGAGGAGAAATGATGCTCAACCCTATTGTCATAAGTTTGCTTGGTTGTCTCCAAGCACTCTGTACTCTCAAAGAAAAATCGATACAGAAATACATACTAAATAATTTGGGGTTTAGTTTGAAATCAGCATTTTGCAAGAGATGTGACATGACAGGTCTGGCATTGCCTGCCAAAAGTAGATCCATGCTGTGGGTACCTAATGAAACAGTCCTGCTACACTAGGTGCTTGTATTCCCTAAACAGGTGACTAATAGATAAAGGGTTTTGGATATCTCCAGAGGTGAATTTGTTCTGGGAAGCTGGGGCATGAAATCAGTAAGAGCCTCCTCTCTGGTGGCCTTAAAACGATCTGATAACTTCCCATTGATTATTCAGAATACTGCTTTACCCAGACAGGTTATGCCAAAGTTTGGGCATCTTTCGTTACCTTTTCGACCAAATATTCCCATTGATTATTCAGAATGCTAGGTAGGATTGGGCAATGTGGTGTTTTAGAGCCTTGGGGTGCAGCACATTACGCACCCTGCCCTGCCCAGCTCATGGGGCTCTCCTCCAAAGTGTGGGTGAGGATGCTGCTGGACTGTGATGGGGCTTGGGGAGCCTCCAGTGTCCCAACACACCACAGCCACCAACCCTGTTCCTCTCCCCTCAGCCACAGGAGAAAGGCAAAGTAGGCAGCTCTGCATCCTCGGGGGTGGCGCAGGCGTGGGGGGCACAAAGGCTTCCTGGCACCCCGTGGTTCCTGCCGCCACCGGCGCCGGGGAGGCCGCCTCCCCCTGAGCCTCTCTGCCGCTCAGGCTGCAGGCACAGCTTGTCCTTCATTTGAATAAAACCATCATCAAAACCATTCGGTTGAGTCAGCTATTAAACCACTTAATTCCAAAATCCATACCATGGGTGATTTAGAAAGGACAATTAAAAAGCCAGAGAACAGGCTCTATGGTTTTCTCATTGTGAACTTCATCAGCCCCGAGTGCCGCCTGCCATCCACTTTGCTAATAAAAGTCCTGAAACACAAATTGAAATAGTGTTTTATAGGTGCCTGCTTTGCTTCCCCTCCTCTACCACAGCCTGTCAGAAAATGCTTTCTTGGGTATAAATCACTATTTTGTTTTATTTTATTTTGTTCTGACTGAAGATTTAGGGCTAGATTAAGAAAGGCCATGACATGACCAGCAGAGAGAGAAAGACAATGAAACCACCACCCAGTGGGAGCTGTGTGCCCCCTGCACAGCTGTGTGCAAGACCAGCCCTGGCTGCGTTGTGACCTTAACAACCTTCTCCTGGTCAAAGCAAAGGAGCAGCAGGGCTTGGGAATGAGCCAACTCCATCACACCTCTGCTGCTGCAACAGCAGTCCCTGATCAGCACCCCTCCTCAGGACCAGGACCAGGTTGAATCTCATCCTTGGCAGTCAAGGGGAAAAGAAGATAGGGCTTATGCCTGCAACTAAACTGGTCAGAACTCTGCCTTAATCTATTATTTCCAGAGTAACAAAGCTGAGAGAAGAGGAACTAAACTAAGAGTCAAATTGGATTAATCTGAAGTTAATTTTTGGTTCTCATGCTGTCCTCCTGGCTGCTGAAAAAAAAATAGGCCAATATCATTCTAAGGTTTCCTTTCATAGACAGTGAATGAAGCTTGCTTGTTTCCTCCCTGCAGTGTCTGAATGAGAACCTGGGCCAGATCTTATGTTCTGCATCTCCGTCTGTGCTGGGGGTCAAACTGCTCTGTGAAAAGAGCTCTCACATAGCTTTTCACGTTCAGGTAAATTGTTGAGAATCTGAAGTGCTGGAAATTTGGACTGAACTCAACTTTCGTTTTCATCAAAAAAGTCCAGAGAAGCCCACAAGTAAAAACCTTCTCTTCTTTTTCCAGGTGAAAAGGAAAGTGAGTTGCTGTAGTAAATGGGAAAGAGCAAAGTCGGAGGATGGTGCTAGAGCAGCAGAGGTGAGAGAGGCCTCTCATGCCAGAGTGGAACTTAGTATACAGAAGCACCCCGCAAGAGTTAAATTAGTCCTTAACAGAGATCACTTTCTGTGCTGCATCCATTGTGTGGGCCTTTCTGAAGACATTTTCTCTGGTGTTCCTCTGACAATCTGCCGTCTCAGCAACCGACAAGGCAGCACTCTTGCTGGGGAGCATTAATGGAGGTGTTTCCTTGCAGTTCCTACAGCCATCTGGTTTTCTACTTCTCTCCCCTTTCCGTTTCCTGTTGGCACTGCATCCTAAACTCCTAACCTCTTGCACACAGCCACTTTTTTTTTCTCTTTTTTTTTTTTTCCCCCTCCCTTGCTGGGGGAGGTGCAGCACAATGAGATCCATGTAGTGAGAGTTCAGTTGCTGTGTGTCAGAGAGCCGCATATGCTAGCCAGTTTTCTCACCCACACCCCTCTCCGTGGGATTTCTCAGCACACTTGCTTCCCAGCTCCTGCACTCAACATGTGGTGCAAAGAGTAGTGGAATATCTGGGTCTGAGGCCCTGCAGTGTACAGGAGGACTCTTCCTGACTTGGATTAATATTGCTGCCAGTGAAATTTGTGGCATTTTGATTGCCTTGGAGCCCCAGTGCTTAAATACTTTTCTCTCTGCTTACCCATATGAGTCTCCTTTCAGCTTTTTCTATTCACATGAAAGCCAGGGCAAAATTTATTTTGATGTTTTTGAGAATATTGCAGAGATTTTCTCAAGAAAACACCATTTCATTTGCTCAGGGTCTTGTTCATACAGGCTTTCATGACTTCCAGGATTGACTATTTTAATTTGTTCCTGGTGGTGTTCCAGATTGTTTGCTAAACTGGCTGCAGATGGTTTCAAATGTTGCTGCTGCCAGAATTGTTACTAGGACTTGATCTACAGATCATATTTCTCCAGTCTCACGTTCCCCCTACCCTGGTGCCTGTTAAGCAGCATATGGCTTTAAAATTCTTATACTGACTTGTAAAGCTTGCACTGGCCCTGATTCTCTTTACCTTCCTGACCTTTTAACTCTTTAGGCTTTGGCTCAGGCACATGGCTTATCTGATGTAATGTCCACTGAGAGTTCAGAGGCAGCATCCAGGAAACAGGGTTCAGTGTGGCTTTGGGCATTGCTCCTTGTTATGCTTTTCTGATACTTCAGTGAGGAGAAGGAAGTGGGTTGGTTTTTTGCTTCTGTTTCCTAATATTAAAATTATTATCCCAAGCTTTACACTAAGCTTTTCTACATTGATTTATGCACACACATAGGCGCACACAAAGTCAGCTCACAAACAGTACTCTGCTCCTTTCAAATTAAAAAGTGGAAAGAAAATCAGTTTGATTCCCAGGTGAGATTCCCTGAGAGCCACTTCCTGACTACACTGGGTGACGCAGGAGAGGTCCTTGTATGAGCATGGCTTGGAAAAAAATGGGAACACTGCCTTCTTTGCATGCCCTTTGAGTACTTTGATTATTGAAAGCTCAGGAGTCTCACTCTTAGCTTTCTACCGACTGCATGTCACCTCAGCTGAAGAGCAGGTATACAAAACCACTGCCTTGCCTGTGTGTATTTCATCACACAGAAATTGGAACCCTCCTAAGTAGCAAGACCCTGTCAGATGCAGAATGAAGGACAGCAAGACAACTGGGTTCTTTTCACTGGATGTGCTCATAGATGTTTTACTGGCAGTGTCACTGCTCAAACGCAAGCAGGTGAAACTTTGTATTCACTGAAAGCTGTGGGAATTTTGCTGGTTACAGACAAGGCTTTAAGGGAGGAGATTTAGAAGGAGCTTGAATTGCCAAGTTTGACAAGAGCATGGAGAGTTGTTTCTATTGGCAACCTAGGTCAGGATCGCTCCTGGGGCCACTAGGATGTAATCAGGGGGAGTCATACCTTTAGAGCCCCGTTCCAAGGAAGACCTACTCTGCAAGCTTAACCACTCAAATTTACTCTTCAGGGGTTAGTTCAGGGTAGATTCCTGTCCTCTTGTGAGTCTTGAGACCTTCTGGAGCAGTGAGATGTTTGTCTCCATATGGAAAGAATTCAAAGTGCTTCCTTCTGCTCCTACCCCAATCTGTAAGAACAGACTGGGACCTCATTCCACTCCTCTGCTTTCACTGACTGCAATGTAGTTATTTCTGAGAGGACACATAAGAGCTTCTTTCATCTGAGTAGCTCTGTCTTTACAGATCTCCATTTCTTCTTGGTATTCCCAATTTTGTTCTCCTGGTCAGCTCCTATATCTCTTGTGCTTCTTTTTATTCTATCTTTCTTCAAAGCACAAAGTAGAACAGAAGTTCTGCTTTCCCTCTGGAAAGCCACCCCAGCTTTTTGTGCTTCTTTCTTTGCTTCCACAATTGATTACAGTTGCATATTATATTAGTCTGTACTAACTAAAGAAAAATACAAGTAAGAAAAGGAAAAATTGGGCCAGGAGAGAAAAAAAAAAAGCAAGAGAAAAAATAGAAGATTTTGAAAACTTATCTGCATGATGCTTCAATGAGACTGAATTCTGGCTGGTTTGCCTTTGTATTGTTCTGTCAGGAGAAAATGGGGAGGAGGAAGAATGGCCACATCAGCACGTCTTCATAAAAAGCACTGACTCAGGAGAACTGCACATTTTAGGGAAAAAAAGTCAAAGTTTAGATTTCTTTGTGGAGGATAAAATGCCTGAGGTTTATTCCTCCATGGTATATTTGTCAAGGGAGAATTGCTGTATGCTATAAAAAGTTAGAGTGGCCTAGCAGAGTTCATGAAGTATATCACAGTCTCACAGTATCACAGTATTGCTAAGGTTGGAAGAGACCTCGAAGATCATGGTTTATGGTCTAGTTGTTGGGTGGGTTGGATTGTTTGATGGGTTGGACGCGATGATCTTGAAGGTCTCTTCCAACCTGGTGTATTGTATTATTGTATTATCATCGAGTCCAACCTGTCACCACAGATCCCATGACTAGACCATGGCACCAAGTGCCACATCCAATCCCCTCTTGAACACCTCCGGGGACGGTGACTCCACCACCTCCCCGGGCAGCCCATTCCAACGGCGAATGACTCTCTTGGTGAAGAACTTTCTCCTCACCTCCAGCCTAAACTTCCCCTGGTGCAGCTTGAGACTGTGTTCCCTTGTTCTGGTGCTGGTTGCTAGAGAGAAGAGGCCAACCCCTTCCTGGCAAGCTATAAGACAGGGATCACAATATGTAGGACATGGAAACACATTGAAGTTCATGACAATTTACTGCTCTGATGGTGAGGCTAAATGACTTATGAAGTACCCAGGCATACATCAGGTCAGTGGTAAGTGGAAATCAGGAGTTACTTTTGTCCTGTGCATGCTCTGTAAGACTGATATGCGAAGATGGCACATGGGTCTACAGCCAACTCTTTAAACAATATGTTGAGCAACTGAAAAAAAAAGAGTAAAGGAAAATAAGGAGAAAGAGTAAACAAAATCCTCCGAGAGCTAGAGAAGTCACTTTGCCTTCACCAACTTGAAGCTTATTCAAGTGAAAAAAGTGGATATTGAAGTGATCATTAAACAAACAGCCCCACAAGAGTTATGGCTAGAAGCTCCGGTCAGATTAAAACCAGAATGTACTCTGAGCAGAGAAGGCTCAGAGTAGGCTTGCAGAAGGCTCACCTAGCTGCTGCAACAGAGCAAAGCCCCGGTGATCTTGCCTAAACAAGCGTGAATGCTTTTCTGGCAGACTTGGGTTTGCTCAACACAGGTTTTACGCCTGCTCAACACATCACTGAGCTCACCCAGCACGTGAAGAGCAGATGAAACATTGTACTCTGAAGGATAACAGATTAAAAGCGGTGTTGGTTCATCTTGACCCTAAGCTTTAGCAACCTGGGTCAGGCTAGGTTTCTCTAACCTCTTGACTCACACAGGAAGATGGAACACCCCCAAGAGATTATTATTTTTTGCCTTTGCTTTTAAAAAAGAGGAAAACAATGACTATCAATCTTTTTTATAGGACTAGTTAAAATGCATTTCAGCAGTTCCTTTCAATTCCTTTGACTGAAGTTCAATGCCTTAGCAGGTATTTGTGGGAAAAGTGTTTGCTTCCTGCAGCCCTGTTCAAGTCAACAGGCATTTGTCGACCTGAACACCTTTGTTCAGGAGTCAGAGACACTCTGGTTCCTTAGAATCAAGAATCACAGAATGGTCTGGGTTGGAAGGGACCTCCAAAAGTCATCTAGTCCAAGCCTCTCTGCAGTCAGCAGTGGCATCCTCAAGGATATCACATTGCTCAGAGCCCTATTGAGCCTCACCTTGAATATCTTCTGGGATTGGGTCTCTACTTCCCTAGTCAACCTGTTCCAGTGTTCCACTACCCCAGTTCCAAGGGGCAACTATATTTGAAAGGCAGCATTCCCATTTTCCACTATGGTTTGGGATCTCCAGCTCAACTGGATCTTGTCTGATATTTCAGCTTCAGGAATGTTTATGGTGTAGCTCAGAAAAAGAAGCTTTTGCAAAAAGAAGAGCTGAAGCATGTATTACCAGAGCTAAACTCCTGTGATGCGTTGCTAGGACTTTTGTGACCGTGAGGTGAAGCCTAACTGATCTGGTCTGAAGTGCTTCAACTAACCAAAATGTTTCCCCTGGGGTCAGTGTCACCCATTGAAGTTTCAGACACTTCAAGGAATATTACCAACATTTCCTTGCAGTACAAGTTCAGCTTTGCAGAAAATGCTGCTTCTGTGAAAAAGCATTCATGGAAATTTCCTAACTAGTTTTTATTTAAGAACTAGAGAGAAGCAGCTCTTAATTGAAAGAGGGAGAGTGCCAAATATTAACACCCCCAGGGGCAGCAAAACTGATTAAATATGTGTCTAATGTTCTGTTTTCAATCCAAAGGAAACTGCATCAACGGCATACATGTTGTTTTAAGGTGTTTTTTTTTCATTTTCCTGAAAAAGCATCTAAGTAAAACAGCATGTTCTTTCTGCTGGGATCCCGTTCCCTCGGGTTATTCTCATCGTGCTCACAGCACACAAGTGCTGCTCTTTTCTCTGAGCCAGCAGATGTGCCAGCAGTGTGAGAGCTGGAAGCAACAATGAAGGAAACATCGAAACCATCCTTGTGTGTGCTTGACTGACTGCTAGGGCGCAAGCTGAGGGGGATCCAGAGACCCCCTCTCTTAAAAAGCTTGATTATAGCTTCCACTGACTTCTGCCACGCTCACTTTTACCCTCTTCCATTACCCATGGCAGTGGGACAATCAGGCCGTGGTAATGAGGCCACAAAAAGACAGTCGTCCTCAGTCAACTTGCCTGAAGCTGTTATGGACAGCACCACTTGGATAGCTAAAATGAATGGTGTGGGATACTAAAAATGGCATTTTAGCTGCTGAAAAATCCAGCTTTTTCCAAAACCACAGATTGGCTGAAGTTGGCAAGAGCCTCTAGAGGTCTTCTGGTCCCATCTCCCCTGCTCAAGCAGGGCCTCCTAGAGCCAGTTGTCCAGGATCATGTCCAGACATCTCCAAAGATGGAGACTCCACAGGCTCTCTGGACAATCTGTACAGTTTCACAGCAAAAAATTGTTTCTTGATGTCTGGAGGGAACCCCCTGTGTTTCACTTCAGTTCTATTGACTGTGGTCCTGTCACTAGGCAGCACTGAAGAGTCTGCCTCCATTCTCTTTGCACTCACCTTTCAGTATTGTATGTACTGGTAAGATCCCTCCATGAGTCTTCTCCAGGATAAAGAGTCCCAGTTGTCTCAGGCTTTCCTCACAGGGGAAATGCTCCAGACCCTTAATCATCACTGCCCTTTGCTGGACTGTATCCAGTGTGTCCATGTCTCTTTTGTACCAGGGAGCCCAGAACTGGACACTGGATTCCATATGTGTCCTCATCAGTGCTGAGTAAAGAGATCAGCTGTCTTCATCTGCTGGTAATAGATTGCCTAATACAGCACAGGACACCATTAGCCTTCCTTGCCACATGGGCACATTGCTGACTCATGTCCAGCTTGATGTCCACCAGGCCCCCCAGGTGCCTTTCTGCAAAGCTGTTTTCTAGCTTGTTGGCTCACAGCATATAGTGGTGGTTGGAAATGTTCTTTCCCGTGAGCAGAGCTTTGCTTTTGCCCTTGCTGAACGTCATGAGGACTGCTGCCAGATAATAATCAATGATGGACAGACACAAACTAAATTAAAATACAGAACACAAAAGAATTCTGGTCTTCTATTAACATTTGCTTCATATTTATCCACCAACAGTGCTATCAGAGTAATTAAAATACCTTGTCTCTTGCTATATCAGATTCACCCTTTCTAGAAAATATTCATGTTATTGATGAAAACCTAAAGATGTGGAGCCATTGACATTACCCTTAACATTGCAATCACATCACCAAAGCTTTCAAATCTCTACGGCCAAGAGGAGAAATAAAACATCTTGGTGTTTATCCCTGCTGGGAAGCACAATGTACCATCTCTGAAAGCAAATCCACATCTCTGCAGCACAGTCCTTTAGCCCACTGCAAGTGATCAGATCACAGAATCACAGAATCACAGAACATTAGGGGCTGGAAGGGACCTCAAAAGCTCATCCAGTCCAACCCCTGCAGAACAGGACCACCTAGGGCAGGTCGCACAGGAATGTATCCAGGTCTCCAGCGAGATCTATTGCAATACAGCCAGGTGACTTCAGGAGATAGGAATGAGAGTCAAGATTGCCTTGGTACTTCTTGACATTACCCTTAACATTGCAATCACATCACCAAAGCTTTCAAATCTCTACGGCCAAGAGGAGAAATAAAACATCTTGGTGTTTATCCCTGCTGGGAAGCACAATGTACCATCTCTGAAAGCAAATCCACATCTTCTAGCTTCTACTTCTAGCTTCTTAATGGTTTTAAATGTGCAGGATGAGATATAGCAACGTCAGTGTAATACCTGCAATATCAGCTTGGTGTTCATTAAGGTACTGCTCAATTTTTCTTGAAGCACATAGCATATTTCTCTCTGTGTGTGGGTGTATACAGGCTTTGAAAATTCAAAATTCTCTATAGCCTGAAAATCACCTTTTAAGAAAAGATTACATTTTAAGAAAAAAAATACCTCATCTGAAGCTCCCATGTAAATGGAGGCAAAGCTCAGATCAAATCTGCATCTCTTTTACAGTGCAGAAATGAAGGGATGAAGTCACGTCGAATCCACAGTCCAGTTCTGTAGACAACACCCTGAGAAAGAGCAGAAATTCTGAGGAAAACTCATCCATCCATAGCAAGCAGGTTCTTCTCATCAGTGAGCATAAAACCAGAGAAGCAGAACAGCCCAGCAAAACATTACTTTACTTTTACTACTAATTTGGGGATGACTCATCGGCGAGCTCAGTGTTTCTATCAAGTCAACCAGTGACACGGTGAAAGGCAAGCCAAATCATTCACAGGAGGCTTTCAGTGGAGCAAAGGGTTTTGGAGTGGCTTTGCCAATACACAGCTGAGCTCTGCTGGAGGTGTGGCGTGACCAGGATCAGTCTCCACGCACCAGAGTGGTAGTGATCTTGTGTGTCTGCTTAACAGCGTTCTGTTTCTGGTTGCTGCTGCCTCTCAAATGGAACACGGAGTTGGACAACATGACCCACCCCCAGGAATGACAGATACAGGCTCCAGCAAATACTCCAGCATGGAGTAGTTTCTTTCATAAAGGCTGCTTTAAAATAGGATACAGAGCTAATAAATCTTGACGTCAATATAAGTGAGAAATGGGGAAAGGAGAGAAAACTCTTGAATAACAGTATTAGAAAAAAAGATAAGAAGCTGTTGGGTGTGATGTGGACAGGTAGTACCTCTCTGATCTGCAATGCTGAAGCTGTGCCTAAGGGAAGGGGAAGGGCTGCAGTGACTGACCCTTTTTTTTTCCCCCCAGATCTGCTCCTGGATTAGATTAGGACTGTCGTATTTGTGACAAGGGTTTCCTGGCCAGAAATATGTGTGCTTCACCACCCAGATGGCCTACACATGGACTGGAAGTGCATCCCAACCTCAGCATGTCTGATGTATTGTGCATGTGCTCTGCAGCTGTGCACACACAGTCAGATGGATCCAGCACACACTGCATTTACACTGTCATCTGTACAGCCTATAAACTACTGGGGCAATCAGGCATGTGGCACATGTATATAACACAGGGTTTCTGGTTGCCTTGGACTTCCTACATCTGAAGAGTCATCATGGGAGTAAAAAGAGGACAAGCCTGGGACAACTCAGACAAATAGGGAACATTCTTTCTTAGATATGATTTAACCAAAGGATGATTCTGTAGAAGTAGGATGATACCTGTTGTGTATTTACGGACTGGGACACAGACAGTATGAGCAAAACCAATGCTTTGTTCATCCAGTGAAAGAGAGTAAGTGTTTAATACATGAGTCCTGGACCAAGCTGAGAATGAAATCATATCAAAGCAAAAATGCACTGTTCAAGCAATGCAACACAGCTCCCAGATGCATAAACCTTTGGAGTAAAATAAAACCACATGATCCTTGTTCATAAAGGCAGCCTTTGGTGGCATTTGCTCTGACTTTGACTTGCAAACATTCAAGTGTGAAAGCTTTTGTTCGTGGGGATATCTGCAGGGCTGTGAATACTCCTACATGTACACTGCTGGCATTCAAAAATATATATGTATGCAAACCTCTGTGTACACAGGCATCTACTGTAGTGATTATCTTGAATGCTTCTCTTCATTTGGTGAGCCAGGAGGCATGCAGTATGTGGTTTTGATGAGCAGATGCAGCGCTGGAGGAACAGAGTAGATAAGCAGTTCGTATAAACTGCTATGATACAGAATTATTTGAAGAAATGTGTGAAAATCAATTCTGTACTTTGGTGAAGCACCGCTTAGGAAAGAGAAGCTAGTGGAGATGATCATTTCTCATAGTGGTAGGTGTGCACTCTTTTCAGCTGTGCCTAAGTTAGAGTCCTGTTCTGCACGAGGAGAGGGGCTTGAAAGCTTTACAGAAAGGAAATTCGCAATAAAACTGCAGTGAGCATTTTTGCCAACAACAGAGCCTCTTGCAGCAGGCTGCTTTCCCTTGTCATTTCGATTCCAGACCTCAATGTTATTCACTGACACGCAAACTAGCAACGACATTTGAACGCCTGCACGGTGCACATGCATCCAGCTCCCCTAGGAAAAGTCAGGCAGACACCTGACGCCTGCTGGGAGTTTCGCTGTGGGTGCCAGACAGCTGCTGCCCATCAGTGTTTCCAGGTGCGCTTATTCGGTTGGGAGGTCGCTCCAGCTGCAGACACAATCATAGCAGGGACCCAGGCAGGCTGGAGAGACAAGAGGACATGCTCAGATTTTGCTGCTTGGGCTGCCTTGGTTTTGCCCTGATTTAGAGCACCTGGCTTGTTGCAGGATACAGATGTTTGCTCTGTTGCCCAAGAACCAGCACTTCATTCCCTTTATAATGAGCACTGTGACCTGGGGGAGTTATTAAATCTCTGGTTCAAAAGAGTCTAGCTTTCCTCTCCTTTTGTTTCTCAGCTGCCAGTCTGAAGTTCACAAACAGATTAGTGGAAGGAGTATATAGAAATTAAAAACTTAATTTCCAAACCCCTTTGAGTCAAATCTAATTGACAATTTGAATTATAGCCTGCGCTCTTCTCGGTTTCATTTTTCTGTGGGGAAATCCCCAGTGAGAGTTTGGCTTTGTCCTTTACAAGCCTGTATTTAAAAATTGTTCTGAAGCAACTTCTTGAGTCTGAAGCAATTTTAGGACCGCCGAAGCGCTGACGTGAGAGCCGGCAGCATTCGAAATTGAAGAGATTACGCCTTCCCCGGGAGGCCAGGTACCTCGGTGGGGTTTTTTTTTTAAGACCATCAATTTAATTAAAAAAACACAGGCACTATATTAGCAGCAAGCTTATGGATCACCATATGCCAGTCAAACATAATGAAATACATGCAAATGTTAGGTGGCAAATTCTTTTGTCTCCGAAGTCAGCAATCTCGGTGAAAGCTCTCCCCGCGGCGTGTGGGGATTTACTTATTTGTTTGGCTTTATATAGATACATTTTTCTTATTTAAAATGCCTATCTGAGGGTGTGCCTTTCCAAGGAGAGGAAAGGTTATAAATAATCCCTTGGCAGCAATGCCTAGGCTGGATGTTAGGAAGAAATTCTTCACAGAAAGAGTGACTTGCCGCTGGAATGTGCTGCCCAGGGAGGTGGTGGAGTCTCCATCCCTGGAGGTGTTTAGGAAGAGCCTGGATGAGGCACTTGGTGCCATGGTTTAGTTGATCAGATGGTGTTGGGTGATAGGTTGGACTTGATGATCTCGAAGGTCTATTCCAACCTGGTTAATTCTGTTATTCTGTTCTGTTATTCTGTTATCAATAATACAATAATACAATACACCAGGTTGGAAGAGACCTTCAAGATCATCGCGTCCAACCCATCAACCAATCCATCCCACCCAATCAACTAAACCATGGGACCAAGCACCCCATCAAGTCTCCTCCTGAACACCTCCAATGAAGGTGACTCCACCACCTCCACGGGCAGCCCATTCCAATGGGCTCTCTCTGTGTAGAACTTCTTCCTAACATCCAGCCTAAACCTCTCCTGGTGCAGCCTGAGACTGTGTCCTCTTGTTCTGGTACTGGCTGCCTGGGAGAAGAGGCCAACCTCTGTCTGGCTACAACCTCCCTTCAGGTAGTTGGAGAGAGCAATAAGGTCACCCCTCAGTCTCCTCTTCTCCAGGCTAAGCAACCCCAGCTCCCTCAGCCTTTCCTCACAGGGCTGTGTTCCAAACCCCTCACCAACTTCGTTGCCCTTCTCTGGACATGTTCCAGCAAGTCAACATCCTTCCTAAACTGAGGGGCCCAGAACTGGACACAGGACTCAAGGTGTGGCCTAAGCAGTGCAGTGTACAGGGGCAGAATGACCTCCCTGCTCCTGCTGGCCACACTGTTCCCGATGCAGGCCAGGATGCCATTGGCCTTCTTGGCTGCCTGGGCACACTGCAGGCTCATGTTCAGCATACCATCAACGAGTACCCCTAGGTCCCTCTCTGCCTGGCTGCTCTCCAGCCACTCTGACCCCAGCCTGTAGCACTGCATGGAGTTGTTGTATCCTTTCCTTATAGCTTATGGTTTGGCATTCTCACCTTTCAGCAGGGATGGCCGTGTCCTGCTCAGCATCACCACCAAGTCGAGGTACCCCCTGTTCAATAAACACGCTTTTGCCTTCGGAGGTTATTTGCATTGAAGGGGAAAAAGTAATGAAATTGAAGCCCTGGAGAAAATAATTTATGCTCAAGAAACACATTTCCACCTTTCTGTCTGAACAGGTTTGTTTTCTTTTCCAACTTCATTCTTCATCACTGCCACACATCCACTTGGCCATTTGTATTTGGGAAGTCAGGCGACAGGCAAACATTTGCTCTTTTTGTTCCTGCCACTGCCACATGCTGTAGGGAAAATGGGAAAGCCATGATGCAACAGTTTCAGTGGCTGAGTCTCTGGGAATGCTAATAATAACAAACTACATTTAAGTAAGGGACATCTCATGATTGAGAAATGTGCAGATAACACAAAATATATTGGAGGGGAAACACCCCCAAAGTGTGAATTTAATATGAGGAAAACTGCAGAAATAGTCTTTCTGATTCATACATCTGGAAAGAAAATAGAGTCCTAAAAGCAGTTCTTAAGGATATCACCAGTATATGACAATAATTTTATGCCAGGAGGAAGAAATTCATAGTATCATAGTATCACAGTATCTGTCAGGGTTGGAAGGAACAACAAGGATCATCTAGTTCCAACCCCCTGCCATGGGCAGGGACACCCTGCACTAGAGCAGGCTGGCCACAGCCTCATCCAGCCTGGGCTTAAACACCTCCAGGGACGGGGCCTCAACCACCTCCCTGGACAACCCATTCCAGGGCTTCATCACTCTCATGGGGAAGAACTTCCCCCTCACCTCCAGCCTGAATCTCCCCACCTCCAGCTTCATTCCATTCCCCCTAGTCCTATCACTACCTGAGATCCTGAGAAGTCCCTCCCCAGCCTTCTTGTAGCCCCCTTCAGATCCTGGAAGGCCACAATGAGGTCACCTGGGAGCCTTCTCTTCTCCAGCCTGAACAGCCCCAACTCCTTCAGTCTGTCCTCACAGGAGAGGTGCTCCAGCCCTCTGATCATCCTCGTGGACTTTCTCTCGACACCTTCCAGCACCTCCATATCCCTCTTGTAATAGGGGCTCCAGAACTGGAGGCAGTACTCCAGGTGGGGTCTCAGCAGGGCTGAGCAGAGGGGGAAAATCACCTCCCTTGACCTGCTGGCCACACTTCTCTTGCTGCAGCCCAGGATCTGATTGGCTTTCCAGGCTGCAAGTGCACATTGAGAGCTCCTGTTGAGCTTCTCCTCCCCCAGCACCCCCAAGTCTCTCTCCTCAGGGCTGCTCTCCAGCCAGTCCCTGCCCAGCCTGGATTTGTGCCTGGGATTGCCTCGACCCAGCTGCAGGACCCTGCCCTTGGTCTTGTTGAACCTCATGGGGTTGGCTTGTGCCCACCTCTCCAGCCTGTCCAGGTCCCTCTGGATGGATCCCTTCCCTCCAGCTGTCTGCTGCACCACACAGCTTGATGTCTTCTGCAGTTCTTTTCTCCAATAGAAATACGATTTCAATACTATTGCAAACTCTTAGTGGAGATCTGTTGGCACAGTTTTTGGTGCATTATCTTGAATTGTTGTAGCTCTATCTAAAGATACAGTTTCTATCAGTACGGGATCATCAGAAAGTCCTGCGATGACCAAGGTAAAACAGTTTAAAAGGGTGTCATGTGAGGAAATGACCTTTTAAATCAAAGTATCAGAAAAATGTATTATTTTTTTTCTTGAGGAGTATGACCACTCTTCACTCAGTTATTACATTTGTTGGCTCTCCCAGCTTACTCTGGAGATACACCATCACATTCTGATTAAGGTCTGTTTCTTCAAATCCTTGGTGGTTAAGTAATTCCAAAGATGACAGAATCATTAAGGTTGGAAAAGACAAATTCACACATTCACAAATTGCATTGGATTGGACCCTCAGAGGTTGTCTTGTTCAACCCCCCCCACCAAGTGAGCAGGGACACCTCCAATTAGATCAGGATTTAAGACCTTATAGGTCATTGATTCCAACTGTAACCCAACTACTATGACTATTAACTCAATTATTTCCTATTATTATTATTACTACTATTTACTTTTAAAATATCTCTAGTCTACTTTGATTATCCTGAAACTAAAAGTAAAATGTTCCCTTTATTAAATGCCTTTAAATTCCTGACACCTGCAATCCTACATATACAGACAGCTCCGCTTATAAAATCCTATTTGGCCTGTCTAATCAATAATTGCTTTTCATAGCCAAAATTTACATTGTTCTTATGAAGTGACACAGTAAAAGAAACTACATCCAAGAAAGGGTAATGGTAAAATACGCACTTTCCCTACAGCTGAACCACAGGATGTCACTGTTTCCCTTTCACAAGAAACAAGCTTCAGCTGTGAAAGTAGTCCAGATTCCTCTTAAAATGACAGAAATGCATAGAAACGACACAAAAAGCACAGAAATTAAGTCAGACGTTTCCTTTTGTATGTGTGAGTCAACCTAGGCAATGTGTTGCCTATGTAGAATAACAATTTAATATTCAATTTAGTCTCATAATGTACCGAGATTGATATATTTTTGGTACATCCCTCCAGACAGAGCTGACACATATCAATATGTCCCATATTGCATAAAGAGTCAGGCAGAGCTGAAGAGAGTTCAAGAGAAAGTTAATGCAAGACACTCAAACTTTGTGTAGCCTTCCCTGTTTAGCGCTGCATTTCTAAAATGTAGCACCCTTTGCTACCACAAAGCTGGATCTTGACAAACACATGCTGCTCCTGGAGATTTAATATGATCCCTCTCTAAGATCCTTGATTGCCTTTGTGTGTTGCCTGTCCTAGATAACAGAATCATAGAATGGTTTAGGTTGGAAGGGACCTTAAAGATCACCTAGTTCCAACCCTTCTGCTTAGGGCAGTGGGATGGCTTGCACTCGATTAGGCTGCTCAAAGCCTCATCCAACCTGGCCTTAAACATGTTCAGGGATGGAGCATCCACAACCTGTCTGGGCAGCCTCTTCCAGTGTGTCATCACTCTCACAGGAAAGAATTTTTTTCTTGTATCTAGTCCCTCTTTCAATTTAAAGCCATTACCCCTTGGCTTATTGCTGCATGCCCCTGTAAAAAGTCCCTCTTGAGTCTTCTTGTAGGCCCTCTTCAGGCAGTGAAAAGCTGCTATGAGGCCTAGATTCTCTCTAGATGCCTCAGTGGGATGCTGGGGACTGACTCAGAGAGGCTTTATGAGGTTGGTGTGCTTCAGGCAGTATTTCTCAGGAGTCTCTGAGGGCATTGCAGGATAAAGCCTTCTTCACATGGCCACCTTGATGCTTCCTTTTACACGTGGAAGTCTTTCCTCATTGCAGTGCACGGGGGAACTCCTTCACTCTTTCCAAATCTCTTTCCACGGTACCTTGTTCAGTACCTTCCAATATTATCAGTCTGAGAGTTCCATAAGCCAAACTGCTCTTTATTTACTGCTGGCTGTTGATTCTTGGGCTTTCTTGGGGAGCAGCCTCATTCTTTCTGAAGTCTTTCTCTTTCCTGATGACACTGCTTGCACATGATGAAGAGTGAAGACGTATTAGTGTCACAGATTCTTCTCCAACTGTAAGTTCTAGTGGGACAGGTTATAAGAATTATTGTGTGTGGGAGAGAACTGCTCCCTGTTTTTTTCTGGGATGGCTTGTGTAATATGGAGGCATTCTGGCACACCTTGCTCACCTCTCCTCTTCTCACAGCTTCAGCAAAAGGGGCTCTTCTATTTTCATTCCTTTTGTGGGATGACATGTGAAATATATGGAAAATGTGTAGGAAGGTTTTTCACAATCACCAATTTCATCCCTGCAGCCCACTGAGAGCTCAAACTGAATCACACCCCATCTTCTCCACGTCTGAAATAATTCCCATGCTATTCTTTCAAATGGCAGCCAGGAGCCAGGGAGAGGCAGCTGCAGTGCCAGGGAACAGAAGAGAGTGCAGCACCTGTGGAAATCTTCTCCCCAAGTCAAGGACTGGATCATCTGTCATCTCTCTCTGAAGTCTGAAATTTCCTATCATTGAGGAGCTCCTAAAAATAATTATGGTTTTAATCTTCATTATAAACAATGAGAGTACATTGCATGAATCAGCCTCACTAGTTCTCCTTCCAAAAAAGAGAAGAGCTAGCAGTTTGGGGTGAGGGATTGTGTGGTGGTTAGCGAGACATATGGTGTGCAGCATAAGGACCAGACTGGATGCCACTGAAGGCAGTAGCAAAATTCCCACCCACATCAGCAGATCCAAACCTGGCCCATAAACACTTTCTTTATTTGTCAAACCATAGTATAAATTATTTTCTATTTTATACATGGACTTTAAAGAGGAATTAGGAATGCCATTGCTCTCTCCTGCGTCAATGGCATCCTCCTTGCCTTGGGAGCTAATGTACTTAAGGTGGGGCAAATGTATGGAGATTAAGAAGGGGGTTTAGACAGGTACCTAAACCAAATATGTGGGGGGTAAGCATTTCACTGGAAAAAAAAAATTCTACAGTTTTTGGGGACTAGTTGGCTGAATTAGGCAAACCTCTCCATAGGCTGGAGGATGGGGATGTGGTATTTCATCCCCGGATATGAGTTGGCTGGATGACACTTTTGTTCCTTGAGATTCCCCTTTCCACAAACTTCAGCGAAAACATCCTCCAAACACAAAGTCTGTGCTGCCACTTGGCCCTGTGGCAAACCAACTGCAGGTCTGACAGCAGTGTGGACCAACACATCCTCAATAGCCTCAGCAAGGCTAAAACTTGAAGCAGCAAAAAGGAAGATTGAGCAGGATGGATGTCTTCATGGGCTGCCACCTAAATGCTCTTCTGGTGTGACAAAATTCAACCCATGCTCTTCACTGCAGTGTTACTGGGGCTGCTTAAACTGTGGCGTCTTTCCTGCAGTCCCAGCTTTCATTTGAGCTTCTCTCCATATGCACTGTGGGTAGAACAAAGACACCAACAGCTCTAATTCAGACCAGACAGTGGAGCTACAGCAGGAACATGTTCTGACTTTTCTGCACCGTGTGCCAAATACATCCTGGAGTGTTTTAGAGGGGCTGTGGTTAGTAGGTCAAGAGAGGGTCTTCACTCGCTCTACTCTGCCCAGGTGAGGCTGCATCTGAAATATTGTGTCTAGTTCTTGGTGCATCAGTTCATGAAGGACCTCAGGGAACTGCTTGAAAGAGTCCAGGGCAGAGCCACAAATATGATTAAGGGAGTGGAACATCTTCCTTGTGAGGAAAGGGCTGAGAGAGCTGGAGCTCTTTAGCTTGGAGAGGAGGAGCCTGAGGGGCAACCTCATTCACGTTGATAAAGACGTGCAGGGCAGTGTCAGGAGGATGGAGCCAGGCTCTGCTCAGTGATGTCCAATGATAGGACCAAGGGGCAGTGGGTGCAAGCTGGAGCAGAGGAGGTTCCATGGGAACATAAGGGAAAACTTTTTCACTGTGAGAGTGACAGAGCCCTGGAACAACAGGCTGCCCAGAGAGGTTGTGGAGTCTCCATCTCTGGAGACATTCAAAACCCACCTGGATGTGTTCCTGTATGACCTGCTCTAGGTGACCCGCTCTGGCTGGGGGTTGGAATCAATGATATTTTGAGGTCCCTTCCAGCAGGCACCATTCTGTGATTTTGCTTTGCTCTGAATGAAAAAAATTTCCCTAGAACAGAAGACACAGGAGATCCTGTGATAGAATACAGAACCCTGCAGGGAGAGTGAGTGGGTTACAAAGCTCTCCAATGTCATCTTACTAGCTATAGTGACTTTAATTTTTTTTCCTAATTTCTATTTCATTTTAATTGACTAAAAATTATTTGCAGGCCTTGGGACCCTCAGGGGTACTGAAGCCTGCAGAAAGTTTAAGCATGCTTACCACTTCAAAGTGAACTGGGCTTTCTTTTACAGCAGACTAGTTAGCATTTCAGGAGGGAAAATTCCAGGATATTTCTCACTGGATATGAATGTGGAGGAAATGTTCTTGGCTTCTAGCAGAAATAAGGTGGTTTTGAAATATTTTATATATGGCTGTTCCCTTTAATATCTTCTCAGCCTGCCATTGTCCAGACAGTCACAGCTTCAGTTGATGCTGAGCTGCAGCATTTGAGGCCCCTAAGTTTGGGCAAGATGGACACTCTGAGGGCTTTCAGATCCCAGGAGTTCTGGTTTTGGTAATCTTAAGGTTTTGTGGAAAGCTGTTCTGACTTGGAGGGACATTTATTGCTGGGTTTGTGGACTTGTTGTGATTACACTAGCAGATCCCAGCAGAGATCTGTGTCCAGATGTGCTGTGTGTCTGTTCTTGGGGTCAGGTGATAGTGGATGTGAAGTCTTCATCCGAAGCCCTGTAGTTGGTGCTTACTGCATCGTTTACATAGGTTCTGCTGGTGGAGCAAATTAAGAGCTTGGATGGAAAATCCTAAATTTAACTCAGAGTCCAGCTGAGAGACATGACTGGAAAAAAGATTGCATGGGGTTTTAAGTGGCAGAAATTGGAGGGCCTGACTCTCTTTTGCGCAGCTGGAGCAGTGATACCAACCTGTGGAGGACACAGGTGCTTGATTGCTGCCTCCTTGGGGGAGTTCTGCCAGACATTCACAGACAGAAAATTTGTTTGGCACTGATGGCATGTGGGCAGTTCCCAGTGTCAGATATTTAATAGCCTCAGTACCTTGGGCACCTCCAGGGTAATGCAGTAAATGACGGGAGTAAATCTCAAAGGGTAGAGATAGGAGCCAAGCTCCTTCATGACTCTACCTGTAGCTGCAAATGTCACCATTTTTTCCACAACTCCTTTTTCTCCAATATCAAGATTATGTTGGATCTGTAAGTGGAATCTTTAAAAAACCTGATTCCTGCTTAAATCTGTCTGAACAGCTGAGAAATGCCATTTCTATTGTGCTGAATGAAATCAGTACTAAAGCAGGGAAAATCACCAAGGAGAACACAGCGAACACCTCAGTTCACATCAAAACCCATGGTAAGGCCATATCAACAGTTCCTCATATTTCTCTCCTCACAGAAGCACACAGGCTACATTTCTGAAGACCAGGACTTCACAGGCTTCCTGGAATACACAGAGTGCAGAAGAGAATGGGAGAAAATAGGTGGCTGGAGACTAATGTCCTTCTTGCTTAAGCTAGCAGGTCTCATTATGGTTTTACATAACTTTCAGCTAACTCTGAGCAAAGTCCAGCACTCAGTGATACCGTGCTCATTTATTTTATGGCCCAGATCTCTATGGGCTCATAAACCAAGGACTGGATAGTGCTTGTTCTTAGATTTATTATATTTCATTTTCTAGTACAAATGTACAGGAAAATACATCCAGTACTCCAGGCTTCCTTGTCATAAATCTCAAATAAAATCAACCTAAACCCCAACTACTTTCAACCACCACTGAAAAAAAAAATATCTTTCATTCATTTTTTCAAGGCCTTTCCTGCAACAATTCCCAAGTCTTTAAAAGCAAGCTCTGCACTGGGAAGATCATTAAAACTTTTTTTTTCTATTTTTTTACTATTTTTTTTTTTTACCAAGTGGAGGAAGCAGGTTCAAAGAAGAAGGCTTCCCACAGAGAATAAATTATTCTGTGAGCATTTGAATTACTGGAGTCAGAGTTTATACTAAGCTGTGTCTTGAGATTGACTTTGGTGTCTGAGAAGGTGTTATTTTGATTTGGGGGGGAAATTTGTTGTGGATTTTTCCCTTTCCCCCTCCCCCTCTTTTCCCACCTCTCCCCACTTCTTCCCCCCTCTTTTTCCCCATCTTCTCCCCCTGCCCTCTTTCCTCCCCCCCGCCCCCTTCTCTAGAGCCAATTTTTGGTTGCTTTCATGTGAGTGTCTTTTAGGGTTTCTCCTTAATTGCTTGTGTTCTTTAAAAGTGCCATTTACCTTTGAAACCTCTGCATCTGTGTCAAATTTGATTGGATTGATCCACAAGGGTCAAAAAACTTAGTCTGGGAAGCTGGACTTGCCAAACACCTGCAGACTTTTTTTGCAGGACCCCTGGTTTCCTTTCTACATGGTAAGGTCTGACTTGTCTGTGTGCATAGTAGCTGTAGCAGTATGCCACAGGCTTGGCATCTCCCCTGTACAACAAGGATGTTATGACTGTGTCATAGTTTGATGAGCTCTGCAGATACAAAATGAAAGGAAACTTGCCAGTAGGATCATTTTACACAGGAAGCCAAGCCTGCTGTCATTCACATTCAGTCCTTTCGCCTGGTTTTGGTACCAAAGCTGACTTCAAAGGCAAGTTTGTTAAGGATCCCATCACCAGTACCAGTGGACTGAATTTTCTTTCCCATAGGATAACTGCTGAGTGGCTGAGGTTATGAGAGATCCTTCCTTGCCACCTACAGATGTCTACTACACTTTTCTCAGGACCATCCTTTTGTTAAAAAGTAATGACTTGCCAGGCAGACAGGCAGAACCCTTCCTTCCATGTTCAGAATACAGAATTAACCAGGTTGGGAAAGATCTTTGAGATCATCAAGTCCAATCTATCACCCAACACCAACTAATCAACTAAACCATGGCACCAAGCACCTCATACAGTCTCTTCCTAAACACCCCCAGTGGTGGTGACTCCACCACCTCCCTGGGCAGCACATTCCAGTGGCCAACCTCTGTGAAGAACTTCTTCCTAACATCAGCCTAAACCTCCCCTGGTGCAGCTTGAGGCTGTGTCCCCTTGTTCTGGTGCTGGTTGCCTGGGAGAAGAGACCAACCCCCACCTGGCTACAACCTCCCTTCAGGGAGTTGGAGAGAGCAAGAAGGTCTTCCCTGAGCCTCCTCTTCTCCAGGCTCAGCAACCCCAGCTCCCTCAGCCTCTCCTCACAGGGCTGTGCTTCAGACCCCTCCCCAGCTTTGTTGCCCTTTTCTGGACACATTCCAGCAAGTCAACCTCTTTCCTAAACTGAGGGTCCCAGAACTGGACACAGGACTCAAGGTGTGGCCTGTCCAGTGCTTCCCAAATGTCTGTTTTGGAAATCTGACAGGGAGATTTCTCCAGATGCTACCGCCTGGCTTCACTCACAGTGCAGTGCCAGCTTATTATTGGTGGCTAGAATCTGACCACACCTGGTGAGATCCAGTGGTTTATTTCTGTGTGGGAAACAGAATAAAATTGAACAAAACAAAACAAAAAAAAAGAACAGTGGCAAATGGGCAAGTAGGAGGAGGGAGTGAACTCCAGGAGGATCACCTCAGGGCTGGGTCTATTCCCTACTCTAAAAACTGCACCCAGCCTGGTGAGACTTGTTCTGAAGTACTTTAAAAAGGGTGAACAGAAGAGGTTATGAGGAGCATGGGTATTTCACTGAAGTGAGAGGCTTTGTTTACTGACTAATGCCCCAATCTAAGGGCAGGCATCGCACCAAATAGATGAGAACAAGGAAACTCAGTGCAACCCCCACTCACCCCAGCTGTGCTTTCTTGGCTCTGCACTGAGCATGGTGATCACAGGCTGGCAGAGCCTCTGTAGAAAATGAGATCTGGAACATTTGAAAACATTTTTGAGTGAATTCTGTTTATTAAACACCACTGAGACCTTTTATATCAGTTTTCAATCCTTTCAATAACTTGTTTTCCAACAGCACTAAATCACCCACCTCTTCTTCAGATCTTAATTAGGCTGTCAATTAGGTAAATCACATCTGCTTGTCCTTTCCACCACGACTCTCCATGTACAGTAGCGCTGGATATTTTAGAGTATACATCCACGCTGGCAAGGCAAGATTGGCATTGCTCCCGCTGCCATTGCCACCCACCCTCTGTTTTCACAAGGGTGCACACAGATGCAGCAGGGTTGAGGATCACTTCTGCTGCAAATGAGTTGGGTTTGAACAAGGGAGTTACTCTTGGCTGAAAACCCCTTAGTGTAAACAAAATCAGCAATAAACGTGATCAGTTTGCATGACTGTGTACTCAGACTAACAATGAAATAGTTGCCTGTGCTTAAAAGGCTGCCAACTGCTGTCACTCTGCATATTCTGTGTGGTGTACAACTTTTCCATAGCTGGAGAAGCAGGCACAGTTTCAAAGAGGATGCAGGTGTGGACTCACACCTGGCATGTTAGGAGGATTTACCTCCTTCACTCTGCAGGCCCAACATGGTGCTGGCAGAGGTGCCTGGGACATCCCTGCAGAGCTGGCACTCAGCCCTGCCTGTAGCCCTGCTGCAACTTGCTCTTCCTGTTGTTGCAGGCACCCAATCATTCACCTCCCCTGTTTGATCCCACCCAGGGTCCTTCATTGCTTTATTAGCCTGGACCAGCCTTACACTCCATGTCTTAAACTCTTGTTGGTGTAGCCTTGAGAGATTCTGAAGCCCCCTGGGCTAAACCTCTAACTCATCAGATGGGCTTCACTTCAGTGCCTCACAAATTCAGGGGTTTTTACATCACTGGACATAACTGCAGAAACAGAAACATTTCAGTGGGTGGAGGTTGCAAAATCTGCCTTTGAGATTATAAATTCTGACACTTCTGACCTCCTTGCCACTAAAAGAGAGTATGGAGGGGATGTAAAACACTACTCATCCTCAAAACTGCACCCTCAGGAAGAAATATACTTATTACACTTCCCACACTTGGAAATTACTCACCTAAGATGAAAGGCAGTGCATAATTGGTCTTTCATAGTTAATTTGCTTGTGGAACACAGCAATATTGTGCACATGACTGAGGCAGGTGAATTTTGAAAGTTTCCCTTTAACAGCTTCAAACAGTTGGAGACATTTTAATTTTGTAGCACACTTTCCAAAATCCCCAAAATAGGTTTCAAAGATAAAAAAAAAGTCACTTTATTAGGATTGCATCTATGACTGTTTTGCTGCCATGTGTGTGCACTTCAAACAAGCTTCTCACAATATAATACAATAGAATAAACCAGGCTGGAAGAGACCTTCAAGATCATGGTGTCCAACCCATCAACCAATCCAACCCACCTAAACGACTAACCCATGGCACCAAGCACCCCAGCAAGTCTCCTCCTGAACACCTCCAATGAAGGTGACTCCACCACCTCCTTGTATGTGCTTATAGCCTCTCTGCTAAATCCATCTCCTCTGGTGAATAGGTCAGATGCTCTGGTGTACAGTTCATCATAGTATCATAGTATCAGTCAGGGTTGGAAGGGACCACAAGGATCATCTAGTTCCAACCCCCCTGCCATGGGCAGGGACACCCCACACTAGATCAGCCTGGCCACAGCCTCATCCAGCCTGGGCTTAAACACCTCCAGGGACGGGGCCTCAGCCACCTCCCTGGACAACCCATTCCAGGGCTTCACCACTCTCATGGGGAAGAACTTCCTCCTCACCTCCAGCCTGAATCTCCCCACCTCCAGCTTCATTCCATTCCCCCTAGTCCTATCACTACCTGAGATCCTGAGAAGTCCCTCCCCAGCCTTCCTGTAGCCCCCTTCAGATACTGGAAGGCCACAATGAGGTCACCTGGGAGCCTTCTCTTCTCCAGACTGAACAGCCCCAACTCCTTCAGTCTGTCCTCACAGGAGAGGTGCTCCAGCCCTCTGATCATCCTCGTGGCCCTTCTCTGGACGCCTTCCAGCACCTCCATATCCCTCTTGTAATAGGGGCTCCAGAACTGGAGGCAGTATTCCAGGCGGGGTCTCACCAGAGCTGAGCAGAGGGGGAGAATCACCTCCCTTGCCCTGCTGGCCACACTTCTCCTGCTGCAGCCCAGGATCTGATTGGCTTTCCGGGCTGCAAGTGCACCTTGAGAGCTCCTGTTGAGCTTCTCCTCCCCCAGCACCCCCAAGTCTCTCTCCTCAGGGCTGCTCTCCAGCCAGTCCCTGCCCAGCCTGGATTTGTGCCTGGGATTGCCTCGACCCAGCTGCAGGACCCTGCCCTTGGTCTTGTTTAACCTCATGAGGTTGGCTTGTGCCCACCTCTCCAGCCTGTCCAGGTCCCTCTGGATGGCATCCCTTCCCTCCAGCGTGTCTGCTGCACCACACAGCTTGGTGTCATCAGCAAACTTGCTGAGGGTGCACTCAATGCCACTGTCCATGGCACCCACAGAGATGTTGAACAAGACTGGTTATGATGTTATGATGTTATGATGCTGTAGTGAAGGAGGGTGCCATTAGCTGGAGAATCCTTGTTGAAACATTTGGGAATCTGATTCAGGGGGTTGCACATACCAGTAACAAAATGTTGTGAGAGTGTGCTGCTGATCTATCTAATATACAATTTGGAGTTAAAGCTGAGTGAGAAAATAATCTACAACAGCATTGCCTCAGCTTCACTTTCTGCACTCGTGTATAAAACCTTTGCACAAGAATTGACCTTTTCTGATAAAAATGAGATTTTTTTTCCCCCCAGTATGAATCAATTCATCATGGTCTCCTGACCACAGCTGTGTCTAGTTGAGCTTCTGTTTGCAAGGCTGGACACTGAGACTATTTATTCTTCTGGTGAGGACAGTGTTCCCCAAGTCAGTGAACTTCCTCAAAAGCTCATGGCTGAGCCACAAGGATCAGCCAAGACACAGTCTCTCCAAGTTATGCCCAGACTGCTGCATGCTCCCCAGAGGTGGCCACAGAGCTCTCCTATTCTCAGATCAGGTCTCTTCCTGCCCAGGATCAGGAGAAGGATTCAGGACAAAAGACAGACACAAAACTTCCCTAAAATATTTTTATCCTTTTTTTAACTCAAATTCTTCCTCCCAGGCCCCAAGCTGGGAGCCAGGAATCAGCGTGGTGACCACAGAGGTGCTGCTTCCTGTGTCGCCATAAAGCATACTCTGCTCTCCTCAACTGTTAATTGCCTTCTCAGGGACATGTATGTGAGAAGCTCCTCCAAAAATCATCACTTCCATCTAGTATTAAAAAACTTGGGGCTATACATAACACTCACAGAAATGCCACAGTCTGTTGCAGCACCCTTCCTTCACAAACGAGTTCTATGCCCAAGTCCTTTTCCTCCCTTTCCTCAGTATTTGCTGCACTTTCCAAATGCTACAAGTTATTAGTTGTGCAAACCAAAAATGTTTCTCCAGCCCAGCTGCTTGAATTCTCCAGGGTTTTTTTTCCTGGCCTTTCTCAGCTGCAGAAGGGAAGAAAGCCTCTTCTTAAAAAATTCCCAGATGAGTCATGATAAAAATAGTGTGGCACTTGTATTCATACTAGTGCACCTGCAGTATCATCTGTCTCCCAGCTATGAGGCTGCACATTTCTACACTTCTCAGTCTGTAACTTAAAATGTTTATAACTCTTTGCCAGCATAAAACATGCCTGCAGCTCTGCAAGTTCTGCAGAAGCTGTGCAGAGGGAGCAGAGAATGTGTATGTCTTGAGTGCTGGGAGATGCAAACAGAACTCTGTAGGTTCTTGAGCTTCACATGGTTAGATTTAGATTGGAAATCAGATGATTTAAAAAATTGTCAGTCAGGCTCCAAAATAGTTTTATGTTCATACAGGTTAGTTCCACAGAAATGAATTAGCTTCAGTTGTTCTTTTATTTATTTTTTTGTTTAGTTAGTTGTTTAGGTTTTGGGGGTTGTTTTGTGGCTGGTTTCGGTGGGGGTTTTGTTTGTTCATTTGGTTGGGGGTTTTTTTTGTGGTTTTGGTTGGTTGGTTTGGTGGTTTTAGTTTGGTTTGGGATCGGGATTTTGCAGCTATTTCCAAAGAATCATTGAATGGCTTGGGTTTGAAGGCACCTCCTAAAGCTCATCCAGTCCAACCCCCTGCAGTCAGCAGGGCCATCCTCTACTAGATCAGGTTGCCCAGAGCCCTGTTGAGCCTCACCTTAAATATCTCCAGGGATGGGGCCTCAACCACCTCCCTGGACAGCCTGTTCCAGTGTTCCACCACTTTCACGGTGCACAACTTGTCCCTAACATCCAATCTAAATCGGCTCTTCTCTAGTATGAAGCCTCTTGTCCTGTCCCTGCAGCCCTTTGTAAACAGTCTCTCTCTCCATCATTCTTGTAGCCCCCTTCAGGTACTGGCAGGTCACTATTAGGTCTCCCCAGAGCCTTCTCTTCTCCAGGCTGAACACCCCCAGTTCTGTCACCGTCTGTGCAGCAGAGGTTTTAGATATAATTTGTCAGTGCCAGTTCTATTTTCATCTCCAATAAAAATATTTAACTATGATTTTTATAGCATTTTAAATGAACTTTCACTCCACTGTCCCATGATAAGACATCAACCTTGAATGTGTTTATTTAAAATTAACAAGTTGCTGAGTTTTGTATTTGGTTTAATTTTGCCTAGTCAGTTCTATCATTCAGTTTTGTTCTTGTTTTCCTCCCACCCCCTCAGGACTCAGGCTGCTGATTGCCATTCTGCTCTGCTTGTGCTCCTTATTCTCTGTGCCCACCAGCAAGCTTTCCTTGCTAATGCAAACCTTTTGCTTCTGGTGCTACTTCTTGCTACTTTTTACTGAAGTCATCTGGAGTCTATTCTGAAGACATTTTCAAATCCACTGTAAGTAACTTTGGAGTCTAAACCTGATGAAAAATGGAAAAGAGTTGGAGTATTTTGCAAAGTTGTTTCCTCCTTTCTCTTCTAGGTGATCTAGCTTCTTGCTTTGATGTGTCATGGCCAGGTATTGAATCTTGACGTATGCAGCAGAAGTGGATGTGGAGCCACTCATCTAGCGGTTTCAGTAAGTGTAGGTCCTGCTTACATAAATGATGAATTGGAGGGGGAAACCCAGCCAAGAGCAGCTTTGAGGGAGCTTGAAATGTATGTCACGGTCTCACAACCTCCTCCAAGTTAACAAATTGCATTTTAGAACTGTGTTTGGTAATTGTTGCATTCATACCTCAGAAGTAAGACCCAGGCATTATGGTTGGTTGGAATTCATCTGAATAAATAGCAGTTTGCCACATTCTTAACAAAACCATTATTCATTAGAACTCTTACGTATTAGCAGCCCTGAATAACATTTGGCAGTTGCTTTGGGTATACATTACTGAAAGGTCCACAGACACATACAAATTGCTCGGTATGCTAATATAAAACAGGGGCAGTAATGAAACAGCAGAGTGAGTATTAAGCTCCAGGACTGCAGTTTTGTTCTGTACAATGTTCCTCTTGCAATTTGTAAACATCTTAGAGACTTGAATGGTTTTAAGCTATTTAATGATTGTTAGTAATAAGAATTGATTTGTATTTGCTGCAGGACCCGCCTGCCCCTTTCCTTCTGCGAAAGGCAGGGGTTGCAGGCTGACTTGGTCAAATGATTTTTCAGGCATGACAGCAATAATCCCAAAGGCCTTTAGAGGGGTTTTTTGAACAGATTCCTGCAGGCACTTGTCATAAAAAATGCTTTGAAGAAAGTAGCCAAATGGGTGCTCTGGTTAGTAGATCACAGGCTCACAGGATGTTAGGGGTTGGAAGGGACCTAGGCAGGTCATCGAGTCCAACCCCCCTGCCAGAGCAGGACCATAGAATCCAGCAGAGGTCACACAGGAACACATCCAGATGGGTCTCAAAAGTCTCCAGAGAAGGAAAATCCACAACCACTCTGGGCAGCCTGCTCCAGTGCTTGGTGAACCTCACAGTGAAGAAGTTCCTCCTCGTGTTGAGGTGGAACCTCCTGTGATGTAGTTTCCATCCATTGCTCCTTGTCCTATCCCAGGGTGCAACTGAGCAGAGCCTGTCCCCTCCCTCCTGACACCCAGCCCTCAGATATTTATAAACATTTATTAAATCCCCTCTCAGCCTTCTCCTCTCCAGACTAAACAGCCCCAGGGCTCTCAGCCTCTCCTCACCAGGCAGTGCTCCAGTTCCCTAATCATCCTTGTAGCCCTCCCTTGGACTCTCTCCAGCAGATCCCTGTCCCTCTTGAACCCAGAGCTGGATGAAATATTCCAGGTGAGGTCTTACCAGGGCAGATCAGAGGGGAGGAGAACCTCCCTGGATCTACTGGACACACTCCTCCTAATGCCCCCCAGGACCCCATTGGCATTCTTGGCCACCAGGGCACATTGCTGGCCCATGCAGAACTTGTCCTCCAGCACTCCCAGGTCCTTCTCCACAGGGCTGTTCTCCTCCTAACCTGTACTGGGACAGTTTATTCTGTTTATTCTTCCTTCCCAGGTGCAGGACTCTGCACTCATCCTTGTTGAACCTCATTAGGTTCTTCTCTGCCCAGCTCTCAGTCTGTCCAAATCTTGCTGAATGGCTTCACATCCTTCAGGTGTCTCAGCCAAGCCTCCCAGCTTGGTAGGGTGACAAGTAGAGTGATTGGTAAGGTAGTAGGAAGTAGATAGTTATGATGGAAGACTTTCTTGGCAGATCCTTAAAAAGACATGGCATCTCCTCAAATCATGTGTGATCTGCCTCTGCCCCTTTGTTTGACTCTGGATTGTAGGAAAAGGAGAACACACTTCTAAGGACCCAATAAATGACTGCTATCCCACTCAGAAGAGTTGCAGCCAGGAAGAAAGCAGTTCTTCTGTACATGCAACATTCCCATTATCATACACAAACATAATTTCACCGAGAAAAGAGGCTCCAACAAAATAATTTCTGACATCTCAGTGTTGTATCTGGATACTTCTGGACCTATAAATAATCTAACCATGAAAAGTGCTCTAAGATGGTTTTACTGTCCCAAAGAAAACAAAAAGCTAGACACACATCTGCAGAGGTATTGGAAATGCTTACTTTCCATATCAGTCCAAATTGTTTGCTCAAGGCCTTGCAGAAAGTCTCTGAACAAGCAAGGAGCTGAATTTCATTGCCTCAAGTTCTGGTTTTATGGCTTATGACTCCAGCTCAACCACAGAAATCTGCACATAATCTATTAACCAAATAAAGGCTCCTTACAAATGGTTTCCAAAGCATCTGCTTCCAGTTCTGTCAGCAATCTGGAGGATACATGGCAGCTAGCTTAAGGTGAATGTAAGTTTCAAGAGTAAGTAAGTAAGAATGTAAGTTTCAACTTTCTATACAAGCTCCCCATCACTGTGACAATGTGTAGGAAATTAATCTGTAATCAAGCCAACTTTAAAAGCTGGAAGGAACAAACCATTTTCTGTAAGGGGAGAGGACTGGAGTGCTGCTCCTCGTGGTACTCAGTTAAAAATGTTTTATAGAAAGCTAAGGCAACAGCAAGCTTTAGCCTGATTTCTGGTTCATTGGTGGGAGATGATACTTTCAGTGGATTGATAATGGTCTATGGACACAGACTTGTGGAAACACCTGTGGGAGAACAAAAATGACAAGAAATAAATCTGAACAAAGAGAGGTTCTCCTCTGGTGTTTTTTAACTCCACAGTCTCAAGCTGCACCAGGGGAAGTTTAGGCTGGAGGTGAGGAGAAAGTTCTTCACCGAGAGAGCGATTTGCCATTGGAATGGGCTGCCCGGGAGGTGGTGGAGTCGCCGTCCCTGGAGGCGTTCAAGAGGGGACTGGACGTGGCACTTGGTGCCATGGTCTAGTCATGAGGTCTGTGGTGAGAGGTTGGACTCGATGCTCTTCGAGGTCTCTTCCAACCTTAGCGATACTGTGAGACTGTGATACTGTGAACTCACTTCCTTCCAGTACAGGCAGGATTTCCTTGTTCTGAAAAGCAGCGTCCCACTGGGGATCCAGCACCTCCAGACCAGTTCAGAAGCAGCCAGGCATCAGAAAGATGGCACTTAGCACAAACATTCCCCCCTTTAGATTGGAAGCTCTGAGTTGCTCTAACCATCAGTAGCATACAATGCAAATGAAATCCGTCCATGTGCACTGCTGTAATTCCGGGATGGCTTGCCGTCAGCATTTTAGGAGAGTGTCTAACAGAGCCCAGAAACCCACATTTCATAGCCAACACTGGATTTCTGATAGGCTTAGGAAAGACTGTTCTAAGGCTGTGGTAACAGAAGACACTTACTTAGCCTTGAGAGAAAACACATTAGTTCCATAGCAGAACAGTAATCATAAAAGGAATGGGGGTGTGATAGAAAGTTGTAATTCATTGCCTTTGAGCATCTCCTGTGAACTGAAATTAGTAGATTCTTATTATGGTTTCCAGTGATGAAGTATTTAATTACTGGGAATAGCATCACCTAACTATATTTCAGAAGTGGACATAAACTCGCTGCCTGTGTTTAAATTATTTGAAAGGCTTTTTGCTCCCTAGCAGCTAATTTAAATAGGAAGAAGGATCTGCAGTTAAAGGCTGGCCTGCTCAGCTCTTCACAGGAAGCCAGTGGCTTCAGCTGAACTTTTGCACTAGCATAATTTAGCTGTGATTTCCATGGACAATATTATTCGCTCTTGTCCAGTTAAGCTGTAGAATCAACGAAACAAATTTTAAATGCAGCCATGAACAAAATCACCTCAGTGCCCCCTGAAAAGGGGAGAGGAAGACTGCTTGGTCAGATGAGACTGCCCTTCACTTCGAGGTGCTCTTTGGAAAATGGGCAGGCAAGGCAAACAGGTGACACAGATCAGCTCTCATTCCCTGTACTCCTAGGTAAGCAGGCTGGGAGAAGCACAAGTCAGAGCTGCTTCCAGTGAAGCCATTGCTTATCTTTTCTTAGCCAGGGCTAAGAGGCTGCTCTGCTCATCCCTCTGAGCCTCTGTCTTTGCTCATTCAGTAGCACAACACATGTGAAAATGGGAACCCTCCCTTCCTCTCCTGAGTGTAAAAGTGTGGTTGGACAAGGGAGACCTTGGCAGTAAAAGGGGCAAAAAGATCATGTGGGTTTTCTGTCTTGTGAAAACTAGATAATTACTGCTCTCAGATTTTATTCTTTTGTTTTTGTAATGAGTTAAAAAAATACCACAGAGAAATGCTATTTATGGTATTGGCTACTCTTCATTATACAGCATTTTAAACTGTCAGCACTGGAATTCATTTGACTGAAGTGTGGTCATTTAGAAAATGTTGAGAAACCTGAGGTTCTGCTGCTGGTTGCATGCATCCACATCCAGTAGAGCTGCTGGTAGCATATAACTCACATCAGCACTGAAAGGCTGGTAGCCATGCAGAGAGCAGGAACAAGGCTGCCAGTGTATTTTCTCCCCCTGTACTGTGAAGCTAAACAAAGAGCATTGTGCTGCATTGACTAATGCTTGAAAAGATCTTGGGTTATACAATAAAAACTATATTTACTGAGTTTCAGGTTAACGTGGGGCACCTGAAGAAAAGGATGATCACAGGCTTTCCTGTCTTTTAGCTGCAGGTAAGAGGGCAGCAAAGAGAAAGAAGTATTCCTGCTTTTAGCTTGAGTATCATTGAATTTAATGAGAGATGAGTGGCTAAAACCTCATGCAACATTTTGGAGATACAGGGGTCACTCTGTCTTCTGGTCTGCCTGATAAACCAGCCAGGAGCTACATCTAGGTTGTGAAGCAAGTAAATAAGTCAGCATTACAATAACATGGGTATGGCCAAAGGAATCAAAATATTAGAGGGAAACTTATTGTGGAAAAGAGGGCAACTTACAACTTACTGCATGAGAGCTGAATTGAGCTACCATGGAACATCTTAGAAGACGTCTCCATCAATTTACATGTTCACAATAACTAAACCAACATAATTTAGCAAGTCAGCAGAGCTGGCCTTCTAAGTAATTCTAGTCAATGTGTTTGTTTAGATGTAAATATGATATTAGAAAGCACCTATCTGAAGTGTCTTTTGGTATGGACATGAGCTGACAGTGTGTGCTGGCAGCCCAGAAGGCAAAAAGAAGTGTGAGCTGCAGGTCAAGGGAGGTGATTCTGCCCCTCTTCTCTGGCCAGACCTCACCTGGAGTACTGTGTCCAGCTCTGGAACTCTCAGCACAGAAAGGACACGGACCTGTTGGAGTGGATTCAGAGGAGGGCCACAAGAACGATCAGAGGGATGGAGCACCACTCCTACAAATAACTGACAGAGTTGGAGGTGTTCAGCCCAGAGAAGAGAAAGCTCTGGGGAGACCTTAGAACAGCCTTCCAGTACTTAAAGCAGCCTGTGAGAAAGGTGGGGACCCATGTTTTAGCAGGTCAGTGGTGACAAGATGAGGGGTAATGGTTTTCAAGAGGGAAGATTTAGACTCCATACTAGGAATGATTTTTTTTTTTTTTTTACAATGGAGGTGGTGAAACCCTGGAACAAGTTTCCCACAGAGGTGGGGGTACCTCATCCCTGGAAACTTTTGAGGTCAGGTTGGACAGGGCTCTGAACAAAGTCATCTGGTTGGAGATGTCCCCACTGACTGGAAGCAGGCAGGACTAGACGACCTCTGAAGATGCCTTCCAACCCCAAACTTTCTATGATCCTATGATGCTATGATTCAGCTCACACCACAGGGATGATTACAGAGTTACAGCAGGGATGAGCTCAGACCTAGGCAACAGCATCATAATTACAGAAAGAACTGTTCTGCCCACAGCTTCAACCTGCCTAGTTATCAGAGTCTGCCCTTACCTCCTCACATCCCACCTCTGACACTCCCCAGGAGACTGTTTAACCAGCTTGGTTTTGCCTGGAAACATTCCCAGAGGCCAAGAGATTCAGGACACTCAGCACTTGCCTTTAGCACTTGCCTAAGGCGGGTACTAGATGCTGTATTAGACTAGTTTTGCCTGAAGGAGGAACTCAGGGCATGAAAGGTGAGTGAATAGACTCCAAATACATATTTCCTACAAGGATGATCTTCAGAGGACACTGGGAAATTGGAAGAGGATTTAGGAAGGTGGTTGAGTACTCTTGTCTGGCACAAATTCGTTGGCATTTTCTCCTAGGAACACTACTGTATGCGTTATTGCCACCCGGTCTTGAATTCCCGCTTGGTTGTCACAATTCACTGTCCCTCACCTCAGATCTGGGATTTGTATGGCCATCACCACCTGAGGCTTTTTTAAACCTTCCCTCCTCCTCAGAGTCCTTGAGCAAAGGACTGGAAATGTCACCACAGCCGTGGCAGTCCAAGGGAAGACAAGATTTCTAAGGGGACGTTTTCTTTAGACAAAGTGGTAATGCTGGGCCGGGCAGACACTTCTGGTGCCCTGAAGTTCTTCTACTCCATTGAAAACACATTTGGCCATTTGTTTGTGTTGAGCTTGACAGATTTTACAGGATGGTTCTTTGAGTTTTATCATCAGCTGCTGTCCTGGTTAGGCAGAAGTAGCCATCAGCATCTTAGTCTTGCATTAGTGTTTATATGAGCATGTTCTCGGCTATAAAAAGAGTGGTGAGGGATTCACAGTTATTGTGCCTATGTGACTTGAATGACATTTCCTCAGTGCAGAAGCATCCTCACTTGCAGACTCAGCTTGGGATCTGGAAGGCAAGCTGTGCCTTTTCTGGCTCATACAGCTTTGCCATTAAAACTTCATTATGTCAAATTCTGCTCACAACTAAACCTCTGCAAATAAATTGTCCTCTGAGTTCGCAAAGGAATCGTTGAGGAGGCAGCATTTGCTCTTGGAACTGGAAGGCATTTGGTAGTAGATAAGCCAGAACAGAAATCAGCTTTCTCTCTCATCCCTTTGTCAACACTAAGAGAAATAATAATAAGAAAAAAAGTTGTAAAAATTGACTTCAGTGCTAAACACATGGGATAAAAATACAGGCAGGGAATAGATCAACTGAGTGAGAGGATCCCATGTTTTACAGTGGCTTTTCAGAAGCAAGCCACAGGTTAAGGAAGACACAGGTGTGTGCTGGAATGAAGAATTTCATTTTATGTATGAAAGCGAGCCAGACTGCCTTGGGACTTCATTTGCTTAACTGATAGGCAGAAAATAGCACAGGAGTGGTACTGCAGCTCCTCTAGCTTCATATGAGAGTTGAAATTGAAAGTAATAATAAACTGTGATGTTAATCACTCCTTTATTAGAGCAGGGACTGAGGATCAAGGTGGCTAAGTTCTTTCTTTGACTCTTATATTGAATCCTCAGCTGAGCTGAAAAATATGAACTTAAATATCAGTTTGATGTCCACAGATTGCTACTGCTGGGTTCTGACCTACAGTTTCAAGGCCAGGGAGCTCAGGCTCCCAGGCTAGCTGCTCAGCGTAGCCAGCACCTCCTGGTGTCCTATGCTAGGACTCGACATAGTGTCCTGTGCTGTCCTATGCTAGCTGCTCAGCATAACCAGCACCTCCTGGTGTCCTGTGTTAGGACTCGACATAGTGTCCTGTGCTGTCCTATGCTAGCTGCTCAGCATAACCAGCACCTCCTGGTGTCCTATGCTAGGACTCGACATAGTGTCCTGTGCTGTCCTATGCTAGCTGCTCAGCATAACCAGCACCTCCTGGTGTCCTAAGCTAGGACTCGACATAGTGTCCTGTGGTGTCCTATGCTAGCTGCTCAGCATAGCCAGCACCTCCTGGTGTCCTGTGCTCCAGCAAAAGCTGCACTTATTCCCATGCACAAACAGGGTACCTCTTCATATTATTTCTCACATAAGCACAGTGCCAAGACAGAAGACTACTGTATAGGAAGTGCAAAACACTGTTTCAAAGCACCTCCTGGTGTCTGAGAAAAAAAAACTAGTCTCAGCCAGTCCCAACATGTTTTTCCTATGGCAGCATCTCTGTTTCCTCAGGAAATGTTTTCTGGATCAAATTGGATAGGCAGGGAGAACTGCTGTACCATGCAGGGCACATCTCCCATGTTGCAAGAGAGGTCTAACCTTCTTAGAAATGAAAGGATTTTATTCTCCTGGGAACCTATTTTATTTCCCTGGGATCCTAGGGACTTCAAGGTGACCCACATCACTGGGAACAGTAATAAACACAGTAATAAACACCAGCAGAGAGAGAAAAAGTTCTTCTTGCCATCACTATTGTTTCCCGAGGATGCAGCAGCAGCACATTGTAACTACTTCCAGAACAAACCTTTCAGCCAGGCACAGGCCCTAGCAGCACTCATCCCTCTCGAGCCTCTTTCCTAGCTGAGTTGGATGCCCTGTGCCCATGGCCCTGCAGAAGCAGTGTTGGTCTGTCCAGCAGGAGTGTGCTGTGGCTCCTAGAGGGCCGGGTGTGCTCACCTTGCCCCCTGCAAAACGCCTGGGCTCACCTTTCTTTCGAACTCGTGCAGCGGTGAGGCTGCCCCACAGCCGCCTGAGATTTGTAATGAAAGCAGAGAAAACAAAACCACTTCAGTGGAGCACAACGTAATCCTTCGTGCACTCAGCACTTGCAAGCAATCTCTTTACTTACTTGGGCCTGCAAATTGGACCCTAAAATACTCTGCAGGCGTGATCTGAAGTGAGACTCCGGAGGATGCTCGTGTCTTGATTCGATTTCAACTGGCTTGCAATCACATGTCAGCCACCTGCCTGCTTTGACTCTCTGTTAACCCAGCTGGACTATTTCTTTTGTAAAACGAAAGGTTTCAATGGAAACCAGATGTTCCATCTGATCCAAACGTTCCTAGGTAAATAAATGCTCACTCTGTTCCATCCACTTACTTATAATATACTAACCTGTCTCTAATGGAACTGCTTTCACAGGCCATTTAGTAAAAATAAGGTCCCAGTTCTCTAGTGAGACATTCATTGATCCTGTGTGTTAAGGCAGGAAATATTGTCAAGAGTCATTCTGCCCCAGTCGGTGCAGATATCATGGAAGCTAGGGACAAGCCTTTGGTGGACTCTGCAGCCCACAATATACTGTGAATGTGAGGAATGTGAGGAGGCTGATTATGGAAGTGTTTGGAAGGGATCATGAAGCAGTGTGCACTAACCATGAAAAAGAGTGGGGCCATGGCAGCAAGCAATTACAACAGGAATCTTTGAAGCAAAATGTGCTGAAGAACAGCATTTTCTTACCTTGTTGGCAATCTGTGTTTTTTTCCAAGCTCAAGCAAGGACACCAGATGTCCCCAAAACCAATTCATTAAATTGATGCAGCAAAAGGCAATTAATTCTCAGTGGCAACGTTTGGTGCTGCTGTTGGTTGTGTTCACATCACAGACACCCTGTCCAGGGCATCAGTAGGGTGGCCGAGATCTCGCAGGCAGCCAGAGAGGTGAAGCAGTAAATGCGGAGTCCCCAGTACACAGTTTCCAAAGTATGTTGAGCCTGATCTGGTTGGAGGTGTCCCTGCTCACTGCAGGAGGGGTGGACAAGGTGGCTTTGAGGGTCCCTTCCAACCAAACGCAATCTGTGAACATCCTGTGATATGTTCATGTCAATCCACCCTTGTTTTTTGATCCTCCAGCTCTCACAGTCACCTCAAGCAAAGGGTAATGATGTGCTGCTTCTGTCCTTAAGAAGCAGGACTTAGAAATCTGGCAAAGCAGTATTGGGGGGTGTCTGGGGGCTGGCTCTGGTCTTTGACTAGTAGGCAGTATTTGGGATGGCCTCATCAGCACCTAGCCAAAATTATTTGGGTATGGAAGGAACAGGAAGAATGTGAAAGCCCTTTGTAGAAAACAATTATCCTGATTCCTCTCTGTTAAGGAGAGACTGTGGCTTTTATGGCCATCCCTGACCTCAATGCTCTTTAGCTTAAGACAGAGCTGACCAGGGAATTATTTTTTTTTTCAGTAGGTGTGTGAAAGTATTTTTAATTCCCTTAGACTTCTAACATAAACAGATTCTGCTTTACCATATTTGTATGACTTCATATATGCAGAACTGAGAATCCTAGGAGAGGACAGCAGGCCATTCTAGGCATCAAATTGAAGTCATTTTATACCCCCCAAAAATGGAAGGAGGATATACACTTTTCGCTCTGTTTCCGATGTAGATGACAACTTCATTTGCTCTTGCTGGCAGCTTTTGGATTTTCAATATTTAAAAAGCCTCATTAAGAGGCTTTGCAGACAAAAAGCAGTCTATCTTCAGGAGTCTCCAGAAGAGCTCCAGTCAGAACCAGGGCACTGGCTGAGCTCTGTGTGGTGAGCAGCAAGTCTGCCTGTGGAGGCAGAGCATTGCTGGCCCTGTGTGCCCAGTATCTCAGTCATAGGGGAGGCAGAGAGTCCCTGAGCACAGGTTTGCTGTGCTCTGAGTTCACAAGGGTTGGTGAGGCATTTGCCTCTGGTGAGGCAGCAGCTCTTATCCCACAGCTCCCACTGACTTATGGCCAGGGAAGTAGCTGCAAGTGGAAATTTTTGAAGCTGCACTCCAGGGAGGCAAAATATTCCCAGTCAACTTCAGTGGAAAGGGTGAACTTAAAGAGATCTGAATAATTATACTCTTTTTTTTGGCAGCTCTTCATATTGCTCCCTCCCCACTGATGTTTTTGAGCCCCACATGGGCCTCATGTGTGCCACAGCCTACACTGGTCAGGACATACTTGATCTGAAGAATGGCGAGTGGGATGACCAATGCATGATTCTGAGTAGTGGTTGAGACCCAAGCTGCCTGAATTGAAGAAATGTATAGCAGAGCATCTTGGCAAGAACAAGGTGAAAGAACAAGTGAAAAATAAGCCACACTGTATGTAGGCTTTCAGGGAAGGAGTCTTGAAGGTACACAAGTGGTTTGGCCATCATAGAACCGTTAGAATGGAGAAGGAAGCAGAGAAAACCTTATACAGTTATATCATTCATTGGGGGGATCTTTTCTCCTCTAACCCCTAAATTCCTCCTTGTCCCCTGGCTCCAGTGGACACAGTGATGCTTAGGGACCAGCTGTGAGAAAGGGCACAACCTTTGCACAATGCTTTGAAGGTCTTGAGTCGGCCAGCCGCAGCCTGTCCTCATGGACAGCCTGAGCATCCACTCTCCTGCCCTGTCCCCAGTCCCAGAACAGCTCCATTAAAGCAGGCATTTGCAAAATGCTGTCTGCTGAAAGCATGTGAATTGATCCCTGCACAAGATGCCTTCAGGCCAGTAAAAATGAGTTTTCCCATTCCACAAAGGAAATGAAATGAAAATTGTTAAGTGACTTGCTTCAGACTGAAGAGGGAGCCCGCAGTGGAGCTCGGAAGAAGTGGTGGAAATCACACAGCGCGTTTCCCAGGAGGAATCCTTTCTGAAAGACTCACACGTTTCATGGTGCTCTTCTGCTCTGAGAGGGACAATCACAGCTGCAACCAAAGAGGCAGAAATGTTCAGTGACATTTCTCTGAGGTCTCAAACCTCCTCAGGTTGTCTGAAAATTTTCTAGACGTGACTATAAAGCAAAGGGAGCTCTGCTTTTCACAGAACACAAAATCCAGTCACAGACACCCCTGGAGAGGCCATGAACTAGGTGTGGTCTTGTGGGGGAACAATGACAGTTGGGTTTTTTAATCTAAGGTCCCCAAATGCTGGTTTCAGGTTGATAAATTGGAGAATTTTGAACACAGTGTATCAAAGGATTTTTTTTAAGCAGAGAATTAAATGCATTTTTAGCAAATATGTGACGTCTTAGAGCTACTCTGTAGTTGGAACAAAACATGTTTTCTTTATTTGAAATGTAATTTTTCTGGATGCATTAGACTTTGGAGCCAGAGAAAACATTTTTAACTGCTGAGGTTTTACAGCCACTCTAGGGTTAGGAAAGAAAGCTGAAAAAATAGTCTGCCTGGCAGATTTTTCTAATTTTCATTTAAAAGTAAAATGAAAAATATTGTAACCCTTCCACCTGTGCCATAGCTCATCCAAGGGAGACACCATCCCTGCTGCGACTGAGCCCAAATTTCAGATGTCTTGTGCAGAAATGGGCAGCCTCTGTGCCGAGAACCAGAGCAAAAGCATCAGGGTCAGTCCTCGGTCATGCAACTGCAGTGAGTCTCTTAAATGCAAGCTGCAGTTTCTCCCGTGTAAAATGAGGAGAAAATTACCTTCCTTCTTCCTGGTTCATTTGGGTGTGTTGGGAAGCAGTTTGGGCTGCCATTGTATCTTGCTTGTGTAACACCTTTTCTAGAGGAGCCTTCAGAGGACATAACTCGAGGCAATTGATGGCGGTTAAAATGTGATGGTTCATTTGCTTAGCCAAGTGAATCAAAACTTATCCTGTCTTGATTTCTTAAAGACAAACAGTTGACTTCTCTAAGTAAAATGTTACCTCCAGGAAAGGACCTAAAGCAAGTCCTAAGCAAATGGGAACTCCCAAGCATCAGCGTGTTGGGCATGACACAATGCTTCACACATCATAGTTGTGTATAACTCAGTGTCTGGTGAGTCAGACTTAAGAGAAGTTTTCTATTCATAATTCTATCCTTACTTTTTTTCTTTTTCATGCTTGCCTGTGGAAGATGCATGGGTGAGAGCAGATCCTACTGATGAACAAACCCTATGTGACCAGGCAGAGGAGCAGGCGTGCCTTTTGTTTACATGGACAGAGACTAATCGACTCAGGTGAATACTGGTGTGTTTTTCTCCCTCAATCAATATGAGAACCTGCCCTGAAGTACCTGGTTTTCACATGAGGTTAATCACAGGTTTGCTTCTGTACTGTTCAGTATAGGGTGCCTGAAGTCTGGTTTCTTCATAGAGCTGTTAGAGGTACTTTAAATTGTGCATGCTCCCAAACTGGGTGATTTTGTCTGTAACACAGGGCAAAAGGCCATCCTCGCAGTGTGATTGTACAGCCCACAGAAACAATGAAAATGGAGCTGACAAGAGCGGGAAAAGCCATCTAATACACTCTCTTGCTTCAAGAGATCAATGCTATCAAATGAACACCTCACATGACTATCTGAAAACAAAGGACTATCAAAATTTTTCTCTTTCAGCTGTATACTGCGTTCTGCGAGCTGGTACAGCACACAAGCCCTCAGGATTTGGGGTCTGCAAGACCTGAGGTACTCCTTTCATCTTTACATGTTTCCATCTTGGTCTTTCTACACTGTGGACAGTGCTGACTGACTACTCTTGTCCAAGGTGTAAGAGAGTAAATCTTGTCTCTCTTAATGTAAATCAACAAAGATAAAATCACGTTTGCTCCCAGACAAAAGAAATGTGCAATGGGCAGATGCCACTGGATAACGACCCTCTGGAATGTGCACAAACAAGATAATCTCTACCCCTGAAAGGGAGGATGGTGAGAATACAGTGGATTCACCACCTGGCATCCCTTGGGGTTATACCTGGAGACATACCTAAAAAATCCTGTGACTGAAAAACTGTATAAAAGATCTAAGTGATGCCTCCTGAGGAGAAGAAAATACAAGGAGAGAGAAGGACAGACACAGAAGAAAAAGCCATCACCATGTAGCCTGGAGGCAGCAGACCAGGAGGAACCCTCTCTCTGTACCCTAAGTTCTACCTGCTTGCAACTTGTGGAGAAAAGACATCTTTACTGAAGACACCACATACAGAATACAGAATTAACCTGGTTGGAAAAGACCTTTGAGGTCACTGAGTCCAACCTATCACCCAACACCATCTAATCAACTAAACCATAGCACTAGGTGCCTCATCCAGTCTCCTTTAAAAACGCTTCCAGTGGTGGTGACTCCACCACCTCCCTGGAGATAGAATACAATACAATAAACCAGGTTGGAAGAGACCTTCAAGATCATTGGTCCAACCCATCGACCAATCCAACCCACCTTAACAACTAGACCATGGCACCAAGCACCCCATCAAGGCTCCTCCTGAACACCTCCAATGATGGTGACTCCACCACCTCACCAGGCAGCCCATTCCAATGGGCAATCACTCTCTCTGTATAGAACTTCTTCCTAACCTCCAGCCTAAACCTGCCCTGGCGCAGCCTGAGACTGTGTCCTCTTGTTCTGGTACTGGCTGCCTGGGAGAAGACACCAACCTCTGCCTGGCTACAACCTCCCTTCAGGTAGTTGGAGAGAGCAAGAAGGTCACCCCTCAGTCTCCTCCTCTCCAGGCTAAGCAACCCCAGCTCCCTCAGCCTCTCCTCATAGGGCTTGTGCTCCAAACCCCTCCCCAGCTTTGTTGCCCTTCTCTGGACACATTCCAGCAAGTCAACATCCTTCCTAAACTGAGGGGCCCAGAACTGGACACAGGACTCAAGGTGTGGCCTAACCAGTGCAGTGTACAGGGGCAGAATGACCTCCCTGCTCCTGCTGGCCACACTGTTCCTGATGCAGGCCAGGATGCCATTGGCCTTCTTGGCTGCCTGGGCACACTGCAGGCTCATGTTCAGCCTACCATCAACCAGTACCCCCAGGTCCCTCTCTGCCTGGCCGCTCTCCAGCCACTCTGACCCCAGCCTGTAGCATTGCATGGGGTTGCTGTGGCCAATGTGCAGAACCTGGCACTTGGATGTGTTCAATTTCATGCCCTTGGACTCTGCCCATCTGTCCAGCCTGTCGAGGTCCCTCTGCAAAGCTTCTCTACCTTCCAGCAAGTCAACTCCTGCCCCCAGCTTGGTGTCGTCCGCAAATTTACTGATGATGGACTCGATGCCCTCATCCAGATCATCAATAAAGATATTGAACAGCATTGGGCCCAGCACTGATCCTTGAGGCACACCACTAGTGCCTGGCTGCCAGCTGGCTGTGGCACCATTCACCACCACTCTCTGGGCTCGGCCCTCCAGCCAGTTCCTAACCCAGCTCAGAGTGCTGCTGTCCAAGCCATGGGCTGATAGCTTGGCCCAGGAGTCTGCTGTGGGGGATGGTGTCAAAGGCCTTGCTGAGGTCCAGGTACACCACATCCACAGCCTGCCCCACATCCACCAGGTGGGTAACCTGATCATAAAAGGAGATCAGGTTGGTGAGGCAGGACCTGCCCTTCCTAAATCCATGCTGATTATGTTGGAGGCAGCTCAGAGAAGAACTTCGACTTGGGCTTTGGGATCACTCTCTCCCCTCCTCCAGGGCAGACAGCACAAGCCAACAAAGATGCACCAGCAGCCTTCCACAGACCCAACTCGTCTTGGGCCTGGGGGGAGGGTGGTAATATAATGATTTTCCTGCTCTCTCTCTCTCCATTTTTCCCCCTCCCTCTCTCTCTCTCCCCTCTTCTGTTCCATCCACTTTATTCTGCTAATAAATAGCTTAGCTGTTGATATTTTTACCTCATTTGTTTCTCTAATTTCATAACACGGGAATGTTCAAAAAGAACCGAGTCTCTTTCCCCCTCCGGACCGAGACACAAGGTCATAGATTGGTCACTCAAAATCAGTAATGCAGATTTAGTTTGTTTTGTCTTCAGCCTTTAGTTTGGAACCATAGGCTGGGTGCTGAATTCATAGTACCGTCTTTTGTGAAGTACTTGAAGATGTCTTGACACGGTGAAGCGACAGACGGCTTTGGTGTGATGTTGCTAGGTGTGTAGAAGATGTCAGTCTGCATTCATCTGCCAAGGGAAAACTTGTTTTCAGACATTAGTTTATGAAGTGAAAGTTTGCCTCTGAAAAAAAAAGAAAAGAAGGGAGGGAGCAGGGGGCTATCCCAGGCATTTTCATTCACATGCAACATGCTCCTTTTGTTAATCCCAAATGTGCCAGGGGAGCAAATTATTCTGATTTCTCTTGTGTGGTCAAAAATGTCTCATTGTTGCTACAGGACTTAGCCTCCAAATTTTAGAGGAAAATTAAAAACACTAACAACAAGCACTTGGTTGCAGTGGGAAAGGAAGCAAGTGATGAAAAGAAAATCCTCTGACGATGTCAGCATCAAGTACCTGAATCCAGGATTACATGGTAAAGGTCAGCTCATATCAGCTCGGAGGAGTTGTTCAGCAGGGGTGCTTTAGGAAACAACCATAGCTGTCAAACAAACGCTCGTTGCAGTCCCTAGAAATCCACATGATTAGGGGTCCAGATAGACCGGGCAAAGAAATGAAGCAGCTACTCAGTTTAGGAGAGACGGATGATTTAAGGAAATAGAGGAAGGTGAGGATGAGGAGTAAGAGTCTTTCAGATCAGGGGAAAGGATGGAATCAGGAAAGACAAGGAATCAGAAAGGTTTGCTGAGAGACTGAAGACAGATAGAGCAAACAGAGGCGCGTGCCTTTCCCAGCAGAACTGTGAAAGGATGGTGAGAGGAGGCTGAGGTTCGTTGTGGGAGCACTGGGGAAAACAGCAGACCCGTGGGTTTCAGCTGTAGTGTGACTGCTGCCCTGATTGAGTCTCTGCTGCAAAAGCTGAAACACAGAACCTGGAGAAAAGAGCAACCTGGATCGTGGAGGTGATGTAAGCACTTCTTTAAAAAATAAAATGAAAAGGAAACTTTATAGGTAATAATACAGCAGAAAAGAAGGAAAACAGGGATTTAAATGCAGCAGTGAAGGGACAAGGGCAGTGTATTTCTAGGGCTGCATATGAATGTTGCCTCCTTTGCAGTTTAAGTGCCAGAACTGCTCAGCTTTGCTTCATGGATCTCACACCTATTCTGCTCATGAGACAACACTTTAATATCACCAGATGTAACCCAGATGGTACATATTAATTTATATATGGATGCTGGAAAATACATCTATACTTTCCATTGGAAGCCTTTTAAGTATGATTTTTATATTCATTTGAAAATTGTTCATTTTTATTTGAGTCATAAGGCAGCCAAAATACAGCTCCCAGGTGAATGAACATTTATCTGTTCCACCCTGAATGATTCCGGGTTTCTGTGAGACTACTTTTGAAGGTGTGAGCTCATTTCATGGCAGAAATGATTCTCACTGGCTCAACAACAATGTGTTACTGTCAGGCGCCCGTTGTTGTGCTGAATGGAAATGTTGGGGAGATAAATTTAGAACATCTTTCATCTCATTTTCAGTATTAACAACTGTTCCATAGACTTGCCAGCAGACCCAAGTGTGTGGCAAAGTAGAATGCCTTGATTTTTAATTATTTTTGTGTGTCATAGCTGATTTAATGAGTGATGATAATTTGAGTCGGACATGATCTTTAGATAATCAAGCAATTGCGCTCGCTCATCCGACAGAGCAGGAAGGAGTGATGGTGGTGTTTGCAGTAATAATCCATGCAAGATAAACACTGGTATTTCCCCAGTGTTTTGGAATCACTGAGAAAAGGTGATGAAAACCAGGAAGTATACAGGTAGAATATCAAAAGGGCATTAAAGAACAAACTATGCCTCTTGGTTGGAAGCTCTTAGTTCCTTCCATTATTGCACCTCCTTTCTTGTCTTCTCTTTCCACCTTGAAGTGGACACCATTTGGAATCACAGAATCATAGAATCAATAAGGTTGGAAAAGACCTCAAAGATCATCAAGTCCAACCTGTCACCCAAAACCTCATGACTAACTAAGCCATGGCTCCAAGTGCCATGTCCAATCCTTTTGAACACGTCCAGGGATGGTGACTCCACCACCTCCCTGGGCAGCACATTCCAATGGCCAGTTTCTCTTTCTGGGAAGAATTTTATCCTCACCTCCAGCCTAAACCTCCCCTGGTGCAGCTTGAGACTGTGTCCTCTTGTTCTGGTGTTGGTTGCCTGGGAGAAGAGACCAACCCCCAGCTGGCTACAGCCTCCCTTCAGGTAGTTGTAGAGAGCAATGAGGTCTCCCCTGGGCCTCCGCTTCTCCAGGAAGAGGCTTAATTTGCATTTTCTAGGCTCAAAACTGGAATCCTAAGTACTGTGTTTCTTTCAGAGATGGCTCTTTCCCCCAGATTATCTCAATAAACAAACAAATGCATTTTTTAAGCACTAACCCACAGAGTAGTCTACTCTTCTGTGGCATAAAAGAAAAAAATCACAGTATCGCTAAGGTTGGAAGAGACCTCGAAGATCATCAAGTCCAACCTGTCATCACAAACCCCATGACTAGACCAGAAGTTATATAGAAATGAAGCTAACCCCAAAACATGAGCTTTACACCCTTAAGAACCACTTTCAAAAAAAAATGTTTTCAGGCAAGTTTGGTCACTCTTTGCCATAAGAAGCATTATGCTATGAGACTAGAGACAACCTTTCCCTGGGAGGACCACACTTCCACCAACAGAGCAGACACCGGGGGTGCAAGGGTGGAAGGCAGTCTTCAGTGTTTGTGTCTGAAATGCTCAGAGTGGGATGCTTGTCCCACTTGCTCCCAGCTGCTTCTCTGCCAAAGTCTCTCAAACCTCAGACCTACTCCCTTCCTTCCAAATAATCTGTTGGAACTTGATTTGCTCCTCCCACCTCCTCTCCCGTAACCCGTCCATGCTTACAGAAACCAGGCGGTTCTCTTTTCATTGCCAGTAGGTGCAAATTTCCACTCTCATTTGAGGCAATGCCAGACAGATGAAATGTATTTAATAAACAATAAGCAGTGCAAGTGGTGAACGTGACTGCCTTAGGATAAACAGTGAAATGAAAAATCATTCTTCCTACTTCAGGATGGAAAACAGCACCAGTTCTAGATCCTAGGCAGAAACTTCCCCTACAGACTTAATGTTCTGTTGTTACGTGGTGTAAAGATATTATGCACCTTGAAAAATTTCCTGTTGGGTGCTGTCAGAGAACAATCACTGGATGAGATGGATTGTTGAGCTGGTGAAATAGGACAGTGCCTTTCCTCCATCCCACCTGTCCCCTAAGCAATCTCCTGCTGAAATTATATTTAGCTACTTCCCATAAGGCCTCTGCAAATTCCACTTGTTATTCCCTGAGTTCTTTCTGGTTTGTGGCAACCAGTATTTACAGCAGCCTTCTGGTAATGCTAATATTTCGGGTATAATGACAAGGTACAGTCACAACTGGAGAAAGTACCAAGGGACTACCCAGCAGCAGACAATTAATGACTATGACAAGGACTCTAAGGCATCCTGCAGCAGCAACGGCACACATTTTCCAGCAATCACTGCCCAGTGCTTTGGAAATAAACACTCTGGTGTTATGCTGCTGCCTGTTAAATATCTTGGCATTTATCTCACAGCAGAGACCGTTTGCCTGTGCCAGGGTTCTGTTCCATTGACAATGTCTCTTAATTGCCTTGTTGTTTAAATAAACAAGACAAGATAATTAAGAGATAATGACAAAGAAATAGGGTGTTAGTGATAATGGGTGGTAGATCCCTCTTCCACTGTAACTTTACTGTCTGGAGCAGACCAGGCTCTGCCTGCATTAAATCTCACAGCAGCCTTTTGAGTTTTGAAGGGAATTTTGTCCTTGCTTGTTTGTCTGAATTAAGCTGTAAAACTGAGAAAATCTGGAGGAAGAAATCAAGATTGAGAATCTCAGAGGTCGTGCATTGGAAATTTAAGAGGGACTTGGGGCATGAAGGCAAGTGATTCTTCCTGGAGAAGGAGCTGGCAGAAGGAGCTGACTGCTGCTTCATGGTCCTGAGAGTCTGGTACTGGCTGGCCAGAGTGGTCCTGTTTCTGCACCTGTTTCTGCAGCGGTTGAGCCATGCAGCCTCTGTTTTGGCTGGCCAGCAGGTGTCACCTACCTGGGCTGCTGTTGTACACACACACGTTTTTGGTGCCTCTACTCACACTTGGCTCTTCCCCCATACTGAGGCTGACCAACAAGGCTGTAGCCACCTTTTGAGTAATCCTTTAAGCAATCATTAACTGAAGTGGGACTTTCAGGTATTTGGAGCTATGAGCAAAACAATTTTGAAGTGTTCTCATAAACCTGGGACACTAATAAAACAGATCAGTGGTTCCTACCATTCCTTATGTTGTTTCCTCAGCTGGGGCAAATATATGAAGATACAAATGCCATAAGGTTTGATATCTAGAATCCTGGAAGTATTTGTTTTGGACTCAGCATACTGAGGAGCTGTGAAGTGTGCAGACTGGTGGATCCCACTGCTTCTCTGAGGTTTTGGATTTATTTTGGTACTTAACTGCATTTGCACTTGACAGTCACCAGTCCTGCATATGATGATTCCATTGCACATTGCACAGTATCAGAACAGATTATTCTTGCAGAAACACAGAGCTAAAAGCCAAGTACATGGTGAGGAAAAAGTGGTAGTGAAAGGAAAGAGAAATTCCTTTGATGTTCCTGTTTTCTCTTTTGGCTTCCAGCTTGGCTGTACTCTTTGCTTCAAAGGCTAAAGCAGTATCATGACAGATTTGCTGACAATTGTCTCAATCTAAACATCTTTCCTGCTGGTTATGGATATTGATCTGACAAGCAGCATCAGAGGTTTTCAGGGCATTCTTAAAGCACTTGTGTTGGCCTCAAACTGTTACAGCCAGCTGAATGTAAAAACTCACTATGCAGCCTTTGAGCTTGATTTTGAGCCTGTCCTAGAACAGATTATATCTTACTGAGTAATTTTTAATATTGGGAATCAAATGTGAATTTTTGAGACAGGGCTGGGTGCTTGCTTCATGGCCATTTCTGCCTGTGTCCTGAGACAGGAGCCACAATGGACTTGAAGGACTGGCTATGTAGTCTTGTCAGATACTCAGGCATTGAAGATAACAGAAATGTGCCGAGTGCTTGTTTCTTCAGTTATTGCATATTACTTTGGAGTCAGTGAAAGGAGTGAAAGAAATGTGAGTAAGATTGCTTCTCACATAGTGGGAGATCTACCAAGACACAAACACTCATCAACAACTTCAGGCTTGCTTCTGGCAACTGTGGCAGTGCCATAGGGTCAGGCTGGCCTGGGGCTGGCTGAAGAATGACGGATGGCTTCAAAACATTTTTAGTAAGACTGAAGTTCTAACATGATGCTGCTGAGGCATTAAGAAATTCTGTAGGTCTTTTGGGCTTTTGACTGGGATTATTTTTATATTTTTTATTAGCCATTATCTTCAGGATTACAGACTGAATAGGTAGGTTGGTGAGTAGGTAGCTTTTACAAGGGCTGGGCTTGTGTTAGGTGAATTACGCTGCAGCTGAGGAAAGACTCCGTTGGGTAATATTTCCACAGAGCAGACTAGGAAGCTGGTTTATTGACACTGAGTAATTTCATCAAATCAGTAGAACACACTGATGGTAGCATCAAATCTGAAACTTACTTTTAAGATCCTCAGGACAAATGTTGCTAGTACAGCATGTTTAGTTTGTTCTTTGAAGGATAATGATTAGGAAACCTATTTTCAGTCACTTTGGTCAGAGAAAATACAAAAATACAATACAATACAATACAATACAATACAATACAATACAATACAATACAATACAATACACCAGGTTGGAAGAGACCTTCAAGATCACCCACCCAACAACTAAACCATGGCACCAAGCACCCCATCAAGTCTTCTCCTGAACACCTCCAATGAAGGTGACTCCACCACCTCCACGGGCAGCCGATTCCAATGGGCAATCACTCTCTCCGTGTAGAACTTCTTCCTAACCTCCAGCCTAAACCTGCCCTGGCGCAGCCAGAGACTCTGTCCTCTTGTTCTGGTGCTGGCTGCCTGGGAGAAGACACCAACCTCTGCCTGGCTACAACCTCCTTCAGGTAGTTGTAGATAGCAAGAAGGTCACCCCTCAGTCTCCTCTTCTCCAGGCTAAGCAACCCCAGCTCCCTCAGCCTTTCCTCATAGGGCTTTTGTTCCAAACCCCTCCCCAGCTTTGTTGCCCTCCTCTGGACACCTTCCAGCATCTCAACATCCTTCCTAAACTGAGGGGCCCAGAACTGGACACAGGACTCAAGGTGTGGCCTAACCAGTGCAGTGTACAGGGGCAGAATGACCTCCCTGCTCCTGCTGGCCACACTGTTCCTGATGCAGGCCAGGATGCCATTGGCCTTCTTGGCTGCCTGGGCACACTGCAGGCTCATGTTCAGCCTACAATCAACCAGTACCCCCAGGTCCCTCTCTGCCTGGCCGCTCTCCAGCCACTCTGACCCCAGCCTGTAGCATTGCATGGGGTTGCTGTGGCCAATGTGCAGAACCCGGCACTTGGATGTGTTCAATTTCATGCCCTTGGACTCTGCCCATCTGTCCAGCCTGTCGAGGTCCCTCTGCAAAGCCTCTCTGCCCTCCAGCAGATCAACTCCTGCCCCTAGCTTGCTGTCATCTGCAAATTTACTGATGATGGACTCAATGCCCTCATCCAGATGATCAAGAGAGACAGGCAGGGAAGAAGGGGTGGAGGGGTGGCCCTGTACATCAGGGAGGCTCTTGATGCCATTGAGCTAGAGATCAGGGATGATCGGGTTGAGTGCGTGTGGGTAAGAATTAGAGGGAAGACCAGCAGGGCAGACATCCTGGTTGGAGTCTGTTATAGACCACCCAACCAGGTGGATGATCTTGATGAAGCATTCTATAGGCAGCTTAAGGCTGTCTCAAGATCACCTGACCTCGTTCTCATGGGTGACTTCAACCTGCCTGATATCTGCTGGGATCACAACATAGCAGAGAGGAGGCAGTCTAGGAGGTTCTTAGAGTGCATGGAGGACAGCTTCTTATCCCAGGTGCTGTGCGAGCCTGCCAGGGGTGAGGCTATGCTTGACCTCCTCTTCACCAACAGGGAAGGGCTGGTGGGTGATGTGGTGGTCGGAGGGTGTTTAGGCACCAGGGACCACGAGATAATAGAGTTTTCAGTATTCAGCCAAGCCAAGAGGGGGAGCAAGAAGACCTCCACTCTGGACTTCCGGAGGGCAGACTTCAGGCTACTCAAGGAACTAACTCAGAAGGTTCCTTGGGAAACAGCCCTTAAAAACAAAGGGGTTCAGGAGAGCTGGACCTACTTCAAGAAAGAACTCTTGAAGGCGCAGGAACAGGCTGTGCCAGTGTGCCGGAAGATGAGCCGCCGGGGCAGACGGCCAGCCTGGTTGGGTAATGAACTTCTAAAGGAACTAAGGGAAAAAAAGAGGGTGTATTATCTTTGGAAAAAAGGGGAGGCAACCCATGGAATGTTTAGGGATGTTGCTAGGTCTTGTAGGAAGAAAATTAGGGAGGCAAAAGCACATTTGGAGCTCAGACTGGCCTCTGCTGTGAAGGACAACAAAAAGTCCTTCTATAAACATATTAATAGCAAGAGGAAGGGCAAGGAGAAGCTCCACTCCTTGGTGGGCATGGAGGGGAATATTGTAACAAAGGATGAGGAAAAGGCAGAGGTGCTTAACACCTTCTTTACCTCAATTTTTACTAGCAGGACAGAACGGCTTCCAGACAGCTGGCCTGCAGAGCTGGCAGAAGGAGCCAGGGAGCAGCACAGTTTTCCCCTGTTCCAGGATGGGATAGTTAGAGATCTTCTCAGCCGCTTGGACCCTCACAAGTCCATGGGACCGGATGGGATCCATCCTAGGGTGCTGAGGGAGCTGGCAGATGAGCTGTCCAGGCCGCTCTCCATCATTTTTCAGCAGTCCTGGCTCACTGGAGAGGTCCCAGAAGACTGGAAGCTGCCAACATGGTGCCCATCCATAAGAAGGGCCAGTTGGAAGAGCCAGGGAATTATAGGCCTGTCAGCCTGACCTCAGTGCCAGGCAAGATTATGGAACAGGTCATCTTGAGTGCGATCACACAGCACTTACAGGATGGCCAGGGGCTCAGGCCTAGCCAGCATGGATTTAGGAGGGGCAGGTCCTGCCTGACCAACCTGATCTCCTTCTATGATCAGGTGACCCGCCTGGTGGATGTGGGGAGGCCTGTGGATGTGGTCTACCTGGACCTCAGCAAGGCCTTTGACACAGTCCCCCACAGCAAACTCCTGGCCAAGCTGGCAGCCCATGGCTTGGACAGGATCACACTGCGTTGGGTTAGGAACTGGCTGGAGGGCCGAGCCCAGAGAGTGGTGGTGAATGGTGCCACATCCAGCTGGCGGCCTGTCACTAGTGGTGTGCCCCAAGGATCAGTGCTGGGCCCCATGCTCTTCAACATCTTTATTGATGATCTGGATGAGGGCATTGAGTCCATCATCAGTAAATTTGCAGATGACACCAAGCTGGGGGCAGGAGTTGATCTGCTGGAGGGCAGAGAGGCTTTGCAGAGGGACCTCGACAGGCTGGACAGATGGGCAGAGTCCAATGGCATGAGATTGAACACATCCAAGTGCCGGGTTCTGCACATTGGCCACAGCAACCCCAGGCAGTGCTACAGGCTGGGGTCAGAGTGGCTGGAGAGCGGCCAGGCAGAGAGGGACTTGGGGGTGCTGGTTGATGGGAAGCTGAACATGAGCCAGCAGTGTGCCCAGGCAGCCAAGAGGGCCAACCGCATCCTGGCCTGCATTAGGAATAGTGTGGCCAGCAGGAGCAGGGAGGTCATTGTGCCCCTGTACTCTGCTTTGGTTAGGCTGCACCTTGAGTCCTGTGTCCAGTTCTGGGCCCCTCAGTTTAAGAAGGACATTGAGACACTTGAACGTGTCCAGAGAAGGGCAACAAGGCTGGTGAGGGGCCTTGAGCACAAGCCCTATGAGGAGAGGCTGAGGGAGCTGGGACTGTTTAGCCTGGAAAAGAGGAGGCTCAGGGGCGACCTCATTTGTCTCTACAACTACCTGAAGGGTGGTTGTAGCCAGGAGGGGGTTGGCCTCTTCTCCCTAGCAACCAGCACCAGAACAAGGGGACACAGTCTCAAGCTGCACCAGGGGAAGTTTAGGCTCGAGGTGAGGAGAAAGTTCTTCACCAAGAGAGTGATTTGTCATTGGAATGGGCTGCCCAGGGAGGTGGTTGAGTCTCTGTCCCTGGAGGCGTTCAAGAGGGGACTGGATGTGGCACTTGGTGCCATGGTCTAGTCGTGAGGTTGTGGTGACAGGTTGGACTCGATGATCTTCAAGGTCTCTTCCAACCTTGGTAATTCTATTCTATTCTATTCTATTCTATTCTATTCTATTCTATTCTATTCTATTCTATTCTATTCTATTCTAATTAAAGATGTTGAAGAGCATGGGGCCCAGCACTGATCCTTGGGGCACACCACTAGTGCCTGGCCGCCAGCTGGATGTGGCACCATTCACCACCACTCTCTGGGCTCGGCCCTCCAGCCAGTTCCTAACCCAACACAGTGTGAGCCTGTCCAAGCCATGGGCTGCCAGCTTGGCCAGGAGTTTGCTGTGGGGGACGGTGTCAAAGGCCTTGCTGAGGTCCAGGTAGACCACATCCACAGGCCTCCCCACATCCACCAGGCGGGTCACCTGATCATAGAAGGAGAAATGACAGTGCCTTTTATGTAGATCTTCAGTCCATATATGACACATGCATTTGTGTGAGCTGGAAATTACAGACAAAGAGCTTTTGCAAAAGACAACATTACAGTGTGCTGCAGGGCTGCCCACATCATCCCTGCTTTAGGGAGGAAGGCCCTGAGAGACAAATGCCTGCTTCTGTGGGGGTTTTGGTAATAAGAATATTTTTGACATTTCACATTCATGTATGTGATTCTGGCTTCCATTTTTCAGTCATACACAGGCAAAGACATGGGTTCATTTTATTCATGGGGTTGGGAACTTGCTATGTCTCTATCCCCTAGGAAATCTCCTAGAATAATAGAGGCATTGAGTTTTAAAATAAAGTGTTGAGCATCTGATCAACTAACTATGCCACTATTAGAAAGAAACAAAGAAAAGATAAATAAAATGGAAGCTTATTTGCATCTGATTTACATTCATCCATGTGAGCATTGATTCCATTTTTATTTCACTCCTCTTAATACTATTCAGATTGCAGACTGTAACCTTGCTGCAGATTTACAGCTGAGTTTCATTGTTCATTTAATCATCTCAGGTGTTACTGAAATAGGGAACACTGCTGCTTGAAAGATTTCCCCTGGGGTTCATGGGAGCTGCTTGTATCCTGAGGCTGGAGGAGGGGGTCTGCAGATACATACTGGTAGTGCAGCTCTGAATTTTGATGATCTGCTGAAAAAATATCATATGGGCCATCCTGTGTCAAGACCATCATTGCTATCTCCTCCTTCCAGTCAGCAATTTGTCTTCAAACCTTGCTAGTTAAGTTATGTCTTTTTCTTCTCCCTCCCTAAACCTTTGCTTCAGCTTAAATATTTGCAATAACACACATTCCCCTCTCCTTTGTCCCTCCTGTGGGCAGGAACAAACACACAGTGTCAACATGGTGCAGATACGCTTTAACTCAGCAGATTATTTTAGTGAGTTTGGTGGTGAGTTCTGAAATCTTTGTAGTAAGCTCACAACACAAGAGGATTCTTTGATTAATGTAACTAACTGGAATTTACCACTCAAGTATTTTTGTCAAGTCCTGGTTTTCTTTTTGCTTCCTAGAGCATTGCTTCCTTTGGTTCAGAGCTCCAAAAAGGATAGGATAGGATAAGATAGGATAAGATAGGATAGATAGGATAGGATAGGATAGGATAGATAGGATAGGATAGGATAGGATAGGATAGGATAGGATAGAATTAAGCAGGTTGGAAAAGGCCTTTGAGATTATCAACTCCAACCTATCACCCAACATCATCTAATCAACTAAACCACAGACAGGAGAAAACATGATTTGAAATCTATTTTAACTAATACTTTATAATGTTGCTTAAAAAATCTGCTTATGTCTGCAAGCAACCCTCCCTGTAAAATTCTTTACCACTGACTGTCTGCTGAATGCAAACAGGGAAGTATTGTCATGGTCTAAGTTAATTTGTTTACAAATTCAAACAAATATTAGTTGGGGGGGGGGAAGAGTGAGTTTCAAAATCTTTGTTTAGCTGTAGTCTATTTCTATTGACATAAACCTACAGGAATCTTGTGGCTGGGAACTGTCACCTGATGTCTCCGTTTGACTTCTTCAAATCAAGTGGTTTTCCCCACTTTTGCCGGGCAAAATTGTGCTCAGATGCTGGTGTGATGGCATCATAATGAATGCAATGAATGAATAAATAAAAACAGAGGAATTTCCCCCTCAGGCAAGAAATTTGCTGATATTAAGGCTGGGTGTGAAGGTTAAGTGCTGTGTGACAGAGATGATGCTAGCTGCTGCAATAGGAGCTGCTCCTTTTGATCAACAGCAAAACATTTGCCTTCGAATCTTCAGACTCCAGTCCCAGTTGGAGCAGCAACCTTTCCCCTATAATTAATTTTTGTGTGCTGTAGTCCATTAGAGAAGAGAGTGACAGCCTCTGGACACAGATTACTGTCTTATGTATGGCCCAAAGGAACATTATGGTCTTAATTAAAGGTGGCTCAGTGTGTCAGCCATTGCAATAGTTTGAGCATTCTTAATACAGTGTCAGTATCTAGCCACCTTAAAAGAATTCTGGTAGCAAGCAAAGTAAGTAATTTAAAGGCAGCTCATGTTCTCTGTAAGTTTTGCAGGACTGCTATTGGGAATACTTGATAATTTATGAAGGCTTACACCACCAAATTAATTACATTTTCCTGATGCCACATGTCTTTTTCATACAAGCTAGCTCTGAATTATAAATAACAGTACTGTCCTTGTTCATTCCTTCAGTGCAGGAGACAGCTTACTAATAACACTGGTAGAATTCAGTTGCTGTGTTTCAGAAGTGCCATTTATTGAAGAGCTACAGTTAATAGCATAGCATAGCATAGCATAGCATAGCATAGCATAGCATAGCATAGCATAGAATAGAATAGAATAGAATAGAATAGAATAGAATAGAATAGAATAGAATAGAATAGAATTAAGCAGGTCAGAAAAGACCTCAGAGATCATCTGGCTACAACCTCCCTTCAGGTAATTGTAGAGAGCCATAAGGTCTCCCTGAGCCTCCTCTTCTCCAGGCTAAGCAACCCCAGCTCCCTCAGCCTCTCCTCACAGGGCTGTGCTCCAGACCCCTCCCAAGCTTTGTTGCCTTTCTCTGGACACATTCCAGCAACTCAACATCTTTCTTAAATGGAGGGTCCCAGAACTGTACACAGGACTCAAGGTGTGGCCTGACCAGTGCTGTAAGGTAGTGTATGCTCCTCTAACATTAACTCTGATTTCTACTCCATGTATTACTGAATCTCAGTTCTGAGCATTCGGTGTTGGGTTTGATTAGTTGAGCATTTCTCACACATTTTGGGAAAAAAATAAGCCTGCAGGAGGTGGCCAGTGCAGAGACTTGCTGTGATGTGCAGGAGGGACAGAGCCACGCACTCCATGGCTCGTGCTGCAAAGAGGTTGCATTGCAAGCACCTGTTCTGAGAGACAAAAACTCCTAGGGGTGCTTACCGTGGGAACTCATTGTTCTCTCTTGTCAGCGGGCTTCTTCTGAGGCCCTGCAATCTTGGAGCATGCTTGGGGTTTGCACAGCAAATACTTTTTGGAAAGTTTCACAAACTCTGCTAAAGAGGAGGAATATTTTCCCATCGAAAAAAAGAAATAAAAAATGTGACTGGATGGTATATCAAGACAGCTAACCACTGAACTTGCAGTCGGCAAGGAGAGAAATAAATGGAGCACCTGTTCTCTTGAATAAGATTTTAGGATATTGGAACTTTCTTTTCTGCCTCTTCCTTCCTTCCTTCCTTCCTTCCTTCCTTCCTTCCTTCCTTCCTTCCTTCCTTCCTTCCTTCCTTCCTTCCTTCCTTCCTTCCTTCCTTCCTTCCTTCCTTCCTTCCTTCCTTCCTTCCTTCCTTCCTTCCTTCCTTCCTTCCTTCCTTCCTTCCTTCCTTCCTTCCTTCCTTCCTTCCTTCCTTCCTTCCTTCCTTCCTTCCTTCCTTAATATAATGGATGAGAATCTAGGGATAGTTGTGGAATACTTTTCCAGGGAGTGATGTGTACAATGGACCATACTTCCATGACCCACTATCACTGAAAATAAAAATTGGATTGAAGATAAAATTCCAGGAGAAGAACTTTTCACAGGAAGTATCTATCACTTTCTTGTAGCTCCTTTAAAAACTGGAGTTTGCTCTGTGAAAGAAACTTGCTGCTGTGAAGATTCAGCAGACTCAGGGGAATTCACTGGGCTGGTACCCTACAAGCTCAGTCTTGAGAGGTAAATTAAAAACTGCTTCCATCCCACATCCTTCTTTCTGTCTTCATCCCTTTAAACACATCATGGTTTTGAAAGCTAGCTGAATTGTGTAAATAACATCATTCTAAGGCAATTTATTTTATTCTTCAAACAAACAAATGTACCATAGCCCCAGACTGGTTTAATGTGACATGAAATGCCAGTTCTTGGCAAATCATGGCACTCAGAATGGGTTTTGCTCTTAAGCCTTATCAGAGTGGGCCCCAAAGCAACAGATCCCAAAACTAATTGCAATCTGATTATTTTCTATTTTCAGCTGCCAGTGCTGGGTGGCTCCATTGCTGAAAAACTTACAGAAACCACACTCTTTATTAAGAATTTGCATTAAACTTCATAGTGTTAATAGCAGGCTTAATGTAGGCCGCATTTAGAACTGCTTCCAGAACCTGGCCATGAACAGCTCTCTCAGCACCCTAGGATGGATCCCATCCTGCCCCATGGACTTGTGGGTGTCCAAGTGGCTCAGCAGGTCCCAAACCAATTCCTCATGGATATCCAGGGCATTACACTGCTCCCTGACCCCATCACCCAGCTCAGGAGGCCACTCATCCTGAACTCCTCCTGCCTTGCTGTTAAAGATTGAGGCAAAGAAGGTGTTCAGGACCTCAGCCTTTCCCTCATCTTCAGTCACAATGTTCCCCTCCAGGTCCAATAAGGAGTGCAGGTTCTTCTTGCCCTCTTTTTAGCGTGTATATATATTTGCTAAAATGCTTTTTATTGTCCTTCACAGAGGTGTTCAGCTTCAGTTCCAACTGGGCCTTTGCCTCTCTAATTTTTCTCCTACATAATCTAACAGCATTTTTAAACATATCAGGAGAATACATATGGAAGTCAACTTTCCGTGACAGGTGGGGAAAGTCATGTCCTGTGTTGGCTTTTTCTCTTGGAGGAAGTTGGCAGATTCTGATGATGATCTGAGGAATGAATCAGGAATGCTGAAAAGCTTGGTAGGACGTGAAGCCTGGAATTTGGTTATCTTGGAGGTGAAGCATGGGTTAGGTTGGAAAACAAGCCAAGAAGAGAACAATTTATGTTGGAAAAACTCAAAGTCACAAGAGTTTTGCAAGAAATGTTTTGTCGAAGCCACACAGGACAGAAGGAAGCTAACGCAGTAAAACAAACCTGAACGATGGAGGTGAAATGGGACTATTGCAACAGAATTATTTGGAAACATAATGAATAAAAACCCAAAAGGTAAGGTGGAAGCAATGGGTATTCAAATGCACCCAGCTTGGGCCGTGCTGGAGGAACTTTCATCCTCTTCCTGGCGGTGAGTGAAAATGTTATTGGATGATGACACTGCAGGATCAGCGAAGGACAAATAATCTTGCAGCAAGCAGCTCACCAGCACTTAGATTTAACACTGTTCCTCCTGAGGAATTCTCTTCCAGTATTTTCCTTTCTGATGCATTATGGAGCCACATTCCACCTTTCAGCTATATCTGTGACATGTGCATTAAAGGTCAGCCTCCAAATATTAGGGATTCTGCAGAGAAAACTGTGATGAACTTATGATGAATTACATTTTCTGCTGCATTTAGTCTTCAGCTCTGAGTAGTGTTTGGTCATCTTTACAGTATGTTAAGTACAATGGATGTTGAAGGCCTTTCAGGTAGTGACATCTGGTTGTGCTACTTTGCAGTACAAAAAGTGCCTCAAGGAACTAAGCCTCAAGTAGTTCAGCATCTGTTTTAGGTTGTTTCAAGAGATGGTATACTCCTTGTAAGCTTGCCCATGAAGAATTCTTACATGAGCTTTGAGAGCAACAACATTTTTCTGTTTTTTTCTGCAGCATGTGCAGAACTTTGGTTGTTTTTTACAGTATTTTTGTATGCTCTGAAATTTAAATCTATCTGAAAGTAGCTGGTAAAAACGATGGCAACTGAACATCACTAATACTGTAAATAATTGTGAGGGCAAAGCTGTATCATAGTATCATAATATCAGTCAGGGTTGGAAGGGACCACAAGAATCATCTAGTTCCAACCCCCCTGCCATGGGCAGGGACACCCCGCACTAGAGCAGCCTGGCCACAGCCTCATCCAGCCTGGGCTTAAACACCTCCAGGGACGGGGCCTCAACCACCTCCCTGGACAACCCATTCCAGGGTTTCACCACTCTCACGGGGAAGAACTTCCTCCTCATGTCCAGCCTGAATCTCCCCACCTCCAGCTTCATTCCATTCCCCCTAGTCCTATCACTACCTGAGATCCTGAGCAGTCCCTCCCCAGCCTTCCTGTAGGCCCCTTCAGATCCTGGAAGGCCACAATGAGGTCACCTGGGAGCCTTCTCTTCTCCAGCCTGAACAGCCCCAACTCCTTCAGTCTGTCCTCACAGGAGAGGTGCTCCAGCCCTCTGCTCATCCTCGTGGACTTTCCCTGACCACCTTCCAGCACCTCCATATCCCTCTTGTAATAGGGGCTCCAGAACTGGACGCAGTACTCCAGGTGGGGTCTCACCAGAGCTGAGTAGAGAGGGAAAATCACCTCCCCTGACCTGCTGTATTCAACAACCCTTCACACAGTCAGGACTTTACAACTGGAATGGTGCTGAACATGTTTTGTTTCCATCTCTGCTACAAACTGAAGGAAATAGAGGCTTTTCCAGCCCATTCAAAACTTGATCATTTGTTCTCAGCCTCTGTCTTCTGACAGCAGCAATGTCCTTTAATGTCTCTTTGACTTTAATAGCAAAATGATCTGTAACAGTTGCACAGTAGACAGTAACTTTAATCAAAATGCTTCCTAGAAAAAAAGACATTTGATTTCTGACCAAAAATCAAGTTATCTATCTTTTGTTCTGTCTTGAGCCAACAAATCCTAAGTTTACACAGTTTACACAATCTAGATTGCTTTGTTTCGAACCAAACTTGAAATCTAATAAACTGGAAAGAACATTGGTTAAATAGATTGGATGTTAGGAAGAAGTTCTTCCCCATGAGGGTGGTGAGAGACTGGCACAGGTTGCCCAGGGAGGCGGCAGAAGCCTCATCCCTGGAGGTATTTAGGGCCAGGCTGGATGTGGTGCTGAGCAACCTGATCTAGTGTGAGGGGTCCCAGCCCATGGCAGGGGTGTTGGAACTGGATGACCCTTGAGGTCCCTTCCAACCCTGACAATTCTGTGATTTTATGATTCTGTTGTGACTTCTTAGAGATACAAATATAACTTGACAATAAATAGTTGCCCTATGTCAGGGTATACTAAATGTGAACCACAAGATGGTGCTTCTATAATTGACCTGCTTTTAGTGTAGCTCAGCTCAATTAAAAACAAAACAAAACCCCCCAAAAAAACCAACCCTTTGTTTTCTCTCCTAAAGAGGCAACAAGAAATGACTCAACACGGATCAGTTACTCTGTTGTTCCCCAACACATTTACAGCAACATGGAAGTGCCATGATGACAGAGATACATCCTCTTGGTGTTTCTTGTTTAGCACCTCCCATGGCTGGGCAACTCTACCTTGTGGGAGGTTCTTTATAAAATACAGTTCTATTGCAAGTAATAATCTGCTGTAGAATGTGTCAAGGGAGAAATAGTGTGGGATTGCTGATGACAGCATATCCAGACACAACAGTGCAAGCAGATCTGTGCATATCCCAGCACCTGTTGCCGCCGCTTTGGTAGAAGTGTCCTACACTTGGAATCATTTGGGAGGGAAGGCCAGGGTGGTTGTGTATTTGCCCTCCACATCAGGGTGTAAAGAATGCCTTCAACTTTATTCCTATTCAATGCAGTCCTCCTCAGAGTATTTGGGATGTGGAGCTGAACTCTAAGAAAATAAAGTCACAGACTTGAGGATTCTTGTAAAGGTCTTCTGATGCATCTTGCTGGGAAGCCTACAGAATCACAGAACAGTCTGTGTCAGAAAGGACCTTCAGAGGTCATCCAGTCCAGCCCCCTCTGCAGTCAGCAGGGACATCCTCCACTAGATCAGGTTGCCCAGGTTGCCTTGTTGACCCTGATCTTGAATATCTCCAGGGTTGGGGCCCCAACCACCTTCCTGGACAACCTGTTCCAGTGTGCCACTGTCCTCATGGTGCAGAACTTGATCCTAACATCCAATCTAACTGCACTCTTGTCTAGTTTGAAGCCATTTCCCCTTGTCCTATAACTACAGGTCTTTGCAAACAGTCTCCATCCTTCTTGAAGCCCTCTTCAGCTACTGAAAGGCTGCCCTAAGGTCTCCCTGGAGCCTCCTCTTCTCCAGTCTGAGCACCCCCAGCTCCCTCAGCCTGGCCTTGTAGCAGAGCTGCTCCAACCCCCTGATCATTTTCATGGCCCTCTTCTGGACCTGTTCCATCAGGTCCATGTCCTTCCTGTATTGAGGGTTCCCCACCTGAAAGCAGTACTCCAGATGAAGGCTTTACCTGCCCCTCTGCTGAGTTTATACTCCTCCTGTCCCCTGGGTGCACTGATAGAGATGTGGAGGCCCACAGGAGCAAGAGGCTGCTGTGCTAGTTTTTAAATTGCCCCTGTGGCCTCATGCTGGGTTTTCTCTGGCAGGGCTGAGGTGCTAGAGTGGGAGGGATCCTGTTCCTGTGCTTCGGGGCCTCTAGTCCCCACAGCCACAGACTGCAATGACCAGCAAAGGTGACTTTGTGCCATGGCTGAGGGTGGTGCCCGGGGGTGTTCATTGGCACACATTCCTTTCTGCCATTCCTGCTGCAGGGTGATAACTGCTGGCAGATGACTGTGAGCATCTAGGAGCTTTAAAATGTCCCAGAATATTCCCCCTGGATTTTTTTTTGTCAGAGTCTCTGCATCATGCTACTCCATTAGTTTCCCCGTATTGCTCAGCCCAGTCAAAGTGAAACTGCTGAATAAAAGGGATATCTTCTGTGGTAAGAATGACATTAATCTCTGCTGGATTATGACTTTATTTATCTATCTATTAGCAAAGAATGACAGCAAACTGCTGTATGCAGGAGCACATTGAATAGACCCATAATAAGAGTGTTGGTGTTACAGTGAACTCAATAAACAGCCTGCAATGAAGAGCAGCTTAGAATAAACTGTACTGAGAAATAACATGGATAAGAGCATATCAACCACAAAGGAAACAGGAGGGACAAAGAAGAGTCAAATCTTTTCCTGGACTAAAATGTTGTGGTTATGAACACACACATGGACAATAGCAGTGTGTTCTTTCTTTCTGTATACATTTTCACTAAGTAATAGTGATAAAATGTTATGAGAGGCTGTGGTGGTTTAAGCCTTAACTGAGAGTTAAGAGCTCAGATGGGGGCAAGGCTGAGAATCTCACCCCCACTCCCCCTCCTTCCTCCCAACAGAGAGGGGCAAAAATGGAAGGAGGAAATCCACCAAGCAATAATTTGGAGTCGGCCTGGAAGTAGAGAGGTAAAGAGTTTTCTTTAAACAATATATATATAACAGTAACAGGTAGGGTTCACAAGGGCAAATAACAAGGATGGATGGGAAGGGGACAAAGAGGAGTAATACAAAACCAGTTTCTCTCTGAAGAGGCACGAAGGCAGCAGGGAGAAGGATCAGGCCCAGCCATGTGGCAGAGGAGCAGGAAAGCAGCTGCAGTAGCTCTCATCTAGAAGAGGCAGGAGCCAAAGAGAGAGCTAATAGCTGCAGTGCCCTGCTTTTTATACCCTAGCTGGGCAGGGAGAGGGGAGTGGAACAGACTCAGCTTCCTGGGGGGAAAACGCCCTGCAGGGAGGGCAAAGCACCTGCAAGCCCTCCCCGCTGTGTTTTCAGAATGGGCATTAACCCACCACAGAGGCACCTCTTGAAATACTGTATAATCTGTCTGGAAGCAAAGCAAGCTCAGTGTGTTATGCAGTCTGGGCTTCTAGGAGTGTGTTCCAGTTCCAGCACACACGTGAAGACTCACGTGGAGCTGATACACATGGAGGCTTCTTCTGAGCTGTTTAAGCTGTGCCCTCCTCATTTGCTCTGCAGACTTTCATGAATGTTTAGATTTATGTTGCTTCCCTCCTCATGCCAGTGCTGTTGGTTTAGCTTGTGATGATGAAGGAAAGGGTTTGGTTTGCTGGGTCTGCTTGAATAGTGTGTCTTAGAAGAACTCTTTTGAGTGAGAACAACCTATCTTTAAAGTCTCACATGGGATCTGAGCCTTAGAGAGATGCTGGGATGGACTTGGAAATACTAAGGAATCCAGCAATGCCTTAGTGATAAAAACAAAGAGGCCTTTGGTCTCCTAGATTTTAGGGTTCCTTTTTAAGTTTAATTGGTGTGACATAGATTACTGCTGACTGCCCTACACACAGTATACTACTCCCATGGATCACATACAAAGATTTTAAGAAGGAAGAGCAAGGATTTCCTCAAGCTTCTGTTTTGTGGTCAAAACATGTACTTCATTACCTTTGAACTATTTGTATGAATGTTGGGTCGACCAAGCTACTTATCTGAGGAGAAAAAAATCTTCCTCCAACTCATAGTTTAAAAAACCCTGCACTCCATTAACTGTTTTCTGTAGCTAAATTACATCTTATTGCTTTTTCCTGCGATTTCTTTCCCCCACAATTTATATTCAATTTATCTAGATGGCCACTGGCAGCTTGCAGCACAAATAACTCAAATCCACAGGTAGTGCTACCATGTCTGTCACCAGAGATAAAGAGGTGCTTGAGAAAAGAGGTGAATGCCAGTATCGGTGTTCTTCCCCTGTAACAGACCAAGATGAGAAGCACAGTGCACAGCAGCTTTGCTGAGAGCTGCCTGATAGGCCTTATGAAGCTTCGTCCTGTATTATTATTTCTGGTTGCTGGTCTCTGGGCATTTCTAAAGAAATCACTGACTCCCACCCCATCAGGCAAGAAATAGACCCCTTTGAGTTCAGGATGAGCAGGATGACTTTTTCTCCTTGAAAAAATGGGTGAAAAGGAAAGAAAGCAAGATATGGTCCTGCAGGTTACTCTGGGGGAGCAATCCCAGTGGCAAGAGCACAAATGTGGTGAAGTGTCACAGCATTGCTCTTGGAACCATAGGAGCCCACTCTGTGCTGGGTGCATACCCTGCTGGTGTGCCCCAGGAACCTTTCTCCTGTGATACCATCACTTCAGATGTCCTAATTTCTATTTCTTCAGTATGTCCCCTTCATACAGTAATAATCTGTTTCCAAATGTGCAGAAGCAATCAGTTGTACACATGCTGTCAGTGCCGGCATCTCTTGGAAGGTGTCTTAAGAACATGACTTGTGGCATTTCAGCATTCTCAGGGGCCAGCAGCCAGGTGGGGCTGTGCTTGGCAGCATGATGCAACGTGGCTGTTGAGTCACAGAAGAAATGCCTGTGCTCAGGGACTTCCCCTACCCTTATGCATCCTTCCCCACCATAATTTTTTCTACATCTCAGCCAGGAGTAAGAATGTGAGAAAAGGAAGAGCCCCTGCCAGCAAGGTGCTGTTCATGCGCTGGGTGAAAAATCCACCTGTGGTCTTAAGCACTGACCAATCGCAGAATCGATAAGGTTGGAAAAGACCTCAGAGATCATCAAGTCCAATCTGTCACCCAAGACCTCATGACTAACTAAACCATGGCTCCAAGTGCCATATCCAATCCTTATTTGAACACTTCCAGGGACAGTGACTCCACCACCTCCCTGGGCAGCACATTCCAATGGTCAATTTCTCTTTCTGGGAAGAACTTTCTCCTCACCTCAAGCCTAAACCTGCCCTGAAGCAGCTTGAGACTGTGTCCTCTTGTTCTGGTGCTGGTTGCCTGGCGGAAGAGACCAACCTGCACCTGGCTACAACCTCCCTTCAGGGAGTTGTAGACAGCAATAAGGTCTCCCCTGAGCCTCCTCTTCTCCAGGCTAAGCAACCCCAGCTCCCTCAGCCTCTCCTCACAGGGCTGTGCTCCAGACCCCTCCCCAGCCTTGTTGCCCTTCTCTGGACACGTTCAAGTGTCTCAATGTCCTTCTTGAATTGAGGGCCCAGAACTGGACACAGGACTCAAGGTGTGGCCTAACCAGAGCTAAGCACAGGGCAGAATGACTTCCCTGCTCCTGCTGGCTACACTATTCCTGAAGCAGGCCAGGATGCCATTGGCATTCTTTGCCACCTGGGCGCACTGCTGGATCATGTTCAGTTGCTGTCGATCAGCACCCCCAGGTCCCTGTCTGCCTGGCTGCTCTCAGCCACTCTGACCCCAGCCTGTAGCTCTGCATGGGGTTGCTGTGGCCAAAGTGCAACACCCGGCATTTGGACTTGTTGAATGTCATCCTGTTGGACTCTGCCCATCTGTCCAGGTCCCTCTACTATCATTTCAGAACTGCTCCTTATACATTGATCTCTGGTGGGTTCACACCATACAAACCCTCCTTTCTGCGTGGCTCTAACCTTTGCTTCTTCTCTGCAGCTGGACAAAGAAGGATTTCTTTCTCCTGCTGGCTAGAGGAGGTGAGCTCAGAAGGAGAAAGAGCTTGGGTGGCCAAGTTGCAGGTGGCAAAAGAGCTGGGAAGGGTCTGCATGCAGACAGCTGACGTAAGGGTTTGTAAAACGATGAGGGCCAAACTCTCATCATTCCTTTAGACCTAAATGTTTGTATGTGTTACCAAATCCTCATGTAAAACTATATAAACGTTTTCACATGTTGAACTGCAGATTAACTGTGGTGCTTATGATGATAATTAAAACCACAAACACAGCATATTGTGAAAACTGCCACATGCACGTTTAATTATGACTCAAACTTCCAGGCCTGCACTCAGGGAAAGGAGTTATTGGGTGCCTCTTGAAAGCTATTCTTTGTTATTTGGCAAACATTAGGCAATGCTGGGTATCCTGCAGGATTTGATCTCATCATTTGCAGAATTTGGAGAAGATCTTTAATTATTTCTGGAGGCATTGTTTAGATCTGCATACTTTTTATTTATTTTTTTAATAGTTTCTTTTATATCTTAAAATGAAAAGAAAGGGTTTGGTGTGATTGGCATATAATAATTCGGATCAAATATCTAGCAAAAAGCTTCATTTTCTGCTATTTCAAACCATTGCAAAGAATGTAAATCTATAGAGTGGGAGGGGAAATAATTTTACCAAATGATGGGGTTTGGAGATATAGATTTTCTATTTTTTTTTTTATATAGGGGTTTGGGGATTTGTAATTATTTTTATTCAATGTTTGCAACACCAAAGCAAGTGTTTCTGAATGTTGCTTTAAGTATCTTTTTTGGGGGGATGGTTTTCCATGGCTGCTTCCTGTCCTCACTTCGCTGTGCAGACCTGAGTCTGCAGCTTGGTCTCAGAGCTAAGCAAGCCAGGACATTGACTTGGGGTATCACAGTATCACAGTATCACTAAGGTTGGAAGAGATCTCAAATACCATCGAGTCCAACCTGTCACCACAGACCCCATGACTAGACCATGGCACCAAGTGCCACATCCAGTCCCCTCTTGAACACCTCCAGGGATGGTGACTCCAACACCTCTCTGGGCAGCACATTCCAATGACGAATCACTCTCTTGGTGAAGAACTTTTTCCTCACCTTGAGCCTAAACTTGCCCTGGCACAGCTTGAGACTGTGTCCCCTTGTTCTGGTGCTGCTTGCTAGAGAGAAGAGACCAACCTCTTCCTGGCTACAACCACCTTTCAGGTAGTTGTAGAGAGCAATGAGGTCAGCCCTGAGCCTCCTCTTCTCCAGGTTAAACAATTCCAGCTCCCTCAGCCTCTCCTCACAGGGCTGTGCTCAAGGCCTCTCCCCAGCCTTGTTGCCCTTCTCTGGACAAGTGTCGTGCTAAAGTGTCTCAATGCCCGTCTTAAACTGAGGGGCCCAGAACTGGACACAGGACTCAAGGTGTGGCCTAACCAATGATGAGTACAGGGGTACAATGACTTCCCTGCTCCTGCTGGCCACACTGTTCCTGATGCAGGCCAGGATGCCATTGGCATTCTTTGCCACCTGGACACACTGCTGGCTCATGTTCAGGCGGCTGTCTACCAGTACCCCCAGATCCCTTTCTGCCTGGCTGCTCTCCAGCCACTCTGACCCCAGCCTGTAGCTCTGCATGGGGTTGTTGTGGCCAAAGTGCAGCACCTGGCACTTGGACTTGTTGAATGCCATCCCATTGGCCTCTGCCCATCTGTCCAGTCAGTTGAGGTCCCTCTGCAGGGCCCTTCTGCCCTCTAACTGACCAACATCTGCTCCCAACTTGGTGTCATCTGCAAATTTGCTGATGACTGTCTCAATCCCCTCATCCAGATCGTCAATGAAGATGTTAAAGAGGATGAGGCCCAGCACTGATCCCTGGGGGATGCCACTGGTGACTGGCTGCCACCTGGATGTGAGGCCATTCACCACCATTCTCTGGGCCCAGCCCTCCAGCCAGTTCCTAACCCAGCTCAGAGTGCTGTTGTCCAAGCCACGAGCTGACAGCTTAGCCAGCAGTTTGCTGTGGGGGACGGTGTCAAAGGCCTTGCTGAAGTCCAGGTAGACCACATCCACAGCCTGCCCCACATCCACCAGGCAGTCACCTGATCATAGAAGGAGATCAGGTTGGTCAAGCAGGATCTGCCCCTCCTAAATCCATGTTGGCTGGACCTGAGCCCTTGGCCATCCTGCAGGTGCGCAGTGATTGCCGCCAGGATAATCTGCTCCATCATTTTCCCTGGCACTGAGGTCAGGCTGCCAGGCCTGGAGCTTCCAGATTCCTCCATCCGACCCTTCTTGTGGATGGGGACCACACTGGCCAGTTTCCAGTCATCTGGGACCTCACCGGTCAGCCAGGACTGGAGGAAAATGATGGAGAGTGTCTTGGTCACCTCATCTGCCAGCTAAGTACTGACATTCCATGAAGAATGACCAATTGCTCTGGAGTGTGATAGCTACATCAGCAGCTGAATAACATAGAAATTAAGGTGGGCTTTTTTTTTAATGTTTTAACCAGTCTCACAAATTTCTTGATGTTTGAGATGTGGTTTTGAGCAATTATGGAATGCAAGAATGGAAATGAGGCAAGCAGCATTCTCAAGGCCAAGATGCAAAGGTCAGGACTCCTCCCAGCAGAATGGAGACAGGAGAATAACTGCCTGATGTAGGTAAATATATAAATTGCTTTGCACAAGCTGCCACTCAACATGGGGGAGTTTGGTCTTTTGACTTCTTCCAGAATCACTGAAATGCATCTGTTCCGTCATGATGTGGCTTGAAGGATCTCTGTCCATCCCCTGAGCTAACAGCACACAGCTGCAGAGCTGCCTACAAAGCATTTGGTCTGGTCCCTTCTGACAGGACCTGGTTCTGTCCTTTATTCAGTTCTCTCCTATTTGGTGTTTCTGGTTCCATGTTTGCAATGACAGCCAATGAAAGCTAAGTTTGCTAACTCAGCTGCATCATCCCTCTTGGAATGTTTCTTTCCATTTCAATAAAAGCTCAAATTTTAAGCCAGGAAAAAAAAAAAAAAAAAAAAAAAAAAAAAAAAAAAAAGCTGTGCCAGGGGAAGTTTAGGCTGGAGGTGAGGAGAAAGTTCTTCACCGAGAGAGTGATTCGCCATTGGAATGTGCTGCCCAGGGAGGTGGTGGAGTCGCCGTCCCTAGAGGTGTTGAAGAGGGGACTGGATGTGGCACTTGGTGCCATGGTCCAGTCATGAGGTCTGTGGTTACAGGTTGGACTCGATGATCTTCAAGGTCTCTTTCAACCTTGGTCATACTGTGTGTATGATCCTCCACTGAGCTTTCTGTTGAACTGCAAGTTTGAGCCTAGTTCTCCACTGAAGCTGTGTCTGTACAGTGATCATCTCATTTGCATACCACACACTGCGACCTGCACACCCATTGCTGAGAGTGTTGGGACCACCACAACATTAGCATGGTGTGGGTGGGGCTGTTTGAGGGACCTTTACACCATCCTGTGTGGAGAGATGTGCCCAAACTATGTGCGTGAAGCAAAAAGCAGTAAAAGCTTAACAACCCAGGAAAAACATTAAAAATACTGATGCTGGGGTGGTTTGCTTTTTTTCAGCAACCAGAAACCTTCAAAGTTAGCAATGTTGAATACACTTAATAATGATGATGATGATGATGACGATGACAACGATGACTTAAAGTGTTATCAGTCAAGTTTAAAGATTCCAACAGGGAAATGAGGGTATCTACAGAGGCAAGCTCTGAAAAGATTTCTTTCTTTGTTTTGTAAAGGCTGTGCCTTTAAATTTTTTCACAGATCTTGAACAGAGAAGTACTAAAATGCAAATAAATAACTATTGGGTGTGAAAAGGAAAATAAAGCTAACGCTAAACAATCCCATTGGAGAGGTATCTACCATGAGATCTTGTTCCTAAAACAGTTCTCTTCTCTTCTTGCTTCTTCCCTCTGGAGAGATCCTAACTTGCTTTGGAGAGATCCTAACTTGCTTCTGCTTGACCTTGGCTGCATTGGTTTGGTATTAACATTCCTCTGCTTCTTTCTCCCTTCTTTTATACAGGGGGTAGGGAGGTAGGCAGAAAGGGAGAAGCTAGTGGCTTCCTCTGGTCAAGGACCAGGGGGTTCTTGTGATGTTTATTAATTGCAAATACCTGTAAATATTGTAGATCCTGTACATTTTGTACACATTCATTGGATTCCATTGTAGATTGTACTTTTGCCTGTCAATACAGCTTCCATTTGTTTCCAGCTGGGCTGGTCTGGCAAAGTTTAGAATAGAATGGAATGGAATGGAATGGAATGGAATGGAATGGAATGGAATGGAATGGAATGGAATAGAATAGAATAGAATAGAATAGAATAGAATAGAATAGAATAGAATAGAATAGAATAGAATAGACCAGACCAGGTTGGAAGAGACCTTCAAGGTCATTGTGTCCAACCTATCATCCAACACCACCTAATCAACTAAACCATGGCACTAAGCACCCTATTAAGTCTCCTCCTGAACACCTCCAATGAAGGTGACTCCACCACCTCACCAGGCAGCACATTCCAATGGGCAATCACTCTCTCTGTATAGAACTTCCTCCTAACCTCCAGCCTAAACCTCCCCTGGTGCAGCCTGAGACTGTGTCCTCTTGTTCTGGTGCTGCTTGCCTGGGAGAAGAGACCAACCTCTGCCTGGCTACAGCCTCCCTTCAGGCAGTTGTAGAGAGCAAGAAGGTCACCCCTGAGTCTCCTCCTCTCCAGGCTAAGCAACCCCAGCTCCCTCAGCCTCTCCTCATAGGGCTTGTGCTCCAAACCCCTCACCAACTTTGTTGCCCTTCTCTGGACATATTCCAGCAAGTCAACATCCTTCCTAAACTGAGGGGCCCAGAACTGGACACAGGACTCAAGATGTGGCCTAACCAGTGCAGTGTACAGGGGCAGAATGACCTCCCTGCTCCTGCTGGCCACACTGTTCCTAATGCAGGCCAGGATGCCATTGGCCCTCCTGGCTGCCTGGGCACACTGCAGGCTCATGTTCAGCCTACAATCAACCAGTCCCCCCAGGTCCCTCTCTGCCTGGCCGCTCTCCAGCCACTCTGACCCCAGCCTGTAGCACTGCATGGGGTTGCTGTGGCCAATGTGCAGCACCTGGCACTTGGATGTGTTCAGTCTCATGCCCTTGGACTCTGCCCATCTGTCCAGCCTGTCGAGGTCCCTCTGCAAAGCCTCTCTGCCCTCCAGCAGATCAACTCCTGCCCCCAGCTTGGTGTCATCCACGAATAGAATAGAATAGAATAGAATAGAATAGAATAGAATAGAATAGAATAGAATAGAATAGAATAGAATAGAATTAACCAGGTTGGAAGAGACCTTCGAGATCATCAAGTCCAACCTATCACCCAACACCATCTAATCAACTAAACCATGGCACCAAGCACCCCATCCAGTCTCTTCTTAAACACCTCCAGTGATGGTGACGCCACCACCTCCATGGGCAGCACATCCCAATGGCCAATCTCTCTTTCTGTGAAGAACTTCTTCCTAACATCCAGCCTAATATGTTGGAGGGGAAATTTCAGCCCCCACAGGCCATTTTTCTGCTACAAAATGTTTTGTCAAAATTGTTGAGACTATCTTTTTGAGCTTGTTTCAGGCAGTGTTTTCTTCACATTTGGGCTTCTGAAAGGTCTCCATTTTATTTTTTTCCCCCCTCAGTTAACAACCATCAAAAATAAGCAAATCCATATTGCTTTTTCATTAAAACTGGTGTTTTGTGTTGGTTGTTTGGTTGTTTTGTTTTGTTGTTGTTTTTTTTTTTTCCCCCAAAGTAATATCTTAAGAAATCAACAACAGTTTTTGTGATATCTTACACATCAGAAAAAGAAACAAAAATCCCCTTAAAAAAACTAAAGTGATGCTTGTCTAAAACAAAAAACAAACCACACAAAAACAAAACAGAGAAAGAAACCACAACAAAACAACCAAAAAATAACACCACCAACGTGATGTTAAACTCTGAGCAGCTGCAATCCAAAACAACACCTTGCAGAGTGTTGAGAAATTATAGCTAGGGAGTCAGCAAAACACAGGTGTAAGAGGCTCCCTCTGCGGAGCACAGCTAGCTGTGGTGTTTGCTCGTGCAGTTGGGTTTCCTGGGATGTTGTTGTCTTGGGAAGCCTGGCTGGCAGTCGTCTCTGGGAATATGAATGCAGTGTGAGAAAAAACATCTCACCGGGCTGCTCAGCTTGAACCTTGCACTGTGCCTGCTGTGATGCATATCATCATCATCATCATCATCATCATCATCATTACTATTATTTTTAGGGTAGGGGTTGGGGGTTTTGGGTGGGGTTTTTTTCTTGTTGTTGTTGCTTTTTTTCCTCTGCATTAATGTAACCAAGATCGTAACAGCAGCATATGCACAACAAAGCTGCTAACTGAGGAAATATCAGGCTTACAGCATTTCTTTGCACCACAGTTGCTTATCAATGAAGCGTATATATAGCCTAATTAACATAACTGGAACGACTATAATTATGCTATCATTTTGTTTACTTTAGCACATTCTGTTGAGGTATATGGGTAGCAATATTTGTTATTGAAATATTCCCCCTTGCTACATTCAGGCTGTTTAATTATCCTGTTAGTCTATTTTATTTATGGTGTGATTTGGTTTGCTTAAAAATGAGGAAAGTGTTGAAGTCCACAAACTCTTGGCTTACATATTATTCTCTATTTTGGATCTTGGACACAATCTGATAAAGCTTTGAGTAGTTCTTACTCATGCAAGTAAAGCAGTCCTGTTATAATTAATGTCACTATTGGCTTAAATAAGACTTTGGAGGATAGAAACCTAAATATAAAAATAATGAATAACATACACTGCAAAAAAGCCTTTCAAGCTCCCTGTTGGAGAAAGTGCAATGCAATAGCAAAGCTGCCAGTTCGGGATAGCACTTCTAGACAAAAACAATGAAGGAAAAGCATATCAAATAGTTCTTTTTCCCTGGCTTAGAATTGCATCCACTTATGGTAAGAGCAAGATAACTCTCCCATGAATGTTTCCAAAGAAGGTTCTTTGTGCAGACAGATGATGCTTGCCTCAGCTTTTGTATAGTCCACATGGACACTTCCGTCTTTATGGATTCATTGATGGAGTCACCAGCGCTCTCTGAGCCCATGAAAGCCTAAGCATCCTTGGTGTGTTGCAGTGTTACCATTACTCAGAAGAAGTAAGCAGGTTACACTTGTATCCCTCATGTCCTTAGAGCAGGAGAAGGAAAGGACACGTGGGGCATCAGTCCTTGATGGCAGACATCTCTTGAGGTCTGAGGTGGCAGAAATCATTGTGATGCTGTTGTCTTGAGCTTCCTTAACCCTCACTCACCCACAGCACAGGCGCACAAAGCCCTTCACTGGCTCTCACCAGCAGAAGTGGTGCAAACCAGCTCACCCAGCAGGGACCTGGATCACCTGCTCCTGTCTCTTTCACCAGGGTTAATGCTCATTGCTTCACAGTGGTGTGCAGAGCATTAACAAAGCAAGTCATGTTTGCACAGCTCTATGATTGCCATAATTAGGAATGCCAAGAGTATATTTTAAGGTAAGGATGTATAAATTAACATAAACATACTGAGAGTGTTGGCAATTCACCACACCTTTGGCTGCAGTCCAGGGCCTTTCTTCATATTAAAGGAATAACAAAGGTTCTCTCAGGTCTCTTACCGAGTTTGCTGGTTGGCTGAAAAGGAAATATCCTCTCTTTTTTTTGGCTTTTGATGGAGCAAAACTGTCCATGGCAGTGTTTTCATTGGAAGAGCACCTCTCATGTGCAAGCAGACAGTTGGGGATGAGTTTACTTCTCAAGCTGACCCATATCACAGACAAAGTGCCTTCAGCATGTGGCAGGTCAGAGGTATCCAGGTCCTTCCAGGATCTTCTGATGAAAACTGGATGGCCAGAAATTTCCCCTCTCCTCTCCATACCAGCCCATTTACACAAAATCAGCATAGACATCTAGTTTAAAGAAACCAAGTATAAAAAGGTGGGGGGAATTCACCATTTGGTTTATTTCCTGAAAACTGCAATCACACCGTAGTCAAAAATGATCGAAAAAGCAGCTCATTTCAAGCCTGCTGTCAAAGAAGTCTCACAGTGGCTTTGCTGCCTGCCTGCATTTCTTTACCACTCTTGGTCAGGCACCATATGTAAATGAACACCGCTTACACGCTAGCTCTCCCTTAGACTTACTCCTAAGTAGATCAGCTACTCCTAATAAAAGCTCAATATGTGGAACGTAATAATCTGCCAGATGTTTTTATTTACAAGGTTGAGGGTTTTTTGTTTGGTTTGTTTGTCTTTTTTTTTTTTCCCATTTAAAATTGCTTGTAAGGTTTTCTTGTCACTTGAATCTAATTTAAATGAGTAGACCCAAATTCATCTCTGACAATACATCACTAAAGTGATGTAGCTTTGCCTGGATGTGTGGAGAAGAGAAGGCTCTGAGGTGACCTTATTGTGGCCTTCCAGTATCTGAAGGGGGCCTACAAGAAGGCTGGGGAGGGACTTCTGAGGATCTCAGGTAGTGATAGGACTAGGGGGAATGGAATGAAGCTGGAGGTGGGGAGATTCAGGCTGGAGGTGAGGAGGAATTTCTTCCCCATGAGAGTGGTGAAACCCTGGAATGGGTTGTCCAGGGAGGTGGTTGAGGCCCTGTCCCTGGAGGTGTTTAAGCCCAGGCTGGATGAGGCTGTGGCCAGGCTGCTCTAGTGCGGGGTGTCCCTGCCCATGGCAGGGAGGTTGGAACTAGCTGATCCCTGTGGTCCCTTCCAACCCTGACTGATACTGTGATACTATACTATGAAGAGAAGAATTTCATCCACAGAATGCACCTTTTTTTTATTATTTTAAAGAATGAAATAATCTGTGACTGGAACACAACCTTATCTACACTGTTTCTAACCTCTGGACATTCCCATGAATATGAGACACTTGAACGTGTCCAGAGCAGGGCAACAAGGCCGGTGGGAGATCTTGAGCAGAGCCCTGTGAGGAGAAGCTGAGGGAGCTGGGGCTGTTTAGCCTGGAGAAGAGGAGGCTCAGGGGAGACCTTCTTGCTGTCTACAACTCCCTGAAGGGAGGTTGTAGCCAGGAAGGGGTTGGTCTCTTCTCCCAGACAACTAGCAACAGAACAAGAGGACACAGTCTCAAGCTGCTTCAGAGCTGGTTTAGGCTTGAGGTGAGGAGAAAGTTCTTCCCATAACAAGTAATTTGCCATTGGGATGTGCTGCCCAGGGAGGTGGTGGTGTCACCATCCCTGAAGGTGTTCGAAAAAGGATTGGATGTGGCACTGGGAGCCATGGTTTAGTTGTCAGGAGGTGTTAAGTATTAGATAATAGGTTGGACTTGATGGTCTATGAGGCCTTTTCCAACCTGGTCGATTCTGTGATCTATGAAGACTTGAGGACATCACCTTTGCAGAAAAATGCACACATGTGCATCTCTTTCCATTCCTCTTGCTGCCATGCCCAGGTCTGTAGCACTAAAATGATGACTGAATCTCTCTCCTTTGCTTATACAAACACAGAGACAGGGCTGGGGCTTAATGCCAAGTACCTCAGTATCCAGGGAAAGCAGGGAAAATTGTGCCTTAGGAACTGCAGTGCTGGATGTCCATGGTGGGACATGAGGGTAGTCGTGATTTTTGTCCTCCTGATCTCTTTCCCTGACACACTTGTGGCATCTCCTCCCTCAGTGTAGCTCATAATGGGTAATGCGGAGCACAGAACTATTTTGTGCACCGTAAAGAGCAGAGACCAAGTGTTGTGACGCGCCTGCCACTGACCCTGGCTGGACTTGCTAATCTTTGTCTTCCACTCCTGCATTCCTGCTTCAGACACTACATATGCAAATGTCTTTCTGCTGCTTGCTAAACTGTCCTTGAAGTCTAACCTTTGTGATTCCCAGCTCAGCTTCTCTTAAGTACACTGTCAATCACGTTAGGTTTTCGAGATGTGTGATGATTTAGTGGGATTTATACAAACAGACACCGGTTTCACTTGCTAAGAATGTGTGCTTTAGTTTTCCACTGTGATTTCTTACATTCAGAATGAGGAAGAGAAATCCCTTCTGGTTTAAACAGCTTTCTCATATTCCACAGTTGTGTGTGGGAACAATAACCACGCAGTGTCTGGACACAGGGCCCTGCCACCTCAGAGGGGCGATGTGAGACCCTCTCCCCGTGCACAAAGAGAGTCTTGCTCTGTCAGCAATCCCATGCTGTGAACCATTTCATCATCACAGTTGTCATCTGGGAAAGCAAACAGGATTTTGCCCTTTATTTTGGTGGTGTTTTTGCTTGCCGCTCGAACTCTTGCCCTCCTCATCCCTTTTCCTACCATAAACACTGCTTCTGCTCCTCTTCCCCTCCCGTCCAGTCCCCTTGCCTTTGCCCTTTCCTCTCCTCTCACACAGCTCGTGTTTCCCTTCTACTGGGTTATCTCAACAGTTTATATTAAGCTCCTCTGCTAAGCACATGGCATTTGTGCAGCTGCACACCCCACTCAGGCTCACTCCATGCCTCTTTTGTTTACCCTAGGTGCAGGTGACAGCAGCACAGGCTGGAGCAACCAGCTGGTGCTGTCAGGAAGAGCAATAGGTAAAGCTTTGCTTGAGCAAACCTAACTCCTGCAGTCACTAATGCCTTGTCTGTGTGCCCAGCCTTCGCCTGGAGAGACCTAGTAGTTTATGCAACTGGGAAACATGTAGCATCCAGCTTTGAAGAAAGGGATGTTTTAAAAGTACCAGAAGGAGTAAGGAATGAAAACCTTGTTTAAGAAAGCCTGGCACACCCCATACGCAAGTAATGGTGTGTGTGCTGTTGTGAGGATCCTTGACTCCTGTCCACTGCTGTGGTCCACAGGGGAGTGCCTGCAATGAGCAAGGCAAGTGCAGCAAGTAGGGAAAATAACCAAGACTGTTGTGGGAACATCCATTGCCTGACATGCCTTCCTAAACTGGAATTAGAGCCAGGGACAGGGACTGATGAAGAGAGAGCCTCAAAGGAATGCAATGACCCGCGGGTGGCGGAGGTTTGTGGTGTACATTTTCCCAACATGGCTTCTCTACTAAGGCCACGTTGACAAGTGCAGTGGTGGAAGCATTCATTCATGGGCACTGGCTTCCTAAACCACTGCCTCTGCAGAGAACAGCTGCTCTGTAGAATGCTTCTTCACCTACCTTAGTCATTTCCCAACAGACAGGAAACTAATCCTCTCCTCAGACCAAAGGGTCTCTCGTGACCCCAAAGTGAGACAAGTCACGAAAATATTGCATTTTTATTCAAACCAGCCCTTGTTTAACTCTGCTGGTTTTATCAGCAAATTGCTTTCTTTTAAGATCTCCCACATGTGACAAGTCACGTTGTAATGCATCACTTCAGGCTGTATCTTTCAAGTTGCATTAGAGTGAGACAAGCTTAACGTGATTTGATGCTTGCAACCTGCTTCAAACATGGCATGTGAAAGATCTGAAGGAGATGCATCTTTCAGGGGAAACAAAGAGTTCATATAGATATATTTATTTTTTTTTTTTAATTTACATTTTCCTTCCTCTTTAGTTTCAAACTGAAATTTAGCGGTTGGACTGCTAGAAAAATCAGTGCATCTGGCTTTGTGGGGTTTTTTATTTGCTTAAAGATTCTATCAGCTGCCACTTGTTTGCTTTCTTTCTGCTTTACATTTCCCCAACTTTTTAGTTGCCTTTCCAGGGTCCCTGAGGCTGCAGCTCAGGTCAGCCTTCCCATGCAGGTGACACAGGTCATGCCTTGGAAATTCGAACTGCCTTCATCCCTTTCAGCCTTCTCATGAGACGCATGACGGAGTTTGGCTCTTGGTGAACCTTAGCCAAATTCTCATTTGTTGCATATGCAAATTTGCCTTCTAAAAACCTGATTGGAAGTGCTAATCTCTGCAGAGAGAGTCACTCCAAAGCCCTCTATAAAATATCTAAATAAATACATCATGGAAAACAAATAAATCCTGGTGATGATAAAAGGCTAATCCAATAAACTAATCTGATCAAAAGATCAGTCTCGTAAAATCAATTACATTTGTCTTCAAACACAAAGACACAGACGAGGTTCTTAGAAGAAATACGTTCTCTGTAGGGATTAAACCACAAATTGATTTATGAATATACTCCCCTAAGAGAAACTAGAATGTAATTCCTAAAGCATCTCTATCAAGAACCAACAGGAATTTGGTCTCTTTTGTACTAGTTTAGCCACTCACTCGAAAACATGTAAACACTGTTTGGTATACAGCGTGTGATTTATAGCACACACTGGTTTGGTCTCAGTGCTTTCAAGGAGAACAACAGCAAGCTGTAAAACCTTCTGCTCCAGATCATTCCTTCAAAATAAATCCAGTTCAGCTGCTCTGCAAGGACTGGTATTTCAAAGTGATAACTGGCAATTTATAAATCACCCACTGTATTTTGCAATGAGACAGCACATCTGCAATCCATATTTATTTCCCCTTAATAACTGTGAGGGTGCTGCTGCATTGATTGTTTCATATCATCTACATTTCACCCTAATAACTAACCTTGAGGAAGAGCAAAGAAGAGCACTTTTCCCTGTTTCTCCCCCCTCCCCCTTCCCATTCAGGGACTATTCTGAGATGGACTGTTTCAAATCAATTCAGAGAAGATATTGAACCAACAGAAGTTCAATGTTTTCATGACTTTATTAATGAAATCCATATTGGAGTCATTTATGCTTCATTCCCTTCTCAGGCATCACATATGAAGGCTGAGCAACACCAGGAGGAAATATTTTATTTCATTTTTCAAAAGCAGTCAAAATGTTGAGTCACTTCTCGGTTGACTTTTGTACCTGTGTGACTTTGCCTGCCTCCAGGGTCTGTAAAATTGCCAAAATAAATGCTAGGAAACTGGTGGGACTACACTACCAGGAGAGAGATTTAACAGCAAGAAGATTGATTACAGCCAGCTCTGCTAAGGGACAGTTGTAACAGGCCAAGGTGCATTCCCTGCCTGCCTCCAGGCTGAAATCTGCAAAAAATGTGTAACCTGGACTGTTCCCACTCGCTGCTCCAGGCCCCCCAGCCTTGGGAAACAGCTACACAGTTTGTAACTGGCCTTGTCCTAAAGCTTTGCCAGAAGAGAGTCAAAGACACCTGTGGATGTGTCGCCTCCTGCCAGCTCATGGCTGGCCACATAGAAGGCTCCATTCAAAGCATGTTTCATTGAGCAGAGAGCAACTCTTCCGCTTTTGCTCATGTTTTCTTTTGCCCAGCTTCCTGTTTGATGCCAGGGTTTCTGTGTCAAAAGGCATCATGTTTTGGCATCTTTTAAACTTGTAGTAAGGTTTATATTGAGCCTTTTATTACTGAAGCATAATAATCCTGTATAGGTAAGCTGAAAAATTACCTCCCAAGCTAAAAGAGATGTGGAACTGCATAGGAAAGGTTGGATTACCACCTACTTTGTAATGCAGATCCTAATCATTGCTAATGGCATAAAATTGGCATACTTTAAAATACTTTTACAACAGGGTTCTCTCTCTGCTCCTGCTTAATAGTGCACATGAATCAGAAATACCAAAGATTAAATCATTGGCTCCACGTCACACCAGACATTCAAAATCATTATCCCAAAATCCTTTTGGGAAGCAGACAAGATGCTCTCAGTTCAGCTCCCTGTAGATTGTAGGTCAGTAGCACAAAGACATAGCATATAATTGGACTCAAGTGGTAGTCTGAGCTCATAAGAGGCCAAGGACAAATTAGCTCAAATTGCCTCCTACTTTAGAAAAAGACATTTCAACATGGGCACAGTTCAGATTTGTGGCTGCCTGACCTACTGATAAATGCAAGGCTTTAATATTTCCAGAAACTGAACAGTGAACAATTTGGGTGTCTGAATATGACAGGAAGCATCATCCCTTTTGATCCAGAGCATTTCTGTGAACAGTTTGGCTTCAGGATGAACTCTGAATCCTTGAATGTGTATCGAAGAGCACAAATCTCAGCTTTAAACTCTAGATTATAAAGGGAAATGCAGACTGAAATGAAAGCAGCATGCAAATACTAACTATGAAATGTTTCCAATAAATACCAGATACTGCTTTTAAATGCTATATGACATTTTGCAGATGCAGAAAACAATCAGACATCTATTGTCAGCCAATTAGTACATTAAAATAAATACATATGCAAAAATCAGTGACTGATATTGGTCTTGATATCATGTAAATGATATATGTTTAATTTATTTTGCCAAGGAAGGTTTCAAATGACTAAGCACTCATGCTGAATAATGGGAGAATAAAGCAGGAAAGGATCAGTCTATATATGTCCTCTTTCTTTTATTCTCCAGCTATCCAATAGCAGCTGCAGCAGGCAGCAGAAGATTAGACTTAAGACTCTTTCGTCTGACTCGAAGTGGCAAATGTGTTCCTAAAGCTCAAGAGACAAAGAAGTTGTCTGTATGAAACTTAGTTTCCCATTCACATCTGACTCTCAGTTAATGCACAGTAACACTGAGCACATTTCACACTTTGAGTAGAACAAACAAATATGTGCTTACTGAGAAAATTCTTGCAATCCATCGGCAGTAGGATTTATCATACAGGCAGGCTGGAAGGAGGGCAAAGTGGCTGAGGTATGAACCCCCAACACAAAAGAATCTGCTTTCAAATTCACCCCAAGCTTTCTTGGTGATGTTGGACCAGTTACACGGCCTCCCATGCGCCTCAATTTCCTTTTCTGGATTGCAGGGCTAACAGCATCACTCTCCATCAAAAGGAGGAGAGTCTTGTAGGTTTGTGCTTCAGCCTCGCTATCCTGGCAGGAAGAAGCAACACATTGTGCTTCTCACTCTCTGGGGTTATTTCTGGACCTTTACAAGGAGGTAAAAGAGAGATGAAAGCACCATCTGAATTGTGCTTGCTGCTGGAACAAAAGCAATGGTGCCTATCAGATTTAATCAAGTTGTTAGTCTTTTACTCTGCTGTAGTAGAAACACTGCAGCACTTTGTTTTCTTTGTAGCATTTTGATGCAACACTCCTCCGTTGGCTACGTTTATGCTCAAAGAGATTTAGAATTGGACATGACTTTTAAGTGGTACTTTTAGTGTTTGTCTCAAGGGCCTGACTCTCAGAATCTGTCACACTCCCCCAGTGTGCTAACATTTCAGCTGATGCATTGCAGCCACCATTGTAAAGCAGTAGCCATATTTCTATAGGCATTGCTCTGTAATGAGTGAATGGTTCCTGGTGAATGAAGCTGGTAACGCAGGAGGTGGCAGGTTCCAGTTTTGCCTCCAGAAGGCATCACAGCAGTGTCTGGCTGGGTACCTGAGACCATCCTAGGACCCCTAGGGGCCTGCTTTCCCCAGCCACAGGACTTTGGAGAGGGAGCACATATTTACTAGTGCATCACAAGGTAAGGTTAAGAAGCAGGTTGCAATTCTAGCACACTAAAGTCAACAGCAAGATCTTGTTGACTTCTGCAGCAGGATCATTTAATCCTTTAGGTGTCTTCTGCAAAGTGCCCTCACTCACCATACTCTCTCAGCTGAAAAGGAATGGAGGTGCATGCTCTTTAAACATTTGTGAAACTGGTTTTTCAGCTCATTTCCACCCCTGCCCATCTTTCCCATCTCTATTTTTTTTTCTTTTTCACACCCTTTCTCCTCTCTCTGACATTTCCAAACCCACCTTTGAAGTCATTGACCTTGAAAACATAAAACAAGAGAGCAATTCACTTGTCAAATGCAAATACCTTGACAGATGCAGCATACAATCCAAGCTGTGAAGCCAAACAAACCTGTAACATGTCACATCAGAAACCTCCCTTCCCTCTGCCTGGGTTTCTACACTGGATTGTTTTTCCCTTGTTTGCATCATTCCTTTGAGAAGCCCCAAACTCTGGAGATCATAGTGACCTTAGCCTCTGTAATAAATGTATCATAGGAATGGTGTGATTCATGGATTTAGGTAATATTTTTAACAAACCCGTTAGCTGTCAGCAGGGATTTATGGCATGGATCCCTTGATCTTATGAAATCAGCCACAAGCACCAAAATCACAAGAACCTCTAACTCTTAGCACTGTCTGATGCTGTATTGTCAATAGGGAGGATTAAGAGGACCACACTGTGGGATTGACCCTAAAGCTGTCCAGGCGATCCTGGGTCCCTCAATGGCCACAGAAGTTGGCTCCACGCTGTTAGGACTTCTCATGGTGGCAAGGTTCCCAGCTGGTATTTAACCCTAGACCACTACTTTAGAAATGTGAAACTGAACCTGCAAATACTTGAACCTCCTGCCCAAGTCTTCAGCACGGAGGTAGCAGTAGATGCACAACAATTTTTTGTATGTAGGCAAACCACTAGAGGGAGGGAGAGGTCCGCAGTGCCTGAGCAGCCCTTCCTGAACCAGCTTCTCCATCTCCTCCATCATCAAACACGAACTAGATCCTGCTTTTTAGTAGTGGGTGAGGACTTCGGTTTTGACCCTACTCATAGGCCAAATGAAGGTGGCAGCATTTCTCCAAGAACTTCAGTGTTTGGCCCTCCAAAAAACTGCTTAGCAGCAGCTTCTCTTCAGCCCCAAGCACTGCTCCCACATGGATGCAATTTCTCAGCACCAAGGCTGCAGGCCAGATGGACGTTGATCTGTGGGCTGAATGTGGCCCAGGAGCCATGAGCTACAGCACCATATGTAAGTGGTGTTTTACATAGATATCAAATGTCAGGCCTCAACAAAGCTGCAGATGAAGGATAACACTACTACTGTAGCACTGTGCCCCTAATACCATCCCACAATGTGGAAGAGTCCTTCCTCCAGATCATTAGCAACAGATGAGCTCTGGGCTTATTATAGGCCCCCAAGTACTTCGTAGCAAAAACACAGCCAGAGCAAAGTGTGTCTCCATTCCACCTCAGCTGAGTTTTAGCAAAGAATTTAATCAAGATTTATAGGTTTTTGCAGATTGTTTTGAGCTTAGCCAAGGTATCTTTTTTTAATCAGACTTTTCCATGGGGGGCAGGAGAGGAAATGTTTCCAAGGTTATAGAAACTGAAGCAATATCTCAGGTATCTCCGGCCTTACTCTACGTTCTACCAGCCCTTCAACTTATGAGAGAACAGACTTTGGTTTTACAAGTCTCATCTAGAAAAGCTTTGTGTGAGCAATAAAATGTTAGGCCCCAGAAGCTTATGCTAACACTCAGGTCTCTGGGCTTTATTACATTTGGAAATAAAAAATTAATCCCTTAAAATTAAAAATAAAAAAAAGAAATAAGGAGAAAATGTGCTGAGGGCAAATAGGTGAAAGCTCTCTTGTGTTGTTATTCATTAATTAAACTACTGAAGGCTGTTTGGCTGAGTGGAGATGGACAAATGCCAGAAGAGAAGTGTCATTCATGAAAGGAGCTTGAAATGCTCTTGAGAAATGTTATGATTCGGGGTTGTGAGGGACGTTGTTCCAGAGTTAGTGAAGTGAAAGTCTTCATTCCTCCTAAACTAATATTGCAAACATTCTGAGATGCTCTTCAGAGGAGATACACAGGCTTTCCTGATTACTTGGGTGAAAGATTGAATTCAGGGTAGAATGGCTTGCAGTCCGTATTTCAGTTTAAAGAGCGTACTCAGGGAGTACTCAGTGTTCATTACAGGGAAGCAATGTAGCAAGAGCTGGAGAAAGGACTGGTTTGATGGACCTTGGAAATGATGATCCCTGCCAATCTAGAAGAAACATCTTGGGCCTGCTCATTTTTCCCCCCATATGCTGTGTTCCCTCAACTACTGAGCATTCAGACTGTTTTCCTGCAGACTCTTCTCAGTTAGACCAAACCTTTCCTGAGATGCAGCATGCCAAACAGGACACGGTACTAAGAAGGGAAAATAACAAAAGAATTGCTTCACATGCCTAGCATAGTCTTTTGTGTTTGCCTTTGCTCTGAATGGGATTCTCTGCCTTTTTTCCCCACCCCCTGCAGACCAGCTCACTTCTTTTCTCCCTTAAACACACATCTGACTATGCCTACATGTGTTTTACTCACTCTATTTAACTGCATCCTGTTTATTCCAGGGCATGATTGTTGGTTTTTGTTTGGGTGGGGTTTTGTTGTTGTAGTTTTGTTTGTTTATGGTTTGGGGGTTTTTTTGGGTATGTGTGTGTTTTTTTGGTTTTGTTTTTAATTTATCAAAGCTGTTTGGAGAGTTTGATCTAGAAACTCCTCATCTCACCATCTAAAACCTTAGCAAAAAATATTTGTTAACTAATGACAGACCCAGATCCCTGCTGCAAAAATCGGCTTACTAGATCAGTTCAATTGCCAAATGCTAGGGATTTGGGATTGAATGTGAATCCAGAGCTCTTGGAGAGGGCATTGACAGTGGCTGTGCTGTTAAAAGAGGGGGCAGTTTTCATACTCTACCACAACAGACAGTAGTCTGGCCCTAACATTGTCTGGTTTCAAGGGAAGATTTAAGAAACTGCAGAACTGTCAGCTGTGGAACTAGGGAAGATTATGCTGTAACCAGAAAATTACAAGTGACAGTAGGATAGCACATACTGAATTTCTGCCAGACAATATTATCTGGGATTCTGAACAAGGGAGGGTGAGTGAATGAAGAGATCTCAGAGAAGGAAAATCTCATAGGCAGTGAGAGAGGAGGGTTCTGGTTTTACGCCCCTGACTGCTCCGCTTCGCAGGAGATCGAACAACTGTTTCTACTACTACTTTTCTTACAGACATTGAGCAAGTCAATTTCAGCTAATTTCTTTGAGCATAAAATCTCTTCCTGGTTCTGAGGGATACAGGCAGTCTAGGTGGATGAGGGGCTGCTTGATACTGTAAGTGCTCCCTCCACTGAAAAAAAAAAAAAGTAATAAAAAATCCAGGCTCTAGAGAGAAAAGGATGAAGCCAGAAGGAGTGCCTGGACTGGAACAGAGTTTGTGTCTGCTGGGACACCCACACAAACTGAGAGTATATATTGCACAGCTTAGATAGGAGAAGTGGGAAAAGACAAGAGCTACCTGTGATAAAAATAGATGTGTTTAAAGACAGTCAAGTAAGGAGGAGAAAGATTTTGGGTTTTATTTGGAGCATTGGATCCCATATAGAAATTGTATGTGAAGTGAGAGCTGTCAGTCATGAGTAATGAAAAGCAAGTAAGAGTCCATGACTTGTGAATTCCCTTAAGACCAAAGTCAAAAGTGATTTGTGATCTAGAGAGGACCTCTAGACCAGAGATCTTGAGAACTCATTACACAGGACTTTGGGGATGTACAAATACCAAGGAAGAGGAAATGCTGATTTCTGTTTAAAGAGTGGCTCAGGAAGCACACAGCTCAGGACTTGGTTCCTGCTTGCACAGAAAGTGGATCCCTTTGCAGTATCAAAGGTACTGTCAAGGTTAGTGGGCTCCATTGCAGCTGGAAGCAAGGGTCTCTCTTTCTTCACTAAGTTCCTTGCTATCCAGATGAACTGACATGGTACAAAGAGTCTCCATCGCCTGGGCTGCACATGGACAAATATTCTTCCTTGGTGATCCTCACTGACTCCATTTTACAGCGTCTCCCTCTGCTTCCCATCCAAGTGTGAGAAGAGAAAGTGGGTGCAGAAGCAGCTAAAATGTTGTTTGCCCCTAGCTGGTGGAAAGAATGCCATAACTCTGTGGGTAGCATAGAGGTGAATGTGCACCATGTGTCCAAGTGGTGCAGGTCAGGGCTGGGACTGTCCATACAGCCCAGCACAGAGTGGGCACTAGCATCACAGTGTTGTGATGTTACTTGCCTCTGATGGGTTTGAAACTCTCTGTACTGTGCAGCATGCTTCTGCCATATGCTGATACCAGCCATCACTACGCTTCAGGCTGAAAGCGTCTATGAGCAATCAGTTCCTTCTGGTAGGCCTCTCTGAGGCACTGCATTAAGCAGGATTTCTTAGTGGTACACACATGCACATGTGTGCAGGCCTGATTAGAGTCTTCACAGAACAACGTCATAGCTTCTGTTGGCTTTGCAGATGGAAGGACAGGCTAGCTGGCAGGTAAGGAAGGTGTAGCATCCTTTTCTTTCTTCAGCTTCGGGTCCATCCTTTGCTTCAGAGAACATAAGCCCAATCTCTCTCTCTGGCAGACAGCTTTCTGATAGAGAATGGATGTGACAAAGTACAGTAACAAAAATTACTTCCTTATGGGCTTTAAAAAAGGGCTAAATTTCTTTGCTTCTTCAGAAGAAGCAGAGTCAGCTCTCACTTTCACAAGACCTGTTCAAGCAGTTCAAGTATACATCTCAGCCACACAATACTCAAGTTCCCTGTACAGCTCTGAATGCCCTTGTGCTGGTCCAGCTGACCCGTATTCCTCCACAGGTTTTGTGCAAATGTGCAGAACTTGTTCATCCCTATGTGCCAAACCACTGAGTTTATGGAGCTAGAAAGTGAAAGTCATTTATAAATCTAATTTCAGATCCCAGAGGAAAAATGTAAGGCGAAATGGAGATCTTGTGTATCTCCTCTTCTTGTACATTCACTGTATATGATGTCAGCTACTTTTAAGCAAAAAAAATGTCATTTAAAACAGTGTGCCTTCTTTGTTTAAAAGAACTTCTAAAGGAATCTAAAGAAGTGTGACTGGCAGGATGAGGGAGTGGTGATTCTCCCCCTCTGCTCTGCTCTTGTGAGACCCCATCCTGAGCCCAGCTATAGGATCCCCAGCATAAGAAGGACATAGAACTGCTGGAGTGGGTCCAGAGGAGGCCATGAAGATGATCAGAGGATTGGAGAACTTTCCCTTTGGGCACATGCTGTGAGAGTTGGGACTGTTCAGCCTGGAGAAGAGAAGGCCCTGAGGAGACCTTAGAGCTGCCTTCCAGTATCTGTAGGGGGCTATAGGACCACTGGGGAGGGACTTTTGACAAGGGCTTTTAGTGACAGGATGAGGGGAAATGGATTGAAGCTTGAGGAGGGCAGATTAAGACTGAAGATCAGGTAGAAATTCTTTAGAGTGAGGGTGGTGAGACACTGGAACAGGTTGCCCCTTCCCCGGAAGTCAAGGCCAGGTAGGATGAGTCCTTGAGCGACCTGTTCTAGTGGGAGGTGTCCCTGCCCCTGGCAGAGGTTTGGGACTAGATGATCTTGAAGGGCCCTTCCAACACAAACCATTCTATGAATCTATGAATGTGCTTGTCCTGTTTTCCATCCCAATTTTCCCCTTTGCTCCTCTTTGAACACTATAGGTCTTATTTCTGATTTACAGGGATGATCATCTTCTCCTCTCATTCTCATGTTGCCTCCCTCAATAGAAGAGTTATGATGAACCTTACATTCCTTCACTATCTTGGTCCCCTGGGAAATAACTTCTGCCACAGATACAGAGCAGAAAAGAGGAGTGAGTGGAGTTTTTCCACCATCCTTTATTTACACTTTTCATGGTTTCTTTTTTTTTTTCAGTACTGCTTATGTATTTATGTTCAGCTAGCAGCCCAGCAGGGATCAAAGTATTTACTCTCACCGGTGGAGTTTCTTATCGTGGCAAGGAGAGGGTATAAGGCTTCATATATGAAAACCCCAAAAGATAAAAATCCAACCCAAAATCCAACCAACCAACACCAAAACAAGACAAAACCAACAAGACAGCAACCAAATTTTTGTAACTTCCAACACTGTTTGGAACTACTAAAATTATAGAGAATACAGAATTAACCAGGTTGGAAAAGACCTTCAATATCATTGAGTCCAACCTACATCTAACCATCTGATCAACTAAACCATGGCATTAAGTGCCTCATCTAGGCTCTTTTTAAACACTTCCAGGGATGGTGACTCCACCACCTCCCTGGGCAGCACATTCTAATGGCCAATCTCTCTGGGAAGGACTTCTTCCTAACATCCAACCTAAACCAAACCTGGTGCAGCTTGAGACTGTGTCCTCTTGTTCTGGTGCTGGTTGCCTGGGAGAAGAGACCAACCCCCACCTGTCTACAACCTCCTTCAGGTAGCTGCAGATGGCAACAAGGTTTCCCCTGAGACCAGTGTGCCCAGGTGGCCAAGGTCTTCTCCCTCCATCTTGGCCACCTGGGCACACTGCTGACTCACGTTACGACACCAAGTACTTTTGTCTGGATCAATCTAGAGTAATTCCAGCAGTGTCAGAGCAACTCTCAAAGCACAGAATATCTGTGCCCACTGCTAGAAAGCTCCCCTTAGGAAGCAGCACACCCAGACTGGTGAAGGGTATGACACAGTGCTCTGGCAGCTTTGTATTTGACACAAATACAGCAATAAAAAGGGGTGGAGTGGGAGGGGAAAGGGGCAAGGAAATAACTAGTGTGCAGCACTTCTGGAGCACAAATGCTGATAAAAGTATTGGCAGTAACCTTTGCCTGGTTTCAGGTTTCTTTACAAACTCTCATGAGATTTAGCAAGGTATTTTTATCCAAAGGCAAATGAATTTTTTAGTAACTCTTGTGAGCAACAGGGATAACAGACTCTTTCCCTGATCTCTATTTGCCATTTACAGTTCTTTTTGAGCACCTGAGACAGCACTGTGCACCCAGGAACACAGAACTGCTAGGAAGTTAATTGGGGGAAGATGGATGGAGAGGGGGAAGAGAAGGATAAGTTTTAGCTGGCTTCATGGCATAGGTGAGCTAGCAGCCAGCCAGTGTGGCTATGGTGACACACACAGCTGGGGTGCAACAGGTAAACCAGGAAACTATTGCAAGGTAACATTGTGTAGGATTCAGAAAGGATGCAAACATTTACTAGAAGCTTGCTTAGAAGCTGCTTCACTTCTATTTACAAATAGGATTTGTCTAGAGTTATTTTGTTCATCAAGGATCTTGGCCAGATGAGCCTAGCAGAGCTTGAGCTGGAATACACTTTACTCTGCAGTTTTACAGGTAGGAAAATGCAGAGGAGAAAGAAAAGCCCCTGGGCAGGGTAGGCACTGTGTCTGTACTAAGAGCAGCACGAGGACTCATCCCACTTTTCACTCAGCAGCTGTGGGTTTGTGCTTTCACCTGGAAACAGGGAAAACCATTTTCAAATTTCCTCTGTGTTGAAGGGAACCTGAACCCACGTTATCCCCTTCACCTGTGCTTTTATTTGCTCTCAGGTTGGACCAATTCCAGAGAATTTAAAATACCAAAGTCTTCTCAGGTGACTCTTATAACAACTATGCTCTTGGGTAAATAAATTAATCACCTCTTACTCTGCCTATATATCCTCTCTGAGAGCTCTCACAGAGTGGAATCTTACAGCAAAATATCAGCTCACAGGTCCTGGCACCCCAATTTCCAGCTCAGCATCCACTAATGTGAGGATGCCCACAGCATTCCAGTTGGTGACTTCTGCTTGCAGGAAGAAATGTATGAAACTGTGCCAGGTGCTACACATTGGCCACAACAACCCCAGGCAGTGCTACAGGCTGGGGACAGAGTGGCTGGAGAGCAGCCAGGCAGAGAGGCATCTGGGGGTACTGGTGGACAGCAGCTGAACATGAGCCAGCAGTGTGCCCAGGTGGCAAAGAAGGCCAATGGCATCCTGGCCTGCTTCAGGGAGAGTGTGGCCAGCAGGAGCAGGGTAGTCATTCTGTCCTGTGCTTAGCACTGGTTAGGCCACACCTTGAGTCCCGTGTACAGTTCTGGGCTCCTCAATTTAAGAAGGACATTGAGACACTTGAATGTGTCCAGAGAAGGGCAACAAGGCTGGGGAGGGGTCTGGAGCACAGCCCTGTGAGGAGAGGCTGAGGGAGCTGGGGTTGCTTAGCCTGGAGAAAAGGAGGCTCAGGAGAGAGCTTATTGCTGTCTACAACTCCCTGAAGGGAGGTTGTAGCCAAGTGGGGTTTGGTCTCTTCTCCCAGGCAACCAGCAACAGAAGAGGACACAGTCTCAAGCTGCTTCAGGGCAGGTTTAGGCTTGAGGTGAGGAGAAAGTTCTTCCCAGAAAGAGTAATTGGCCATTGGGATGTGCTGCCCAGGGACATGGTGGAGTCACTGTCCCTGGAGGTGTTCAAATAAGGATTGGATATGGCACTTGGAGCCATGGTTTAGTTGTTATGAGGTGTTGTGTATTAGGTAACAGGTTGGACTTGATGATCTCTGAGGTCTTTTCCAGCCTTGTTGATTCTATGATAAAAGAGTCTCCTCCATGCCCCATTTATTCCCTGAGTTCAGTGAATGGAAGAGTCTCAGTTTCTTTGATGAAGAATGACATTGAGGCAAAGTCTTTGATGAAGTAGTTATCTCACCACCTACAAAAATGGGTAGACACTTTGTGACTCCACAGGAAAGAGAAAACTTCTCTGCAAGCACTTGTCAGGGTACTTGGAGGATTCTGCAACCAGTTTCTTCAAGAGGAGTTGATGAAGATATGTGAGCGCAACTGAGCACAGCTGTGTGTATAGGTCTGTATTATCTTAAGCTGGTCCTGCAAAGAGATGAAAGGAAAATTGGTGGGGCAACTTCAAAGGCACTTACTTAAATCTAGTCAAGGTTTCCCTTATCCTCTTTAGTAAGAACAGAAATATTCACTGAGTTGCATAGGAACAATATAATCAGGGCACCATAATGGATTTCAGTGCCATGAGTACCAGGGGATAATGCAACGGGCTACAGTATAGATGTGTGCTGTGGGGACCTGATGCATCTGTAAGTCTCTGTTTCCAGTAGAAATAATGTCTAGTACCATGAGCTACAGATCTGTCTCATGAGGAATTTACAGGAGATCTCCTTGAGTCTTAATGAACACAAGCAAGTAAATCAATTCAGTTTTGATCTTCTTAGAATTGAATGGGTAGAAGGTTCCTTCCTTGCCTCAGGAGTCTTTCTCATGTATTTTTTTCTTGGTTATTCAAACTGATTGGTCTAACCAGTGTGGAGGTCCAAGTTTCCTTTCTCTTGCAGAAGAAAAGATGACATAAACTCCCTCAAAGCTGGCACTGGGTTTCAGAGGCTACCTGCATTGACAGTACAGTTACTGCAAGTCCATGAGACCCCTGCTCTTTTTATTTCTCTGCATAGATGATTTAACATGCCAAATGCAAGCTGGCACCAGCATCTCCAGGACTTTTATTTTAAGGAGTGTGAAAGGTCTGCTAAGACAAATGAATGAGAATCAGAATGAAGCTTTCTGATTGTGCTCCTGAGATGGATTTCCAGTTATATTAGTGGCATTAGCTGACTATGGAGGCAGAAAGTAACTAGGAGCAAGTACTGAGTGTATGTAGGCCTGTACTTGCTATTGTCTGTTTGTGACTGAGCAGGTAAATCATATCCCACATTATTGTTTGAAGTTCATTGACTGAGTAAACACTGCCTGATCCAAAGCCCACCCAAAATTTCCATGAAAGACTGACTGGCTATTTCCCAGTCCTTGTGCTATGCTGGATTTGGAGTAACTTCCGTACCAGGAACAGTCAAACCCAATGCAAGAACTGAGAAGCAATTCTAGACCTTTCTGCTTCAAATTTGCATTCTCTGCTGAGGTCAAATATTTGCTGACTAGCAACAACAAAATCATCTTATATTACATGTCAGGTGTTAGCATAGCTTAAAAGACAAACCAATTTCAAACATCAGAGAACAGAATAAACTTTAAACCATAGGAGGAGTAATTTCTTACTCTGGAAATCAATGACATTGCACCAGGAGAGCTGCAAAACCTCTTGTTTCTATTGCCAGAAACAGAGGCTCTGATTCCTACTCTAAATATTACTCAGTTTCAGCAGGCTTTGATCCTCACTGGGAGGAAACAAGGATCCAACCTCTGTCTGAACTTGAGTCCTGCAGAGAAAAAGATTCCCCAGTTAGAAAAATAAAGGTTTCTGAGCTTCTTATGCATCTGTTAGCTTCTCACTAGGCAGTGTGTGCATGTGCCAGAGTAGTGTTCCTGTGTAGTAGTCTCCTCTAATTAACCTCTCAGAGAAGATTGCCAACTAATTTGCTGACTGACCCCAAACAACTTTATACATACATACATACATACCTACATACATACCTACCTACATACATACATACCTACATACATACATACATACATACATACCTACATACCTACATACATACATACATACATACATACATACATACATACCTACATACATACATACCTACATACATACCAGGCAGTAGTTTTAAACATGGGTTTTGAGTTAACTTTGAAAACTAGAGCAAACAACAAACCCCTGGCTACTGTGCAATAACCACATTCCTTGGTCTGCTTCTAACACCAGCTCCTCCTCACTCCCAACCTTTGTCAGTGGGGAAGTTTCCTGATGTGATGATGTCATTATTGGTTTCCTTAGATGAAGGTATAATGGAAGTCTCCCAAGTGGAAATTCCGCTCACTGCAGCTCCTTAAAAATCACACGAAGCAACAACATGAGTTACCATTTGGGGCTTGGAATCAACCCAGTGTGGGTACTGCAGAGATGGCCACGTACTTCTGAAGAGTGCTTACACAGCCTTAAGGCTTTTTCTATTGAGAGGGGACATAGCTGGGACAGGTGACTCCCATTGACAAAGGAGAATTCTATTCCTTATGACACCATGCTTGGTAATAAACCAGGACTGGGGAGGAAGGTTGGCCAGGGCTGCCATTGCTTGGGCAGTGGCTAGACCTTGGTTGGTTGACAGTGAGCACCTGGAGCTTTTCTTCATTTCTGGGGAGCTGGGATGGTTTTTCTTTCTCTCTGTTGTTTTCTCTTTTTCTCTCTCTTTCACCCTCCCCCAATTATTAACTGTCTTTCTCAACCCATGAAGGCATTTTTTTTCACTTTTACCCTTATGATTCTCTCCCCCACCCCACTGAGTGGGGAGGTGAGTCAGTGGGTTCTATGGTGCTAGGCTGCCTACCAGGATTAAACCATGACAGTTAGGCTTGAAGCCTTTCCAGGGATTTGTTGAAACCCACACATTAGTCTGCACAAGTTTCTTGCATCTTCCATAAAGTGGTAAACTAGTGCACAGCATCTGATCAGGCATCAGTTTTCATCTCTGATTCCTCCCAGGTTCTAAAGGCTTCTAAATACACACCTCTGCTTTCTCTCACTTGTATTTCCTTCTCTTTCTCCTGATGCATTCTCCTGGCGCCTCCTCACACTCACCAGACATAAACCAGACTTTAGCCTCCTGTCTCCTATCTCTATCCCCACCTACCCTCTTTCCTCTCTGCTTGCATTTCTTCCTGCTTGCTGATCCCGTGGGCAAATCGTGACTAAGGGTCAAGGGCTGAAAGCACATCAAGCCTGACAACATTGCTGCAACGCCAATGCACCCTACAGCCTGCCTTGGTCACAGCATGACCTGCTCTGGCATAGCTGGGTGGGACACACTGGCAGGATGTGTCTTCCTAGCTCACCTCACTGACCTCAAGCTGAGTTTGATTCTCTCTTGTCCCTATACTGCTTTTCTTTTCTTTCCAGTTACTTTGTGATCAGTTATCTCTCATACAAAGGAAAGAGGCTAAAACACCTAAAAATAAGTGCAGCCATAAGCAGATTGGTTGTTCTTCTGCCTACCCTCCAGGTAGTGAGGCACAGAAGGGAGACACTGCCAGGCACATAGGACGGAGCAAAGGGGATACAAAAGTAAAGGACCTCACACAGCATGTGGGGATTTCTCTTCATGGGCTTGAGTGCTGCTCACTGTGGGGCTCTGAGTACATCTGAGTTGATGAGTTCATGAAGAAGACAATGACATATCTTGCCAGTGATTGTTAGAGGGATCTTTCACTGACCCAGTTCTTTTCATTTGTGTTGCTCCAATTTTCTCTCCTAGGGAGAGGGCTAGGGTACTGGTAGAACAGCTGGTTCCCTTCAGGTTACCAACATCCTTTCTGATAAATTGGGTCAAAAAGCTTGTAGGATTGCTTAAAGTGTTTGCATCTTGATGGAGACCTGGAGACTGTACTGCAGGAGTAATAAATAGCTAGTTGCTGTTAACAGTTCAAGTCACAGATGTTAGTAACATCATATAGTAAGAAAGTGTGAAGCTGGACCACATCCACAGTACCATAGAAGGGACTCTGGCAGAGAAGATAACTCCTCATTCATGCCCTGCTAAGTTCATGGCTAATGGATTCAAGTCCTTGTCTTAGCTAGCAAGTTATTGCTAAAGACATTGCACCTTTCTGGGTTTTGGGGGGCTTGGGGGTCGGGGCAGGGAGTGGGTGTGGGTTAAGGTTAGGGGGTGTTCCTCAATGTTTCCACCAGGTCAGTTAACATACAGTGTGTGGAAAAGCCTTATGCATCCACTGTTCCCCAAATGTGAGCCCTTGAACAAATGGTGCAATACTGAACATCTTAGGGCAAACACAGCAGCTGGGAACTGAGGAGTGGCCATTCCTTGGACAACCAGGAGCAGAGTATGCACCACAGAAAACAATCCCCTTGATTTTCCAGACAGCAGGATGTGATATGCAGCTCCTGCCCCTAGAACAGCAGTCTGACAGGAATGACTCTCTCAGAAGACAGGAAGTTCTCACTGGACTTGTTAGATCTAGACCTGATTACCCTCAATCACAGAATCACAGAGTTATTGAGGCTGGAATAGACCTCTGAGATCATCAAGTCCAGCCTATGACTTAACACCACCATATTGACCAGACCATGTCACTAAGTGCCACATCCAATCTTTCCTTAAACACCTCCAGGGATGGTGACTGCACCACATCCCTGGGCAGTCCATTCCAGTGTCTGATTATCCTTTCCATGAGGAAGTGCTTCCTAACATCCAACTTTAACCTCCCCTGGCACAGCTTCAGGCAATGCCCTCTTGTCCTGTCACAAGTTGCCTGGGAGAAGAGCCTGATGCCCACCTGACTACAACCTCACTGCAGGTAGCTGTAGAGTGTGATAAGGTCCCCCCGAATCTCCTCTTCTCCAGGCTAAACAACCCCAGCTCCTTCAGCCTCTCCTCATCAGACTTTCCCTCTGGTCCCTTCACCAGTCTTGTAGCTCTCCTCTGGACCCACTAATCCAGTTGTGAATATTGGTTCATTTTTCCCCATAGATAGCTGCTAAAATAATAGACTTTTATCTTCATAAGAGAGGGTGGTTTTCATAGCTTAATGATCTCCCTTCCTGGGATAAGTAAGGTTCTATCAGAGGAGATTGCTTTCTATTCTGGTTACTTGCTTAGAGCCCCTAGACATAATCAAGTTCATTTCTCTGCCTCCTTGCTTGAGGGCAGATTTTCCTTTGTGCCCCCAAAATACCACATTTCAGTTATTTGTAAATGTTCATCAGATCATTTGCTTATACAAATTACAGCCTGAGCATTATCTGTGAACTCTCTGTTTCCATTACTCATCCTGGTTTCCACTTCTGATTGGATGTCTGAAACTTTATGAATAGAGAGGGGGAAAAAGTGAATGATGAATAGTGAATCATGAATAATAAACAGAAGATGAGCACACTTTTTCAGGCTCCCATTCCTCCATGAATATGTGTGCCCCTCTATATCATTTGCCTTCACCAACATTCATATGCAGAGAAAATAGATTGAAACAAGACGAATGAAAAAAGGGCAGGAATGCAGCTGAATCAAATCAGGAGCTGTGGGGTTTTGTGAATAGTTGTGAATGCTCTACTCAGCAGTTATTCAGCTCCAGTAAAATCCAACTGCTCTGGGGACAGAGTTAGCTGGAGAGGCACAAGCAAGATTTTTCTCCACCAATCCCCTGCTAACTTCTCCAGGAAGATGGATAGAGGGACCAGTACTGGGACCAGTCTTGTCTTGTTTAACATCTTTGTTGGCAACATGGACAGTGGCACTGAGGCACCCTCAGCAAGTTCAACAACCACACCAAGCTGTGTGGTGCAGCTGACACACTGGAGAGAAGGCATCCATCCAGAGGGACCTTGGCAAGCTGGAGGGGTGAACCCATGACAACCTCATGAAATTCAACAAGACCAAATGCAAGGTCCTGCTGGAGGTTTTTAAGGCCAGGCTGAATGTGTCTCTGAACAATTTGATCTCGTGTGAGGTGTCCCTGCCCATGGCAGCGGGGTTGGAACTAGAAAGAACATGAGGTCCCTTCCAACCCTAACAATTCTATGAGTCTCTGATATGTGGTAGTTCTTCTGCTTTCCTCCTCAGCTGTAAAATAATCATGCCTTTCCTCTTCCTGTAGCACCCTCAGACCTCTGAATAAGTGAGAAGGAAGCCTTTTTTAAAACTCATCAGCAAGTGGCATAAATCACACCAGACTTTAACCACACAGCCTCTTGGGTAACTCACAGGTAGATTCAATGCAGATGTTGCTTAGAGATTACTCATAAATTCGATTTTTTTCCATGACAGGTAACTGAGAGGTTCAGTGTACCTGCCTTGCCAAATCATGTACTTCAAACCAATTCCTTTTCTTTCATGTAAGCAAAACATTTTTTTTCTTGTGCTGTGTCCAAACCTTAGCAGTTAGTTTTCCTAAATTGTAACAATTTGCTTCCTCAGCCTGTAAACAAATTCTTCTAATTCAGAGCTGTAGGAATACCTTGGCAGTGAATGTGGGCAATCACAATCATTCTTGCTCTACATTATGCAGTTTTGGGGATGTACTTTTCCTAAGCTGTGGGCTCCAGCTGTCTAAGGCTGCTGACCAGAAGAATGGAAGGTGTGAACATTCTTTTTCACAGGAAGAAGACTTTGTTTAGTCTGTGAGGTTTGTATTTCTCTGTTTTGTGTTTTTAAGAAGGGTTCTGAATTAATTAAGTGTACATTTCTGCCTTCTTTCTAACTAGGGTATCCAAGGAAGTCTTGAAGATATGTCTGAAAAAGCAAGAGGATTCTCATCTTTGGGTGGTAAACTCCCAAATCTCCAGGGCCTTACCTGCAAATGAAAAAAAAATGAATAAGCCTGAGCCTTCCATATGTGATCTGGCAGCTAGTAGCTAGTTATTATCAAGCCATTTTGAAATTCAGAAAAGTACTGTCCTTAGCCTGAATAAAAACAGCCAAGTCTTTCAGGAACTGCTGGAGGGTACTCAGCCAAAAGCATCCCATTAGTCACCCAGAATTACTCCTCTAAATCAGACAGAAGAGGGACTTAAATCTGCTTTTCTCATAGAGTGAGTGTCTCAACCTGCATCCAAAGAGCGTTTTGCCAGCTGGGTCCCAAGATGGTTATGCTGAAACCAGCACTCTTAAAATAGTGCTGGTTTTGAATTTGGCTTTCTTAGAGACAAAAGTCAATTGCATCAAAAAAACCCCAACAACTCCCAGTATGCTTTAACCACTCTAACCAGTACGGTGTAGGGCGAAATACCTTACAGACAAGCATTAAACAGACTCGTACGGCTCTGCTCTTTAACCCTTTGCTGAAGGGAAACGCCAGAGACTTCTAGATTTATGGGATGCCAGGATGGGGAGATATTTCTGGAAGAGCTTTTAAAATAAAAACCCTTTTAAAGCAACATTTTGTACTATTAAAGTACTTAAGCATTTTTTAGAAGTACTGACTATGCTTCCTTTAGCCCCAGAAATAAGTGGTGTGTCTGTTTAGATTTTAGCCCTGACTCTCTAAAACACTATAATCAGGAAGTTCCAAATACCAGTCCAGCTTGAAACTCGGTTAACTGAAGTTTTGTGACCGTATTTTTGCCACTGTAGAAGTAATAATAATAATAATAATAATAATAATAATAATAATAATAATGCAGCTTTGCCGATGGTTCCTGTGGTACTCCAGTGAACTGTAAATCGGAGTCACCCTTTTGGTGTTCATTTGAATCATCAAATCATAAATGCATTGCTTCTGTCTCAAAGTATCACAGGAAAATTCCAAGGTATCATAGTATCAGTCAGGGTTGGAAGGGACCACAAGGATCATCTAGTTCCAACCCCCCTGCCACGGGCATGGACACCCCACACTAGAGCAGGCTGGCCACAGCCTCATCCAGCCTGGGCTTAAACACTTCCAGGGACGGGGCCTCAACCACCTCCCTGGACAACCCATTCCAGGGCTTCACCACTCTCATGGGGAAGAACTTCTTCCTGGGGAAGAACTTCTTCCTCACGTCTAGCCTGAATCTCCCCACCTCCAGCTTCATTCCATTCCCCCTAGTCCTATCACTCCCTGAGATCCTGAGAAGTCCCTCCCCAGCCTTCCTGTAGCCGCCTTCAGATCCTGGAAGGCCACAATGTGGTCACCTGGGAGCCTTACCTTCTCCGGACTGAACAGCCCCAGCTCCTTCAGAGAGGTGCTCCAGCCCTCTGCTCATCCTCATGGCCCTTCTCTGGACACCTTCTATCACCTCCAGATCCCTCTTGTAATAGGGGCTCCAGAACTGGAGGCAGTACTCCAGGTGGGGTCTCACCAGGGCTGAGTAGAGGGGGAGAATCACCTCCCTTGCCCTGCTGGCCACACTTCTCTTGCTGCAGCCCAGGATCTGATTGGCTTTCCGGGCTGCAAGTGCACACTGAGAGCTCCTGTTGAGCTTCTCCTCCACCAGCAGGTGATCTTTAAAACTCAGACAATCTCTTGTCTCTCTAACTCTTTGAGGCAAATTACTGTTTCCACTGTGCCTACATCTGTAATAGCAGCTGCCTTTCCACCACTTGCCACTCAATCTTCCAACCCCTCCCCATTCCTGCTTTTATCGTTTTCTTGCCTTCACTGCAACTCTTCATTTCTCCCAAGAAAAAAATATATTTGATATATAAATATAAAACATATCCTGACTTCCCTTTCCTTTTCCCCTGGCCTGTCGTAACGCAGCCTTTCCCTTCCACTCAGCTGTTCCAGTAATCCCATATCATCCCACTCCCTTCTTTAGTTTTCTCCTTCGCTCCCCAGTGTGGCCTGGCTCTTTCTCCATCACCACACAAGCAGGTTTATTATTGCTCAGCATTTATAAACCTGCCCCTCCAGCCCCTACCCGTTTTCTCTCTGTTCTCTGCTGGTCCAGTTCTGTTGTGCTTTCCCTTCTTCCCCCAGCCAGCCTGCTGCCTTGCAGTTGAATACAAATGGGCACATACTTGAGCAAAACTCATCCTTCTTTTTATTTTTTTCCTTTTCCTATTCTCATTTCAGTTAGGTTTTCCTTCTTTCTACCCTCTTCCTGCCTCCCTAACTGCTTGTTCAGAAAGTCCTCTGGAAGATACTCTTCTCCTCGCTGATTGCTAGGGAGAGAAGGGTGGTGCTCAGTAAGGCTGTCTTTTTATGTAGTTTTCATTTGATTATTCTCACTTTCTGCTATGCCTCATGTCTTCCTGCTGCCCAGGGAGGTGGTGGAGTCACCGTCCCTGGAGGTGTTCAAGAGGGGACTGGACGTGGCACTTGGTGCCATGGTCTAGTCATGAGGTCTGTGGTGACAGGTTGGACTCGATGATCTTGGAGGTCTCTTCCAACCTTGGTGATACTGTGATACTACTGTGATACTGTAAACACAAGACCAGGCAGTATGTCTGTGTCAGTAGATGTGCCTTTCATACCTGTCCTTACTCTGAATCTATTTCCTTATGACCAAATGAAAATCTTTTTGTGCCCCTTAAAATCTAAGCCAAACACAGATAAAACAAGTGTCTTAACTTCTCTTCCTTATAAATGTCTTTCTTAAACTTTTCACAACTGCTTTTCATTGGCACAATGCTGCAGTGCTGCTCTAGGTGGATGTGATCTTCTGTTGAGATGGCTATAGATCCATTCTCCAAGTCATACCTCATTTATTCAGAGCCTTTCCTTCTGACTTCTCTGAGATATGTTTCCGACCCACACAGATTTTGGAGACTCATACAGATCCCACCATGCCATTTCTCTGAGCACACCAACCTTTACCCTGACCTTTCTCTGGCTTCTCATGATAATGAATAGCTCCCCAGAGTAGCCACACAGCCACTCTAAGGTGGGTTGTGCTTTTTTTCCCCTCTGTAAAACCTACTTGACTAGCACCATATTGACAACATCATCTGATGTTGCTGATCAGTATGTCTGTTTGTATGGGTTATATCTGACCAGATGCAGACATCTTTAGATACAGATGCCAGTGAAACAGCTCGTTTCAACCTGACCTTTACTGGTCAGAAAGAAACAAGGCATTGCCAGATCAGATCTTATCATAGTATCAGTCAGGGTTGGAAGGGACCACAAGGATCATCTAGTTCCAATCCCCCTGCCATGGGCAGGGACACCCCACACTAGAGCAGGCTGGCCACAGCCTCATCCAGCCTGGGCTTAAACACCTCCAGGAGGGACAGGGCCCCAACCACCTCCCTGGACAACCCATTCCAGGGCTTCACCACTCTCATGGGGAAGAACTTCCTCCTCACCTCCAGCCTGAATCTCCCCACCTCCAGCTTCATTCCATTCCCCCTAGTCCTATCACTCCCTGAGATCCTGAGAAGTCCCTCCCCAGCCTTCCTGTAGCCCCCTTCAGATCCTGGAAGGCCACAATGAGGTCACCTCGGAGCCTTCTCTTCTCCAGACTGAACAGCCCCAACTCTTTCAGTCTGTCCTCATAGGAGAGGTGCTCCAGCCCGCTGCTCATCCTCATGGCCCTTCTCTGGCCACCTTCCTGCACATGTGCCTGTATTCCTTCAATGTACTCCTGCTGGTGAGATCCCACCTGGAGTTCTGCATCCAGTTCTGGAGCCCCTATTACACAAAAGCTCTGGACATGCTGCAACATGTCCAGGGAAGGGCCACAAGGACGAGCAGAGGGCTGGAGCTCCTCTCCTATGAGGACGGACTGATAGAATTGGGGTTATTCGATCTGGAGAAGAGAGAACTCCAAGGAGACCTTCTTGTGGCCTTCTAGTATCTGAAGAGGGCTACAAGAAAGCTGGGGAGGGACTTTTGAGGGTGTCAGGGAGTGATAGGACTGGGGGGAATGGAAGAAAAGACTAGAAATGGGTAGATTCAGATTGGATGTCAGGAAGAAGTTGTTCCCCATGAGGGTGGTGAGAGACTGGCACAGGATGCCCAGGGAGGTAGTGGAAGCCTCATCCAGGCTCGATGTGGCTGTGAGCAACCTGCTGCAGTGTGAGGTTGGGGGGGTTGGAACCACATGATCCTTGAGGTCCCTTCCAACCCTGACAATTCTATGATTCTATAATGCCTGCAAAGGAAGGGGGTCACTAGCTCACAAGCTAGTATGTGCACCTGACACATCTGAAACTGTTGAGAAGAATCTCTCCCGTCTGTGGGCTGGAAATATTTTGTCTGAGCTTTCAAGTTATATGTGCTTAGGCCTCATTTTGTATCCAAAACCTGGATCTGTCCAAAGCCTGATGCAACAGCGTTCAAGGCCATGAATACATTCTCATGATACCACTGTAATGGTTAGGCTTAAAGTTATCAACAGCATCAAAATCCTGTTCAAAAAAAGCCTGAAGACAACATCTTGCAAAGGTTAGAGGAGCCACAGTGTTGTATAGCAAGAATGTGGAGGCACTCAGAAGCAGTTAATTGATAGCTTGTGTGGCTGGTATTCACAGTGCTGCAGTCCCAGTGACTCTAGACATATGGCAGCAAGGATAATGCTGGAAAAGAACAATGGCATTTAGTCAACTGCAGTATATAGCACTTATTTATTTATTTGTTGTTTTATTACTAACAGTGGCATGTAAAACTTTTTCTTGCTTTCCTCTGGAGTAGGTTTTAACATTGGGACTTAAGCCACCTGGAGAAAACATGAAGTTTTCCATAACTGTGGGTCATATTTAGGGAGAATTTTGCCTTTGTTTTGCTGCATGATTGCATTCTAGCACGAAGTGAAATGCTACAGATTTTGCTAATTCTTTTCACTTCTCGTGTCTCTGATGTTTCAGACCACAATAACCTTGTTTGGGAAAGAGACAACTTCCCAAGGTTGTGACAGATACACAAAATTACAAGCAATATGGTGATGATGAATGAAGAATGTTTATTCAGTTTATTCCACAATGTTCTTTTCTTTTTCAAAGAGCCTGGAGAAGAGGAGGCTCAGGGGTGACCTCATTGCTCTCTACAACTACCTGAAGGGTGGTTGTAGGCAGGAAGAGGTTGGTCTCTTCTCCCAGGCAACCAGCACCAGAACAAGGGGACACAGTCTCAAGCTGCACCAGGGCAAGTTTAGGCTGGAGGTGAGGAGGAAGTTCTTCACGGAGAGAGTCGTTCACCATTGGAATGTGCTGCCCAGGGAGGTGGTGGAGTCATCATCCCTGGAGGTGTTCAAGAGGGGATTGGATGTGGCACTTGGTGCCATGGTCTAGTCATGAGGTCTGTGGTTACAGGTTGGACTCGATGATGTTCAAGGTCTCTTCCAACCTTGGTGACACTGTGATACTGTGATACTGTGAGCACCAAAGGAAGAAGACTTGGTCTCTTCTCTCAGGCATTGGTCTCTTCTCTCAGGCAACCACCACTAGAACAAGAGGACACAGTCTCAAGCTGCGCCAGGGGAAGCTTAGGTTTGAGGTGAGGAGAAAGTTCTTCACAGAAAGAGTAACTGGCCATTGGAATGTGCTGCTCAGGGAGGCGGTGGAGTCATTATCCCTGGAGGTGTTCAAGAGGGGATTGGACATGGCACTTGAACCCATGGTTTAGTTAGCCATGAGGTGTTGGGTGATAGGTTGGACTCGATGATCTCTGAGGTCTTTTCCAACCTTATTGATTCTATGATTCTAAGATTTAAACCAAATAAACGAAATACTTGTTTGTATCCAGTTTGGAAGAAAGCTAGCAGACATGAACACACACACACACACAAAAAACAAGTCTTCCATTGAAGTCTTGTTGTTTAGTTCAACTCACTAATCCAGAGCTGCTTATGCAAATCAAACGTGACTTTTTGGTTTTTCCCTCACCTGCCTCTTGGTGGGTATGTGTTAGATGGAAAAGCAGGAAACTTTTCTTGGCTCCTTCACTCAGGGTTAAGTGGAACTTCTGGAGCAAGGAGGAGACTTTTCTTTCCTGCAGAGCAACCAAATACTGCCCAAGCAAGAAGATTTTTGAAATGTAACAGGGGATAGGCAAAGTAAACTCAGACTGGGAAAATGCTCTGAAGATCCGGGAGCGAACACACAGGCAGCTGGAAAGAAAGGGAGTTTTCCAAGGACCCCTAGGTTTTCTAGAATTTGTTGGAAACTCACATAAAAATAGCTGCATTAAGGGAAGCTCTGGAGGAAAAGAGTTGGCATGCAAGGAACAAGGGGCAGGACCGAGGGAGCTATTCCAAATCCGTTTGTTTTAATTCATTTTTGCCCAGCACATCTGGATTTCTGCCTCTTTAAAAGACTGTGTGCTCTGAGAGAGCTTCACTTTTAAGATGCAAATTCCTCTTGGTGTTTTAGTGGTGTTCTTTAAATAGAATAACATTAGCAGATGTACCTCAGATTTTTGGCTTTTTGGCTTGTGCCATATCCGCGTCACAGAAAGGATCAAGTTGCTCTATCCAATGGAGTGTTACAACAGCCACCAGAAAGTGATTCATGCTTAACTGAGGAGATGACAAGTGACCCTTTGGAGGCAGCTGTTACTCCAAAGGCTACACTGGGAGCCTGATGGTTAGGCTAAGCACTTCACAGTATCACAGTATCACCAAGGTTTGAAGAGACCTCAAAGATCATCGAGTCCAACCGGGCGCCACAGACCTCATGGCTAGACCATGGCGCCAAGTGCCATGTCCAATCCCCTCTTCAACACCTCCAGGGATGGTGACTCCACCACCTCCCTGGGCAGCACATTCCAACAGTGAACGACTCTCTCAGTGAAGAACTTTCTCCTCACCTCCAGCCTAAACTTCCCCTGGTGCAGCTTGAGACTGTGTCCTCTTGTTCTGGTGCTGGTTGCCTGGGAGAAGAGACCAACCCCTTCCTGGCTACAACCACCTTTCAGGTAATTGTAGAGAGCAATGAGGTGTCCCCTGAGCCTCCTTTTCTCCAGGCTAAACAATCCCAGCTCCCTCAGCCTCTCCTCATAGGGCTTGTGCCCTAAGATATCTGTATTTATAAGACAAAAACCCCAACCCCCCAAAATTAATCTTTTTACTGCTTCCCCCCCACCAAATGTTGCAACCCTTCAACATGCAGCCACAGCAGAGAGGTGGTGGACAGAACACTGCATGCGCTGCCCAGTGTGGTATGCAGAGCACGTGCCAGCTGTCAGCTCACCAGTAGCAGCAATAACCCTTGCCTCTAAGAGTCACATCTCTAAAGAAGCACTATGGGTTGGTTCCACACGCCCTGTCTGCATTCAGCTCCCTAACCAAGCTCTCTCTGATGTTTTGTCACTCTTCCAAAGTGGCACTGGCTTTTCTGACAGGAGAGAGCGCTTCATCATCCCGAAGAGCATCATTCGACAATAGGCTAACAGGCTCAGAATGTGATCTGAAGTTGTGAAACAATTGCTTTGATGGCTTTCCTCAGCTTGGTTACAAGAAACCTCGCTTGACAATTTATTTTGAACATCTGGCCTACTACTATTGAGCATCTATTTATAAAGCTGGCCTCAGAAAAACTCGCCTAGAAGTGTCTGTCTTCAATCAGTTTGTGTGTGTCTTGTGGCAACAGAATATTTTACAGACATTAGTTCCTAATTGTCCAGGGTTTTCTTATACAAATCAGCATTCCTTTCTGGAGCTACTTTATTTGTATATGTTCTTTATTAACAGAGCTGTCTCTGCATACAACATAAATGAAAGCAACTCCGTTGGAGAAGCTGTGAGGCATTGCCATCTTTTTATTCAATAAATTATTTCAGGACCTCAAGCAAGGCCTCAAAAGGCTCTAACAAACAGCTGGCAAGTCCTCAAAAGACATGCAAACCAATTTTTGAGTGAGTTTGCATTAGGTTTATTTTAAATTCTTCTGGTTTTACCAAAGGTACACTAGTAATTGTAAGCCCTGCTGGAGATGCTGCAGGGTAGCGGGGGAGGGGGAAAAGCAAAGCAAAGCAAAGCATGAATCTCATCTAAGAACAAAGATACAGCATGGAAAGATTTGATGTGCTACTGTTATTACGTGGATACATCACGTATCGAGTGCAGCCATGCCGGGCAGCGATGACAGCTCTGTGTCTGTTGCATATTTTGCTCATCATTTTACATCTCTGCTCTCACAAAGAGCCTCCTATTCATTTTCTAGAGATCACTGAAGTCTGATGCTGTTGAGTTAGAAAGATTCCTTTCTTTCTTTCCTTTGACAAAACTCCTTTTCCTCTCATCTCCATTCAGCATGGGTTGGATGTCTGTTTTCCACTGAATCAGTGCAATAGATTTTGTCCTTGGACCAACTGGAGTATGTAAACAAGAAAAAGGGATACAGTTAGTAGAAGAGAACTTAGAAAGATATTCTTGTCCTGCTGAAGCCAAGGAAAATCTTGCATCCCATGTGAGCAAAATCAGATTTTTTTTTTTTGCTTAAGAGCTGGCTTGAAGTTTAACTGAGTCATTTTGAATTTGTTGCATTCATCTGTGGGTGATAGGCACTGTGTGACTGGGAGTGTGGCAGCAGGGGGGATTACTTTTTTAAATATTTTTAAATATATATTTATATATATACATTTATATTTTTTTAATATATATATTTATATATTTTTTTTAATATATTACTTTTATATATATATTTTAATCTGCCTTTCATTATTTGAAGTATGAATTTGAGGCCTTGAGCACAAGCCCCATGAGGAGAGGCTGAGGGGGGTGGGGCTGTTTAGCCTGGAGAAGAGGAGGCTCAGGGGAGACCTCATTGCTCTCTACAACTACCTGAAGGGTGGTTGTAGCCAGGAAGGGGTTGGTCTCTTCTCCCAGGCAACCAGCACCAGAACAAGAGGACACAGTCTCAAGCTGCACCAGGGGAAGTTTAGGCTGGAGGTGAGGAGAAAGTTCTTCACTGAGAGAATCATTCATCATTGGAATGGGCTGCCCAGGAAGGTGGTGGAGTCACTGTCCCTGGAGGTGTTCAAGATGGGATTGGATGTGGCACTTGGTGCCATGGTCTAATCATGGGGTCTGTGGTGACAGGTTGGACTCGATGATCTTGGAGGTCTCTTCCAACCTTGGTGATACTGTGATGAATTTCATGAAGAAGTTATGTTGCCTGACAAACCTAGTGGCCTTCTACGATGGAGTGAACCTCAGTGGACAGAGGAAGAGTTAAGGCTCTCATCTGTCTGGACTTCTATAAAGCTTTTGATGCAGTCCCACACAATATGCTTCTCTCTAAATTTGATGACTAGATTGTTTGCTGCCAGTACTGGCATCATTGCTGTTTAATGTTTTCACCAGTGACAAACACAGGGGGATCAAATGTGTCCTCAGTAAGTTTGCAGATGTCACCAAGCTGTGTGGTGCAGTTGACAAGCCTGAGGGGGAGGATGCCAGCCAGAGGGACCTGGGCAAATCTGAGATGTGGGCCTCTGAAACTCATGAGGTTCAAAAATGCTAAGTGCAAAGTACTGCATCTGGATCAGGGCAATCCTCAGTAAGAATACAGACTGGGGACAGTGAAAGTAGTCCTGCAGAGAAGGACTTGAGATGCTGGTGGGTGAAAAACTGGACATGAAACTGCAGTGTGCACTGGCAGCCCAGAAAGCCAGCAGCCCAGGCATGTATCACAGGCTGCATCAACAGAAGCATGAACAGCAGGTTGAGGGAGACAATTCTCCCCATCCACTCTCATCTGCTAAGACCTTACCTGGGCTGCTATGGAGCTCTCGAATAGGAGGGACATGGATCTGGTGGAGTGTGTCCAGAGAAGGGTCACAAAAATGATCAGGGAGACCAAATGCATCATGTATGAGGACAGGCTGCCTGAATTGGCATTTTTCAGCATGGAGAAGCATAGGCTGCAGGGAGACCTTATTGTAACCTTTCATTCCTTAAAGAGGCTTAGAAGAAAGATGAGGACAATCTTTTTAGCAGGAACTGTTGTGACAGGGCAAGGGTTGATGGGTTTAACCTAGAAGAGGGTAGATTTAGGCTAAATCTAAGGATGAATTTTTTTCCAGTGAGGGTGGTTGCCCAGACACATGGTGAATGCCCCATCCCTGGGACTATTTGAGGTCAGATTCTATGGGGCTCTGAGCAATCTGATCTAATTGAAGATGCCCCCACTCACTGAACTAGATGACTTTTGAATGTCCTGGCTGACTGGTGAGGTCCCAGATGACTGGAAACTGGCCAATGTGGTCCCCATCCACAAGAAGGGATGGATGGAGGAACTCGGAAACTACAGGCCAGTCAGCCTGACCTCAGTGCCAGGGAAAGTGATGGAGCAGATCATCCTGGCGGCAATAACTGCGCACCTGCAGGATGGCCAAGGGCTCAGGTCCAGCCAACATGGATTCAGGAAGGGCAGGTCCTGCTTGACCAACCTGATCTCCTTCTATGATCAGGTGACCCGCCTGGTGGATGTGGGGCAGGCTGTGGATTTGGTCTACCTGGACTTCAGCAAGGCCTTTGACACCGTCCCCCACAGCAAACTGCTGGCCAAGCTGTCAGCTCGTGGCTTGGGCAACAACACTCTGTGCTGGGTTGGGAACTGGCTGGAGGCTGAGCCCAGAGAGTGGTGGTGAATGGTGCCACAGCCAGCTGGAGGCCAGTCACCAGTGGTGTCCCCCAGGGATCAGTGCTGGGCCCCATCCTCTTCAATGTCTTCATTGATGATCTGGATGAGGGGATTGAGACAGTCATCAGCAAATTTGCAGATGACACCAAGTTAGGAGCAGATGTTGGTCAGTTAGAGAGCAGAAGGGCCCTGCAGAGGGACCTCGACCGACTGGACAGATGGGCAGAGGCCAATGGGATGGAATTCAACAAGTCCAAGTGCCAGGTGCTGCACTTTGGCCACAACAACCCCATGCAGAGCTACAGGCTGGGGTCGGAGTGGCTGGAGAGCTATCAAACAGAGAGGGACCTGGGGGTGCTGATCGACAGCCGCCAGAATATGAGCCAGCAGTGTGCCCAGGTGGACAAGAAGGCCAATGGCATCCTGGCCTGCATTAGGAATAGTATACCCAGCAGGAGCAGGGAAGTTATTGTGCCCCTGTACTCTGCTTTGGTTAGGCCACACCTTGAGTCCTGTGTCCAGTTCTGGGCCCCTCAGTTTAAGAAGGACATTGAGACACTTGAACGTGTCCAGAGAAGGGCAACAAGGCTGGGGAGAGGCCTTGAGCACAAGGCCTATGAGGAGAGGCTGAGGGAGCTGGGGTTGCTTAGCCTGGAGAAGAGGAGGCTCAGGGGAGACCTCATTGCTCTCTACAACTACCTGAAAGGTGGTTGTAGCCAGGAAGGGGTTGGTCTCTTCTCTCAAGCAACCTGCACCAGAACAAGGGGACACAGTCTCAAGCTGCAACAGGGGAAATTTAGGCTGGAGGTGAGGAGAAAGTTCTTCACCGAGAGAGTCATTTGCCACTGGAATGAGCTGCCCAGGGAGGTGGTGGAGTCGCTGTCCCTGGAGGCGTTCAAGAGGGGATTGGACGTGGCACTTGGTGCCATGGTCTAGTCGTGAGGTCTGTGGTGACAGGTTGGACTCGATGATCTTCGAGGTGTCTTCCAACCTTGGTCATACTGTGATACTGTGAGTTTTGAATGTCCCTTCCAACCCAAAGCATTCAGTGACTCTCTTATTCTATGTGAAATAAAATTATTTACATATATATATATATATAAATATAAATAATTTGGGTGCCTCTGTCCTGGATAATCCTTTGGAAGTACCTTAAAACTGCGAATGCTGGCATCCATTGGACATGCAGTACACCCTGCCCTCAAGAAAACATTTTAAGCATTTTTTTTCCACATCCTTTAACAATTTTTGAGTTAGAAATTACTTTTAGAGTAGGACTTACTTTTATTTTCTTTAGCCTGTCATCTTTTATATATGTGTGTGTGTGTGTATATATATATATATAAAGAAATTGAAACTTGGAATGTGGCTCCTATAGGAGAAAAACTCTATTACTGGTATAATGTAGCTTTAAGACATTGCATTATCTGGAAAGCTTTTTGGTAGCAGAGTGCAGTGTTTCTGCATGAAACTCCTTGCCTGCAAATGTGTGTCTGTAATTACACTGCCTGTTGCTCCAGCCGTCATTAGCTCCATAAGGAACGTGAAAGATAAATTGAAGGAGAATATTTTGGTATTTCACTTCCAGGTGCGTAACAGCTGGTCAAGGCTGAGGGACGTTGGCACTAAAAGCTATAAATTCTCCTTGGAACCTGGGCCACTTTCCATCATTCTGGCTTTCTCACATTAATAATAACTGCAATTGAAACCACGGGAGCTCAGGTGTGCGTTGTCACTCTCCTTCCCGTCATCCCCACACACTGACCTGTCCTGGACTCTCAGTGGGGCCCTGAGTGGTGACAGGTAGAAGGCTGTGATTTATACAGCACTGCTGTAATTAGGGCAGAACTCACAAGTGTTGCTAGAGTTTGGGCTGTGTCAGTGTTTCCAGTAGAAATCCTTGTGTTTAACAGTTTATAAATGTGGCCATTAAATGCCACCCCCGGCTGCAATTTGGCCTACAAGTTGTCAGTGTCAGGGGCAATCTTACAATAAAGTCCAAAGCCTGTTTGGTGCTTTTGAAGTGATTTGGGTACATACTCACGTGGATGCACACAAGCGTCCCTGCCCATCGCCACGAGGCTGGAACAGGAGGTGCATGATATGAACTGCATACATCATTCAAGCCATATGTTTCAAAACACAGCTACCTTATGGATGCTGCTCAAACCAGGGATGGAAGCAGAGCTCCTCTTCCCTGTGTAGCTTTCAGGGTCTGGCTGGTGTCCTCCACCATGAAGAGAAATATCATCTGCAAGAGATGGAGAGAGTAATCCATTTGCTTTCTGATGTGTGCTTCTTTAGGCACATTCTGAGATCTGTCAGAAAGCTGGAAATATTTTATGGGGTCTGGAGGACACTAAGCTGAGCTCCTTGCCCTCAGCAGTGCTGGCCTCAATTTACTCTTCCTGGTCCACACTCTGTGCTTCTCCCCAGACCCCAGCTCAGGGATTCTGTGCTCCCCTGTGCTTATCCATAGTCCTTCTCTCTGGTCACATCTGAGACTGTGCAGAGACTGGGGCTACTGGAGAAGTTTCTGTCACAGGGTGGTTGGTCGTGGCTAAGGGCAAAGTACCTAATCTGGTTGCTAAGATTGCCTTTTGCTCAGTGGAAGGATGAATGCATGCCTTCCTCTCAGGTCTGCTGAAATACCAGTAATGAGTACCACAGATGTGCCTGTAAATAACTGCCCAGATCTAAGAGCATGTCCATGAATGAAAAACGGTTCATCGAATATTTCCAGAAAGAAAATTGAAAGAATAAGAAAGGAGGAAGCAAATTCATGGCTTTGAATTAGGCTACCTTTTGGTACGGTTTGCTGTGTTCCCAGCACATCACGTGTTAGAAACCCACCCCAAAGCCACAAGCACAGAACAAATGAAGCGTGGGCAACGTCTGAGAGGAGTAACCTCCAGACACGAAGCAGCTTGCATACTAATAACACTTAGAAAGCTTGCTTCCTTTCATAACCTTTCCTCCCTAAGCAGAGGGGAAATATCCAGCTGATGTAGCCATAAAAGAAGGAGTGCAGGAGCCAATAGATCACAAACTATGAGGTATGAAGAAGTACCCATTTCAATCAAACAGTCAGCATGAGCAGTTTTATTTATGGCGTGTTATAAAAAGTTTACTGCCCGTTTTACAAGTCTGGCTGCCCAAAGTTTGATTTAACCAGAAAACATGCCAGTAATGTGCATTGCCACCAGGCCTAGCTTTTCATGTCCTGGAATCTCTGACAGCTTAGCTCTGATTGTTTTTTTTTCCCCCCAAGCTATTTCTTAGTGAATATGAATCCTTCAGGTACTTGGGAGAAAGTCTTCTCCACAATCTATAAATCTCTCAGAAGCTGAGGAGAAAATCTGGACCTACCGATGAATAGAAACACCACTGTGTTTTTATGAACAGAATACTTCCCTATACTTCCCTGGAGAAGAGAAGGCTCCAAGGAGACCTTATTGTGGCCTTCCAGTATCTGAAGGGGGCTACAAGAAAGCTGGGGAGGGAGTTTTTAGGGTGTCAGGGAGTGATAGGACTGGGGGATGGAGCAAAACTAGAAATGGGCAGATTCATACTGGGTGTTAGGAAGAAATTCTTCCCCATGAGGGTGGTGAGAGACTGGCACAGGTTGCCCAGGGAGGTGGTGGAAGCCTCCTGCTTGGAGGTTTTCACAGCCATGCTGGATGTGGCTGTGAGCAACCTGCTGCAGTGTGAGGTGTCCCTGCCCATGGCAGGGGGTTGGAACTGGCTGATCCTTGAGGTCCCTTCCAACCCTGACAATTCTATGATTCTATCTTTACTGCCCCTTACTGAAACACATCATCTAAACTGCTGAGTAGTTTTTAATTATCACTGTTTTGCCCTTAGAGCACTGGAGTATCACCTGAGCCAGTGGGGGAGCTCAGTTGGCCTTGCTCACCGCAGGGAAGGTTGTCTCCTTCACTGGGGTTGATCGGGGGTTGCCAGAGGGTTTTCCTTTCTCTCCCTCTCCCCATGCCTCATGCTGTGGGTAGAAGTAGTCCTAGGGAAGTAAAGGAGGAGGAAACCAGACTTCTCCTTCTGCTTAGGAGTGAGCTTGCTTTCCCTTTCCTTTGTCCCTTTTTGCAGTTGTCCTGGCACAGAAGGCATCCAGTGGGTGCTTGCTGCCTGCTTTCCCTCCCTGGCACAGTGGGGATCCCCAAGCAGTGTTTTCAGTCTAGTGTGGTTCTCCAACACTGATGTGAGGCACATTGGATCAGAGTGGATGTGCAGGTGGAGGGCTTCACTGACCTACTGCATGTGGTTGCACTGATTTAGAGCAAATGAGTGAAGGGCAGTTTTCACACTGGAAAATTAAAGCTAATTTTTTTTTTTTAAATTATTTCCTTGTGACTTGGACAGTGAATTGAAAGAAAACAGGACTAAGAAATACCTGGATTGATAGATTTAGAGACCTTCTATGTGTCTTGTCTTGTTTCCTCAAAGTGGACAGAGAAGCAGTAAGTTGAAGGCAGTCATCTGTGCTTTATCGACTATGCTGGATTAGGCCATAAAGCTCCTCACTAAGTTCCCACAGCTGTGGAAATCGGGGGGAAAGATCGAGAGGCAGCTAGTACTCACAGTTAATTACATTTAACTAACTTCCTTCAGCTACTTAACATTCCACATAAGCCTGCAATATGCATGTATGTTCTGAGCAGCCTTCTGATCTTAGGCATTTGGTCCTCCCACGCATGACAAGGCCTGTCTCACAGGCATCAAACTTCACACATAGAGGAGGACGTCAGGAACAATGCATGAGAGGTGGAGTGCTCCCTGCACTTGAGCTGTGTTGCTCTGGATTAAACACTTCTGCTAAGGCAGAGTGACATGGGGACAGAGCAGCAAAACAAACACAGGCAATCAAGCAGCCATCAGTGTAGGGGCTCTGGCCAGTATCCCTCTCTCCCAACTTCCAGGAGAACCTGACAAGAAGCTCAACAGGAGCTCTCAGTGTGCACTTGCAGCCTGGAAGCCAATCAGATCCTGGGCTGCAGCAAGAGAAGTGTGGCCAGCAGGGCAAGGGAGGTGATTCTCCCCCTCTGCTCAGCCCTGCTGAGACCCCACCTGGAGTACTGCCTCCAGTTCTGGAGCCCCTATTACAGGAGGGATCTGGAGGTGCTGGAAGATGTCCAGAGAAGGGCCACGAGGATGAGCAGAGGGCTGGAGCACCTCTCCTGTGAGGACAGACTGAAGGAGTTGGGGCTGTTCAGTCTGGAGAAGAGAAGGCTCCGAGGTGACCTCATTGTGGCCTTCCAGGATCTGAAGGGGGCCTACAGGAAGGCTGGGGAGGGACTGCTCAGGCTATCAGGTAGTGAGAGGACTAGGGGGAATGGAATGAAGCTGGAGGTGGGGAGATTCAGGCTGGAGGTGAGGAGGAAGTTCTTCCCCATGAGAGTGGTGAAGCCCTGGAATGGGTTGTCCAGGGAGGTGGTTGAGGCCCCGTCCCTGGAGGTGTTTAAGCCCAGGCTGGATGAGGCTGTGGCCAGCCTGATCTAGTGTGGGGTGTCCCTGCCCATGGCAGGGGGTTGGAACTAGATGATCCTTGTGGTCCCTTCCAACCCTGACAGATACTATGATACTATGTTGTGTGTGTCAGCACACCAAAGTGTCTTCTATACTCTAATTATTTTATAGTATATAATGCCTTGCCTTGTGCTGTTAAACTCTTTGTGCACCAAGCATCAAAAACTGCTGGCTGCACATACCGTGTATAGATTTAACCCAAGGTGCTGCTAAATTAAATGAGCTTTCTGCATTAGGTGGTGTTACATGAGCACACAAGATCTCAAACTTCGTTCCTGTGTCTCCTGGTGAATGGATTTTGTGTTCAATGCCAAAGGAGAAAAAAAGATGAATACACTGGGAAAAAATATGTCATGCAGCCCATTTGTTACTGCGTTCTTTCCTTTGTTTTTCAAGTTCATCTGAAACAAAGAGCTGTGAGAAGAATGAACCAAAACTTGCAAATAGAATAGGAATATGCTTTGCTTCACCTGCTCTGGAAAGGTTTAGGACTGCTAGGAGGGAAATGATGGGAAAATAGAAAGCTTTTTTTGAATAAACAAGCATGTAGATCATTCCAACTTCAGACAGGGCTCAGCTCAAGAATGCATCAGCTTCAAAAAAGATTAATAAACCAATATTTCTCTCTTGTGCTCTTTGGAGAAAAAAATACAGATGGCTTTGATTAAGTAAATGAGGATCAAAGGAACAGATAGAAACATATTGAATACCCGATCCAGGGCAGGTATAGCTGCTAAAAGAGAAAGTTGCCTCCTCTCTGCTTTTAGTTGTGGGAAGGATATGTATTGTTTTAAGCGTGTAACATTAGTTATAGTGATTCTGTATGGTAGGGATCTCTGCTGCAACTGACTTCATAGCTGGTTTGGAAAGACCATCTGTGTACAACAGAGATTACAATTGTATAAGGGGAGCAATGTTGTAAATGACTCTCATGGCAGAGCAGCAGTTGCACTCCCAGCTGTCCTGTCTGTATTGGTGCACATTGAATCAGCCTAGAGAGCCGCAGAGACAGATCATAGCCTTTGTCCTCACAACATGTTCTAAACCTTAGGAGTGAAAAATGGGGAGGAGCTACAGGACAAGAAATCACAGAACCACAGAATGTGGGGGTTGGAAGGGATCTTGAAAGATCATCCAGTAAAACCCCCTGCCAGAGCAGGATCACCCAGGGCAGGTCACACAGCAACACATCCAGGCAGGTTCTGAATGTCTCCAGAGAAGGAGACTCCACAACCTCTCTGTGGAGCCTGTTCCAGGGCTCTGGCACCCTCACAGTGAAACAGTGTTTCCTTATGCTCACATGGAATCTCCCTGCTCCAGTTTGCATCCATTGGCTGGACTCTTTTCAGTAGTTCCCTTTCTCTTGAACTGGGAAGCCCAAAACTGGTCAGCCCGAAACCAGTCACTGTACTCCATATGTGGCCTCTCTAGGGCAGAGTAGAAAGGAAGGAGAAACTCCCTTGACCTACTGGTCACTTTCTTCTTAATGCACTCCAGGAGACCTTTGGACTTTTTGGCAGCGCTGCCTCATGATTAAGTTGTTGTCCACAAAGAGTCCCAGGTCTTTATCTGGGGAGCTGGTTTCCAGAATGTCAATCAGTAACTGGTATTGGTGCATGAAGTTATTCCCCCCCCCAGCTTCAAGAGTGTATATTTGCCCTTTTTGAACTTCATCAGGTTGCCCCCCTGCCCAACCCTCCAGCCTATCCAGGTCTTGCTGGATGGCAGCACAGCCTTCTGATGTGTCAGCCACATGTGTCTTGTACCATCTGCAGCCTTGCTGAGGGCACACTCTCTCTCTTCCTCCAGGTCTCTGATGAAGCTGTTGAACAAGACTGAAACCAGCAATGACCCATGGGGAACACCAATATCTCCAGCCTCCAACTAGACTGCACTGCTGATCCATCCTTACATCAGTTATAGTCTGAACATATTTTGGATTGTTTTTCACAAACAGCTGTTGACATCTTTTTATCACAGTAACCTCACTCTCTTGCAAGTCCTGTTGCTGGTGACTCCTCTCTGCCACTCCGATTTTGGACAGCAAGCCTTAATAGGAGACATGCTGTGATCTGGATGAGACAAAATGTTCTCACAGCTTCACGGGTATTTCCATTATGAGCTTGGCTCACATGATCAGAGCTGAATAAGTTCCTGAACTGCCCTCTGCCATCCACTTGTGACTCACCTGCTGCATTTTGTTTTTAACAGAACATGAAATAAATTAGGGACCAAAGAAACAGGACAGAAATCTCAGGGTTTCAGCTGTGAGGGGGAAAAGCCTGAAGCATATCAGCTTTTTATCTTCATTCTTCTTTAGTTCTCCATTTGCTAGGTCTAAAAGGAATCTTGTAAGCTTTTCCGTGCCTCTGCAGTTAAGTTCAGGGGTAGTTCCAGTAAATGAAAAGGAACCAATGATATGATGAAGTTTAAGCACAAGAGGGAGAGCCTCTGCAAGGATCACCACTGGAGGAATGGCATTTATTTTTGTTAGAAGGTGCAAAATACAGTTTTGAAGCAGCTGCAGTCATCTGTTCTCTATCAGGGAATGTGGGAATTGCGTTGGATTGATAGTTCAGAAAAACATGGAAAACCAGGCCAGGATGCTGGTGGCCTTCAATGTTGCTGGGTCATGCTCAGACAGCTGTCATCCAGCACCCCCAGATCCGTTTCTGCCAGGCATTTTTCCAGCCACTCTGCCCCAGTGCTGTGGTGTTGCGTGGGGTTGGTGTGACCCAGGTGCAGGAGCTGACACTTGGCTTTGTTAGACCTCCTACAGCTGACCTCATCCCATTGATCCAGCCTGGCCAGACCTCTCTGCAGAGCCTTCCTACCCTCAAGCAGATCTACACTTCCACCCAGCTCAGTGCCATCCGCAAGCTTACCGAGGGTGCACTCGATTCCCTCATCCAGATCATTGATGAAGATATGAAATATATTTCCATCATCTGAAGACTAGAGAAGTCTTAATCATGAGCCAATAAACCACTGATTTAGAAAATTTAGGGGGAAAAAATCTTAGAATCTGGGACAAATTCTGAGAATCCAGCTTGTTTCTGAGGCAGCACAGCAATTGCTGAGCTGGCCCTGACCACAGTATCACAGTATCACAGTATCACCAAGGTTGGAAGAGACCTCAAAGATCATTGAGTCCAACCTGTCACCACAGACCCCATGACTCGACCATGGCACCAAGTGCCATGTCCAATCCCCTCTTCAACACCTCCAGGGATGGTGACTCAACCACCTCCCTGGGCAGCACATTCCAATGATGAATGACTCTCTCAGTGAAGAACTTCCTCCTCACCTTCAGCCTAAATTTCCCCTGGTGCAGCTTGAGACTGTGTCCCCTTGTTCTGGTGCAGATTGCTAGGGAGAAGAGACCAATCCCCACCTTGCTACAACCACCTTTCAGGTAGTTGTAGAGAGCAATGAGGTCGTCCCTGAGCCTCCTCTTCTCCAGGCTAAGCAACCCCAGCTCTCTCAGCCTCTCCTCACAGGGCTGTGCTCAAGGCCTCTCCCCAGCCTTGTTGCCCTTCTCTGGACATGTTCAAGCGTCTCGATGTCCTTCTTAAACTGAGAGGCCCAGAACTGGACACAGGACTCAAGGTGTGGCCTAACCAATGATGAGTACAGGGGCACAATGACCTCCCTGCTCCTGCTGGCCACACTATTCCTAATGCAGACCTGGATGCCATTGGCCTTCTTGGCCACCTGGGCACACTGCTGGCGCATGTTTAGGCGGACAGTATCACAGTATAACCTCCTTTAGAGGATGGCAGGGGTTTAGCTAGCCCTGATCTTGGTGGGAGATGATTCACTTGAAAGATGTTTTTAAATTGAACCCAGCTATAAAACTAAGCAAGGAAGCACTAGCATAAGTATTACATAAACACTGGCACTACCACAATGTGGCTGATTCTGCCCTGCAATTTTAATTTAAATCAGAGATGAGTTTTCACTGCAGTTAATGGTGCAATTTTTTTTAACCTTTAATGGATGGGGAACCATTTTCTGAGAAAGGAATTTGACATAATACAGTTGGTGAACATTTTAAATAGGATTGGCTGCTTCTGCCTGATTCACATGTGATCAATATTAAGAAGTGCAATATTATTGTGCAATTTGGCATAAGAGTTGTACATCCAAAATCTTCATCAGACAAAATCGCAGAGAGTCAGTAGAGATTTGCTATGGTCAGCACTCTGTGAGGAAAGCCCTTTATTAACTGACCCAGAGATTGCAAACTGTTGTTCATCTTCCTCTGAGGAGCAAATGAGATAACGTTGCACTGGCAGTAGGAACATAAATACACTGTGTGCTCATCCATTCCTCCTGTAGACACTTCCTTGAGTAACTGCTGAGGCCTTAGTTTTCTGTTAATGATTTTATGGAAGAAGCTGATACACCAAGTCAGGACGGGGAGAACCACAGACATATTTCATTCCCATCCCCCTTGATGGGCTGGTGGCTGATGGGGAGCTGATGGCCAACCACTTGTCTGATGAGTTCAAAACCCATGCCTTGATGATGCTGCCATTGCAGTAGATTTGGACATAGTTAATTCTATGGGTTTGGGTTTTGGGTTTCTTTTCTAGGATCACAGGATTTTAGGGGTTGGAAGGGACCTTTGAAGATCATCAATTACAACTCTCTGCCAGGGCAGAACCATAGAATCTAGCACAGGTCACACAGGTACGCATCCAGATGTGCCATGCTTGTTTGCTTTTGGGTTTTGTTTTGTTTCTGGCTTGTTTGTTTGTTTTTTTTTGTTTGGGTTTGGTTTGGTGTTTTTGTTTGTGGAACCCCCAAATTTCTGTGTACATTTGTTCATTCCTATGCAGCCCTGTCTGAAGACATTGGGGGTGCACAGGGGGTGGACTCATCCTTCCCATTCCTCAGTGCTCTTTGAAGGATTATTCAGGCCTGTGTCTTGTTGCCTTTAAACACAGTACTTGTCTCCTGGAGATGTGCCAGAGAAGCTAAGAAGAGTGCAGCATCACAGGGATGTTTGAGACCAGAGAAGTTGACAGCGTGTAGATGCAGACATGGACACAGGGCCCAGACAGAGCAGCCTGGCAACTTTCCGGCGGTTATCAGTGAAATAGTGAGACACATGGGTCTATCACAAATCCCAAACACATTATGCTCAGGAATCCTTGATTTCTTACAGTTGGTATCAAAGAAAACAGCATGCTGCAGCACAGGCTGCCTTAGGCAGCACATGACTGGTACTTTGTGAAGGGGCTGTCATGGGTGGCGGTCACGCAGGCTGGGAGAAGACCACAAGAGGAAAGGTCATAACGATTATTTTCCTGACATATTAGAATTAGTCCCTGTGTGCATGAGTGTCAAGATTAATGTGGCCTCTTGTTTCAAAAGGACATTGCATTTATTCAATCCTATATCTCAAGGGAGACCTTATTGCTCTCTACAACTACCAGAAGTGAGGTTGTAGCCAGGTGGAGGTTGGTCCCTTCTCCCAGGCAACCAGCACCAGAACAAGAGGACACAGTCTCAAGCTGCACCAGGGAGAGGTTTAGACTGGATGTTAGGAAGAAGTTCTTCCCAGCAAAAGAGATTGGCCATTGGAATGTGCTGCCCAGGGAGGTGGTGGAGTCACTGTCACTGGAGGTATCACAGTATCACAGTATTACCAAGGTTGGAAGAGACCTCAAAGATCATCAAGTCCAACCTGTAACCACAAACCTCATGACTAGACCATGGCACCAAGTGCCACATCCAGTCCCCTCTTGAACACCTCCAGGGACGGCGACTCAACCACCACTCCGGGCAGCACATGCCAATGACGAATCACTCTCTCGGTGAAGAACTTTCTCCTCACCTCAAGCCTAAACTTCCCCTGTTGCAGCTTGAGACTGTGTCCCCTTGTTCTGGTGCAGGTTGCTAGGGAGAAGAGACCAACCCCCTCCTGGCTACAACCACCTTTCAGGTAGTTGTAGAGAGCAATGAGGTCGTCCCTGAGCCTCCTCTTCTCCAGGCTGAACAACCCCAGCTCCCTCAGCCTCTCCTCATAGGGCTTGTGTTCAAGGCCTCTCCCCAGCCTTGTTGCCCTTCTCTGGACACGTTCAAGTGTCTCGATGTCCTTCTTAAATTGAGGGGCGCAGAACTGGACACAGTACTCAAGGTGTGGCCTAACCAATGCAGAGTACAGGGGCACAATGACCTCCCTGCTCCTGCTGGGTATACTATTCCTAATGCAGGCCAGGATGCGGTTGGCCTTCTTGGTGTTTAGGAAGAGCCTGGATGAGGCACTTGGTGCCATGGTTTAGTTGATTAGATGGTGCTGGGTGATAGCTTGGACTTGATGATCTTGAAGGTCTTTTCCAATCTGGTTAATTCTATTCTATTCTATTCTATTCTATTCTATTCTATTCTATTCTATTCTATTCTATTCTATTCTATTCCATTCTGTTCCACTCCTCTTCTCTTCTCTTCTCTTCTCTTCTCTTCTCTTCTCTTCTCTTCTCTTCTCTTCTCTTCTCTTCTCTTCTCTTCTCTTCTCTTCTCTTCTCTTCTCTTCTCTTCTCTTCTCTTCTCTTCTCTTCTCTTCTCTTCTCTTCTCTTCTCTTCTCTTCTCTTCTCTTCTCTTCTCTTCTCTTCTCTTCTCTTCTCTTCTCTTCTCTTCTCTTCTCTTCTCTTCTCTTCTCTTCTCTTCTCTTCTCTTCTCTTCTCTTCTCTTCCCAAACCTTCCCAAACCTTCCCTTCTCTTTTCTCCTCCATTCTATTAATCAGGTTTAGAGTGATGTCTTCACAGCAGGGTTGTATCAAGAAGCTCCTGTTGGAAGCTCTGCAGACAGCATCTCTGAGAATCTCCCCAGGTCACAAAAATGCTATGAGAGACGAGATTGCCTGAAACTCCCTCCCCACTCACACATGCTCTGTGATCTTGCACATTTCCAAACTCGCACCTTCAATCCAGGGTCAATAATTAATCTCAACATTTCAAATCCAGAAAAATTTCTACCTCCTTCCTGATGAATCTCTTCAGTGGAAGACTTTGTATTTGTATTTTATGGGATTTCTGTTCAGTTACTGGGAAAAAAAATTGCAATAAAAATTCTAAACAAAGTCTAGAATAAGTCTGTCCCTTGATTTAATTCTTCCTAAGGCACAGGGGCCTCCAGTAATCTTGGACTGGGTTGGGTTTTTTTGCAGAGTGATTTGAGTGTCCACAGTGTTTGAGAGAAGCTGAATTACACTTGTGTTTGCCTGGGTAATGAGGAAGGCAGTAGCAAATATCCCTTCAAAATCCTGCAGCAGAGGGAATGAATGGCAGGACTGAGAGCAAACAGGTTCTAGATCTGCTAATGTGTTCTTCAGGAGCTCAGCAGGTTCCACTCAGATTCAAAAACCAAAGAAGAAATCCAACTTTCCTTTCTGCCAATGTGGATTTCTTCTGGAATGTGTCAGAATTTTATTGCTGACACACAAGGAAAAGGAAACAAATAAAGGATAGAATAGAATATAATAGAATGGAATAGAATAGGGTGGAATGGAATAGAATAGGGTGGAATAGAATAGAATAGAATAGAATAGAATAGAATAGAATAGAATAGAATAGAATAGAATAGAATAGAATAGAATAGAATAGAATAGAATAGAATAGAATAGAATGGAGTGGAATGGCATGGAATGGAATGGAATAGAATAGAATAGAATAGAATAGAATAGAATAGAATAGAATAGAATAGAATAGAATAGAATAGAATAGAATAGAATAGAATTAACCAGGTTGGAAAAGACCTTTGAGATCATCGAGTCCAACCTATCACCCAACAGCATCTAATCAACTCAACCATGGCACCAAGCACCCCATCCAATCTCTTGGTACCATAAGGAAGGATTTTGAATTTCCTTAGACGTTTAACCTGTTCTAAACCTCTCCATTCATATGCATTTGGGGCATGTGAGACTGCAAAACATTATTCACCTACACAGAAACAAATTTTAGTTGTTTTCTTTTTTTTCCCCCTGTGTTCTTAATTGAAAATCTGTACAGTAGGAGTGAAAAGACAAATGCACTCTGAGTGAATAGATGTGATGTGTCTAGAGCAATCAGGTAGTGTTATGTAAAAGTAGCAGGTGACTTAGCTGAAATTACAGGGCTTTCCATCTCTGCTCAGTGGTTCTGGTGACATCCTGTATGAACCAAATGGTATCACATGTGAATGCCTGTTTTATTTGGAGCTGACCAAGAAACCACAATTGTCTCTTTGTGGTCTCTCTTTTTTCATCTAGCCAGCAATTTCTTCCTTTCCTTGGGGTCTTTCCTGTATTCTGCATGTACTGAAAACCATGCTGAATTGCAGTCTCACAGTACCACAGTACATTAGAGGCTGGAAGGAACCTCCAGAGATCATCCAGTCCAACCCCCTGCCAGAGCAGCATCACCCAGGGTACCCAGAGAAGGAGACTCCACAGTCTCACAGGGCAGCCTGCTCCAGGGCCCTGGCACTCTCAAAGAAGTTTCTCCTCATGTTGAGGTGAAACCTTCTCTGTTCAAACTTGTACCTGTTGTTCCTTGTCTTATCACTGTGCACCACCCAAAAGAGCCTGGCCCCCTCCACTTGACCCCCACTCCCCAGATATTGATAGACATTGATCAGATTCCCTCTCAGCCTTCTCCTCTCCAGACTAAACAGCCCCAGGGCTCTCAGTCTCTCTTCACAGGGGAGATGCTCAAGCCCCCTAATCATCCTCGCGGCTCTCCCTTGGACTCTCTCCAGCAGGTCTCTGTCTCTCTGGAACTGGGGAGCCCAAAACTGGACACAGTATTGCAGGTGTGGTCTCAGCAGGGCAGAGTAGAGAGGTAGAAGAATCTCCCTAGCCCTGCTGGCCACACCTTTCTTGCTGCACCCCAGGATGCCATTGGCTCTCTTGGCCACCAGGACACATAGCTGTCCCATGCAGAACTTGCTGCCCACCAGCACTCCAAGGTCTTTCTCTGTGGAGCTGTTTTCGAACAGGGCAGTCTCTAACCTGTCCTGGTGCCTGCTGTTAATTCTCCCCAGATCCAGGACCCTACACTTGCCCTTATCGAACTTCATGAGGGCCACGAGGATGAGCAGAGGGCTGGAGCACCTCTCCTATGAGGACAGATTGAAAGAGTTGGGCTGTTCGGTCTGGAGAAGAGAAGGCTCCCAGGTGACCTCATTGTGGCCTTCCAGGATCTGAAGGGGGCTACAGGAAGGCTGGGGAGGGACTTCTCAGGATCTCAGGGAGTGATAGGACTAGGGGGCATGGAATGAAGCTGGAGGTGGGGAGATTCAGGCTGGAGGTGAGGAGGAAGTTCTTCCCTATGAGAGTGGTGAAACCCTGGAATGGGTTGTCCAGGGAGGTGGTTGAGGCCCCATCCCTGGAGGTGTTTAAGCCCAGGCTGGATGAGGCTGTGGCCAGCCTGCTCTAGTGTGGGGTGTCCCTGCCCATGGCAGGGGGTTGGAACTAGATGATCCTTGTGGTCCCTTCCAACCCTGACTGATACTATGAGGTGTGTCTGCTCCCAGCTCTCAGCCTGTCCAGATGGCTCAGTCTAACTCAACTCTAGTATGCAAAGTGTATGTCACCGGTGAAAAATCTACTTTTAAGAGCTGATGGTTGGTATTTCCATTTTTTGCATTGGAATGTTGGGCTCTTCACTTTCAACATATTATATGACAACTTCTTTTAGTAACTCCAGGACAGAAGCATGTCCAGTGTGCTTCACTATTGAGATTTTCCCTACTTCCAAGGGCTTTTGAGCACGTCTTCTGATCATGATATATTTTAATTCTCCCTTGTATCATCTTATCAGCTGACCATGAACAACTGCTTATGCTCCTTTGTCTTCCTTAACTACATTTCTCCTCTCCTCTCCTCTCCTCTCCTCTCCTCTCCTCTCCTCTCCTCTCCTCTCCTCTCCGAACCTCTCCTCTCCGAACCTCTCCTCTCCGAACCTCTCCTCTCCGAACCTCTCCTCTCCTCTCCGAACCTCTCCTTTCCCTTCCCTTCCCTTCCCTTCCTTCCCTTCCCTTCCCTTCCTTCCCTTCCCTTCCCTTCCCTTCCCTTCCCTTCCTTCTTCCTTCCCTTCCCTTCCCTTCCCTTCCCTTCCCTTCCCTTCCCTTCCCTTCCCTTCCTTCCCTTCCCTTCCCTTCCCTTCCTTCCCTTCCCTTCCCTTCCCTTCCCTTCCCTTCCCTTCCTTCCCTTCCTTCCCTTCCCCAAACCTTCCCAAACCTTCCCTTCCTTCCTTCCCAAACCTTCCTTCCCTTCCCAAACCTTCCCTTCCCTTCCCTTCCTTCCCTTCCCTTCCTTCCATTCCTTCCCTTCCTTCCTTCCTTCCCTTCCCTTCCATTCCTTCCCTTCCCTTCCTTCCTTCCTTCCCTTCCTTCCTTCATTCCTTCCCTTCCCTTCCATTCCATTCCTTCCCTTCCCATTCCATTCCTTCCTTCCCTTCCCTTCCATCCCTTCCCTTCCCTTCCCAAACCTTTTCCCTTCCCTTCCCAAACCTTCCTTCCCTTCCCTTCCCTTCCTTCCTTCCCTTCCTTCCCTTCCCTTCCCTTCCTTCCTTCCTTCCTTCCCTTCCTTCCTTCCTTCCTTCCTTCCCTTCCCTTCCCTTCCCTTCCTTCCCTTCCCTTCCCTTCCTTCCCTTCCCTTCCCTTCCCAAACCTTCCCTTCCCAAACCTTCCCTTCCTTCCCTTCCCAAACCTTCCCTTCCTTCCCAAACCTTCCCTTCCCAAACCTTTCCTTCCCAAACCTTCCCTTCCTTCCCTTCCCTTCCCTTCCCAAACCTTCCCTTCCTTCCTTCCTTCCCAAACCTTCCCTTCCCTTCCCAAACCTTCCCTTCCCTTCCTTCCCTTCCAAACCTTCCCTTCCCAAACCTTCCCTTCCCTTCCCAAACCTTCCTTCCTTCCCAAACCTTCCTTCCCTTCCTTCCTTCCCCTTCCCATTCCCCTTCCTTCCTTCCCTTCCCTTCCTTCCTTCCCTTCCTTCCTTCCTTTCCCTTCCTTCCCTTCCCTTTCCTTCCCTTCCCTTCCCTTCCTTCTTCCCCTTCCCTTCCCTTCCCTTCCCTTCCTTCCTTCCCCCTTCCCTTCCCTTCCCTTCCCTTCCCTTCCTTCCCTTCCCTTCCCCTTCCCTTCCCTTCCCTTCCCTTCCCAAACCTTCCCTTCCCCCCTTCCCAAACCTTCCCTTCCCCTTCCCAAACCTTCCCTTCCCAAACCTTCCCCCTTCCCAAACCTTCCCTTCCCAAACCTTCCCTTCCTTCCTTCCAAACCTTCCCTTCCCTTCCCTTCCCTTCCCTTCCCTTCCCTTCCCAAACCTTCCCTTCCCAAACCTTCCCAAACCTTCCCAAACCTTCCCTTCCCAAACCTTCCCAAACCTTCCCAAACTTTCCCAAACCTTCCTTCTTCCCAAACCTTCCCTTCCCAAACCTTCCCTTCCCAAACCTTCCCAAACCTTCCCTTCCCCTTCCCTTCCCTTCCCTTCCCATTTTATGTTATCTTGTAATTAATTCCTTGGCTTTTCACATTCCCTCTAGATCAAGTTGGTTAATTTTTGATTTGTTGTTCTTTTTTCTTCCCCACATGGCTTTTTTTCTCAAAATGCAAGATTGTGACCACACTGTATTTTAAAACCAGTTTCCAATTCTCATTTGCAGTTGTTTGCTTAAATTCTTTTATTCCAGCTGATGAGTCATCTGCTTTTGAGATGCCAGTAGCCTGGGAGCAAGTATTGCTGTGCAGAGCGTTTCTCTTCCTCGTTTGTCCATTTTGCTTCAATAGGTTACAACCAATTATTTTAACATCTCTGTTGCACAGATTTTCTTATAGGAATGTCACTGAAATGGATTTCCCCCTTCTAAATCAGAAGTTCTACACCAATACAGCTGATGCTCTCCTTCCCTTCACTTAGCAAGATTTCTGGCTCTGCCCTTTACAGCAGCCAGTTGTCTGCTGAAGTCTATCACTGAATTAAAGCTGCCTGGAAGTAGTCACAGCAAGACATTGTCCAGGTGGAAATTCACCATGACCAAATGCATTCCCTTCCCATTTGGCATCTTGAGGCACAGGCACATTTCTTAAACCTGGATGCCAGCTCAACTTAGTACAACTTTTAAATCTCATGCCGTGCTAAATCTCATGCCGTTGGATTCTGCCCATCTGTCCAGCCTGTCGAGGTCCCTCTGCAAAGCCTCTCTGCCCTCCAGCAGATCAACTCCTGCCCCCAGCTTGGTGTCATCTGCAAATTTACGGATGATGGACTCGATGCCCTCATCCAGATCATCAATAAAGATGTTGAAGAGCATTGGACCCAGCACTGATCCTTGGGGCACACCACTAGTGACTGGCTGCCAGCTGGATGTGGCACCATTCACCACCACTCTCTGGGCTCGGCCCTCCAGCCAGTTCCTAACCCAACGCAGTGTGCTCCTGTCCAAGCCAGGGGCTGCCAGCTTGGCCAGGAGTTTGCTGTGGGGGACAGTGTCAAAGGCCTTGCTGAGGTCCAGGTAGACCACATCCACAGGTGTTTTGGCAACAGCAGAAAAGCTGTCTCTAAATCAAACTTCCTGAGTTGTTGAAGATGTTTGACTATGCTCCTGCCAATGTCAGAATGTCAGTTCTCATTCCTTCAAGTACAGCAGCTACCTTAAACAGCCAGCTGTTAACTAGTGGTAGGTTTAATTTACCTGTAGGAGGGTCTTCATGCCTCCTGAAAATTTCTTAAGGACTTGAAAATCAAAGGCTGATTAAAATTACTGCCATGGTAATCTGTGAATGCAGTGTTTAGAAATAGCTGTTCCTGTCTACTCCTTTCTTGTGGGCTGCATAAAATAAACAACTTGATTAGCTTCAGTTTGACTGTGTGGAGAAAATATTTATCACTGAGGGGAGAAAAAAAATTCTTTTGAAGAAAGGAATTCTTACCTGAACTTTGAAAGGTCATTTTGAGTGGTCCTGAAGGGAGGTTGTAGCCAGGTGGGGGCTGGTCCCTTCTCCCAGGCAACCAGCACCAGAACAAGAGGACACAGTCTCAAGCTGCACCGGGGAGAGGTTTAGGCTGGATGTTAGGAAGAAGTTCTTCCCAGCAAGAGAGATTGGCCATTGGAATGGGCTGCCCATGGAGGTGATAGAGTCACCATCACTGCATGTGTTTAAGAAGAGCCTGGATGAGGCACTTGGTACCATGGTTTAGTTGATTAGATGGTGCTGGGTGATAGGTTGGACTCGATGATCTTGAAGGTCTTTTCCAACCTGGTCTATCCTATCCTATCCTATCCTATCCTATCCTATCCTATCCTATCCTATCCTATCCTATCCTATCCTATCCTATCCTATCCTATCCTATCCTAATTATGTTCTATTCTATTCTGCTCTACTCTATTTTAGTCTACTCTACTCTACTCTACTCTACTCTACTCTACTCTACTCTACTCTGAGTCTAGTCTAGTTTAGTCTAGTCTAGTCTAGTCTAACCTAGTCTAGTCTACTGAATTGTGTATATATATCATCGTAGTGAATTCACCAGAGACTAGTGTTTGAGAAATATTCACGTGCAGCTCTGGTAATTCCCTACCACAATAGAAACTGGGGTATTGATAGCTGAACATTGAGCATTTGTCATCCACATGACAAAAGTAACTCTCACTTCCTGCTCAGGCAACAAGCTCCACAAGGCATCCCCTCTCCTGGCTCCATCTTCTGCTCCACTGTGCCTTCCACCTCCCATTCTCTCCTCCCTTGCACTCGAACCGGGCACACACTTCTCTTACTTTATTTGGTCAGTAGATGGTTTGCTGGTGGCTTTTTTGTTCCCATGAACATAGTAAAATTTCCCATGCTGCATAGCACTTGCCAGAAAAATTTGCTGCTTCAATTTATTGGCCTCCATCTCATACGTGAATAAAGCAGTATTGCTCTTCTTAAATTGGAAATGGTATTTCTTGCGTTTGTTCCTCCTAATGTCCCCTCTGTACTTTGGAGCTTTAATGAACAGAGTCTGTTTCTATTTCCCTTGATCTCTAAGCATTTTCTTTATTATTAGCATGTTCAAAAAATGTACTTTTGCTTTTAAAAGAGAACTGGTGGAGTGGCATTTTGTCATGCAGCTGTGCACTGATCATCAATGTTTAATTAAAAGCTGTCATTGAAAGGTGATGTCCTTCCTAAGGAATGAATTTACCTTAGCAGTGGAAGTCTAGAGGGGCAGTTCTCTCCCTGTCACAGATCGACTTAAAAGACCAGAGAGACACACAGGAAGACAACTCACAGCTCTGTGCATATTTATGGACTTGTTGTGCATGTGGTAAGTACTCTCCTGACAGCTAGTGTTAAATCCAATCAATCATCACTTAAATACATCACTGTGTATATTCACCTCGCTCCTTCATTAGCATTCATTAGCAATTAATCAACACAGCAGTAGTCTCTGGAAAGTTCAACAATCCATAAGGTACATTTACATTAAAGATGAGCAAGTGAACATTTGTTCCACTTCAGCTAAGTCTTGTGTATTGTCATTTCTTCAAGGAGTGAAAGACATTGATCAAGCAAATGATTGATTGATTGATAGATATAGCATGTCATCCATTTCCTCTGAAGAGTATTTTTCCTTCAAAGCAGAGGACAGTAGTTTTACTCAGGAAAAAAAACCACACAAACCCTTGCAGTCTCCAGTTTCACAGCCTGTGTTTTACTGTACTGGTTCAAAATGCATTCCTGCACAAACAGTGCTGCTGCGTGTCTTCCAGTTTGGAAAACAAGAGCAGGTTTGAGGCTATGGAGGTCCAGCCACACCCTTTCAGCACCAGACACCAGAGCAGAGCAGTTTTGCTGGTTTGTTTCCTCAGACAAAACAATGAGCAGTAATCCCAAGGCAAGGGGGGGGGGGGGGTGAGGAAGTATATTAAGTGGTATATAAAAGAATACAGCCTTACTTTTGGTGCCCATTTACATTTAAGAAATAATAAATTTTAGCACTTTCAGAGACCTTTACAACCCTGTGGAAGATTAACTAAACTAAGTCTAATTGAAGTAGCTGTTAAGCTCTGCTTATGACATAAATATATACCGATAATGATATCTTTAGTGTTTATCTTAAGTACTCTTCAGGCTTTATAGCAGTGAAATGATATAATCAGGCTTTAATTTGGTTGTCTGCTTTCTTTTGGTGATAGAAAATAAGTATTTCGAAATAAGGAAGTTTTTTGTTTGTTGTTTTGGGCTTTTTTTAGCTTTAGATGAACAAACTAATGGAAAAAGGAATTTACCACCTTCCACTCAAAGAAACAGGAATATTTGTTTTAATAAAAACATAAAGTTGAGACACTAAGTAGACATTTATTTCTTTTGTGATTCTTGTGCTTTCCTGAGCTGCATTCAGCTGCTATCACTGTGTTGTTAACGTGATGAAGTAGCCAATATCTAATACTCGTGCTGTGCTATGCGAATATTGACAGCTTTATTCTTAATGCACTGATTATGGATCTCAGTTTTTGCTTTATCTCCTTCAATATCTCTTGTTATTTATGTCAGGATTTCTTTTTAATTAACCTCACATACACATACTCTCTCTTTCCGAGCTATGGATACATCTTTGTATTCAAAAGGCTGGGTGTACGATACTGACCCCTCTGTGGCGTGCCTCACAATCACAAAGCCATTTTTTAGTACAACTCCTCTCTAATTTGCTTTGTGGCAGCTCACTTCCTTCTACACATCCTTTGTTTGCTTTAACATGCCTCCTTGTTTCATTAAATATCTTTCCTGTGTTGTACCAATATTTCAAGGCAGAAGTTTGTTAAGGTTGGAAATGAAGTGAAACTGTGAATATGCTTAAATAGGGCTTTATTTCTGTGTGTAGTGCAGGGGTGGGAAGGGCAGGATTTCTTTTCCACAAAGCAGAAATAGAGAGAGTTGTCTGGTTATTTTGTTTAATGAATGGTTTTGACATTCTGTTTCACTATGATTTGAAATAAACCCTTCCCCGTTTGAAAGATTTCACCTCCCTAGCAGGACTATGTAGACCCTGAAAGCACACACCAGGGGAAAATGTGTTGTGGGAAATCTGCTAGATCATGTCTGGTACTAGAAGCCTGCAGTTCCCTGGAAGTAAAGCTTCTCCACAAAAATATGTTGATGCAGTCAAAATTCTTCAGCATTTAAACACAATAAAATATTCAGCATAATTATTCTGAGGACTTTTAATTAGAGCTGAGATTATTCACCCCCATCACTCCTCTCTGCTTGATTAGCCTTCTCAGAGGTGGTTTGGTTGGGTTCACAGAGGTAGGGCTACCAGCAGCCTTTGCTAGAAAGATAGTAAACAAAATAGTGGTGTGGATTCCGTTATGGGTTTATCTGCCCACTCCTATGCTGCCCTCCTTATCAAAAGGCTCTGACCGAGCACAACGGTAAGCATTGCTCCTTTTTCCCCAGGCAGCCTGTCTTCTCTGCAGGAAAGGCAACCTTTCACCTTTACATTCAAAAATGCTTCTTTAAACTTCCTTTTCCATATGACTTTGATTCTAATTTCTTTTTTTTCTCCCATTTGAAAAACAATCCCTCAAATGCACACATTTTATTTTACACACAAGCGCTGAAGTTTGTTAAATTAAGTCTTTGTTTTGCTGAGGGGAAACCCAGCAGTGATTTATTTTTTTTTTTGCTTTTCGAAACTCCTGTTTCTAGGAAACTTCAATGAACCATTTTATAGTACAATGATAGTGCAATGGGAAGAACTTGTACTCGAGATGATCAGACAACCACTAACATAAGGCATTACTGAATTTCTCAACCCTACGGGCAACAGAAATGGCAGAGCAGATTTTAGGGAAATTTTACACATTAGTACATAAACAGTCTGTCAAGAAATCACACCCTTCAGATGTCTGCCTCTGACAGTCTTCAAGACATTAAAAAAAAATCATAAATGTGATTTGCTATAGAGACATTTACTAGCCTTAATATACAGAGACTGTCATCACCAGGCAAGCCCAGGAGTGTCAAGTCGAGATTATTAGAGCCTGAGATGCCGATGCAGCAGGATGGCATGTGTGGATGTGCGCTATCCAAAAGATCATGAACCTCCCTGCTTGGTGACTGATTTGATCTCTAGACCCTTGTACTGTGGCCCTGCGTGCTTTGACAATGTGCAGACATAACTGTAAAAAGGAAACTTGGGGGTCTCTGAAAAGGGTCAGTAAAAATAAGAAAACTGGAGCTTTGTGGAGTTTAACGTGAAATATTGAAAGCAAGGAAATGCTGGCAAGGAGAAGAAACAGAACTGAAAGGAGAACTGGGGGAAGGAGACAGACAGGATCAAGATAAAGGATCTGAAGATGAATGAAGGATCTGGACCACACTTGGAAAGAAGCCAGTGAAGTTTAGCTACACTGCATATTTTGACTGATATGTGACTCTGTGGATTTTTGTATTTGGGTCAGTATGTCCCAAAGATGGGCAGAGGCTTCAGTGGTCTGACAGCCCCAGTCCAAATGTCTGCAGACAGACATTTGAATTAAAAGGATTTCAGGGTGAAGCAAGAATCACCATGGAGATGGAGCCTAAATCACATTACCCAGATGTACAGATGCTCTGTCTCTTGGCTGTGCACTTGCACTAGTTGCCTTGGAATCAGCATATCTGGGGTTGACTCCCAGGTCTCAGGAGCCGGCGTTATCAAACTGGCACCTTTCAGGTCATTACAGTCAATAATTCCTTTTTAAGTATCAGAAAAGAAAATAAAACAAAGTGAGATGATTAAAAAGCCAATTAGTAGATCAAAGTATGAGAAGCCAAGTCCTGGAGGGGAAAAAGAATGCATGTATGGTAATTTAGGCAGTAAGGAAAATAATTAGAACAGGATAGTGATAATGGGATAAGCTAGGGATCAAAAACTGCAGAGTTGATTAGCAAAAAAAAAAAAGGAGAAGGAAATTAAGGGAAATTTTAATGACTCTCTGCATAAAACAATTAACCATAGAAACAGTAGAATAAAAACTTTTCTAGAAACCACCCTGACCTCTTTATAAGGGGAAGAGTCATCCGTAATTCTTAAAACACCCCATTGTTCTAAGTCTTCTGCCCTGAAAACTATTTCATTCTCTCTGATGCAAATAGTTTTGGGGATGGTGAGGTGGCTCTGGAAGACATTGGGGAAGCAGCTGATAGAGCTGAAAGATGTAGAGGCAGACTCCCCCATCTCACCCCTCCTTATCTTCTTACCTCGCATTTCAGCAAAAGCCTCAGCAGAGTTTTGGTGCTAAACTTTGAGTCCTGATTCACTTTCTAAATTTTGTTTCCCTTGACTTCCTTCCAAAATCTTTCTTCCTCTCCAGTTCTCACAGCTCTGGCTTTCTCTGATGAGGTTTGATCTTGGCCAAAATTTCCTTTGGCCTTTTCTCCCTGTGTTGTGAGCACACACACACACACCTCCCCCAGCCCCATGCCTGCTTGAACTCTTGATCTTATCCCTGCTGTCGTCCATTTGATCAAAATATGCTATTCAAGGACTTAGTGCAGATGGGGCAAGAATGAGGGGAAACAGAAAACTTTTATTTTTTTGGTGAGGTTTCCAGAGAAGACCACCCTGGAGCTTTGGCTCCAAATGCCTCACAGCATTTTGAGCCCACGAGTTTCTGTGTTCTCCTTCGCAAAGTCCTGTGAGCCTTTAAACAGAAAGGCCCCTAACAGTTTGCTCCCCATGGCTCTGTCAAAGCAACAACATGCTTACATAAATATTGTTCAGCTCTAACCCTTTCCATGTGGCTCATACCACAGGAAGTTCACTTTCTTCTAAAAAGCCTGAGCATGAGTGGGGGTAAGGATGAGTCTCAGCCTGTGAAGTATGAATGATCCTTTTAGAGACAGCTGGGACTTGAGAGAATGAAGGGTTTGCAATTTAACAAGAACAGGAAGGAACAGAGCTGTGGAGAGAAAGAAGCAAATCAGAGGCATAAGTAGAAGAATAAACACCTCCTTTCTGTTGTCTAAGGAGCTTCTTAAACAGTTTCAGCAAGGTAGAATAGCAGTGACAGGACAAAGAGGGTGGTCATTAATGCTGGCACTATATCTTGTCAGCCATACAGAAAAAGAAAGGATCTTCTCTGAAGAGCAAATAGCAAAGATCAAATAACATTCAACAGGAGGTTGCCCTGAATGAGCAACATAGAACAATAAGTCTCTGAAGTGTTCACCTATTGCTTCAGTTACACACAGAGATAAAAGTTGAAGGTGTTACACCTCTGTGACCTTAAGAAGCTCTGGGTGGCAGCTCCCTATTTCCCTAGAGAGCTTCAAGAAGAGGAACTGGGAAGTATTACTCTGTATTTTGAGTATCTCTTACCTCCCTGATTGGTAACTCACTTCAGGGAATGGAAAGCTGCAGCTGTACCAGAAGAAGGAGATAAATACATAGTTTTAGCTCAAATTCTTCCTGCCCTCTAGAGGCACAGGAGCTGTGCTCAAGAAGATTGCGTCACTGACCCATATCTTTTATTTCTTTCTGGAGACAACTCGCTTGTCAGATTTTCTCCTTGTGGAGAGGCATATTTTTGGGGAAAGGGAAAGAAGGGAAAGGGAAAGAAGGGAAAGGGAAAGAAGGGAAAGGGAAAGGAAGGTAAGGGATGTTTAGTCTAACCCACTCACCTAGGCCCCTCCTATGAGAAGAAAGAGCAAGGCACGTCCAAGGGTGATTCATCCTGCCTATCATATATCTGTCTTACCAAAAATAGTTGTTGCATGGAACTTGTATCCTATAGCAACACTGTTTTGCCCCTCTGAGAATAGCATGACCAGGATTTCTCTAGCTTTCTCAGTATGTTCCATGAAGAAAAAATAGTACTTTCCTCTCTCCATTGAATTAATCCAATATAGTTTCCTTTTGTCAATTTGCAATCCTAACTTTCCTGCTTTCAGTTTTGATTTTGTGACATTTTAAACCCCATTGCTAATAAATGAAAGCTACCAGAGTTTTCCAGAAAGTTCTGGTGGTTTGACTTGTCCCCTCCATAAGACTGCATTTCTTTCATGCAGATTCTGCAATCCTGTGTCATTCCCTCTGAGAACTCTCTGAGAAAATGGCTTGTGGCAGATGTTGAACACCTCCCCCTCCCATTTGGTTCGTCTAATACAGGCAGCTTGCATGGGCTGAGTAGAAAGCTGAGGTCTCAAGCACTTGGAAACAGGAGATACAGAGTTAAGCTGAAAACCCAACTTGGAGTTTTTTGCCTGCTGTGAGGGGGCTTTATTTGATTACTTTGCTTGTTTGTGCATTTATTTTTGGAGAGCGATGAGCTGTCCATTGTTTTACTTCATTATGAAAACTGAACTATTGTTGAGGAGCCCTAGAGTGTGGGATGGGCTCGTGTTTGGTTTCCTAAAAGAAAACAAAATTAATTAAACCATAACTCTTTCTCTTTGGTTTATGGCTTAAAAGATAGTGCTTTTTTATTGTTATGCATTCTCTAGTAATTATTACCACTTGTAGAATACTGCAGACTAGAAACTCTGCCTTTAATAGAGCGGAGATGTTCAGTTCATATTCCTCAGTAATTATTTCTCTATTGTAACAAGGCTGTGATCTAAGTGCCCTTGGCATAACTCACAAACACATCACAAACAATACCTTAAAAGTGGAACAGCATAATTCAGCTTTGCTTAACAGCAGCAGGACATGCATTGCCATTTTGCTTCATTCTGCAGCCCTAGATGCATTAGGCTGTGTGAAAATCCTCATTGCTCAAACTAAGCCAGCTCTTCAGATGATCTGAGCCAGTCTGTACACCTGATTACTGCACTGGAAGACCCTGTGGACACTGTGCTAGAGGCGGAGAGAGTTTTTCTTTTTTCCTTATGGGGCCTGATGGCAAAGAAAATGATTGGTTTTCCCAGGACTTTTGGAGCTGTGCTACTGGAAATCACAGCTGCTAAGGCTGGCCCTGGTTCTGCCCACCATTACGATTCAGCTGAACACACCACGGTTTTCTCTCCATGTTTTCTGAAGTCCTTTATGTTAACCTGTCTTTTCATCTTAACTTCAGATAATACTGCTTTTCTTGGCAGTTTTTCTTTGTTCTTGTAGAGAAACACTCAAAACAACCCCTTATGCAAAGCCCTTGAATTCATACTTGTAAATCTGAGTGAGCAGATTTAGCGCCAAAGGGCAAAGCTTGCCTGCACTTAGAAGTGTGCAAGTCTAAGTTTAATCTGAAAAGTAAGGAGTTGCCAACTGGGGTTGGTACAACTTGGAGCTACATGTTTATTCAGACCATCCTGGGACTCAGGAGCATGATAATTCAATGTAGAAAGGGCTTCTCAAGCGTGAAGACCACTTAGCCATAGAGATTAGTTCTCTTTATTCTGCCCACTGCCAACAGCATGGAGCAGAGAAAAAGGCTTTGGATCAAAGAACAACTGGAAGAGAGAGACACTGACTTGCAAAAATAGATTGGTGTGGTAGGTATAGGCTATGCCTTTAAAATCTTTTCACAGATCTTGAACAGAAAGTAGTAAAATCACTGTTGGGTGAAAAAGAAAAATAAAGATAATTCTCAACAATCCCATCGGAGAGATATAGATTTAGTTCCCAAAACAATTTCTCCTCTCTTCTCGCTTCTTTGCTTTGGGAGAGATGCTAACTTGCTTCTGCTTGACCTTAGCTGCATTGTTTTGTTTGTCTAACATCCCTCTGCTCCTTTCTCTTCTCCCTTTTGTACAGGGGGCTTAGGGGGAGGCAAGAAGGGAGAAGCTAGTAGCTTCCCCGGGTCCTTGGCCAGGGGAGTCCTTGTGCTGTTTACTAATTGTAAATACCTGTAAATGTTGTAACTCCTGGATATTTTGTACATCTTCATTGCAGTCCAGTGTAGATTGTAGTTTTGCCTGTAAATACAGCTTCCATTTGCTTCCAGCTGAGTTGGTCTGGCAAATTTAATGGGGGTGGGGGTGGAATTCCAACCCACCACAATTGGTCATAACTTTGAAGTAAAAATACATAAACAATAAGCCGAACAGTGTGCAGCGATAATGTTAAAGCTGCTGAGGATTTGAAAGTAATTGCTGGGAGAGGTGGAATAGTCTGATTCAATGCAGCCAAAGCCCCAGAGAGACATAAAACTTTTAAATGTTTGATTCAGGCCCTGTGCTCACTGTGAAATGGCTAAAATTTACATGAGGTCAAATTCACTGTTGCTGTATCTCATATCACTCCTGTGAACTGTAATATAGAATGGCTGATTTACAGAAACACAACCCACTTCCTTGTAAAATCACTGCTTAGGAAAGATTTAATATAGTTATCACTGAAAAAGTTAAAGAAAACTCTTAAGATATTGCTCTGAAATATTAAATTTTGCCATTGTTAAAATATATGAGGATGATTTTTTTCAAGAACTGCTATTACACTGCTGTATTTTTATCATTAAACTGGCTTAATGTATCCTTTTCCTTCTTGTCCTGGCTTCACTTGGGCAATCCTAGGCCAGCCATGGGCTGCAGGCCATTAGCAGTTCTGAGTCAGCCAGGACAGCTGACTCCAGCTGGCTACAGGTGGGTCCCAGACCTTCACCATCACACTCAGGATAAAGGGAAGTTTGCTAGGGAGAGAGCATTTTGCTTGGGCTCTTGCAGGCTGTGCTGTTGTTTACCGTGGCTTCTGTGCTTTGGCTGGGCTGAGTATGATTTTACACATTCTATATTGAAGTTGGGATGGTTTTTGTTGTTTCATTGAATCTGTCTTCATTTCAATTTATGGGTGTTCTCTCATTTTTCTGATCTCCCTTCCTTGCTAAGGAGGGGTCATTGGGTGACAGAGCAACTGCTAGAGTTCAGTTTCACATATGGGCTAAGCACAGACACCTATTTTCAAACTAGATTAAAAATAGGTGTTACGTTTCTCGAGTATATTGCCCTTGCCTTCCAATTCTTGTACCGTGTGAGATCAATTTTAACAGGAAATAGATGCTTAAAATGTCATGTAAGATTTTCTTAAACAATTAGTGGTTGTGTAATAGTACAAGAAGCAAATTATTAAATAACTGTGTTAATGAAGTCTTGGTTAAATGCTTTTATAAATGTGGTGGGTTGAAATTCACACCCCCCCGGCCCCCCCATCATTAACTGTGCCAGACCAGACCAGCTGGAAGCAAATGAAAGCTGTGTTTACAGGCAAAACTACAATCTACACTGGAATGCAATGAAGATGTACCAAATATACAGGAGATACAACATCTACAGGTATTTACAATTAATAAACAGCACAAGGATCCCCATGGTCAAAGACAAGGGGAAGCTACTAGCTTCTCCTTCTCTGCCTACCCAGACCCTCCTGTACAAAAGGGAGAAAGGAGCAGAGAAAAGTTAATACCAAAACAATACAGCCAAGGTCAAGCTGAAGCAAGTTAGTATCTTTCCAGAGCAAAGAAACAAGAAGAGAAGGAATTGTTTAGGTGCAACCAATCTTATGGTTCAGGGATCAGTGCTGGGCCCCATCCTCTTCAATGTCTTCATTGACGATCTGGATGAGGGGATTGAGACAGTCATCAGCAAATTTGCAGATGACACCAAGCTAGGAGCAGATGTTGGTCAGTTAGAGGACAGAAGGGCTCTGCAGAGGAACCTTGGTTGACTGGACAGATGGGCAGAGTCCAATGGGATGGCATTCAACAAGTCCAAGTGCCAGGTGCTGCACTTTGGCCACAGAGACCCCATGCAGAGCTACAGGCTGGGGTCGGAGTGGCTGAGAGCTGCCAAACAGAGAGGGACCTGGGGGTGCTGATTGACAGCCACCTAAACATGAGCCAGCAGTGTGCCCAGGTGGCCAAGAAGGCCAATGGCCTACATTAGGAATAGTGTGGCCAGCAGGAGTAGGGAAGTCATTGTGCCCCTGTGCTCTACATTGGTTAGGCCACACCTTGAGTCCTGTGTCCAGTTCTGGGCTCCTCAGTTTAAGAAGGACATCGAGAATCTTGAACATGTCCAGAGAAGGGCAACGAGGCTGGTGAGAGTCCTTGAGCACAAGCCCTGTGAGGAGAGGCTGAGGGAGCTGGGGTTGTTTAGCCTGGAGAAGAGGAGGCTCAGGGAACACCTCATTGCTCTCTACAACTACCTGAAAGGTGGTTGTAGCCAGGAAGGGGTTGGCCTCTTCTCTCAAGCAACCAGCACCAGAACAAGAGGACACAGTCTCAAGCTGCACCAGAGGAAGTTTAGGCTGGAGGTGAGGAGGAAGTTCTTCACAGAGAGAGTCATTCGTCATTGGAATGTGCTGCCCAGGGAGGTGGTGGAGTCACCGTCCCTGGAGGTGTTTAAGAGGGGACTGGATGTGGCCCTTGGTGCCATGGTCTAGTCATGGGGTCTGTGGTGCCCGGTTGGACTCGATGATCTTTGAGGTCTCTTCCAACCTCGGTGGTACTGTGATACTGTGATACTACAGCTACAGAAATAGTTTAGTGGTTCTGGTCAAGACATCAGATCATGGATTACCTGGGAAGGCCACATGTACAATAAATGCATTTATTAAATAATAATGAAAAAGGGGGGCAAAAAATCTATCTAAAAATGGGTATATCTTGACTTTGCTCTGCTCAGAAAGCACAGGTACCAAGCCTGACTTAGCAGCTGGAATTTCATGCTCAGTTTTAATAGGACTTTACTTCAATAGGCAAAGGGTGGCATTTCCTTAATCGTGGGCTGTCACTGAGGAATGTCTATGGGTGCTTTGTGAAAATCTTTCATAATGTCATTTGATGGGGGCAGTCTTTTATGGTTTGGGTGCCTGCAGTTATTTCTTAATGTAGTGATGCTTCACTTAGCTCATTCTGTTAAATTTATGGCAGCTGCAGCAGAGCCTGCATAGCCAAGTACTCCAGCAACTTCTGATCAGGCTTGCACATGGCATCATAGATACTCTACTCAGCTCTGGTGAGACCCCACCTGGAGTACTGCCTCCAGTTCTGGAGCCCCTATTAGAAGAGGGATCTGGAGGTGCTGGAAGGTATCCAGAGAAGGGCCACGAGGATGAGCAGAGGGCTGGAGCACCTCTCCTGTGAGGACAGACTGAAGGAGTTGGGGCTGTTCAGTCTGGAGAAGAGAAGGCTCCCAGGTGACCTCATTGTGGCCTTCCAGGATCTGAAGGGGGCTACAAGAAGGCTGGGGAGGGACTTCTCAGGATCTCAGGTAGTGATAGGACTAGGGGGAATGGAATGAAGCTGGAGGTGGGGAGATTCAGGCTAGATGTGAGGAAGTTCTTCCCCATGAGAGTGGTGAAGCCCTGGAATGGGTTGTCCAGGGAGGTGGTTGAGGCCCCATCCCTGGAGGTGTTTAAGCCCAGGCTGGATGAGGCTGTGGCCAGCCTGCTCTAGTGTGGGGTGTCCCTGCCCATGGCAGGGGGATTGGAACTAGATGATTCTTGTGGTCCCTTCCAACCCCGACTGATACTATGACACTAAAATTACTTGGTATTTCACTGAAGTAACAAGGCATAATTATAGTGGAATTTGTTTCATGAAGGTGTTTGATTTGAATAGAATAGAATTAACCGGGTTGGAAGTGACCTCTGAGACCATCAAGTCCAACCTATCACCCAACACCATCTAATCCACTAAACCATGGCACCAAGTGAAGCCTTAAGAGTCCTTTTTATATCCTCAAAAGAGAATTCTGAAATGCCTGAATTTTTTTGTCTTTTTCTTTTTTATTGCTCCATGTGTTGCTGTTCCCTTCCATACAGTCGTGAGTCATCTCTGCATTTCAGATACATTTGTACAATTAATTGGTTTTCATCTATGGCCTTTTTACAATTTATAGCAACTTAGTTGCTGAAAAATTGGTTCTAAATTATACCTGATTCATGCCATTTGGTTTTGCAGTCTCCTGAAGCTTTCACTCTCTCAAAACAAGACCTCTTTTGTCGAGTCTCATTCAAATGATCTTTGCATGCTTTCTCTGCTAAAGGCAAAGCTAAACCTCCTCCTTGTATTGACATGTGTTTAGAAAACACTTTCATGGTCTTCCTGCTAATTTTATGGGTTGTTTCTTTAAGAAGAGAATTGAGATGTTTTTATTGATCTTTCCATTTTGGATTTTTTTTTCCCCCTCTCTCTAAAAATTGATTTTTAATGCGGAGTCCTACTTAAAAATCAATGACACAACCTGACTCAGAGTTTGAAACTGAAAATCTATAGTATTCTCAGTGGACATGAGATTCATAAGCTTAGCATCTAAAGACACTTTATACATGAGGCAAAAATTCTCCCCTGGGGTAAAGTGCCAACTAAGTGATAGCATATCTTAACAAATCAGTCTAATTGGCACTCCTCCAATACACAAGGTGCTTACATCCAGGGAAAAATAAACACAGAAGTATGGGAGGCTTGGAAACAATACCTGTCCAATCCCCCCAAAATCAGATTATGTGTGGCCTCTATACTTATTTATGTTTTAGACTCAATTTATCTGTGACACATCACTCCCTAGTGTTGTCTCCTGGTGATACTAGAAATATATGGAAGTTCACGAAACAGACTGATAAGCTGCAGTTAATTAAAAATAGGGTTTAATTAAGAATATAAAGAAGATTGTGTAGGTGATCTGAGAGAGAAATTTTGAGAAGAGAGATTTTCAGTTCCTTGGGACCCTGCATCCAGCTTCAGATAGGAGTTGCTGGGGTAGGAAAGAAAAGGGGTAAAGGGAAGGAAAGATTACGATGAACTTTGATCAGTTTGTGGAAAGTTTCATACGATGACTCAAATTTCCTTTCCGCTTCCCATTTCTATATCTTCCCCCTGAGCCCTGCACAAGACCAATGACATTTGAAAGACATTTAAAGGTATCCCAGTGATATTTAAAAGTATGACATTCAAAAGCAATGAAAGTTTGTATTTCTGTGTATGTGGCTTCAAGGAAGTGTTGCCAAACTCGTGCCAAAAATATCACTGATCTGAAATGCAGGTTGGCTTTGGGGATGCACTGTGAAATTTTTCTTACATCTTGGAGCCTTGTTTGTCAGTTTGCATCAGTATCATATTTTTTACCTGTTCATTGAGGTATCTTCTTTAAGGCCATCACCAAACTAAACTGACTAGAATGATTTTGGATTTCATCTGCTGTGGTCAGGCTGCCTTCTTAGCTAAGAAACTGTGGTTCCCAGTCGTGTGTGAAGATTTAGAGGTCTATGAGTAGTACTGGTCTCATTAAATCATGAGTAAAAAGTAACACTCTAAGACAACACTAAGAAAATTGTTTTCTTAATGCTAAGAATTTAATATGCTAAATGTAGACTGAACACATGAAGCAAGAGTTTGAACAGACAGCTGCTGTCTAGATGGCATAGGCCATCCAGAAAATAAATACCCTCCATAAGTAGCAAACAGAAAAGCTTGAGTTTGTCCCTCATGATAAAATCATCTTCTGTGTTGGGTCTTTGATGTTCTGAGGTTTATTGAGAGAGCTTTCAAAGGCAAAACACTTGGTAGATTAGAAGAGTCCAATAAGTCCAAGGTTCCCATGGTTGGCTGTGAAAACAGCTGCCTTGCTGTGGAGAAAATAGCGGTGAACAGAGAAACATCCAGCTAGTAGTATCCATAGTGAATGCAGGGAATGGAGAGTGCAGGCTCTTATGTCCTCTCCCTGAATCAAGTTGTTGGCCAGGTCACTTTAAAAGGTTGACTTGTAAAATGGTCCTCTTTATCTTCTTCTTCAACAAGCATTCTGAGAGTGAGTCCAATTGTTTCTGAAGTGATTCTTAATATTCAAGGGGAGGTTAGAATGTAAAAAACCATGATGTGTTTAAGCAGAAGGTGATAAATCGATATCAAGTTTAAAATGGCACTCTGCTAATATTTTCTTTATGTCAGTGCTTTGAAAATGCTACTTAAAATACTTCTGGCATACAGGAAATGTCATTCTTTAAAAAAAAAAAAAAAAAAAGAAAAGAAAAAAAGACAATGAAAAGTTAGAAGAAATGACTGAACCATGATAAAAAATGAGGAAAAAGACAAGACAAGCATCATTTATGAGAGAACAGAAGACTGAGTCACTGTAGTGCATATAAATATGGTGCAACAGTGATTTTGACTCTTTATCACAACTCTGATACAAAGCATTGAATAAAATAAAGGATGTGGGACCAAAGATAAGTCAGTTTACATTATGCTGTTAATGAAGAATAAGGAACAGTGTCGAAACAGACAAATCTTGGAAGATAGAAGAATGACAACTTTGGGCTCATCTTTAATAATATGGAAGATTTATCACTCCCTTTGCCTGATGAAGCTGTAGGCAATTTTTCCGTTGTCTGTCTGGCAGCTTGAGTTATTATAGAAAGAAAACCCAGCAGATACACAGCAAAGATGGAGCTGAGGAGGAGAATGAAGAGAGAATATGCCAGAGGTGACCAGTGTGGCCATGCTAGTTCAATTATGCCAGCCCTGGTGTTCGTGGCAGCCCTTTGCTCGAAGGTTATTTGGCCTTGTCTAAAATAAGCGCAGATAATAGATTTGTTCCCCCAACACAAGCCCATTCTCAAGAGTCTGTTAATGCATTGCTCTGCTCAGTTACAGCCTATTTCTTGTTGCTGTATGAGGCAGCACACATTTTCACAAGTTTCATCAGTGATTTTTGGATGGTAGTTGAGACTAAAGTGGGAAGTGCAGATGCAATTTGGTGTTATTGGAGCATCTTTGAGGGCAGTCTTTTTACTTTCCATTTCTTTGTGATGATGACCTGAAGGTGATCAGAAGACAGCTGCAATGTAAGGCAATATTTACTCAAAACAGGACTGGGGTGGGTAGGGAGGGTAGTGAGACACTGGCACAGGTTGCCCAGGGAGGTGGTGGAAGCCTCATCCCTGGAAGATTTTGCAGCCGGGTTGGATGTGGCTGTGAGCAACCTGATGTAGTGTGAGGTGTCCCTGTCCGTGGCAGAGGGGTTGGAAGTGGATGATCCTTGAGGTCCCTTCCAGCAATTCTATGACTACTACTACTTCCTAATCTCTCAGCTGATGTAAGCTTGCCAGTTCTTCATTATTAGTCTTAGCACAGCTTTTCAAGAAAAGAACCAGGTATTTTTTCCCCTCAAATTTGCTTCCTGATAGACAAATCTACCTACTTTCTAGACTTCTTTTTTTTTTAATAGATTTTTTTTTAATCCCAATTTTCTGAATACTTGACTTGTGAAGACGTTTGGGACAGCCAAGACATGACATAGTATCATAGTATCATAGTATCAGTCAGGGTTGGAAGGGACCACAAGGATCATCTAGTTCCAACCCCCTGCCATAGGCAGGGACACCCCACACTAGAGCAGGCTGGACAGAGCCTCATCCAGCCTGGGCTTAAACACCTCCAGGGACGGGGCCTCAACCACCTCCCTGGACAACCCATTCCAGGGCTTCACCACTCTCATGGGGAAGAACTTCTTCCTCACATCTAGCTTGAATCTCCCCACCTCCAGCTTCATTCCATGCCCCCTAGTCCTATCACTACCTGAGATCCTGAGAAGTCCCTCCCCAGCCTTCCTGTAGACCCCCTTCAGATCCTGGAAGGCCACAATGAGGTCACCTGGGAGCCTTCTCTTCTCCAGACTGAACAGCCCCAACTCCTTCAGTCTGTCCTCATAGGAGAGGTGCTCCAGCCCTCTGCTCATCCTCGTGGCCCTGCTCTGGACACCTTCCAGCACCTCCACATCCCTCTTCTAATAGGAACTCCAGAACTGGAGGCAGTACTCCAGGTGGGGTCTCACCAGAGCTGAGCAGAGGGGAGAATCCCCTCCCTTGCCCTGCTGGCCACACTTCTCTTGCTGCAGCCCAGGATCTGATTGGCTTTCTGGGCTGCAAGTGCACATTGAGAGCTCCTGTTGAGCTTCTCCTCCACCAGCAGCCCCAAGTCTCTCTCCTCAGGGCTGCTCTCCAGCCAGTCCCTGCCCAGCCTGGATTTGTGCCTGGGATTGCCTCGACCCAGATGCAGGACCCTGCACCTGGTCTTGTTGAAGCTCATGAGGTTGGCTTGTGCCCACCTCTCCAGCCTGTCAAGGTCCCTCTGGTCCCTCATGACCAGAGCCTGAACAGCAACTTGTCTGCACCATTCACGTGACCTTGTTCAACTGAAAACTTCATAGAGATGGACCCTGTCCTCACAGTTCCAGCCATCTTTTGTTGTGGATTGGTTTGTGGGTATTATTTTGGGGGTGGGATTCTGCTATCTATGCCAACGTATGAATGCATACACAATGTCTATAGAAGGGGCTCAGTCAACAGACACTCACAATTCAGTCTACACCTTTTGAGGGGCATTCACAGCTAGCATGTGAATAAAAAATGGGAGCGCATGAATTGCTGAATTATACTGGCTCCACAGCAGCCTCCAAACCCTGCTACAAACTTGAAAAACATTGATGTAGAATAGCAGGGTCCCAAGTCTCTGGTCCAGCCAGCCAGAGATTTAGACTTGTGATTTGTGTGTCCGTTTTCAAAAGCAGACTTGGAGTGTCCTGAGAGAAGAACCCCTGTTTTCCCTAGACTGTATAATGCTGAGGCTCCTTTTACTGTGTCTGTATTGGGATGTTCTTCAATGACTTGACAAAATTAGAGAGAAGGTAAAGATGGATATGTGGCCCAGGATGTCTGTGCAGTCTCTGTTATTAGAGAACTTAAAAATGTGACTTGCCCAGGTCCTGGGCAGCAAGATCCAGCTGTGATGCTAGTCTTGCTATGAGCAGGAGGTAGAACATGGTGATCTCCAGAGGTGGCCAGAGATTTCTGTCTTACTGTAAGGCCAGCATTCACCTTTTGAGCACTGGCAACAAGCTCCTCCTTGGTGTTCAGCTGTGATGGTCCTATAAAAGCTGTAGCAATGCTTTGTGTCACGTGAGCAGGGTCCACCCTTGCAGAGATCAATCAGAGACCCTTCCATATTACCCAGGAGGAAGAAAAGCATGAAGTTGTGCACAAATCCAGGGCCAGGACAGGAAACCACACTGAGCTGCTATTTTTTCTCCCACTGGAAGCAAATCTGAGCTGTTCTACTGAATTCATTTTTGATGGGAACTCAGACTGAGCTGGAACAATTTTGGCCTCAGCTAAATGGACACAGTCTCAAGCTGTGCCAGGGGAGGTTTAGGCTGGATGTTAGGAAGAAGTTCTTCCCAGAAAAGAGATTGGCCATTGGAATTTGCTGCCCAGGGAGGTAGGTGGTGGAGTCATCATCCCTGCAGGTGTGCAAAAAATGATTGGATGTGTTTAGGAAGAGCCTGGATGAGGCACTTGATGCCATGGTTTAGTTGATGAGATGGTGCTGGGTGATAGGTTGGACTCGATGATCTCAAAGAACTTTTCCAACCTGGTTAATTCTATTCTATTCTAAATGGAGAAACATCTGGTTCCAGTCCTTACCTGCAGGTCTGATGAGGCCTGAAGACTTGCAGAGCAGTTCGAAACAGAAGGTTATTAAAGGGAACCTTTCGGATATGTTTCCTCAATAATCCATGCATGGATGAAGAGAGGTTTGTGAGGGGCACTATGAGCATAATTTTGATGGACTGTTTGGGGTTGCTGTAGCACACAAATCTTTTCTCACTGAAAGAAGGCCTCGTGGTACTGTTTGAAAGTCTCCCTTTTCCCTGCTTTCCTACTGCAATCTGTGTCTCCACAGGCAGAGCAGAGGTGCTCAACTTCCATGTAGCCTTTCATTCCTGTCTGCCCCTCCCCTTGCTCCGTGGCCCACTTTTCTAAAACTGCAAGTAGAATCATTTCCTTTCTTCCAAGATAAAATGATTTATAATCAATTAATAAGCATTGCTGAGGCTTTTGTTTGCCTGAAGCATCATTTCCTATTCAGTTTTTGCATCTGAACTATTCAGCATCGCCTTTTGGTTCCCTCTGAAAATACTCTTGAGAAGCCATGCTTATCAGCCAAGAAGCATCCACCAGCAGAGCATGTGCATTTATAAAGAGACTATCACTTTTGTACTAACTTTGATTGCCAGCTTCTACACTTTAAATGAAAATGAAGCCGGTGGTAAAGCCACACTGCTAGATATCTGAATTCATTACGCTGAATTATACGAATCTTCTTCTTTCTTCCCTTCAATTCCCTCAAGTGGCATAGATTAATTTATAGAGTGTGTGTGTTTTTAACATCTGCAAAGTTCTCATGTGGATTGATGTACTGAGAATAAAGCTTGAAGCAGCCATTATGAGAGTAGTGCAAACATTTATTCCTCTTAATGATTTTTGCACACCGGTATTTTTGAATATCATTTTGGGAAGCGGGAGCAGAGTAGGGGTAATTAGGGAAGTTACCTTACTGACACAGTAGGAGATGGATAATTGCACAGGTCACAAAGAATAAGAAGTGTTGAATACGAGGAGTGGTATTTTTCCAAAGAGATTTGCGTGGAGCCATTTTGAAACCACAGAACTTGCCCTCCTCATTTAAATGGCTCAGACTACTTGCTCCTCTGAGCACCTGATTTCCATTAGCAATGGGTTACTTAGAGGCACAGGCACTGAGATTTGTGTCCAAAAGCTGGGGTTTGTACACAGATTTTCCTCATTAAAGTGGGAGTTACGTGTTTTGAAATTTTTGTCCTGAAGTGCCTGTAACCAAAATCCCGTGTTTTTGAAAACATATTTAATGCACCCCACTCTGGTCACTGCATCATTTCTTGATGTCTTTAAATCAACTGAGAGCAAGGGAATGGTTTGTTCCTTTCACCCTTTGATCACCTGTCAAGATGACAGCAACACCAACCTGTGTAATGATTTCTGGCTATCACGGACTTAACCAGAAGAAAACACCATGTTCTGTAGATCACACTGAGATTTAACTTCACATTCTTCAAATTCCCCAATCTATTCTTCAGATGGTTAAAATTAGAGAGAAAGAGCTTGTCCCCTGTACATGTTTCTATAGAGTTCAAAGAGAAGCCTCTTAAAAATTGGTAGTGAATCACAGAATAATTGAGGGTGGAAGGTACCTCTGGAGGTCAGCTTGTCTCATCTCCTCCTTAAAGCAGGGCTGACATCAAAGTTGGCTCAGGTTGCTTGGGAAACTGTCTTGTCAAGTTTTGAAAATCTCCAGGGACATCTCCACCACCTCTCTGGGCAGCCTGTCCCTTTGCTTAAGCACTATTGTTATGGGAAGTTTTTGGTTTCTTTCCCCCTCCAAAAAGTGCAACTGTTACTTCATGCCTTCTGCTGTGCACCCCTCAGAAAAGTCTGGCTTCCTTTTCTCTGTAAACTCCCATTAGGTAGTGGAAGATGATAATTAGAGCCACACTTTGCCTGGGTCCCTAGACCAAACAAATCCTCAGCATCTCCTCATACTCCAGGTACTCCAGCCATCTTACTGCTGCTCTGCTTGACTCACTTCAGCTTATTGAAGTTTCTTTTGCTAAGAGGTTCAAAGCTGGGTATGGTGCTTCTTGCAAGTGCTGACCTTCTGGCACTAGAGAGGTCTACTAATGCTGCCCAGGACATGACACTGCTCCACTCCCTCAAGGGCTCGTTCCTGATTGCCCACCAAGGCTCTTTCTCAGATCTGTTGCATAACCATGTCATCCCCAGTGTGGACCATTGCAGGGTTTATTTCACCCCAGAAGGATGAGTTTTCCTTCAGACTAGGTTCCTCATCACCTACTGCTCATCATATTTTTAACTGTTACCCAGTTTAAGGTTGACCACAAGTTTAATGGATGTCATCAAAGTGGATGAAAAAGGTGTTGGAACAATATCAGTATCAAATCCCATTGCAAGTATCTGCATTTTAGGCTCTGAACTGTTGGCAAAGACACTCTTGCCCCACATTTTTCAGGTGGATCCTGTCTCTCCATAGTATTCTTTGTTCTTTGAAGAGGGGCTGTTGGAAAGATAAGCCAAAGCCCTGCTTCTGCCATCAATGGTGCAGCCAGGTGCTAATCCATAGCTTGCCTCTCCTTCCATCCAAAGTATTTCTCTTTGACTGACATGACTGCTTGGGTCCTTGTTCCTGTCCTATTTGCTCCTCTAGAGACCTGTAATCAATAAGAGTGCCTCTCTTGGCAGTACTCCTTAGTTCTGGATCCCTTAGATCCTGTAATTCTAATCTTGCTGAAGGCTCAGACACTCCAGATGCACCATCTGTAATTTTTCTGCCCTTAACAAAGGTCTCCTTAACACACTCAGATGCTATCGTAAGAGACGCTAGTTAGTGTAATAATTGCTTCTACCTATGCAGCTCAATGAAGTACCAAATGCATATTATTTTATTAAGGTACTTTACCCATAGTTCAATAACATTAGTAGTACCTTAAATAAGTATTTAGGTAGAAGAATGTTTTATTATAACTATAAAATGAAGCAAATCCCTTTTCATGATCAGAAGTCTCATGTGAAAATCACCGGGTTCTTTGTTTAAAATCAAACAAGCTCTAACTGCTCTGCTGGGTATGGCACTGAGGAGCATACTGAAAGGACCAGACCTGCCCTGACAGAAGAAACGGACCTTTGCTGATATCTGCATTTCTCTTTGTTACTGAGAAGTGATTTCTGGATAGATTAGACTCCTTCATTCTACCTCTAAATTCCTTAAGTCACACAGCAGGCTTTTAGTTTTGAAAGAAGCACTTTAGTTTGTGCATCACTCAATGTGCCCAAGGCTGCAAATCTTACTTACAGTTCTGCTCTCTCCAAAGAGTAGAGAGCAAACACTAGCAGTGAGGTTTGCTGAGACTTATCTGGGCTGCTTTGGCGTGGGAGAGCTCCCCACTGAATTTCCTCATCCTTTCTGGATGTCCCTCCTCACCTCAGGGCATGCAGGGAAACTGAGGTGGTCAGATGATGAGGGGGTGACAGTGGCTGTGAGACAGTGCCTGCTGCACACTGCTGTGGGCAGCCGCTCTGTATTCTTCCCCTTGCTTCCTGTGCAAGGCTTTGCAAAGGGAGAAGTGCTTTTTCTGAAACACCCTGGAAATTGTGAGAGGAAACCCTCTATTTTTAACCAGACTTAGTCCTTCCTTACCAACTCATTAGAGCCAGTGTCAGGGCAGGTTAAAAGGATACCATTCTGATCTAATAGCACCTTTTCAATTGTTTTCAGTGGCTGCAAATGAGGGTCACACTGCAGCATGTTCCCCTCGTGAGATCTGACTTAAGTTATGTTCATGTATCACACATCAGCCCTTCAGCTTAGCTCAAGATTCAAAACCTGCATCAGCAATCTTGCCTTTTAACCACATCAAATTATTGTCCCTAGATTTGGAGTGAGAGTTGGTTTTAAACTCATGCAAAATGCGAAACAAACCCAACCAAACAAAAGACCCCAAACCAAAACAAACCTACCCCCACCCACCCCAACCAGCCAAACCCAGACCTTAAGGTTGACTTTCTATGGTTAAAATAAATTCTCTAAACTCCAATAAATACATACTATTCACCTAGTGATCTGAATAGCTATCCAAGGCCCTCTGCTCCCATATTGAACTCAGGAGCTGAATTTATCTCGTTATTCAGAATCTAGGCCTTTTAAATGAGTTTGGGGAGGCTCATTTAGACTGCTCCCTTTCAAATATTTTTTGCTCTTTCAAAGTCATCTGGCCTTCCTTCTTCCCCCCCCCCGTTCTCTCTTGATTTAATATACCATAATAATTCTTCTCTCAATCTTTCAAGTAACAGTATGTATCAAGCAATTATCTAAGAGTCTTCGTGTTGCCCTTAGAAGTATTCATACTTCCCATCTGTTACTAAGTGCTTTAATAATTTTCTTTCCTTGCTGTGGCTACTGAAGCCCTGCCAGTGTGTACCATGCTATGTAGATATGGTTGGATGTGGGTACTTTGATGATGAGTGGGGACCAATAGAATTACTTCTGTTACTTTAAGAAGTCCAATAAATAAGCATCAATGGTGCTTATGCTGAGGCTGACCTCCGTCCTCTGGGCTCTCTGCTGAAGCCTTGGATGACTGGCAAGAAAAAGGCTACTTCTTCCATCAGGGTAGCTGGGAGCCAAATCTGCTGAGCATACTTCAAGGGTGACTCATTTCTAAATGCAGTGAATGCAGAACAGCGAGGGAGATGGATGGCTATTCAGCACCATCAAGGGTCAAGAGTTCTTAGCTTCTCTCGGGACACATTCAGACAAATCCAAAGACAGATCAGAGATTTTATAGAGGCTCTAGTCTTCCTAGGAATGAGCAGAAGTTGTGCAAAGGTTTTGAGAATCACAGCTTTAACATGTTTAGGGAGTTAAACGTGATGTGAACACTGACCTTCAACCACTCTAACTTCAGGTGCTTCTGGACAAGGTCTGAACCAACACTGAATCCATAGAATCAAAGAAATTAAAATAAAGAAGAGAATACCATCCTGTAAGCTCCTACACTTGAAAGGGCTCCTAACACTCTCTTTTGGCTTGTATCTTCTCTGTCTTAATAAAATATGTCATTATGCCACAAGAACAGCTTCAGTGGGAGGAATTGAGGTCTCGTGTATTATGGGAGAGTGCTGAAGAGCTCTGGACTGGTATTCTTAGGTGGCTGCTCTTAAGATAGTCTTTTTTTTTTTTCCCCCATCAGAGACATGTGCAATGAAGAACAGACATGGAAAAGCAGGGATTCATTCAAGGTGGGCCAGGGACACACATCTTCTGTGCTCCCTCATTTACACTGCTTTAAAGGCATCTTCTGCCTTTCTCTTTCCACATTCAGTCTCCCACTGTAGGTAAAGTGGCAGATTGAAATATGAAAAAAACCGAGGAAAAGGGCAAGAGAGACACCAGTGAAAGGCAGGCCTGCAGCGCTCACTTCCCCGTGTCCTTTCCTGACAAGCAGCACTTCTATTTGTGTTGGGGTGCCAGTTCTATCAAACTTCTGTCTTGTATCAATTTTTAGCAGCATGGATAATTTATTGCATCTAGGATGATAGAAAACCAGCTTTATACATCATTCAGCTTGCAAAAGATGTGTAGCTTCAGTTCCTTAATGGTGTCATTTTGGCTGAATGCTATTAACAGATTACCCCTGCCTAGGGCAGTGGAGCATGTGCAGCAGAAAGATAACCTTGTGTTCGTAATTTAATATTAACTGTTTTCTCCATAGTACCTCTTTCCAGTACATTAACAACAAACCAATATGGCCTTGTCCCCTGCGGTTGTATTCTTCAGCAAAAAATGGATTACATGATAGCAAGTTCCTGAAGATTTCCAATGAAGTATTACAAATCACTCAACGCCTGCTCTGCAGAAGTGAAAAATAAACAGGCTTAGATTCAATCAAATTTAATTCCTCCAATTTAGCTTTCCTGCACTTCAAAGGGTGCTCTTATTAATGTCTTGGTGGCAGGGGGGGAAAAAGGTACCAGTAATTTCCCCTCCACCCCCCAGTCTTACACGGAAAGCCTCCAGTTGTGTTGAACATAGAGCGAGATCAAGAAAATGTGGTGGGGTTTTTATTATTTTTTTTCATGAATACTCTGCCACAGTTTGATATAAAAGTGTAAGCCATTTACAGAAAACTCTTTATGGAATTTTTATCCTATTCCATTCCCGGGAGCTAAATTTATATCCTGCATTAGCTATCATAGCACTAGAGTATTAGTCTTCTTGCAAGCAGTTCAGGGCAGTCTGAGGGCCCTATCACTCTCAACCACTCACATACACAGGCATTATGGGTTTATCTCATCTTCTGCAGCAAGTGCTAGGCCCAATTCATTCCTTTAGGCTACTTTACTAATAACCTATTCCTTATCAGGGCCTCTCCACCTCAGCTTGTGATCAAAGACCCAATTAATGGAATGGAGAAAGGTGAAGCATTCAAATAATGGAGACAGCTGTTTTTCTCTGTTAGAGAAAATCCATTTGTATTGTTATCGCAGGCTCCAAGTTCTGCAGCTCCTGTTTAATTCAGTCCCCCTCTATTCCTGCTGATGATAAAAAAAGAAGTCACAATGAGCTCAGAAGAGAATGGCAGAAATATCACTGTGTTTCAACTCAGCCTGGGTGTTATCAACTTGAAAGTGAAAACACAAGCAGATAAGGAGAGGAAAATGTCCAACAAAGACCATATCAAATTTTCAAAAATGTACTTTCATGCTGCATTCTTTAGTCACCTTTCCAAATCTTTCCCTCATCCGGATATGCGCTCCCTGTGCCGCCCGCCTGAATCAGAGGAGCAGAGGGTGATAATATCATGGGGGCCACCTCAACTGAAAAGTAATTAAAGAGGGAGAATAATCATAACTGGCTGGCACCACCATTATCAGGGAACTGCAGCTTCTTCCAGGGGCCCGCAGCCGAGCTGGGTGTTTGCATCGCCACCACCGGGGGATGAGGTTTGTTTCTTCATCTGATAGTAAAGGAGTAGTGCCACTCTCAAGCCGGGTGTTAAACCTTCTCCTTACCGGGATTCTAGGTGTAAATCTGCCCAGACTAGTGCAGATGAAATCCTCCTCACTCTATGTGACAGCAGCTCTCTCCGTAAACGTGTAGAGGCCACGATACCATTCTCCTCCTCAGCCCTTTGTAATCATGTTGTCACACTGTCACACACAAGAATAACCATGGGCAGAACACCGTCATTGCGCTTCATTGAACTACAGAAGACTTGCAGGTTTAAAGTAGAATGGTGAAAACCAATTATGCATTCTTCAGACTGATGCTATGCAAAAGGAGGGAGGAGGATTGCTCCGCTGGATAGGCTCTGAGCAATGGAACGTGTGAGCGCGCAAGGCAAAACCCTGCTCCATGTTGCAGAAGTCGTTACTGCCACTCTTGTATGCAAAATAAGTGTTGTTTAAAGATTGTGAGACTATTCACACACTGAGGGGATGGTTTGGAGGTTTTTTGGATTCCTTGGGAAACCTGGTGCTGAAGAAGCAAGGGCTGAAAAATCCTGCACTTCAGTTCTCTGCCGAGTGTGGACAATGGGCACAACAAACAGGCACAAAGACACAATATATGCAGTGAGTTAAGACAGCAAAGCCTTTCCCAGGCTGATTGCTCACAGGGGATCACAGAATCTGTGTTAGGCTGAATAAGGAGAAATGCATTATGCATTTGCATGTATGATGAACATTTAAAAGAGAACTGTGTGGAAACAAAGAATAATTCATAATAAACACGGAATGGCGAACACTTCAGACCCAGCTGTAGTTTTTGAATCATCACAGACACCAAACATTACTATTTTAACACAGAGGTTTCACATTTCATATCAAGTAGGGCAGCTGAATAATATCATTTGTGTGTACATCAGGAGTTTCCTCATCCTTCCGCCGTGTTATTAAACTCGTGTTCAACAAATAAAGACAACAAAAAGCCGCACTCCAAACAGTATCATGAGCAAAAATCTATGACTATCAATAATTTCCCATTGGAACAGTAAAATGGATGGATTCAAATGTAATTTTATGTGTGCCTGTGAAATGGAAAACACAAAGAATGGTGAAAACCAGCATTAGGGGCTTTCATCAGCAATAAATCCATAATTCTGCCCCACCTGTAGTCGCTGATATAATGTACCAAAAGGGAATGCAGCTGCAAACTCTGCTTTTTTCTCTACTTCAGCAGTCTCTGCACAATGAAAGCAGTCTTGAGGAATTATTCAAGGGTCTGAAAAAAAAAAAATCTTAATGAAGGCATACTTCTGAGAAAGGTAAAGCAGAATCATATTTAATATGTACTGGTCAACCTTAGGGTGGTCTTGTAGGATGCTAAGTGACTTAAGGGTGGTCTTCTGCATTGGTTTCTCCAGACAATAATAAGCTATTGCCAACCCATGGTGCTGAATGGCACAAGTGTAAATAAAAATTATTAAACCTACCTTTAGCTCCCACCCCACCTCCTTGAAGCTAAGAAAGCCTGGTGAGGGGAAAACCCTGCCCCAAAGAAGTTTGAGGGGAGCAGTACAGTACAGTACAGTATTACCAAGGTTGGAAGAGACCTCGAAGAGCATCGAGTCCAACCTGTCACCACAAACCTCACAACTAGACCATGGCACCAAGTGCCACATCCAGTCCCCTCTTGAACACCTCCAGGGATGGCGACTCAACCACCTCCCCGGGCAGCCCATTCCAATGACGAATCACTCTCTCAGTGAAGAACTTTCTCCTCACCTCCAGCCTAAACTTCCCCTGTTGCAGCTTGAGACTGTCCCCTTGTTCTGGTGCTGGTTGCTAGGGAGAAGAGGCCAACCCCTTCCTGGCTACAACCACCCTTCAGGTAGCTGTAGAGAGCAATGAGGTCGCCCCTGAGCCTCCTCTTCTCCAGGCTAAACAGCCCCAGCTCCCTCAGCCTCTCCTCATAGGGCTGTGCTCAAGGCCTCTCCCCAGCCTTGTTGCCCTTCTCTGGACACGTTCGAGTGTTTCGATGTCCTTCTTAAACTGAGGGGCCCAGAACTGGACACAGGACTCAAGGTGCGGCCTAACCAAAGCAGAGTACAGGGGCATAATGACCTCCCTGCTCCTGCTCGCCACACTATTCCTAATGCAGGCCAGGATGCCGTTGGCCCTCTTGGCTGCCTGGGCACACTGCAGGCTCATGTTCAGCCTACCATCAACCAGCACCCCCAGGTCCCTCTCTGCCTGGCTGCTCTCCAGCCACTCTGACCCCAGCCTGTAGCACTGCCTGGGGTTGCTGTGGCCAATGTGCAGAACCCGGCACTTGGATGTGTTCAATCTCCTGCCCTTGGACTCTGCCCATCTGTCCAGCCTGTCGAGGTCCCTCTGCAAAGCCTCTCTGCCCTCCAGCAGATCAACTCCTGCCCCCAGCTAGTTTCGTCCGCAAAAGGCAAAAGGCCTGCATAATTTTCCAATAGCCACATATACTGGATTCTGATGGCTATGAGAGGGGTGAGAGGGATGATCTTATTGTTCCCAAAGATTAGAACAGAAGTGAATAAACATTCCCTCCTGTGCTCTCAGACGTAGCACTGCACCTGTGGGAGTCTGGAAGGATGCAGCTCATGACAGAATAGGAGTTTCCAAGGTGACATTTTCTCCCACATTGAACATCTACAAATATTTGTGTATCCTTAATGCGTATTTTCTAGTTTGTCCAAAGGATTGTACTATTTAGCCTATTTCTTGAGAGAGCTCTGAGCAGAGAATAATAATTAATTATAGTGGTAGTCAGTGAAACTTTATGTACCCATCTTTAATCAGTCTTTTTTTTGTCCCCCTCTGTGCTGCTATGGCACAGCATGACAGTGAACTGTGGCTCAGGCAGTTTAGGAGGATGTTCAGTCTCCTCTTCTGGCATTGTTCAGGCAGGCTAAGCTGAAAGATTTCTACACTCAGATGTACCAGATAAATAAAGCTGCTCTCTCTCTTCCAAGGGAGTTTGGATTTAATGCACCCAAGTTAATGGGCTTACACTAATATACAACTAATAGCAAGAGAAGACATAAGCCTGGGGTTATATTCACAGATTGGGCAGCCTAGCAGCTGAAGTAAAAGCTTCATGAAAACTTCTGATGGGAATTTATTTTCCAAAGGCCCATTTGCAATTTTATAGCAACAACTTTATCTGGCTTCTGCTCCCATTTCTATTCCTGCAGCTGCAGCAGCCTCTGTGTGAGCAGAGAGCACAATGTGACCTTTGTATTTGCAAGAATTTGGCCACGAAAGTTGTGCAGCTGCAAAGGGATCCAGGTGCTGGGGCTGGCAGCCAGTAGCAGCTTGGACATCGACAGAATTGGCAGCCTTGACACCTGATCAGCTGAGCTCTCCGGGTCTCTGTGGCAAAGTAAACTGCCACTACCCTGCTTCCCTCTTCTGACCTCCAGGCTTCAGCACTCTCTGAACTTGGGGCATTTATTTTTTTTTTCACTAGAATTGCCCTTCCCTTTAATTTTGAGCATTACTTTCAGTGATTTTAATGGGCAAGTAAAGACATGAAGAGCTAGAGCAGAGCTTACGGTGAAGAGTATTCTCCTATAGCTTTGATGTGTTAAGCTGCTGCTGTTCTCAAATCCAACTTAACTGTACTATTAGGACAATACCAGCCTGCAAACTGTGAAATAGAGTAGCTGCCACAATAAAATCCCTGCCTTTCATAAACATTGTAAATTATCTTTGGCTTGCTGATGCCACGGTATTTGATCTTCTGCAAGCAAAAAAAAATTGTTCAGATGGCTGATACTGTACTTGGATTAGACTCAGCACTTTCAAGCCTGCTTCTAATTGAACAAATGCAATTAAATCCCAAAATCCATCCATGAAAAATGAGAATATCTGTAATTTATGGACTTCTTTATGAACCATGCTAAAGCACAGCCTTTTCTTTGGGTGCCAAGAAGATTGAATCAAAAAGCCAGGAGTGAAGAAGAAAAGTTCTGCTATTGCTAAATTATAGGTGTACTGAGATTATATTTTTTTTTTTAATAGAAACTTTGAAACTACCATAAGAATTATGGGGAGCAGGTCTGATAAATGAAGAAAGGATTTACAGTTGGATTCTTCCCTGTTTACATTGCTCCTTGCGCCTAGTCTCTGAGGAACAAAAGTAAGGCAAATTAAAAAAAATAATAGAATAGAATAGAATAGAATAGAATAGAATAGAATAGAATAGAATAGAATAGAATAGACCAGGTTGGAAGAGACCTTCAAGATCACCGCATCCAACCCATCAACCAATCCAACCCACCTAAACAACTAAACCATGCAGCCAAGCACCCCATCAAGTCTCCTCCTGAACACCTCCAATGAAGGTGACTCCACCACCTCCACGGGTAGCTGATTCCAATGGGCAATCACTCTCTCTGTATAGAACTTCTTCCTAACATCCAGCCTAAACCTGCCCTGGTGCAGCCCAAGACGGTGTCCTCTTGTTCTGGTGCTGGCTGCCTGGGAGAAGAGACCAACCTCTGCCTGGATACAACCTCCCTTCAGGTAGTTGGAGAAGCAATAAGGTCACCCCTCAGTCTCCTCTTCTCCAGGCTAAACAACCCCAGCTCCCACAGCCTCTCCTCACAGGGCTGTGTTCCAAACCCCTCACCAACTTTGTTGCCCTTCTCTGGACATGCTCCAGCAAGTCAACATCCTTCCTAAACTGAGGGGCTCAGAACTGGACACAGGACTCGAGGTGTGGCCTAACCAGTGCAGTGTACAGGGGCAGAATGACCTCCCTGCTCCTGCTGGCCACACTCTTCCTGATGCAGGCCAGGATGCCGTTGGCCCTCTTGGCTGCCTGGGCACACTGCAGGCTCATGTTCAGCCTACCATCAACCAGTACCCCCAGGTCCCTCTCTACCTGGCTGCTCAGCTTAAAATAGCAACTCTTGGAACAATATTCAGTTCTGTTCTACCTCTTTGCAGCTTAATTCTCTGCTTCTAAAGTTCTGGAAGTCTTTACATTGAATAGACATTTGTCAGGATTTTGGTATTTGGGTGCCTGTTTCCTAGCTTTTATAATAAAACCTCATCCATCTTTCTTGACTTTGCAGAAAGACTCACTCCTGAATGGCAGAAATCCTCTTGCAGGAAGCAAGTGGTCTTAGTCCTTGTTTACCCAGTTACGGTGGATGGCTGGATGGTCTCACACCCTTGTCCATTAAGACTGTTGCCTTAGAAATGCCACACTTCTTCCAGTGCCACCATCTTCCTTGTGGCTGTACTCCCAGTCTAAGGGATGTCTTGACTCTTGAGAATCTGGTTTTATGCTTTTTCACAGCAGAAGCCTTAGAGATCTTTGCTTCCTGTCCACTGGGGCATGACAGAAAAATAAGGTTAGAGAGAATCATAGAATCAGTCAGGGTTGGAAGGGACCACAAGGATCATCTAGTTCCAGCCCCCCTGCCATGGGCAGGGATACCCCACACTAGATCAGGCTGGCCAGAGCCTCATCCAGCCTGGGCTTAAACACCTCCAGGGACGGGGCCTCAACCACCTCCCTGGACAACCCATTCCAGGGCTTCACCACTCTCATGGGGAAGAACTTCCTCCTCACCTCCAGCCTGAATCTCCCCACCTCCAGCTTCATTCCATTCCCCCTAGTCCTCTCACTACCTGAGATCCTGAGAAGTCCCTCCCCAGCCTTCTTGTAGCCCCCTTCAGATACTGGAAGGCCACAATTAGGTCACCTGGGAGCCTTCTCTTCTCCAGACTGAACAGCCCCAACTCCTTCAGTCTGTCCTCACAGGAGAGCTGCTCCAGCCCTCTGCTCATCCTCGTGGCCCTGCTCTGGACACCTTCCAGCACCTCCACATCCCTCCTGTAATAGGGGCTCCAGAACTGGAGGCAGTACTCCAGGTGGGGTCTCACCAGAGCTGAGTAGAGGGGAAGAATCACCTCCCTTGACCTGCTGGCCACACTTCTCCTGCTGCAGCCCAGGATCTGATTGGCTTTCTGGGCTGCAAGTGCACATTGAGAGCTGTTGAGCTTCTCGTCCACCAGCACCCCCAAGTCTCTCTCCTCGGGGCTGCTCTCCAGCCAGTCCATGCCCAGCCTGGATTTGTGCCATTCCAAGCGTTGCTGTCAGAGCCTGCTTTCCCCATGAGGGATTGAAAAGATGGAGTCTAAGGACAGGAAAAAGCTATACCTGAAACAAGGGCTATAGAGTGGGAATTCTGTAGCCTTTATCAAACACCTGACATGCAAAATTGATAATGCTTCAGACTGGTGCTTAGATCCATCCCTATGCCTGTCTTCATTCATCAGCACCTCCTCATCAAGAAGTTTTATGAAATATTCCACTTTTTCCTTCTTTGGGTAATCTTTTTGACTTGTGCTTTTAATATTTAATAATTACCCACACATGACTTAACCCTGCCACAAATGAGATTTCAAGTCAGCATCTGCTCTAACTTCATGTTACTCAGAGACTTCAAGTTCCTGATGACATACATATGTGACTTGTTTTGCCAAGTCTGCATACTCCACCAGCGTGGCTTCAGAAGAAACTTCAGCTCCCTCCCTCCTCTCTCCTTCTCACATGCATTTGTTCACAATGCATTCAGTTAGTCCCTTTCCTGTTTTGTGGGATTTTTTTGTTGTTGTTTGGGGGCTTTGATTTTTTTTTTTTTTCCTGTTTGGGAACCAAAAAATATTTTTTTTCCTTAATAAGAGCTTTTACACCCAGCCTGGCAGTATTGAGATGGATGATGTTCTTTCTTTATTATTATTACTGTCGTCTGAACACCTGGACATAGGATGGATGCCTTATTCACACCACGTACTGGATAAAGCTCTGATCTCATTGAAACGGCTGGGGAGTCTCAGCACTGACTTCAGTTAGGACAAGCGTTCCTCACCATCTTTGTCACTGTCTCTGCAATGTTGGGCCCTGGTTTTCCAAAAATAACCTTGGTTGTTTCCCTGTTCTGTCTCAGTCAAAGCAAGCTATTAAAACAGCTCCCCAGGAAGCCCTGAGCCACAGGGACAACGAAAGGTGAATTTATCTTGACTGGTAAGAGGAATTTCTCTGATGCTGCCCATTCATTGTGCCAGCTTTAGGTGAATCAGCCTCTCCCGTGCTTTGTTTGACTGGTGATGTGGGCCATAAAACCAATAAAGCGAGAAGACGTTCATGATTATTTTTCTTGAAGCCTCTTTTCTGTCTTCTTCCACAGAAAGAAAGAGCAGACTTGAGAATAAAAATTCTAATTGCTCTCTGGTCAGCCAAAAATATCTCCCAAAATACAAGATGTGTCAAGTGGTTTTGATACCTTTTGAACTTTCCTTTGAGCTTTCCTCTGCAGTTAGGACCCTCTGAGCCTGCAATGAAGCAGCTGACAGTGATTAAGTTTTTGTATGTACACACAGTTCAAACTGCACTTAGAAAAGCCACATTTGGTCATTGTTTACTTAAGTTTGCAGCAACAAATACAGATGCATGGAGTTGAATGTACACCTGGCATTAATCAGCTGCTGCTGCTGCTAGTTCACAGCTGCCTCCAAGCAAAACAAAATGCTGGAGTGGAAATATGATTTCAGAACCATCAGAAATCTTTAAGGGACCTACAGAGAGGAAGGGGACCTCCCTAACAACATTTGCTTCCAGTTTGTTTCAGCCTTCAGAGATTATTTTGTGTGTGTGTCTTAAATCCTTTCTTAGATAAAAGAGATCTACAGGTTTTCAGCTGAATTGTGTGTGTATATAAGGGTGTATGCATGTGTATGGATATTATCTGTAAATGTGTATGGATGCTATGTGTATGTGTAATATGTATATGCACATTGCATAGGTGTTGCCTAACAATGGAAAGGACCTACACTTGCCTCAGCCAGGGACCTGATCAGTAATACTGCAGTGGTGCTCACCTTTTCTAACCTCTTTTGAAAGATTTCCACTTCTAGAAGTTCAATTCTGCCTACATCAATCAGCTCCAGGTTCAGTAGACCTGAGGGGTTGAGGGAGGGGGATAGGGGTGGGGGTGGAGAGGGGAACCCAGTTCTAATTCTTAACAGAATCTTATTTTATCTAATTGCATAGAATCATAACATGCTTTGGGTTGGAAGGGGCATATAAAAGTCACCTAGATCAACTCCCCTGCACTAAGCAGGGACATCTTCAACCAGATCAGGTTTCTCTGAGTCCCATCCAACCTGACCGTGAATGTTTCCAGGGCTGCCCCTTAGGGCAACCTGTTCCGATGTTTTAGTTGCATTTCTTCCTGTCGCTGAAGGACAGAGAGCAACTGATTCAGACGCCAGGAGGACAGAGCTGCTAGGAGAGCTAGCCCCAGCTGCTGTGGGAGGTCGAGCAGGCATCCTGGCTGCCCTGCAAGAGGCTATCCATCACCTACCCCTGCAGCACTGCGCCCAGCACCAGCCCAGCAGGCTGCCACTGAAGTGGGTCACTTGTTGCAGACACGTGCTATCTGGGCTTCCAGCATCTCCACAGCCTGCCTGCCACTAGCCAGATGGAGCTTAGGATGTCTGGCTTTCAGCTGCGAGCTCCAGTGGGGATTTCCCACCTTTGTAACATCTTTCTCTCTCAGCCATGAAATATTCCGGTGCTGAGTTCAGCAGAAGCACTCAGGCTGAGAAGGTCCTTCCTCCAGGACAAATCCTTCCTTCTAGACAGTCCTTTTCCTTGGGAATAAAACAGCCAGTTTGTTTGGGGTTTATGCTTTCAAAGGTGTTACAACACCAGGCAGCATTGAAGGGGCAGTGCTGAAGATTGAGGCTCATTAAGTGGCGGCAGATGATCATCAGCTGCTTGAGGTGTGGTGGGATGTAAGAGAAGGGCATGCATCAGGGACAGTTTTTGCTAACACATGTACTTATGTGCTTTGCTGACATAGGTACTTATCTATTCCCTGGTAAGACAGTGAGCAATGGGTGAGTTTTGATGAATTTGTAGTATTTTTGACAACAGCTAGGAAATAAAAGCTGAAAAGAAAAAGGCAGCAAAAGCAAGAAACACAACCCAGCTTCAGAAGGTCACAGGATAACAGGATGCTAGGGGTTGGAAGGGACCTCTGGAGATCATCAACCCCCCTGCCAGAGCAGGGCCACAAAATCTAGGACAGGTCACACAGGAACACATCCAGACAGGGCCAGAAAGTCTCCAGAGAAGGAGACTCCACAACCTCTCTGGGCAGCCTGTTCCAGTGCTCTGTGACTCTCCCAGTGAAGAAGTACCTCCTTGTATTGAGGTGGAACCTCCTGGGCACAAGTGAGCAGAGGCTGTCCCTTCCTTCCTGACACCCAGACCTCAGATATTTATAATCATTCATTAAATCCCCTCTCAGTCTTCTCTCTAGACTAAACAGCCCCAGGTGTCAGCCCCTCCTCACCAGGCAGTGCTCCAGTCCCTTCAACATCCTGATAGCCCTCCCTTGGACTCTCTCAAGTAGAGAGGTCTTCAGTCTGAGGTTGGTGAGGATCAATTCAAGTCAACACCCACCCCCACCCCCCCCAAGAATGCAGGATATTCACCTGGTACTCTTCATCTAGATTAATCAGGATTGATTTTATCTTCTAAATACATAAAGATAGATGTTAGTTCTTTGTACTTAATTTTATTACCGTTTTATACTTCCATTGTTTATTTTTGTGTGTTAGAAAAACTTAGAGCTTTCTGAAATGAGAGCAATATCTGCATAGATAATTGAACACAAGTGAAAGTCCCCCATTCGTCTTTGCCTCTCAGAGGGTGCCTACACTGCCAGCACCAAACAGGCTGTGGTGTAGAGTAGACCAATGCAAGATTGCTGTTAGCTGGTAAGTGTGACACCAAGCTGTGCAAGGAGCATTGCCAGTCCTGAGCTCTGCTCTCCATGGCTGCATCTGGAGAGTCATTTAAAGCCCTGTTGCTCAGGTCTGTGTGGCACTGGAGGCATTCTTACCCCAGCTGAACTCATAACTTTGGATCTAGGTAACTGGGACTCTGGCTGGGGAGAGGAAGACAGGATCAATAAGTGAGCTCTTCACACTGAAAATGTATCTGTGCGCAGTGCCTGTGGCAAACACACTGGGCAGGTTCTAATTCTAGCTGAGTGGCTCCTGCTGTGCTACAGAAGGGCAGGGGCTCAGCTACAGGGGAGTGGAGGTGGCAGGCTCTCGTGTGGGCACCAGCCTGGCCACCCTGCAGCTCTGTCTGCCTCAGTGGAGTCAACATTTACTCTCCTCAGTATCTTTTTCCCTCTTTGTCTTCAAAGTCAGGATAATCTCTAACCAAGAGGAGGCAGAAACTTCAGTGAATTGGCAGCAGTGAATCACTGGAGCATGTTGAGGATAAAAGATGGCTGTGAATATACCCATTTAGTACAGAGTGACTTGGATGTTCCTAGACAGCAGATGAATGAGCCATTTCTCTGCCATTTTCTGATGACTGGCAAGAAGGGGAAAATACACCTGTGTCTGTGCACACATGTCTTTTCTTTATGCCAGACTTTAGACACAGGGATGACAAAGAGACTACAAGAGGTTTATTGCTATGAGGAGAGAGTGGCTCTGATACGATGCTGTGGGCCGCTGCTTGTCTTATGACCTACATTTTGGTAAGACAAATATACAACAGACATGGCTATTTATCTTCACAAAGACCTCTCTTCTGCAGGGCCTTGTCTGCATCAGTGGGTGTGGGATTTTGCATTGCCTCCAAAAAATCATTTAAATCTAGAACTAAGACATTTAAATTCTCTGTTGAGGATGGGTTCACTCTTAAATGACCATTTCCTTACCAGCAGAGACCTTCTCCTCTGTTTCACGGAGATGAAGTGTGTCCCTCAGAAAGAGGCCAAATTTCTGTTTGAGGATCAGTAAAACATTTGAGCTCTACAGCTGAGATAAGCCCTTCTTCATTCTGCATATCTTTATACATGACCCTCTGTGCTCATCCATGTGTTGAAAAGCTAGCTGGGATTTAAAGCCTGCTCCACCTGTTAGGGTCCAGTTGCAGTTCACTGATGCAACAGCTTGTTCATTATTAGTATTTTTAACATTGAAATTCACAGACACCACCAAATTAAGAATTTCACAATTCTTTGTGGGCATGAAGGAAACTAAATTTTCATCTTTGTTATGTGGATACCTGATTGGTCTAAGCACCTCTTTATTTTTTACTCAGATAGGAAACTTATCTCGGTATTCAGATGGCTTACTGTGATGGAAGGAAGTTTAGAAAAACAAATCATTTTAAGCATGGGTTCAAAAGAGTTTGTTACTTACACACAGATCATGGAGTAAGTTTCAGTTTCATGTTGAAAAAAATTAAGGTGGAAAAGGCAGCAGAAGAAAAATTAATGACAGAATCATAGAATAGTTTGTGTTGGAAGAGGCTTCCAAAGGTCATTCAGTCCAACCTTCTCTGCCCAGAACCCTGTCAATCCTGAACTGGAATACCTCCAGGGATGGGTCCTCAACTACCTCTCAGGGCAACATGCTCCAGTGTTCCACTACCTTCAGATAACTTCAGATGTCTGGAATATAGGTGCCACCATCTGAACTCGACACACCAAGAACTCTTTTATAGTCAGTGGAGGGTATGTAAGTCTTTAGAGTTTAGCAAATCTGATTTTCTTTAGTCATACAATAATCTGCATCAGAAGTGCATCTCTCTGCTAGCCATAAAAGCAAGACTAGACAACCAGCTCAAACACAGACTGCAAAAGTCTCCTGTTGGCCAGAGGAATATTACCCTGAGAGTTTACCCTAATTGGTGATCTGCAGTGGGTTGGGAGTCCAATGGCTAAGAAAGCATCTCTGCATTCTTAGAATCATAGAATCATAGAATCAGTCAGGGTTGGAAGGGACCACAAGGATCATCTAGTTCCAACCCCCTGCCATGGGCAGGGACACCCCACACTAGAGCAGGCTGGCCACAGCCTCATCCAGCCTGGGCTTAAACACCTCCAGGGACGGGGCCTCAACCACCTCCCTGGATAACCCATTCCAGGGCTTCACTACTCTCATGGGGAAGAACTTCCTCCTCACCTCCAGCCTGAATCTCCCCACCTCCAGCTTCATTCCATTCCCCCTAGTCCTCTCACTACCTGAGATCCTGAGAAGTCCCTCCCCAGCCTTCCTGTAGGCCCCCGTCTCTGACGGTTTAGCTCTCTGGGCAGAAGCAAACGCATCAGCAACGGCTTTGTTGTTGTTATGTTTTCAGAAGTCACCTTTACTGGTGGTTCAGCAGAATCCACCTTTGCCACAGTTTGGAACTTTTTCTTGACAGTCACCGTTTATGCTGCCCCTAAAGAATTTCAAGTTTGTGAGAGGGTCAGGCCCTCGCAGTTTTAAATGCACCTACTCTGCTCGGCTCGCCGAAGAGCTCCAGTACATCACTTGGCAATCACGTATCTCAGAAATAATTTATACAATCAATTAAAGAGCATTATCAAGGGATGATTTGACAACTGTTGCCATGCCAACCAACGAAGCAGCGAGCTCCTGGGCGTTTAAAGGCTGCACCTGGTGGTGGATCCAGCAGATTTCGAGGACTCCGGGAGAATCGCAGATGTCCAAAGGTGTGGAGGGAAGATGGTTTCGAGCTTGGTGTTTTTCCATTTTCGCTGGCGCAAGGGTGTTGATGGCATGTTGTTCACTTCCTCATTAAAATTCTGTCATTTTTCACAAAGTGTTCTGCATTCAGGGCTGAAAATTGAAGTGAGAATGCACTTTACAGACTGATAAAATATGAGAGCAAAATGGATGATGTTCATTTGCAGGCTGAATTAATTAAAAGGAAAAAAAAATAAAAAGAAGAAGAAACAGAATCACAGAGTGACAGAATTTCAGGGGCTGGGAGGGACCTTGGAAGCTCATCCTGTCCAACCCCCCTGCCAGAGCAGGGCCACCTACACCAGATTACACAGGAACACATCCAGGTGGGTTTTGAATATCTCCAGAGAGGGAGACTCCACAACCCCCTGGGCAGCCTGCTCCAGGGCTCTGTCACCCTCACAGGGAATAAATTTTTCCTCATATTTATGTGAAACTTCGTATGCCTCACCTTCCACCGTTGCCCCTTGTGCTGTCATTGGGCATCACCCAGCAGAGCCTGGCTCCATTCCCTCAGGACTCACCCTTTACATATTTATAAACATTGATGAGGTCACCTCTCAGCCTCCTCTTCTCCAAGCTACAGAGCCCTCAGCTCCCTCAGCCTCTCCTCATATGGAATATGTTCCATTCCCCTAATTATCCTCGTGGCTCTGCACTGGACTCTCAAGCAGCTCAGTGTCTTTCTTGAACTGAGGGGCCCAGAACTGGACATAATATTCCAGATGCTGCCTCACCAGTGCAGAGAAGGAGAGTTTGTGTCAGCCCATTTATGAAAAGCCCCTTAATCAAACACAGCTTTACCAGCCTTAATGGACACACATCTTAAACTCTCTGGCATTAGTATTTAACATTCCAGTTAGTAAATGGCTCCTAGTGCATTGAGCTAAAAAGCAATTGGAATAGGTCACTTCAAGAATAAAACAGTGCAAGCTGGAAGCGACATTTTTCTGTTGGTGACAACAGGTTGGGCATTTGCTGCTCACTCCTCACAGCTGTGTTTACGTCTTTAGCTGTACAGTAGCTCTGCTCTTAATGAGAGAATTAATACTACAAAAGAAAAATTTCCTTCTATGCCACCTTGCACATCCTTCTAGCCATGGGAATTAGGGTTTAAAGTGATGGCCCATGTCAGCTTGGAGGTTTAACCACCCCCTCTTTCAGACTTACAGGCTTGATGAGGCCCTGGGCAGCCTGGTCTAGTTGGGGATGTCCCTGCTGACTGCAGGGAGGTCAGACTGGTTGACATTTGAAGGTCCTTTCTGTCCTGGATCATTCTATGAATCTATGATTTTTAGGGTGTCAGGTAATGGTAGGACTGGGGGGAGTGGAGCAAAACTAGAAGTGGGTAGATTCAGATTGGTAGTTAGGAAGCAGCTCTTCCCCATGAGGGTGGTGAGAGCCTGGCACAGGTTGCCCAGGGAGGTGGTGGAAGCCTCATGCCTGGAGGTGTTTGCAGCCAGGCTGGATGTGGCTGTGAGCAACCGGCTGTGGTGTGAGGTGACTCCCCATGGCACGGGGGTTGCAGCTGGCTGATCCTTGAGGTCCCTTCCAACCCTGACCGTCCTGTGTGGTTCTGTGTGATTATTATGGCTAGACTTGTGAATTTCAGAATAGCACTTTCAGGTGTACAATAGGTTACTGCAGCTCAGGTTACTGCAGCTTCTCTGAGGTGATTTACAATACAATACAATACAATACAATACAATACACCAGGTTGGAAGAGACCTTCAAGATCATCGCATCCAACCCATCAACCAATCCAACCTGCCTAAACAACTAAACCATGCAGCCAAGCACCCCATCAAGTCTTCTCCTGAACACCTCCAATGAAGGTGACTCCACCACCTCCACGGGTAGCCCATTCCAATGGGCAATCACTCTCTCCGTGTAGAACTTCTTCCTAACATCCAGCCTAAACCTGCCCTGGCGCAGCCTGAGACTGTGTCCTCTTGTTCTGGTACTGGCTGCCTGGGAGAAGAGGCCAACCTGTGCCTGGCTACAACCTCCCTCCAGGTAGTTTCTTATGAGGAATTTGTGGTCTTGAGGTGTTGGATCACTTCTCTTGGTTTGGTTCCTTTGTAATGAGAATAAAGCCATTGGTGTCCAATTGGAGCCCCTCTGGCATCTAACTGCAGTTTGTAGATGCAAATTTAGGAAGTGCCCCAAAGAACTGGCCAAGCAATGAGTGAGCACCCAGTAATTCGGGGGGTGGATGCAGTACTGGTCAAGGTTTTCCTCCCTGTGGAATTAACTACAGTTGCTTATTCTTCTTACTAAAATGAGCCCTCCTCTGTGCAGGGACACGAAGATGGAGGCATAAAGGCAAATTTGCATTGTTTGTTTTCTTTCCAGGAATAATTGTACAGTTCTTTCTCATCTCCCAGGTCCCACATCTGCCCCTCAGATATAGGCTTCAGTCCCAGGCCTTCCCCAGGGCTACTCTAACATCGGTGGAAGCGTTAAGGAGAAAGCTTCCATGTGGTCTTTGAGCAGCTGAGCCTCATTTTCCCTTTCTCTTTTTTGAGGGGGAAAAAAAAACAAAAAAGAAGAAAAAAACCAAACCCCAAACATCTCACACAATAATTCAGCTGCTGTGAGATCTCCTTAGATATTCATTATTTCTGCCTTGCTATGAGGATTTAAGCCTTAAAAGCAGGTTCCAAATTTCCCCAGGCCATGCATGGGGAGGCTGGATGCCCTCCTCTCTGTGCAAATGGCACATTCCCTCATGCCCTCCACAGCCTGCCGAGCCCCTAGGGGCGTGGAGACAGCCTCACCAGCACTAAAGTGTGGTTTATCTGGCTGCCTGTTGTGTACAAGGAGGAAAGCAGCTGGTCTCTTTTAGCATGATTAACTTTGCTAGAAATTATTTCCAGTCTTCAAAGTTTGGTCTCTGGAGCTCTTACAGGCTCTGTACAAACCTTTTCCCTGTGTTAGGCAGCAGAGCCTCCTCAGGCAGCTCTCTGGGGTGCAGTGGCTCTCTCAAGGTTGAAAGTTTGTGTAGGTGTCTGTTCACCCACTTATGGTCTACAGCCTCTCCTTAAGTGGTGCTTACTGGCTTTCCTTCAGAGCTGACATATTAAACCTATATATATATATATATATATATTTTTATATATATATATATATATATACACCTTTATTCATCCTTGTTTTAAACTCCATTTCTGCATCTCAAATTAAGTCACTTAAGAATTTCAGGCCACACCTGTCCCCTGAGAGCTGTCTAAGCAATGGACTGCACATTACCTGATTCATCCCACAGAAACATGACTTCTCTGCTGCCTGGTGACATGGCTTGACACAAGAGTTGGGAAATTTCCTCTTCACCATCCTGTGGCTTACTATTTATGTGCTTTCCTCTCGGGGAGGCAGCGTTAAGTTTGTCCTCAGGCAGGCTGGGGAGGGAAATGAAGCCATGTGTGGTAGTTTTAGGCTGTACCTTTGAAATGTTCCACAGAGCTTGAACAAAAGTAGTAGAAGTAGTAGTAGAAAAGGAAAAGAATGCTAGTTCTAAACAATCCCATGGGAGAGAGGGCTGCCATAAGAATTAGTCTGGTAAACTTTCTGTCTCACTTTTTCAGTTTCTCCGCTCCGGGGAGACGCTAACTTTGTGCTGTGCTGGCTTCTGCTTGACCTTGGCTGCTTTGTTTTGGCTAACTTCTAACGACAACCTCTGCTCTTTCACTTGTCCCTTTGTGTCCAGGGAGTAAAGGGGTGGGCAGGGAGTGGGAAGCTATTGGCAGCTCCCCTGGTTTTTGGCCAGGGGGCTTCTTGTGCTGTTCATCAATTGTAAATGCCTGTAAATATTGTACGTATTGTGTATTTTGTACATCTTCATTGCATTCCATTGGAGATTGCAGTTTTGCTTGCACATACAGCTTCATTTGCTTCCAACTGGGCTGGGCTGGCAATTTAATGTTGGGGGGAATTTTTAATCCACCATACCCTGTCACGGGTGACTGTCATAACCTCCTTGGCCTGTTCTAGAACAGCCAAGGGCTGCAGAGCCCATGTGCCATGGTGGTTATAGCCAGGGTGTATCCCATGGTCTTTACATCAGGAATTTGTGGGTGAGCATGAGGCATGCCGCAACAGCACTTAGTTCCCTGATTGTCTCTTCTCTAGTGCCTTGTTTCTGACTAGTTTGAAGGGTCAGTGAGGCAGCTGGCACCTCTAGCTTGACATTCAGAGAACAATCCACATGTGGAACGCTAAGCTCCTATGGAGTATCTGTGCCTAGAGGAACAGCTATGTGGTGGGTTAACACCCTTTTCTGAAAACAAAAGAACAAAGCAGGGTGGAGGGCTTGCAGGTACTTTTCACTCCCTGCAGAGCATTTTTCACTTGGGAAGCTGAGTCTGTTCCATTCCCCCTCCCTGCCCAGCTAGGGTATAAAAAGCAGGACATCATAGCTGTTGGCGCTTCTCTGGCTCCTGCCTCTGCTGGATGAGAGCTACTGCAGCTGCCCTCCTGCTCCTCTGCCACGTGGTCGGCCCTGATCCTTCTCTCTGCTGCCTCCACGCTTCTCCAGAAAGGCTGGTTTTGTATTACTCTCTTGTTTTTTTTGTCCCACTCCCATCCATCATTGTTCCTTACCCTTGTGAACATTTCTTCTGTTATTGTTATATATATGTATATATATATTGCTTAAAGACAACTCTTTAACTCTCTACTTCCAAGCTGACTCCCAAATTATTGCTTGGTGGATTTGCTCCTTCCTTTTCTCCCCTCTCTGTTGGGAGGAAGGAGAGGGGGAAGTGGGGGGAGAGATTCTCAGCCTTGCCCTCATCTGAGCTCTTAATTTCCAGTTAAGGCTCAGACCACCACAAGCTAGCAGCCCAGCAGAGAATCACAGCAAGGCTTAGGTTGGAAGGGACCTCAGAGATCATCTACTCCAAGCCTCTTGCCATGGACAGGGCCACCTCTCAGCTAGACTTGGTTGTCCAGTCTGGCCTTAAACACCTCCAGGGAGAGGGCATCATAGTTTCTGGGGTCCTGCTTTTTTTTAAATGTTTTTAGGTTCCATATGTCCTGCTTGACCAGCTCACCCCCCTTTTACTGGCCCAAACCATGCCTGCCACTTGCTGGAAGAAACACGCTTGGAGTCTTCTACACACATTGTCATGCTGTTTGATTTCAGGAGAATTGGGGGAACTAAACATCACATTTCCATTATAAATCAGCACTTGGGTTTAAAAGAAGCATCAACTTCTAAGATAGTTTTCTGGAGATCTTTTAGCTTATCTGCCTTGTCTTTACATTATGGTAGAGGAAATGCATCCACATGCTCGCACCTCAAATCAGAGATGGTAACTGCTTGCACCATTGCAACTCTGTCACCATATCTAGCTGTACAACATATTATTCCTTCCTCTTTTTATGAACTGCACTCACACAAAGACCATTTTTGTCTAGGCCTCAGCCCTAAAAGGGTAGCACTTTCATATTTCCCCAGAACAATTATTCTAGACACACAAAATACTTAGGAGAATTTTTGCTCACAAACAGTGTGGTCTTAAGACGTACACATGGGGTATACTATTATTTATACTATGTGACAAATTAAGCCAGCTGAAATGATAGTAACCAAACACCTTCAAGTCTCCAACCTGGCATAATATGCATAACAGCAAGTCTCAGAGAAGTTCCTAGCCTGGGCTGGTTTTGTATTTAAAAGCATGCATATGAAAGGAATCAATTAGAGTGCTTATATCTCATCAGTTTCTGATAATTAATACGAGCTCTAAGGGCTTTATGGATTGTTGGCTTGATAATTCACTAGCAGCTGAAGTAATAGAGGTTATGATGGAAAGATGGCCTCATAGCTGCCTTGTGGAGTGCACTAAATGATTGAACCCAAAGAATAATAGGGATGGAAATCGCTGTGTTCATTCATGGATAATATACGACAGGAGTAAGGCAAGCAGCAAGTTAGCAGATGACTCAGCCAAGCATCTATGACTGAACAAAGTGTGATTCTAACCTTCTGTCACTGAAAATATATTTAATGGAAACATTATCATTCTGATATATTGCTTGCTAAGATAGGACATGTTTATAGTGCAATTTCCCTACGATGTTACTATAGGACTCTATTTTGGCACACTTGCTCTTGCTGAGTAGTACTTCACCCCAGAATAAATCTACTCCTCCTGGAGCAAGAGACTATCCAAAAAGAGCAAGCGAGCCAGAAGCTGGTCTGAAGTTGGCTGGAGCCAAATATCAACAGAGAAATGTAAAGGATCCTATTAATTTTTAATACTCAAAGAGGAAGGCCTCTATAAACAGTGAGGACCACATGTAAGGTTCTTCCTTTGTTATGACTTTTTCAGCCTAAAACTGGACAACATAATTCACTTTTTTAATTAACAAATATGAAGAGCCACATGCCTCAGATGCAGATCAAAGAAGGGGGATGCTGAAGGCATCTGCCTTTTCCCTGTGTCTGGGAGAACTCAGTTTGTAACATTTTTATTGATAGGAGCACTCAGGTGTTCGGCGGTGGAACAGAGCACAAGGTCTGGAGTGTTGTATTAAAGTGAAACTTGCTGAAGGGAGGAGAAGGAGGATAAAAATGAAGCAGGATAATCTCTAGAGCACATTATACATGTATGCTGGTCAGGGATGGCTTGCAGCAACTCTGCAGTACTGTGCAGCAGTACCCTGCCAACAGAATTCATGCTGAAAACATATGTTCCTCTGCTCAAACCAGCTTTCCCTACATCTGGAAACCAAGAGTTAGAGGGGGAGGGAAAAATAAGACAGCAGCATATGTAATTCTCTTCTAAGAGAAACCATTCATTTGTTCATGAAAGAAATCTTTCTCCTTGTATCACCAGCAGAAATTCTCACAAAGTTCTGGAATGGGTGTTTAAAAGCTGGGCTAAGAAAGGGAAAAAAAAAAGGTAGGGGTGAGAGTGTAGGTAATGGCAGACATTTATGACTTCTTCTTTTTTCTGAAGTCAAGTCACATCTTGGTATCAAAAGCAAATTTATTTAGTTTTTAAAAAAAGGGGAAATCTTGGCAAAAAACATTGTTTTAAATGACTGCAAGACTTGTAAAAAATAAAATAACAAAACCAAAATAACTCTGTTGTGCTGTCAAAAGCCTGGGAAACACAAACCAGATGTTTCACCCGGCCTCACTTAGTCAGATCTCCCTTTGCTCTGCAGGCAGCTGTGCCAGATGTCTTTTCTGAGAGAGCAGCAGTGCTTTCCTTTGGCACTTCTGCGCCACGCTCGCTGACCAGCCAGACGCCCCCATCAGATGAAGGCAGTGCTGTCAGCCTTCCTCTTACCCAAGTCTGCAGAAGCTCTGCAGGACAGAGCAGCTCCATGGCTTAGAAAAAACACAAGCATTAGGTAAAAATGTTGGCGAGCCTCCGTTCCTCAGGCGACTGGTGGGGCCACTGAAGTCAGAAAACACTGCTGGCTTTAATGGGTGGTGGCAGCAGAGCTCTGGATTTGCACCCTGAACAATGCACACATTATCGGAGCTAAGGGCAGCTACATGGGTGTGTAATAATATAGCCTTGAGACTGCAGCTTGGGAATGCCAAGAGAGCAGACTGGGGGGGGGGTTGGTTATGGGAGACTAACAGGGAAACCACTTGAGCAGAGGCTGAACCCTCCCTGCTTGGTTGTTTAAGGAGGGAGGGCTGAGATCCCCAGATCTGACATTTTGGAAAATTTTAAGACATTATGTTGACCTCTCGATCCTTCATTGAGCTGCTGCCTCACCCTGGAGGCCCACGATGACTCCAGCTCAGCATGTTGGGGCGTTCGGCTCACTGGCCAGGACACAAATCTGCGTAGGCAGAGGTGGATGTTTCACCTTGGATTCATCTCCTTGTCTCTTGAGGCCTCTAACAAGCAATTATTGGTGGTGGAGCTCCTCATCGCTATCCTCCATGTGAAAGACTTGGTTTAGGCCCTTTGCTCTTGGCAGGTTGTGTCTGTGAATCCTCAGTGCCCCTCAGCATCTGGGATTTAGCATCCACTGTCTCTGGGGACACTTTCTTGGAATAAAAACTGTGGTGACTTCATGTAGGCAGATCGCTGCCTTGCACCGGGGCATCTGTGGTACTGTTCCCAGACATCAGTCTTGGCCTGGGGAGGGAATTCTCAGAATCTGTCCCTAAAAATCTAGAGAGTAATACTAAGTGACACCATGACTCCGGCCTGAGGTTACTCTTTTAATGTTACATCTCCGTCATGAAGCTTCCTTTGCTGGACAACTGACGGCTGCATTTCAGTCGACCCAGTATAATATTACTGTTATTTTGAAACTGAGATGCAAATCTGAACATGCAATCAACAAAATGCCACTGTCACCACAACAAAGAAGAGGCTGATTATCTAAAATGATCTGAATATTAATACAATCTGCAAATCATTCTGGAAACACAGGCATGCAGAAGAGAGAACCTACTGCTGTACGTACCCTCAGCTCCTAAATTCACTATGAGGCAGAAGGAATCAGACCTCTGTCAGTCTGTTAAAATGATTAAAGAAGAAAAGAAGGAGGCTCTCCACCTTGCAGTGAAAGGGGAGGTCTCTGGAGCAGATCAGATTAACAAGACAGTCTTAGAAGCTTTTATTAACAGAATCATGCTAAGCAAGATTTGGGAATAGTGAAGGATTTTAGCTATACAAAAGGGAAATAATGCACCAAACCCTGGACTGCTCAGCCACTCCTTGGAAGACAAGTTTTTTGATAAGGAAGATGAAACAGTAAAATCTTTTTCTGGTTTTGATCCTAACCAATAGAGAAGGAAGGGTTGAGCATATAAAGGTATAAAAGCAATTTGTGTAAGAGTGAAGATGAAATGACAAAGTTTATGATCTTCATAAAGAAAAATTTAAGAAATGAAAAGCAAGAAGACAAGCTTCAGTAACTGTGAAGGACTGAGAGGCAAAGTCTTGTAGAAGGTACCTTAAGGAAAAGATGAAACAAGCTGACAGCTTCTCAAAGACTCAAAGAAATCAGCTATAGAACCTTCCAAAGATAACAAAACCATGAGCCTTTCACGCTTAAGAGAAAATGTAGGAAGCAAACAGTGAGATTACTAAAGGTGAATATGAAAGAATAACTCAAGCATGTAAGAACAGAGCCATCAAGGACAAGAAGAAACCACTCCACAAGTACCTTTCTAGTAAGGAAAAGACTGGTGGAGAAGGAAATAATACAAATGAAAGTTGAAATGTTTAATGCCTTTTTTCCCATCTCTTGTCCCTATAGCAGTGATCAGATGGTTAACACTGTTAATTCAAGGGACAGTGCACCGCAACAGGGAAACAACAAGCCAGGAGAGAATTAGGTAGGATTGCATTTTTCAGTTGGCTGAGATTCCTTGTTTGACACAAGGATATCTCTGGCTTGTCAGCAGTTATCACTGAGGCCTTGCAGGGAGCAGCTGGGTTACCAGGAGTCTGGAAAAGGTCAGGGGAAAGGAAGGGGCAATAAAAATAAAAAGAAAGTAGACTCAGAGATCATGGAGCCATCAGCTTAAAGGCAGTCTCTGAAAAGTCTTCCCAAATCATAGTACCATAGTATCAGTCAGGGTTGGAAGGGACCACAAGGATCATCTACTTCCAACCCCCTGCCATGGGCAGGGACACCCCCTGCACTAGATCAGGCCGGCCAGAGCCTCATCCAGCCTGGTCTTAAACGCTTCCAAATAAGGGAACAAACTCCTTGGAAGGAACTGGGAGGTGAAAAGATTAGCATCCAGCTTGGATCTACCAAGTACAAATCATTTGCAATAGGGGGGGAAGCAGTGGGTAGCTGCAATCTTTGCTTTAATCAGGTTTTGACAGCTGCGCACAGCTCACAGTCCCACAGCCAGCACTGTAGGCTATAGGCTGTCTGCAAGCTGCTCCAGTCCCTGGACCCACAGAACAGTGGCAAAAGTTTGCTCTCAGAGGGAAAGGATGCTTTGGATGGGAGGATGTGGGATGCTGGAGTTGGTTTGGCCCAATGTTATCACTATCTGGATGATGGGAAGGGAGATGTGCTAGATAAAACAGCAGAGAATTCTGCTGGGAGGAGCTGCAAGTACATTGCAGGAGTGCATTTAGAATTAAAGTGCCCTTGGGAAACCAGTGAAATGGTGTGGAAAAGAGAGGACAAATTTCCAGGGGGAAAATGCAAGGTGCTGCACTTTGACAGGACTGATCACAAATCTGAGGTTGGTGAGGGCAAAACGAAGTTGCAAAACCACGTCACAAATGACGCAAAGGTGGTGTGGGATGTATAAAAAGCAGTGTTGTGGGGAGGCACTCGGGGAAATATCTGCTCCTCAGCATGGATGTGGCTGCAATTTGAGATGGAGCTGGACAAATTTGAGAATGTCCAAAGGAAAGCAACAAGAGGTCTGAAAAAGCATGACCTTGGAGGAAATACTGAAGGAATTATCTTGGTGTGGTCTCAGGAAAAACAGGCAGGGGAGGGGATGGCAACAGCCTTTGAGTACATAAAGGCTGCTGTGAAGAGGAGAGGCATAACCTGCCCTCTGCATATACAGGGGATAGGTCAAGATGTGGTGGAGTTCAACTGCTGGAAAGGAAGTGTATAAAAATTTTCTGAGGCTTTAGGGAAAACTCTCTAACGGTACAATTAGGGGAGCACTAGAATCGATTGCCTGGGGAAGTCGTGGAGTCTCCACCACTGGCAGTCTCAACAATTTAGGCTAACATCTGTCAGGAACAACACACATCTAACCAAACTGGCTGGGGGCCAGGGAAGTGACTACATGACCTCCTGAAGTCCTTTCCAGACCTGTTTCTCTCTGGTTCTAATCACTCAAGAGCCTTCCTCCCTGACAATGCTATATACTTTTGATTGGAACTGTTTGACACGCTGTTTGATTGCTATTCTGATTTCTTTGCAGCCCTATACATTAAACTGTGTGTTTGAAGTCAATTCCTTGCTTGCCTGAAAGGGGACTGATGCTTTAGCTAACTTTTTTTTTTCAGGAAATGTTGGGGTTGCTTCTGCATCTTTTCAGAAGTTTAGATTTAAGACACTCTTCAGGACAGATCCTAACCCCAGTGGTATGAGAGAGAAGAAGGGCTGGAACTGAAACCATACGAAGCAACCAAGTAGCAGGATGACAGGTTGGCATGATGCTGTGCAACACACGGGGATAAGAGGGCAGGTTGAGCTCATGTCCTTCCTTCCCCTCCCCTGAAAGACAGAAATCTCTGATTTCCCACTGTCAAGGGGGAACTGGAGGATCAAGACACCCAGCCCACCCTGAGGCCAGTCCTCAAAGCTGCTGCTCAGAGCAGGCAGACGTTGCCTGTTTACAGCCTGAGCTGGATCTGCACCCTGCTTCTTCCCCAGACCTGGGCAAACACAGCTGAGCGAATCTAGCCGAAACCAGAGTGGGAGAGTAATGAATAGCTAAAGAAGAATCCTTTATATTGATCCCTTGACTTGTGTGATCCCAAGTTCAGATTACCAGACTTTCCCTGTATCCTCGAGAGACATACCAAACAGAATGACATTCTCCGAACTGATCAGCTTTTACAGTGCTTGTAAAACACCTGACCTTTCAAAAGAAAGGAGCCTTGTTAAGGGAACCATTTACCTTAATGTGATATTTCCAGCTGAGATTAAACTACTTTGCTGAGGTGGGCAGGGTCAGAAACCTGTCTTCCTCAGTATTCCTCTTGTGTGATGTGGAATGAGCATACCAGTTCTCAGACCTTTCCCAGAAACCTCGTCACTGAGCCTGACTTGTGCTTCGTCTGCTTTTGGCTGGAAGCTTGCACATAAAGGAAGGGAGGGGAGACGTTCACATACATGTGAAGTATAGCTCAGACTTCTCTGCAGAGCCAGGGGCTTTGCAAAGCCCAGAAACCCAAGGGGAAAGAGAACAGGTGGCTGACAGTGACCCCCTCAGCTGTTAAACTGATCAACTCTCCTAGGATTTTCCTTTCCCACTATGTGTTCATCCTCCTTTCATGCCAGCTGACCCGTTCTGCCAGTTCTTGTGGTGGCTCCAGACTCCTCATTCGTTATTCCTCATTCGTCTTTTCCCTGTTGGCCGCTGCTCACAGCAAGCATTCACAGTTGCCAGCTCACTGAAAGAAAAACTCCAGCTTTCTGAATTTCTTAGTGTCCTCAGAACACAAAATTCCAAAATAATGCCATCTGCCTCCTCCTCAGACACAGATTCTTGGTTGAGAGAGGCTGGGATAAATTATATTTACATGCAGCTGGCTCTGAACTGGCTTGCGGGTCAGTCATGCATGACTTCTGCTCCAGTGAGGCTTTAATTTGTTTAATAGATGAGTGAGTCTGCCTGGACATAGTCCTGGGCAACTGGCTTTAGGTGGTCAGATCACCTCCAGAGATCCCTTCCAACCTCAACAATTCTGTGATTCTGTGTGGTTTTATGACTTCTTTCATTCCCAAGCCTTCTGAAACAGCCTGTTTCTTGCCTGACTCAGGTTTGAAGTGCTGCTTTCCAACCTTCTGCATTAGACAGGGCAAATAACAAACAGTTGGCTGCAAGCCTCAGTAAAACTGTGTACCCTCAAACCAGGCTCACTGGGGTGGCCTGGGGAGGTTGCTACATGGAACCGCTTATTCAAACCTCCCTAAAGGCTGCACTCCAGCCCTGCCCCACACCCAGTTGTCACAGATTGCATTGGGTTGGAAGTGACCCACAAAGGTCATCTTGTCCAATTCCCCCCTGCGGTGAGCAGGGACACCTCCAAGTAGAGCAGGCTGCCCAGGGTCACATCAAGACTGATCTTGAACACCAACCACATCCCTGGGCAACCTGAGTTCAGGATAAGCATAAGTCATTTTAGGAAATTCAGAGCATTTAGGGTAAAGCATTAAACTGCAGAGGGTTTTCTGTCACAGAGCTGTCACAGAGCCTGCCAGCCGTGCCACCATCCCATCCATGCAGCTCTGCATTATAGAGACACAGAGCAGTCACACAGAAAGTGGTGTCTGTGCCTTACTCAAACCCTGCTGTTCTCCTGGTGGCATCAATGCTGTATTTAGGTCACTTTTTAAAAAGGGACATACTAAGCCTCAGGGCAGAACTGGAACCTTTGACTCTGTAGCCAGACTCTGTTCTCATCCTGGAGTAAATAAACGGCTGTAGTTTGCTGAAGATAACAGCGATGACCCCATGGCACTTGAGTGTATTACAATGGGAAAGCAGGATTTGATCTTTCAATAGGAAAAATAATCAAAAGTCTTCACACTCTTTCCTCAAGTTTCATTAGCAGAAAAAATCCATGAGCAAGAGGTGTTTGTTTGTTTGTTTGTTATTCCACAGATCTGTGCCCAGAGCTCTCTACCAGGTTACTCTGATTCGTCAGCAAAGACTTTCGTTTGCAGTGAAGCCTTTTTGGTACCATTAAAAGGAATCTGTGGCAGAATTCAACCCAATAGCACAAAATAGTGCCAGTAGCAAAACTCTCCCAGGGAGAGGAGTTTGTTAGAAACTTGACCAGGCAATATATATGTGATACGATGTCAAATTCTACCTATTCTGCAGTTCTCCCTTTTTCTTTTTTATTTCCCTTCATTTCGTTGGGGTTTTGTGTGGCTTAATCACAGCTTTAAGGAGCTTTATGTTCCTTTTTTAGTTCATGCAGTCAAACACACAGCTCCACGTGCCAAAACAAACAATATACTCCACCCCACGCAGCTGAAATGAGTGTCCTGCTCCTGCCAAGGAAGGTCCTGGGTAACTTTGTGCTCCTCACAGTTCTGTCAGGAGATTTTGCAATAAAATCAAACCGTGTGTCTTGAAGGAGATCTTTCTTCAACATCTCTTGAAAATCCTCATAGTAAATCCTGATGATGCTGGTAAAAAGCCCCACCAAGCAAGCTGGTACCTCTTGTGGTTTGGTGGACTACTGAGACACAAGGCCAACAGCTGAGGTTCTCCTGCAAGCACGTATGAAGGACGTGAAAACTCTATTGATTTTTACTATGCAATGCCCATCACTCACAAAGTCCCTTCTTTTCAAGGGCAGCACACACTTCCATGCTAGAGCTTCCTTCAGTGAACTCCAGCTAGGTATCTCCTTTTAATCGCTTAAAATACTTACACAGGAATTTTTTCCTAACCTTGGAATGAAAGGATTCACTTGCTCTTAGGAAATGTACCCTGAAACACTCAAGATTTTTCACAGTAACAACCCTTTTTATCACCCAGTCTGGATCTGTGTCCTATGAGTGGGCTCTAGCAAGTCTGAGAGCAGATAGCTGCTCTTCTAGCATGTCAGCAGCATATGCACATGTCAATCCATGTTACACAGGAAATCAGGTCACATCAGCTTCTAGTGAGGAGCTCCTGGAATTCTCAGTTTGCATATTACCAGGGTAAGTTTATGTCTTGAAGAGTGACAAATACTTACAATGACCACAGACATGGTTCCCAGACAGTCTCTACTGCAGCACAGCTCTCCAGGCACATGGCTTGCATCAGGCAAAACAGACTGGGGACTAGTGGAGGCAAAAACAACTGGAAAGAAAAGGGATAATCCTTCCCAAGCAGTTTGCTGAGAGGAAACCTCTGCCTTCTACTAAGAAGTTTCCAAGTGGATGTCATTCATGAATGATTTGCTCCCCTGGCAAGGTCTGTACCCTGGTTTCAAGGTGTGAGTAGTGCCTATGCCTGCTAACAGCTGTCCTCTAGCCTGGCTCCATCTGCAAACCCTCTGGAGTCTACTCCTCCACTCCTGCTGTATTCCACAGCTCCCTGCTCATGGCTAGTGGCAGCCCATCCCACCTACTCACAAGCTTGTCAAGAATATATCAGCATGAGCATGACACCACCTCACCACTAGTTTGCTGTGCAGGAGCTTTCTCACCACCTTCAACCACCACTGGGGCTCCAGGGAGACCTTACAGCAGCATTCCAGTGGCTGAAGTGGCCTATAAGAAAGCCAGGAAGGAACTTTTTGCAAGTGTTTGTATTGAAAGGGTGAGAGAGAATGGATTGAAGCTTGAGGAGGGCAGATTTAGACTGGAGATTAAGAAGAAATTCTTTACAATATGGTTGGTGAGACACTGGAACAGGTTGCCCAGGGAGGCCCATGGATGGCCCCACCCTGGAGGTTTTCAAGGCCAGGTTGGCCCCAAGCAACCCAGTCTAGTGGAAGGTGTCCCTGCCCATGGCAGGGGGATTGGAACTAGGTGATCTTTAAGGCCCCTTCCAACCTAAAGCACTCTAGGAATCTAGGAGTCTTTGAAAACTGGAAGTCAGCTGCAGCTGCTAGAAAGAAACCCTGCTGCCTTCCACAGCACACGTGGCCAGCATGAAGACAGACTCCTGTAAGCCCAGCTAACAAGTCAGCTTACATCAGGGTATGCTGCACACCTGAAAACTACTCTGATTGACAGAAATGGGGTTTCAGCACATCATAACCTGGGGTCAGCTTTCACAGACAGGGGAGAACAGGAAGCAGCTGCAATTATGCAAATGCCAAGATAAATTTGACCCTGCCAGGGCTTTGTTTCTGGAGCAGCCCTGGGGCTTTTCAGGAGGGCTTTCCTGGATAGTCATCATATGAAACTATCAAAAGCCTAGTTCATGGAGAGCAGGATTCTGCTGAAAGAGTTGGTGATTTTCTCCCTTGGTGTTCCCTGGGACTGGCCAGCTGCTCCCAGAGCTGTAATGAAGGTGTTTATCTCCAGGTGTTGAATGGCCACTGAGAACATGTTCTATATCCTCTGGCTTACATTAAAGCACATATGCATTGTCAGGTTCTATTCATGTATTTCCTACCATTGGTGCATGTGTTTCATTACAGTGTGAAGTGTAATTTCAAGATACCAAGTGGAAGTATACCCAGCATGAGATGTGACCCTGTAGGCGTGTCACAGGGCTGTAGAACTTCATCTCCTGGGAGAGCCGCAGGCACAGGTGAGCAGGAGTGAAGGGGCAGGTGTCCTCCTCAGGAGAAAGGCACCATCACTCCCTGCACCTGGCAGGAGGGAAGACTGCTAAGGACTCCAGAGGTCTGCCAGGTCCTCTCTGCATTTTGAAGAACAATTGTGTTTACAAAACGACAGCTTTTTCTTTCCCTCTGCTTTTCTCCCAATCTCCTTAGTCGTGCTCTGCGTTTGGCTCCCATTTGAAATGTGCTTTGGCAGCAAGAAGAGCCTCGGCTTCTTTATTACCTCTGCTTATGAAATACGGATTTGGGGCCAACCTCACTTCTTGCTGTAAGCGAATCAGCGCAAATGCAGTCGCTTTTGGACATCGGCTGTACAAAATAAGCACATTTGGGTGATCAAATAAGTGTTCCCATATGCAGCCTGGCTGGTATTTTGTGCTGGTGTAGTGTTCCTGGTTTTCTTCTGCGGTGTCCTTTGTCTTTCTTTTCCCTTCCCTTTTTGACTGCGCCTGGTCAGTCATTCAGGGGGAAATAAAAAATGGCTTGTGCCTTAAAAGAAATGCTGTTTATTCAGCATGTGGCATTCACAGGCCTTCAGAAATTCTTCTGGGAGGCGTGCTTCGGATTAGTGGTCTCTCTCCTTCGGGGATGGTTTTAATTTGTTAGCGCTTTAGATCTGTAGTCTTGAGGTAGCTCCTTTTTCAGTCAATAAAATGCTTAGTGAAATGAGGGTAAAATATTATAATTGTGTTCTTCAAATCAGATTTTTTTTTTTTGCTGTGGTTGGGTTATTGTTTTGGTGGGGTTTTTTGTTCTCTCCTGGTATGTAAATCTGGCATTTGGAGAGGGTTGGTTTTGGGTTTTTTTGCCTGGGTTATTTATTTATTTATTGGGTTGGTTATTTTTTCAGTGCAGGTGCCAAGGAGAATGATTTTAACCACAAATTACCGCAGTGACTCAAAGCCAAACTGCTGGTAGGCACTACCTTGGGATGAAAAGGGAGCCAGAAGCATCTGGCTTTGACTCCAGAGTTTCTGACTGAAGTCTGCCTCCCTTGTCTAGGGCTCTCACCTCTGCTCACAGCACATCCCCTCCTCTGTACCACATGCACAGACCCAGGCCCCAAGCCCCAAGCCAGCCAGGTTAATAAAGACAAAGAGGTTCTTGAACCACACCAGCTGCTGGCTTATTCCAAAGGAGCAGCTCTGGTGTAGCCGGGGTTGCTCCTCTGCTTATCCACCTTTACTCATCACTGATACATGGCCAAACCCCTCACCTGGGATGCTTTGTGGAAGGACTTGAAATGATACAATACAATACAATACAGCAGGTTGGAAGAGACCTTCAAGATCATCGTGTCCAACCCATCAACCAATCCAACCCACCCACACAACTAAACCATGGCACCAAGCACCCCAGCAAGTCTCCTCCTGAACACCTCCAATGAAGGTGACTCCACCACCTCCCGGGCAGCCCATTCCAATGGGCAATCACTCTCTCTGTGTAGAACTTCTTCCTAACATCCAGCCTAAACCTCCCCGGCACAGCCTGAGACTGTGTCCTCTTGTTCTGGTGCTGGTTGCCTGGGAGAAGAGACCAACCTCTGCCTGGCTACAACCTCCCTTCAGGTAGTTGTAGAGAGCAATAAGGTCACCCCAAGTCTCCTCTTCTCCAGGCTAAGCAACCCCAGCTTCCTCAGCCTCTCTTCATAGGGCTTGTGTTCCAAACCCCTCACCAACCTTGTTGCCCTTCTCTGGACAGTGCCACAAACAGCCAGGCAAACAGCAGGCAGCTGTGGAAATACCATCATGAAAATGGCTGAAGAAGGAGCCAACAGAAGGTCTCTAATCTGCCAGGGGTACACATTAAAGCCTTTGTCCAGGAGGACCTGTTCAAAATAACATTGCTCAAGAAGAGCAATGCAGGGTGACACTGTAGCTTACTGCAGTGACCAGGAGAGCAGGTGCCTTCAGAACCTAGGGACTCACCCAGGCCATTCCAGTCCCAAGGCAGAATCAATTCTATCTAGTCAGTCACACAGATGTTTTATCAACTCTTTTGTCAGAGGGATTTCACACCTTCCCAGACAGTCTTTTCTGGAACACCAACATCCTTCCCAGGAAGAAAGCTGTGGTGGGATAGGACCTAAGCCGGTCACAAAAGCTTTTCTGAACATCTAACATAAAGCACCACTATAATTCCAGCCCACCATTTCCTTTCCTCTCACCCCTGACCATGGACAACAGGTTATTCTTTGTTCTGCAGCAGCTTTTTACCAATTACATGTTTGCTCATCAGTTTTCCCTTCCCTCACGCTGTAACCTGTGGGCATTGGCCAAGGGATCAGGCCCACCTAGCATGGATTTAGGAGGGGCAGGTCCTGCCTGACCGACTTGATCTCCTATGCCCATGTGACTGCCTGGTGGATGTGGGGCAGGCTGTGGATGTAGTCTGCCTGGACTTCAGCAAGGCCTTTGACACCATCCCCCACAGCAAACTCCTGGCCAAGCTGTCAGCCCCTGGCTTGGAGAGCAGCACTCTGAGCTGGGTTAGGGACTGGCTGGAGGCTGAGCCCAGAGAGTGGTGGTGAATGGTGCCACAGCCAGCTGGCAGCCAGGCACCAGTGGTGTCCCCCAGGGATCAGTGCTGGGCCCCAGCCCGTTCAATATCTTTATTGATGATCTGGAGGAGGGGATTGAGTCCATCATCAGAAAATTTGCAGATGACACCAAGTTGGGGGCAGGAGTTCATCTGTTAGAGGGTAGGAAAGCTCTGCAGAGGGACCTCGACAGTCTGGACAGATGGTCAGAGTCCAAGGGCAGGAGACTGAACACATCCAAGTGCCTGGTTCTGCACAATGGCCACAAAAACCCCAGGCAGTGCTACAGGCTGGGGTCAGAGTGGCTGGAGAGCATCCAGGAAGAAAGGGACCTGGGGGTACTGGCTCATAGTATGCTGAACATGAGCCATCAGTGTGCCCAGGAGGCCAAGAAGGCCAATGGCATCCTGGCCTGCATCAGGAACAGTGTGGCCAGCAGGAGCAGGGAGGTCATTCTGCCCCTGTACACTGCACTGGTTAGGCCACACCTTGAGTCCTGTGTCCAGTTCTGGGCTCCTCAGTTTAGGAAAGATGTTGAGATGCTGGAAGGTGTCCAGAGAAGAGCAACAAAGCTGGGGAGGGGTTTGGAGCCCAGCCCTGTGAGGAGAGGCTGAGGGAGCTGGGGTTGCTTAGCCCGGAGAAGAGGAGGCTCAGGGGAGACCTTCTTGCTGTCTACAACTCCCTGCAGGGAGGTTGTAGCCAGGTGGGGGTTGGTCTCTTCTCCCAGGCAACCAGCACCAGAACAAGAGGACACAGTCTCAAGCTGTGCCAGGGGGAGTTTAGGCTGGAGGTGAGGAAGAAGTTCTTCCAGCAAGAGAGATTGGCCATTGGAATGTGCTGCCCAGGGAGGTGGTGGAGTCACCATCACTGGAGCCTGGATGAGGCACTCAGTGCCATGGTTTAGTTTATCAGATGGTGTTGGGTGATAGGTTGGACTTGGTGATCTCAAAGGTCTCTTCCAGCCTGGTTAATTCTATTCTATTCTATTCTATTCTATTCTATTCTATTCTATTCTATTCTATTCTATTCTATTCAATTCAATTCAATTCAATTCAATTCATTGCTGGTGGCTGCCTTCCTTAGCCCTTTCACAATGGACTTGGGCTCTACATGCAGACTGTTCTGCACGGTCAACTCACTGACACAGAGGCAACATCCAGCTGGAGGGACAAATCACAACAATGGTGCAGAAGATGTGGATGACCAAGGAGGCCACTGAAAGGCAGTCCAAGATGCCTTAGGTGAGCTACATGCTGGAACATTCTGTCACAGTCTGTGCGCCTCTATGTGTGCCTGGGTGGTTTGGGCCAGGGATATGTGGTTATTATCACAGTGTCACAGGATCACCAAGGTTGGAAGAGACCTCCAAGATCATCGAGTCCAACCTGGCACCACAGACCTCATGACTAGACCATGGCACCAAGTGCCACGTCCAGTCCCCTCTTCAACACCTCCAGGGACGGTGACTCCACCACCTCCCTGGGCAGCCCATTCCAATGATGAATGACTCTCTCCATGAAGAACTTCCTCCTAACCTCCAGCCTAAACTTCCCCTGGTGCAGCTTGAGACTGTGTCCCCTTGTTCTGGTGCTGGTTGCTAGAGAGAAGAGGCCAACCCCTTCCTGGCTACAACCACCTTTCAGGTAGTTGTAGAGAGCAAGAAGGTCTCCCCTGAGCCTCCTCTTCTCCAGGCTAAGCAACCCCAGCTCCCTCAGCCTCTCCTCACAGGGCTGTGCTCAAGGCCTCTCCCCAGCCTTGTTGCCCTTCTCTGGACACGTTCAAGTGTCTCAATGTCCTTCCTAAACTGAGGGGCCCAGAACTGGACACAGGACTCAAGGTGTGGCCTAACCAATGCAGAGTACAGGGGCACAATGACCTCCCTGCTCCTGCTGGCCACACCATTCATTCCTAATGCAGGCCAGGATGCCATTGGCATTCTTTGCCACCTGGACACACTGCTGGCTCATGTTCAGGCGGCTGTCTACCAGTACCCCCAGATCCCTTTCTGCCTGGCTGCTCTCCAGCCACTCTGACCCCAGCCTGTAGCTCTGCATGGGGTTGCTGTGGCCAAAGTGCAGCACCTGGCACTTGGACTTGTTGAATGCCATCCCGTTGGACTCCGCCCATCTGTCCAGTCGGTCGAGGTCCCTCTGCAGGGCCCTTCTGCCCTCTAACTGACCAACATCTGCTCCCAACTTGGTGTCATCTGCAAATTTGCTGATGACTGTCTCAATCCCCTCATCCAGATCATCAGTGAAGACACTGAAGAGGATGGGGCCCAGCACTGATCCCTGGGGCACACCACTGGTGACTGGCCGCCAGCTGGATGTGGCACCATTGACCACCACTCTCTGGGCTCAGCCTCCAGCCAGTTCCTAACCCAGCTCAGAGTGTTGCTGCCCAAGCCACGAGCTGACAGCTTAGCCAGCAGTTTGCTATGGGGGACGGTGTCAAAGGCCTTGCTGAAGTCCAGGCAGACCACATCCACAGGCCTCCCCACATCCACCAGGCAGTCACCTGATCATAGAAGGAGATCAGGTTGGAGAGGCAGGACCTGCCCTTCCTGAATCCATGTTGGCTGGGCCTGAGCCCTTGGCCATCCTGCAGCTGCGCAGTGATTGCCGCCAGGATAATCTGCTCCATCATTTTCCCTGGCACTGAGGTCAGGCTGCCAGGCCTGGAGTTTCCAGATTCCTCCATCCGACCCTTCTTGTGGATGGGGACCACACTGGCCAGTTTCCAGCCATCTGGGACCTCACCGGTGAGCCAGGACTGGAGGAAAATGCTGGAGAGTGGCTTGGATTTACAGAATCACAGAATGTTAGGGGCTGGAAGAGACCTTGAGAGATCATCCAGTCCAAACGCCCTGCCAGAGCAGGGTCACCTGAGGCAGATCACACAGGAGCACATCCAGGCAGCTCTTGAATATCTCCAGAGAGGGAGATTCCACAGCCCCCCTGGAGGTCACCTCTCAGTCTCCTCCTCTCCAAGCTAAAGAGCCCTCAGCTCCCTCAGTTTCTCCTCATAAGGAAGATGTTCCACTCCTTTCATCATTTTCATGGCTCAGCACTGGAGTCTCTCAAGCAGTTCCAGGAGGTCCTTCTTGAACTGAGGGGCCCAGAACTGGACACAATATTCCAGATGTGGCCTCACCAGGGCAGAGTAGAGAGGGAGGAGAACCTCTCTCGACCTACTGACCACAGCCCTTCTAAGCCACCCCAGGATGCCACTGGCCTTCTTGGCCGCAAGAGCACATTGCTGGCTCATGGTTATACAAACGGTGAATTCATTTCTGTCACCCTAAAAGATCTGCAGATCATTTATCTTCTCGAAAATATTGGTGTAAATCAAACTGAGAATAATATTTTGCATGAGGCAGTAGTAAAATTTTTTGTGACATGATGGTTGTCATTTAGAAATTAACAAATTTTTTAGCAGTGTCCAGGTCCCACTGGGGATAGGTGCAGAAAGCAGCTGCAGAGGAGCTCAGAGGAGAAAGATGCTTGTCCTACTCTCAGGTAAACAGAAACACATCTGAGGGCTGAGGCTTATGATTTGGATGGCCCTGTTACTCCTTAGAGCACCAAGGCCTAGTGCAAGAGGATGTATTGCAGGTGTAGTGGTGTGATGCTTTAGCCCACATGCACCGACATGAAGCACAGCTAAATTCAGCCAGAGAAGTGAATGGAAAGCTGTATTTTACAAGCAAAAATATGTAATATTTCACGTGAGCAGAGTGAAAAGCACCATGCTCAGTAAATTATATAGATGCCTAAAAACAAAATGATGAAGAAAAGCAAGCACACAAAGCCAAACAGCTTCCTTTCTCTTGAAAACCTCTACTGGTCCTTAGGAAAACAAGGCTGGTGAGAGGCCATGAGCACAAGCCCTGTGAGGAGAGGCTGAGGGAGCTGGGGTTGTTTAGCCTGGAGAAGAGGAGGCTCAGGGGACACCTCATTGCTCTCTACAACTACCTGAGGGGTGGTTGGAGCCAGGAAGAAGTTGGTCTCTTCTCTCTAGCAACCAGCACCAGAACAAGGGGACACAGTCTCAAGCTGCACCAGGGGAAGTTTAGGCTGGAGGTGAGGAGGAAGTTCTTCATGGAGAGAGTCGTTCACCATTGGAATGTGCTGCCCAGGGAGGTGGTGGAGTTACCATCCCTGGAGGTGTTGAAGAGGGGACTGGACGTGGCACTTGGTGCCATGGTCTAGTCATGAGGTCTGTGGTGCCAGGTTGGACTCGATGATCTTGGAGGTCTCTTCCAACCTTGGTGATCCTGTGTGATACTGTGATAAAACAAAGACATGGTTTTGTCAAAAAAAACCCAAAAGTCTTCTGCTTGAAGTTAAAACAATCATTATTATGTAACCAAACCAAACAAAAAACCCCATCCCACACTAAAGAGAGGTGCAATTGTGTAGCATTTCACATAACATCTAGAGGAAGTTTCCTGGTTATCATAGAATCATAGAATGGCTTAGGTTGGAAGGGATCTCATCTACTCCAACCCCCCTGCCATGGGCAGGGACACCTCTCAACTAGACTCAGCTGCTCAAAGCCTCATCCAACCTGGCCTTGAACACCTCCAGGGAGGAGGCATCCACAGCCTCTCTGGGCAACCTATTCCAGAATCTCAGCAGAGTCTCAGAGTCTCTTTGTACTGAAGAACTTCTTTGTAATATCCAGTCTAAACCTACTCTGCCTCAGCTTGAAACCATTCCCTCTTGTCCTGTCTGTAGAGACTCTTATGGGTCCAGTCTTCCTGTAGTATCCCTTCAGGTATTGGAAGGCAGCTCTAAGGGCCCCCTGAAGTCTTCTCTAGGTTGAACTTGACAGGAACACAACAGGCTAGAATCAAAGGGATATGTTAACAACTCAGCATATTCTCCCTCTTTGGAACTAGTATTAGTCTATCATATGCCTAAAAAGTAATAAATCTCTGCAGAAGGCAGCAGTGGCTTTCATAGTCCTGCAGCAAACCCTGTCTGGTACTTTTGGAAAAGAAAAAAAAAAAAAGAACAGAACAGAAAGGAAAAAAGGCAACACAGTCCAAATTACATTGTTGAAACACCTACAGCCTAGCTCATTTTCATCTGCTGTCCATATGAAAGCCCTTAGCAATAGACAGCCAGTTAAAACCTCTCTTATTCTGTGTGTGGGGGGGAAACAGAACAAGAGAAAAGGTGAACATGGAGCCCTGTGGTTTTACCCTGGAGCCCCTATTACAGGAAGGATCTGGAGGTGCTGGAAGGTGTACCAGAGAAGGGCCACGAGGATGAGCAGAGGGCTGGAGCCGCTCTGCTATGGAGACAGATTGAGAGAGTTGGGGCTGTTCAGTCCGGAGAAGAGAAGGCTCCGAGGAGACCTTCTTGTGGCCTTCCAGTATCCGAAGGGGGCTACAAGAAAGCTGGGGAGGGACTTTTGAGGGTGTCAGGGAGGGATAGGACTGGGGGAATGGAGCAAAACTAGAAATGGGTAGATTCAGCTTGGATGTTAGGAAGAAGTTCTTCCCCATGAGGGTGGTGAGAGGCTGGCACAGGTTGCCCAGGGAGGTGGTGGAAGCCTCCTGCCTGGAGGTTTTTGCAGCCAGGCTGGATGTGGCTGTGAGCAACCTGATGTAGCGTGAGGGTGTTGGAACTGGCTGATCCTTGAGGTCCCTTCCAGCCCTAACAAGTCTATGATTCTATTCTGACATTCTCAAGTCGAAAACACTGTAAAACCCAACTGGCATGAAAATAATGATACTAGATAAACAAATGAATAGATAGAATAACAAGTTTTCACATCTAAAAATTCCTGAAAAGTTTTGAGTTTTATCAACCCTCTTCCACACCCACCAGAGCATATGGCCCTCTGTTTGTGCAAATCAGCAGTCTTTGCTTAAAGTGGATGTTTCTATTAACACTGTGACTAATTACCCAAAACAAACATGTGTAAGTATGATCTCTGCTAACTGCCTCTGTCAACCCATCTTTTCCTTCTTGTTATTCACTTGAAGGGATTAAGATTGCTCACAGAAGTACAGGGGACCTCTGCTCAGCCCCTTAACTGGCACAAATAAACAAAGCCCAGCAACTGATGGAAGGCTTCGAGAAAGGCTTTTTTTGCATTAGCTGGAAACAAGGCAAAACAAAACAAAGCAACACAGAACAAGCAAAAAAGTTTGGAGCCAATGTTAAAACACCAAATGTAGGGAGCTTTGAAAGGGGGCACAGAGGGCTGCTTTGGGGATTGAGAGCAGAGCTGTGCAAACTGCAGAGATGAGCTCAGACGGGTGGCAGCCCATTAGGGAAAGCAGCATTGTCTCAGTATGCAAGTCTGGACGCACGTGCACACAGAAGGGGCATCCAGAGGAGCTTTCATGTCAGGCTTTCTTGTGGTTTTCTCCCATCCAGAAATAAAGAACAGAAGAAAAAAAAAAAATACTCAAAGCATCCATTTGGTCTTTGTAAGATATGAAGATAAAAAGATGCAAGCAGATTTTTCTTCCAAGGGTCCTACTAAAGTGGGATTTATCCACTGCCATGACAGCATCACAGAGTGGGACACAGCAGCTCACACAGCTCCTCGTCTCATTGCTTACTTGGAAGTGGAGGAGAGTGCTGCTTTGGAAAACCTGGGGTTCTTAGCAAAGTCAAGAGAGGGGGAAGAGGCATCTTTATGGTACAGCTGGAATGCATGTGCTCTTCAGGACCTGTATTTCTGAGCTAGCTGTGGCCCTGAAGAGTTGTTGGGCTCTGAGCTGCTGTGGCCAGTGGTGAAATCAGGTCTCGGTACACTTCTTTCTCATGCAGACACTGACTGCCCCTGGGAGGAATGTGCTCTACAGGAGGAAGATAGAATTCATAAATTGCCATTCCACAGCCATGCTGCCTGACTCCTGAGCTGTGGGATGGGGTCTCAGTGCATTTTACCTCGAGTTGTACATGATGTAAAAACAAATTACATGCTAGGAAAATGGACAAGTCTACATCTGCTGATTTTCCTGAGCTTGTAGTATGGTTGGGAGCCAATTCCCTGTCATTTCTCATCTCTTGCACTTTACACAGGGTGTTTCCTTTACAAAACAACTTGCCTTTGGGTTTAATGATTTCTAAGGAAACATAACTCTGTCACTGCACTCTGCTGTTTAATTCCTCCTTTGTCATTGGTGTCTGCCCAGTGCAGCCCAGGGACGCCACTGTGCTCACTGAACTGTGCATGCACTTTGTATACTCTTGGGCTAGTGCCCGTGCCTGGAAGCTGGTGTTTGATCTAGACTAAACAAGATGGCCTTAGCCTTCATAGCCAGTGTGTTTACATTCCTCCTCTCTATCTAGCCTCTTTTGCTTTCTTTTTTTTTTTTTTTCCCACTTTTGAGTGCCCCCAAGATAGCTGTCTTGCTGTTAGAATAAATACTTACCTTGTGCATTGGGCTTTCTTCTGGTGGCTTCAGCATACTTTTGCAGAGGTGGAAGCACTCTTAGCTCCATCTTATGTAAAGAAAAATGGCAGCACCAAATGCTCAGACCTGCAGGGCAAAGCAGGGACAGAAACAGATAGGAAAAAAGCCACTGGTGTCCTCTCATCCAGCCCAAGGTTGCCCAGACTGGTTCAGGCCCACCTAGTGAACTGTGACACTTCCCTTCCAGCCCCCTTGCCTCAATGGTTCCTTCTCTCCTTCCCAAACCAAGCCATGTGGTGCAATGGGCTGGGGGAGGCAGGTCACACAGACAGCACAGCAGAGCATCTTCAGAAATGGTAAGTCCTGCTCTGTTCAGTTTAGTGCAATGTGGGAGGACACAGCCAACACAGATGTGCTGCCGTGCCTGCTCCAAGTGTGTCACCAGGAGAGAGCTAGGTCAGATGACAAGGTCCTGTGAAAAAGACTGGTGGAAAGAATATGTAGGAAGGGGGTGGAAGGAAAGCTTAATACAGGGGGTGAGTGGGATCAGTTCTCAGCTGGCTCTGTCTCCCCATCACACAACATTGCTCTGGCTGTACAAAGTGAACAGCAAAATCCACTGCCAGTGGCGACCCACTCAGAATGGTCTCTTCCTGCCTGGGCTGGCCAGGGCATGTCAGGGACAAAGGCTTTAGCTGGGTGCAATGGGGACAGGTGATCTCTGGCTCTTCTCGAGCTCCAGAGAGGTGCTGACCTCATGTGCTAAGCCTATGGCCATTAAAAGCAAAACCCAGGGATTCCGTGGTTGCTGGTTTTACCTTCTGCTGTGTCTGACACACATGGGAAGATTCAGCTCCAAACATGGCACATTCATCACACCAATAAACAGCCTGAGAGCTTGAAGAACCAGTGGAGAACCAGTGGGGCTCCCTCAATCTATGGGAGCTCCAGAAACAGGAAAGCAGCTGCAGCAACGTGTACAAAACTCAAAAAGCTTGAGTTTAATGCTCAGCTCCTCCTCCATCAGCTTCTAAGTGCAACCTAACCCTCCTGGGAACACCTTGGAGAAAAGGAGATGAAGCAGCAAGCAGGTAACCTCTTGGCCTAAATTTCATCAGGTTTCCTTCCCTTCTGGAGGACACTCCAAATTTGCCACCACTTCTCCAAAAGTCCCAAAATAAGAATGAAGCCCTGGGCTTGTCTGAGACATCTCAAAATGAGGCAGAGAAGAGAAACGCAACAGAGTTGGGAGTGCTGACACTGCACCCTCAGTCAGACTCAAGCTGTGCCAGGGGACGTTTAGGCTGATGTTAGGAAGAAATTCCTCCCAGAAAGAGAGATTGGCCATTGGAATGTGCTGCCCAGGGAGGTGGTGGAGTCCCCATCACTGGAAGAGTTTAGGAAGAGCCTGGATGAGGCACCTGGTGCCATGGTTTAGTTGATCAGATGGTGCTGGGTGATAGGTTGGACTCGATCTCGAAGGTCTTTTCCAGCCTGGTTAATTCTGTATTCTGTACTCCATTATCACTGCATCAGGTGCTTTCAATCTCTGGGCTGGAGAACAAGACCCAAAAGAGTACATTTTTCCTGCCCACAGCTTCCACAGCCATGCAGGGCAGTGACACCACACAAAGTCAACCTGAGGGCAGAACCTCTCAGTCTCCTCCGTTAGCATTTCCCCACGCACAGCATGGGCTGACAGTTTTCCACTCCCTGAAGCCTGGGGTTTGAAAACTGACAACTCTGCACTCCAATTCCCTGTTCACTCTCAATGCCACTTAATGGCAGTGTAACTGGAAGGGTCAAAAACCAGCTCTCACTTGGCAATGGCCCCTTCCAGGGCCAAGGCCACGGTCCCTGCTGTGACACAGAAGAGCTCCTGATTTTAGCACAGCTGGTCACAAGCACTGGGCTTTCTGGAGAACAGCTCTTACAGAAACTATAAACACCAAACTGCTTTCACAAGTGCAGATTGTACTGATGGTAAAAGACATGAACCAAGTCACTAGAAGGAAGGTAAGAGCCTTAAAAGAGGGCTTAGTTCACTACTGGAGCTCTGACAGGAAAAAATAGTAAGAACTCATTTCATATGTCTTCATGATGCATTTATTTATGCCACTCTGTCTCCTCTTTACCTTACACCAATTTGCAAAATGAACAAAAAAATACCTCCCCTGTTTGCTTAACAAGGTGAAGAGCTGATGCTCTGCATCAGTCTCACGGACATTTGGTGATATCCACGATTCTTCTGCAAACCCAAACTAAAGTAAGATCCTTCTAATTAAATAGGCTCACATGAAATCCATTAAATAGCACACATGCTTTCTCTCCTCTTTTAGGGGGATGCAGGGAGTGGGAAGTGCTATTAGTTCCATTATCAAATCCCAGTTTAAGTGTCTTTGAGGTCAAGGTCATAGTTTAACGTCTTAAAAAATAACATGCATTGACAAGCAGCAAGAGAATTACACAAGTCCAGGGAGGATGGTTTATACTGGCAAAACAACGACGTCAGGATGGCATCAGCA